>OZ020193.1:112510644-113123977 GCA_963971165.1 Philopedon plagiatum
CAACTCAAGCGAGCGTAGGTGGATGCAAGTCAGTGGCTTGCGGAGTTGCGGTTAAAATTATAAAGGGGGAAGTGTTTCGATAAAAAAAAATTTAAAAAAAACATTGTTCGCCTACTCCGAGACATATTACTCTTATTATAACTTGTGAAAAACCCTCCATTGCAAAGAAAAACAGAAATAAAGAATGTGGCGTCCTCTTCAGCCGATTTGCGAACTACCATAACGGGTAATGTTTTCGTTTCGTCTTTGTTTTCATTAGTGAGATTTTGCAAACAGAAATTCCAGACACGCTAACCCCTAAACGCTAAACTTTAGAGCGGTGTTTTAATCAGAGTTTTTGCTACATTTACTAATTGATTTTCTAAACCGACCACAAATGAGGAAGGCTTTAAACATTTTTTTAATTTTAAGGGTTTTTATAAATCGCATGTTTCAAACGTCACTTTATATTTTAGCGTTTAGAGGCTAGCGTGTCTGGAATTTCTGCTTGCAAAATCTCCCTATTATGGTGCTATTTAGCATCTCTTATGGAATCGCTTCAGTGTCCGTCCGTCCGCCCGTCTGTCACAGGCGATGTTCTCTGAGACTATTCGATGTAACAATTTAAAATTTAGCACAGAGATAGAGCGTGGTGGCGCAATTATAGACGTGGAGTATAAAAAGTTGAATTTTGATTCTGGGGGTTAATTTAAAGGGGGTAAATTGGGAAATGGAAAAAATTTTCAAGGGTATCGTCGTGTAGGGTGTCAAATGAAAGCTTATTGTGGCAACTTTCAATATTAACAAAGTTACACCTAAAAATATCGTAAAAATATGTTCCCACTATAAACATAATCTTTCGATAAGTAATTAAAGGCTTTTGTGAGAATAGAGACCTATTGACAATAAACCACCCTCTCGAAACAGTTTCACCCTCTCATTTCGGGCCTATTCATCTCGATCCTACTACAAAGTAACGCCGGATTAATAAAGTTAACTGAGCCACACCCCCGCGTAAGTGTTCCGAATACTCCGTTAATCAAAACAAATCTAATAAAAGTACACTCTGTAATCAGTAATAAGGAGATAGGTATGTTCGAGATAATTTGATTTGTTTACAGTTTGTGTGTGTGTTAGGCGAGAAGGGGGTGAATCATGGGAAAAAATGGTCAATTTAAGCGTGCACTTTTCACGATCGTAAAAGTAGTATATCGTTACCTTAATTCGCAATGGTCGTAAGTCCATTAACTAACAGGGAAACTGTCGTAAGTCCTTTATAAATTGTAAAAATGGCGTTTTATTCATTCCCTGTAAAATTTAGAATTTTGGACTTTTTGGAAAATTTTTATATTTTTAATTTTTACAACTTGCATTATTACCTTATTTTTGGGGTACCCTGTAAAAGTAAAAATAAATTTGATATATCGAGAATTGGTTTGGAGACAAGCAAAAGCTAACCTTTAACCTTTAAAAGAAAAACTCTGAGAAACACATAATAAAAAAATTCCGGTTTGTTAAGAAATATCGGGTATATGATGTATTTTTTTAATTCATTTTTTAAAACATTTTTGGGGAAAAACGCTTAAAAATTGCTGTCCCCCACCCATATCACCAAAAGGATCTCTCAGGAAAATCTGAAAAAAATCATGAACATTGCGAATTAGGTCAAAATTGAGCCAAGATTATCAGGATTGAAAAATTATGGCGCGATCAATTTTTATAAACAATTTAATTGTTTATTTCCTTATAGCTGCTAAACCATTGGTGTTAGAGAAAAAGTTTTTATATTTCTCACGATGTAAGGAACCACTTTTGTCATTACACTTTTTTCAAAATTTTTGATTTGGGCCACTCAGCTCCGCGCATACGCGATGTGATACGGCGTTTGTGCCGTGGGCGGCGGATAGCGCGGCAGATGGGCGGAGATCGGGCATCGGCTGTTGGCACGGAACACTAATTGTGCAAGTATAGCCTGCACTTGGCCAGATTTTCTATTTTTAAGAAATTATTATTACACTTGTCAATTTAAACCCTTTATTGTCAAATTAGAGCAGTGTTAGCAATAGTGAATATGACCAAAAAAGAATTTATTTTATGGTTACAATACAAATGTAATTGAACAATAAAGAGATGAACTTTCCGCCGAACCCAAAAACTACGTAATTGAAGTAGCATTGTTGCGTCAAGTCTTAAGGGCCTTTTATCCCTGACAGCCCTTCGAGGGCGAAATCTAAAAGATGTCACTTCTGAACTGAATAATAGCCGAGGCCGCCGTTGTATATTTAAATTTAAATGGTGGGCCTACTGTATGGCCATTCAAATATTGTCGGAACACTTTGCACCAAAAAAGTTGGGTAAGTTTCCATCCCTGAATGAAGGGTAAAATTGATAAACATGCAAAAAAAACTGTTAAATCAAAAAAAAGGTACCCGTGTTTTTGGATTTTTCCAGGAATGTATGGATTCTTTGTTTATTTCAGTTTAAAAATCCCCCTGTATATATTCCCTAGTGAAAAAATATTTTCGAAAATGTTCTTAGGTCCTTGTAATAGTACATGCCCAGATACGCTGGGTATTTTATTGTTCCATTGACCCGGCCGGTCGGTGGGCATAGTAGGCCCGCCCTCTTAAAACAAGCTTTTGCTCCCGGCCTCTTCCCGACACTCGACTTACAAAGCCGGGCAACAAAACAAAAGATAAGCAGGATAAAGTCGGGGAAAGGTGCTAATATACCAGGAAGATACCGTGTTTAAAATATACGGAAGCACGCTGGGGGGGGGGGGGGGGGGGGGCTGTTGTTATACATAATGCATTCTTTTCAATAGGAGGACCCTCCAGTTATTTTTTAATTAAGGTAGTGTGACGTGTTTGATGTTAGAATGTGATCGGAGTTAAAGGTTTGGTTGCCTAGTTATATTTTCCGTATCGAAGAAAGTTTTTCAAAAATTTGTTGTCCAGAAAGGCTTTTTTCGGAAACCATTTTTGAAAAAACGTAGTTAGGTTTCGAAACAATATTCAGATTGTCTCTTGCCTTCTTGAATCTAACATCAGTAAAGGGATCAACAGCCACGCCAAACTCTCTATTGAACTTTTCTTGAACCAGCTTAGCTCTAACGTTCCACATAGCTTTGATGACATTTTCTTTGTAAAACGACCCATCTTTTTTCGCATGTTATTCCCCCAGTCTTTTAAAACTAAAGAGAGCTTCTCTATTGATGTACTCTTGTCCAGACTATCCAGACTGAACTGCTTTTCGGCTAGGACGTCTTGAAATTGTCTCCAAACAGAAGCATTGGACCTTTTGGTGTTTCTTGGGGTAAGAATTTCAATGTTTTGATTAATTTCTCCTAGCGTTGATGCTCCAAATCGCGACATTCTTCACAAAATTTCAAAAAAAAAAAAACGCTGACGTTCAAAATTGCTAGGTTTGTATGTATGGCTTTATTTATTTTTCATGAAAACGACTATAACAATCGAGAATTTGTCGTTTTATGACATGACAATGAAGCTCTGGTTACTAAGTTTTGCCATTTCTTTGACAATTATTGTGAAAATTTCGTACCTACTTTTTCTAACCAATCCCAAGCTTTTATTTTGAATTGTTTGCATGTGTATGAGAGAAATTTCCGGAAATATTCATCCTACTTGAGCTTCCGGCAGAATTACACTGAAAATTTTTCTGTCATTTTCAATATCAAAATATTGACGCAATCGCAAACCCAAGCATATTTGGTACACAAATATTTTCACTTTTTATTTAATAATATATAAGTTGAACTAACGTGAAGCCAGGCAATGCACACTGACAGTTGTAAGATGTAGGGTGTCAAATGAAAGCTTATTGAAGCACGAATTCAACATTATATAATATGATTTATTTTTGTTGCATTTTTTGAACATTTTTCGGGAAAAACGCGTAAAAATGGCTGTCTCCCACCCTCATCACCAAAAGGATCGCTCATACAAATCTGAAAAAAATCATGAACATTGAGAATTAGGTGTAGATTGAACCAAAACTATCTCAAGATTAAAAAATTCCAGCGGGATCAATTCATATAAACAATTTTAACTGTTTATTTCCTAATTTACCGATTGCTCGGGGTGTATTTTCTGTTTTTTTTTGCAATGGAGGGACCAGCTTCTGTGAGGGTGGACTATAATTTAGACTGTTTATGTCGTATAAAGTTTATTAAAAAAGGAATTTCTAGTTAATACTGTTACATTATGAAACAAAACGAAATCTCTGGATAAGCCCATTGTTAATAATAAAATAAACGCCCTTTACCGAAGTGTTAACCCAGTGCGTTTTCCCCATTACCCTTTCCAACAAAAGATTATAAGGTTTCACAATGGGTCGATCACCAAACAGAGCATTGAGGGCTTTCAAAAGGTTAATCGTTTTATCAGTCCACCGCATAATTTCGCCCTTAAATGTCAAACAAATGTCACACTTATTCAGTTATATATAGTGAAGGATAATATAAAACAATAAAACGAACGTTCCATATACAGGGTGTTTTGGTAACGAATGGGCCGTACCGTTTAGCAGATTTAGATCGATTTAATCTAACTTATCTTAGTGCAAAAATTGATAATAAGAGAGATACAGGGTGTTAAAGTAATACTTTTATTTTACATTTTTATCGATGTGCTTTGAAGGTACTAAAAAAAATTACCAAATTTAGTGGGCGGGGTTTTTTTGGGAGGAGAAAAACAAATCCGTTTTAAAACGTCCCAACTTTTTTGTGCTTCAGTGTACACGGTTTCTGAATTGAAATTCTTATTCCGCTACCTTTTTCACTCCAAAAAGCTATACTTTATTAATGTCACTAGAAGCTACTAAGTATGTACAAATATCACGAATCATTGAACATCTTGCATTGTATGAAGAGGCTTTTTATTTTGGAATTTTTACTAATAAATGAAAACTAGACACTGTACAACAAGGCCCCCGGTTGTATCTCAATTCGGAAAGAAAATTACATTTTCAATTTGCCATATTTTCCCGATATCCATCATTTTTCCTGTTCGTACGCCGCAAATTCCTCTAACGAATGCTATTCTGCCCCTAATTTTTCCAATAACGTTCAATTTTCTGCCGATACGCTTCGCATTACCGCCCTTTGCTCCGCCGTCTACTCCCGGCGACCCTCGATCGTCTCTTTACTTTTTAGTTCTCCCGCTTTGCTCCCCTTTCTGATCTTCTTTATCGGCGTTTAAAAAACTCGTATAGGTATGATGAAACATGAGCTGAATACGAAAAATGTTATGTGCACCGCAAGAGCTTCCTGGGGGAGTTAGAGGCCTTTGAAGATGATGTCCAAGAAATGGGTTTTATTTGATAGTTAAAAAAACCTTGAGCTTCCTAGGGTAACTAGTGGCCTTAAGAGATGCTGTCCAAAAATGAATTTTGTTTGATAGTTAAGCATAAATATTCAGTGCCGTAGCTAAGCTAAATGTAACTGAATAAAAGCTAGGATTTTTGCGCCTCTCTAGCAAGAGCTAATTAGCTTGTAGACTCTATATTTTACCGCTCCATGCCACCGGCGCCCTTAAGCAAGGGCCTACTCTGCCTACACCTAGCTACGGCACTGGAAATATTTAAATAATGTCGCCCTTTAATAATAACTTAATTCCTGAACCTAATTGCCCTCCTCCAAAGGACTCTTTATACCATCCATTCCATGTATATCATCTTCAAGGGTATCCAGCTTCCCTAAGAAGTGTTCATATAACATTTTTATATTTTTGGACAATACTTATACCCCCTTGATTTTTCCATTACATCCAGACATTCATAAAAATTGAATGAAGGTAAAAAATTTTAATTTTTGGGACCTTATTCGATAGCAAATTTTCTGGCGATTCCAAAAATATATAATTTATTGAGGTTTCGTTAAAAATTATATCCAAAAATTAATAAAAATTGAATGAAGGTAAAAAATAGATAACGTAAAATCAAAAAAAGTCCTCAAAGTATGCCGTAGAATCAGTCACGCATGTCTTGAACACCCTGTGTAATGGAGAACAGAAAACACCAAGTTTAAGGTCTATCGGTTTAATATAGTTTATGAAATATGTATCTAATAATCTATGTGTGAATAAACAGAACAGCTTGGGTTGTATGACGTCGTTTTTCATTTTTTTTTATTATTTTAAAGAAATTATTACATATTTAGATATTACTATTGCTATTGTACATACGTAGTAAGACTTACAAATAAATATGGAAATATTGTCTAAGTACCTACATTTTGACCCCTATGTCTGCATATACCTGGTACCTAACCTTACGTCACAACAAGACTTTGGACCTATACCAACATCTTTCCTAGTAAATACATTGCTTTTTAACCTACTTAACAAATACATAAAAATACAAAAAACTTAAAATTTATTATAATAAATTTGTTTAAAAGAATACCCATCGTAATTGCCAAAATTTGTTAATTTTCAATATGCAGATGGTTGCTATATCACCAATTCATAAATTTTTTTGAGGGGCGAATGTCGGTCAAAGAATTAAAAATTAAATGCGATTTTTAAACCTGAAAAACCAAGGGCTTTGGACTATGATTTTTTATATAAAAAATAAATTCCTGGATTCAAAAGGTTGCAGTCTTTGGATGCAGGAATAGGTGGTTTTTGAACAACAGTGTAGCGAAATACAAAAAAATTCTATTGACAGACTTTTATCACGTCTATAAAATTACGGTTTTCCAGTTGTCGTAACTTCAACGGTCACTGGGTAATACTGTTTAAAAATCTTCATCTTTCGAAGTCGCACTATAGAATCTTCTGGAATAAGATGCGGGCGACCGATCAAATGCTCCTATAACTCCAAACCACCTTCTTTGGTAGGCGAATATTCCAAACAGGATGACTGGTATAGCTATTAACACACCTAAAAAATGGAATCGAGATTACGGTGGCTTGCAGTGTAGAAGAAAGAAAGAAAAGAGATAATGCTAAACATCGGACTTATACCTGCTAAAACGCCAACTAACAGTGCTGCATCGTTTTCCGGACGAGCACCATATTGATCTAGACATCTCATTTGATATTCCTTTTCGTGTAACTCTACAAATACGTAATCTACCATCTCTACAGGTGCGCCACATCTACAACAAATAAGTCAATTAAAAAATGCTATTATTTTTCTTTTCGTCCCGCTCACCTGACTGTGAACGATTTTTCTTTCTCAATCTTCAGGTAAATTGGCATCAGATCGTCGATCATCCATTGGTTCTCGCACTCGCAAGTCCATGCATTGTCGTTGATGTCCAGGGCTGTCAAGGCGTCCCATCTAGCCAAAAAGTTACTCCCCAAGTAGGCCAGCTTATTGTTGGACAAATCTAACTAAAAATGGTAAGACTTTATAAGTTTTAAACTACTACGTATATAAATGAGCTGTTTTCAAAATAATAAAAAGTTTCCATGCCAACAAAGCCGCAGGTAATGATTCGTTTAAAATTCTATCCAAAAATTCATAAAAATTTAATGAAGGTAAAACATTTTTAATTTTTATGACTTATGTATGATATTCAGTAAGGTCTGAGCTATCGCCCAGTAAAAGAATTTTTAAAATCGGTAGAGTAATTTCTGAGAGATATGACATTGACAGAATTTAAAATACCCACTTACTCTTTTGACAAGCGGCCATATTGCTCCGCCATTTCGTTCATTGACTTTCGCAAGCGCGTATGGATCGACATAGGTCAGTTTAATATTATCGCACAAGTGTAGTTCTTCCAGATTCGTTAAGCCGGATAATGCTTCTGTTTCCACACGTTCCAAGGCTGACATGCGACACATATGCAAGATCTTGAGGGAAGGAATGTCCGGAAATCCACTGGAACAACAAAAGTACTTTCACCGACTCGGGCTGTAAAACTAAAGTAGGTCTCAAAGTATATCGTCTTGGCTTGGCGTTTGGACGATTGTAAATAAGATGTCATAAGAAGAAAAATATATTCCCTCTATGAAGAACAGGTTGTTTTTTGAATCCGTCACTAATTTCCACACGTAAAATACCAGTTAGCCTGTTGTAAATAATAAATTTTACGTAGAAATTTGCATTTTGTTTATTGATGTCAAAAGGCAAGTCGATATACTTTGAGATTTACTTTACTTCTGCCTTTACAATTATTTTTTCGTATTTTTACTTTTAAAGAGTTTTTCTATTATTAATGTTAGTAACTCCAAAGAATGTTAAAATGAATCTAATAATAAATAATAAAAATACTTACTTCTCCTTGGTCAGATTAACAAAACCTGTATCGTTCATATACAGGGTCGTCAAGTTGTGCGATTCGGCCAGTGTATCTGGGATTTTGTCGATGGGGTTGCCGCTTAAGTCCAAAACGGTGAGGTACCTTGGAGTGTGCATCATTTGGTCGGGCAGTGTTTTGATTTGGGTGTATCCCAGGTATAATTCCTGTAAGAACAGAAGCATTTACACGGGAGTTCGCCAAAAAAACATGGAATATCTATAATGGAACAAAACAGTATTTTAGTTTTTTTCGTTCTTTTATTACGTACTTTTAAAAATGCTAAAGAATCAATAGCTATTAGGGTGTGCTTGTCGATCATCTGCAAAGGATTATAGCTCAGATCCAGAATTTCCAAGTCGGTGGTGTGCTCGAACAAGTCCATGTGCAGGGAGTGAAGCCTGTTATGATCGAGTCTAAGCTCTTTGAGGGATCTTAGTGGTAAAAGGCGTTCTTCTAGGTAAAGTCCCTAAAAAGAGAAGATAAATATAGTCCTAAGCATCTTTTAAAGCCCAAAAAGTAATTAATTTTGTGGATCGGATGGTAACTTATATGTGTCCTTACCTTAAAGGCATCTGGCATAAGCAATTCCAGATCGTTGCTGCTCAAAATCAACGTCTTCATGCTTTGCAAATTTTTAAAGACGCTCTCGGTGATCCTGTAGATGTCGCTACTGGCCAGACTTAGGTACGTCAGATCGCTCTTGGGGAACGTGAAATTCAACTCGATGAAATCCTGATTGGTCATCGTGATCTCGATATACGGATAGGATTGGTTATCCGCCGGATTGATCCATGTTGATAGTGAAGTGATAACGTTTTTGACATCTTTATTGCAGGTCACTTTGGCTGGCGAGGAGTTGTTGAGGAAAATGCAGTTGCAGGAGTCGCAAAGTGGGAGTTTTGGAGATTGCAGTGAAGCTGGGTTGGTTAGGGAGAAAATAAAAAGGCAGAGTAGGGGCAAAGTTGTTGATCTGTAATAACCAATATTTTATAATTCAAATTCAAATTCGTTTATTTTGTCTACAAAGATCACATTTACATGACATAAGACAAGTCAAATGTAATGTATGTAATGGCAGCGAAACCATGATAGATAGTTTGCATTGTTAGAACATGGTATTACTGGCATCAAATAATTGCTATATTTGAACGATCTATTAAAAACCAATGAAACCTTATATTTCAAGCAATCGTATAACCTATTGGTTAACAATGATAAACTAATCATTGAAATAAACCGAATCTGGAATCTGTATTGTGCAATACGGAATAGAGTGTGTCATTGAGTGAATGGGTATCCAATCCAATATACGAGAGTGTTTTTTTTTGTGTATGAAATGAATTAAAAATATAGACTCAACAAATTAGGACATAATACATAAATAAATACTGATATACTTCTATCTAATAAATTATAATCTACCTGTATCAAATTCTGTCTAAAATATTAGTCATTAAAAATATATTGCTTTTACCTAGTTGGAAAATTAGATACATTTTTTTAATAACAACATTGTGCCTGGCGAATAAGTATACATATTCGTAGAGGTATAAGTGTAAGTGTGTAAAAAAGTAGTTCCATGAGAAAAATATATTGTTTATTTTTGCAGTTTGAAGAATCGTCACCGCCCCATGACGTTATAAACATTAAAAGCACATTAACGTTCATTTTTAAGCTTTTTTTCGGTACAGAAACTAATCTGTTACCCGCAATTCCTTATCAGGAAGTGACACACTAGAACGAACAATATTTTTCACCTGTGTACTCACCTCATTTTTAAAAATAACTCGATTTTTCCTGAATATCCTCTTCAAATTTTATAATTGGGCGGTCGTTTGTTCACTAGAAACTCATATCCCCAAAATTAAGAATCTTTTTCAACTAATTTGCGAGAAAACCGAACAAAAATAACGTTTTTTAAACAAAACTGGGTAGGTACTATAAGCTGCTGTACAGGAATATTTACGGCAACCTGAGTAATAATTTTATCATTCTTATCGCGGTATCAGACTGCAAATATTGGGATAATTTTGTTTTATTATTGAATTCGGGAAAAAATAATGATAAAATACCGCGGATTTATCAGTGTTATCATCATATAATAAATGTTATGTTTATTGCGTGGTGGCGATATTTAGAGTGAGAGTGGCAACGTCGTTTTTTCTCCGTACTCATTCATGGCTTCAACGGTTGTCAAGGCGGAGTGTTTTGTGTGTAACATTTTTGACAGGTCTGCATATAGGTATCTACGTGTTGCAGTAAATTTTTAAATGATATTTGGTTTTTCTTAGGACTCTATCAATAGGGAATATACATATGACTCAAATAAATCTGAATATTTATTCAATTAAAAATTATTTAAAAAAAAATATATTAAAATTTCGCGGAAGGATCCCGTTCTTCCTTCGTTCTGGATTATAACTGCATTTCAAATCTTGTTCTTTGTAATTTTAATGAAACCTTTTCCCAGGCACAATCCTCATAGAGAAGCAGAAACATTACGGCAAGACAAAATTCTATACAAGACGCATCGTCGTGCCCGCATCTTCGCAAAAATAATGAGGTCCTTAAAGAATGCAATTCCGTATTTTGCAACTCTATCACGTTTTAAAATGGAGCTCGAGAGGTGTTTGTTTAGAGACACGACGTGCTCTATCTCTTACAAAAGCGAAAATAATGAGATAGCTATTTGGAATGCAACGGGGCTGTTATTTTTACCCGAAAGTAGAGGCATAAAAATCGGCAAGGAACAATCATTTATTACTACTAGGGGTGTCAATTCCGGGATCCCGAAATCCCGGGGTGTCGGGATCCTGAAATATGAACCGGACTCAAAAATGCCAGGTTTGGAAAGTAAATCACTACCAATAATCATGACATCTGTGTATTGGTGTCTAGAGTTAGACAAATCGCTTGCATATTAAAAAAATCGCCAACTAAAAATGATATACTACAAAAGTATATCAAACATGATCATGGGAAAGAGCTAAACAGCTTACTTATAACATTCTCAAGCCTTTTACACTATTAGAGAGTTTCATAAAAAAAGATCTTATTGATCTAAACATAACACCAATTAGGATTCACAAAGTGGAGTTGTCAAAGGCGTTGTAAAAGTTCTCCAACCAATAAAAATTACAGTTGAAGGTGTATGTCGTCGTCGCGATATGGATTTATGAAAAGCAGATGCGGCATTAAAGTTCATGTTAAAGGAATTATCCAGAATTAAAACACCACTCAATGCGGAACTACAAGAGTCATTGCGAACAAGGATTAAGCAGTGCAGAACCATTTATTCTGACATTCTCTGTTATCTCAAAAATCCTGATATTCTAAACTCTGAACAAGATGACTGCTTCAAAACATCAAATATTTTTCTCATTAAATCTAAATTGGAAACACTTTTAATCAGGCTAGACACAGACAACGAAAGTGAAGCAGAAATCAGCGACGAAGATGACATTCCCTGTGCAGAAATTCTGAGAGCAGAAGAGAATGAACCATTCAACGTCAAAGTGCAAAAAGCATTACTAAAATGCCAGAGCCATTACTAAAGCAAACCAGTAATAAGACCCGGATGGCGCGGGCGTAATCTTCAAAAAGTCTTTGGATTCCTATACTAACCATTCAGTCCACAAAGCATAGAACCCGAGAGATGTTTCTCCTCCGCAGGAGTTTTCTGCAACAAAATACGTTCTAGCCTAAATTATATTCCCTTTCATTTAGTCTAAAATTTATATTACAAAACATCTAAACAGCATATTAACCTCCTTAATAACTGAAATATCGTAATTAGACAGAGATATATTATTAAAATAATTATTAATTACGGCTGTAACAACTTTAATGAAACACATTGTTCGCCCAATTACTGCGTCAAATGCCTTTTAGAAAGCCTCAAACGCTGTTTCAAACGGTGGAAAGAGTATTTTTGTAGGTGGAGATAGATTGTCCGCACCATATTACGTTTCGTTGTATATTTCTTCTTTTTCTTCTTTGTTGATTTTTTAACTGCTTATTCTTAAAGTCTTCAATTCTGAGATTGGTTGGATGCAAGTCTCCATCCTTAGTGATTCTGTGCTAAGTCATTCGTTTCCCTGTAGCTACCTTTACCTATGTTGCCTCGCCGGCCAACCCTTGTAGATTAATATTTACAAGGTAAGTTACGGGCTACTAGCACTATAGTTTGCATCCAGCGGGGTTCACTTGCAAGCCGTTTCGGGTTTTGCAAATTTGGATGCTAACTTAAATTGTTAACAATTTCTCGAAAACTAGGCATATAAACAGATTAATATTTACAAGGTAAGTTAAGGCCTACTGGCACTATAGTTTGTATCCAGAGTTGTTCACTTGCAAGCAGTGGCGGCCGGTGAAATTTCAAAGTTGTATATATCTGTTCTTACTTACAGGACCCGTACCAAATTTAGGGGTTTTACTAATTAGCCCACTGGGAATGTTTTGGTAAAGAAAAAAATCATTTTGTAATTTGCGACAAAAAGTTGAATTTTTGCACTGCATCCCCTGGGAAAAAAATGAACACGTTTAGGTATTTTATTTATTATTTTTTCTAAACAAATTTTACATTATTTTGTCGACAATTTTTAAATTTTAAGAGAAAAAAATGTGTTAGTAAAAAGTTATAGTCACTTGAATTTTCTTTTAAATTGTATTTTAGGTTTAAAAAAGTTCAAATGAATATAACTTTCTACTAACACATTTTTTTCTCTTAAAATTTTAAAATTGTCGACAAAATAATGTAAAATTTGTTTAGAAAAAATAATAAATAAAATACCTAAACGTGTTCATTTTTTTTCCAGGGGGTGCAGAGCCAAAATTTAACTTTTTTTCGCAAATTACAAAATGATTTTTTCTTTACCAAGACATTCCCAGTGGGCCCATTATTAAAACCCTCAAATTTGGTACGGGTCCTGTGAGTAGGAACAGAGTTATGCAACTTTGAAATTTCACCGTCCGCCACTGCTTGCAAGCCGTTTCAGTTTTTTACAAATTTGGCTGCTAACTTAAATTGTTAACAATCTCTCGAAAACGAGACATATAAACAGATTAATATTTACAAGGTAAGTTAAGGCCCACTAGCACTATAGTTTGTATCCAGAGTTGTTCACTTGCAAGCCGTTTCAGTTTTTTACAAATTTGACTGTTAACTTAAATGTTTACAATTTCTCGAAAACTAGATATATAAACAGATTCATATTTACAAGGTAAGTTAAGGCCTACTAGCACTATAGTTTGTATCCAGAGTTGTTCACTTGCAAGCCGTTTCAGTTTTTTACAAATTTGGCTGCTAACTTAAATGTTTACAATTTCTCGAAAACTAGACATATAAACAGATTAATATTTACAAGGTAAGTTAAGGCCTACTAGCACTATAGTTTGTATCCAGAGTTGTTCACTTGCAAGCCGTTTCAGTTTTTTACAAATTTGGCTGCTAACTTAAATGTTTACAATTTCTCGAAAACTAGACATATAAACAGATTAATATTTACAAGGTAAGTTAAGGCCTACTAGCACTATAGTTTGTATCCAGAGTTGTTCACTTGCAAGCCGTTTCAGTTTTTTTACAAATTTGGCTGCTAACTTAAATTGTTAACAATTTCTCGAAAACTAGACATATGAACAGATTAATATTTACAAGGTAAGTTAAGGCCCACTAGCACTATAGTTTGTATCCAGAGTTGTTCACTTGCAAGCCGTTTCAGTTTTTTACAAATTTGGCTGCTAACTTAAATTGTTAACAATTTCTCGAAAACTAGACATATGAACAGATTAATACTTACAAGGTAAGTTAAGGCCCACTAGCACTATAGTTTGCATCCAGGCTTGTTCACTTGCAACCGTTTCAGTTTTTTACAAATTTGGCTGCTAACTTAAATGTTTACAGTTTCTCGAAAATTAGACATATAAACAGATAAAAATTTACAGGGTAAGTTAAGACCTACTAGCACTATAGGTTGATCCAGAGTCGTTCGCTTGCAAGCTGTTTCAGTTTGTTTCAAATTTGGCTGCTAACTTAAATTTTTACAGTTTCTCGAAACTAGACATATAAACAGATTAAAATTTACAAGGTAAGTTAGGGTCTACTAGCACTAGAGTTTGTATCCAGAGTTGTTCACTTGCAAGCCGTATCAGGTGTTTACATATTTTTACAAATTTGGCTGCTGACTTAAATTTTTCCATTTTCTCGAAAACTAGACATATGTATAAGCAGATTAATATTTACAAGGTAAGTTAAGAGCTACCAGCACTAGCTAATCAGAAAAATAATATTAGCAGCCAAACTGAAACAGCTTCGCATTACAGAGAAAGGAAGAAACATCTTAAAATTCGGTGGTTAATTTCATAATTTTACTATACTTATTATGTATTTAATGATCAAATCGGCACTAATTTTCTAAACTTCATTGCCAAGAATTATATTATATGTTACTCACCGACTATTCGGCGATTTTCGGGATTTTGTCTGTCAACTTCACAAAAGTAAAATACCCGATTGTCACATATGGCGGGTTTTATAAATGTATTGAATAATTTTCTCGTACAGTACAGAGTAATGAAACAGTAAAATCGACTTAACTTTTGCAAATTACAATATATGTGTTGCTGTGGTGCAGATCGTCTATGTCACTGTATCATCCCTCTAACTCCTCATATCAAACCTTACTTCCTCTAATATACCGCATATTGTCTGATAAACGGACAATTTAGCCCCGGAATCTCGTTCGCCACCCGCCGCTTCCCTACCGGGGTGAGAAACGGAGCGCTATTATTGGTCCACTAAAGCCACGCCCCTGGATACGTTCCTAGGCAACGCAAATCTGCCCGTTATAAGGTTTTACATGCCAGGTTGTTAGGTAAGGGATGATTTACTTAAGGTGTATTTTGTGAAGTTTCTTGGGGGGATTGGGGATGAAAGAAAGGAGGAAGGGGTGTTACGATGTTTAAGAGATGAATATTATGAGGTGTTTTGGTAATTTTATAAAATTAGGTTGTATGTAGCTTTATCTTCTAATCTAAACTAAATTCCCGCGACTATTGCTTTATCTGATGGCAAATTTTCTGGAAATTCCAAAAATATAGAACTTAGCTTGCACCCGCGACTTCACGGTATAACAGTTTTACTTCATTACAAAGTTTGAGCCCCCATTTCACCCCTTTAGGGGTTGTTTTTTGTTTCAACCCCTCGGAATTCGAGTTTTGAAAAATCCCTTCTTATCGAAACCCTACACCCTAAAATAAACATAGAAAGCTAATTTTGGCATATATAAATATATATATATATATATATATATATATATATATATATATATATATATATATATATATATATATATATATATATATTTATATATGCCAAAATTAGCTTTCTATGTCAAGCGGTTTGAGCTTGAAAAATGATTTAATTTGTAAAGGTTGATTTTACCCTCCTGGAGAGTGACTTTTGCAATATCCTTTCTTATTGAACGTCTGGGGCCTAAGTTAAAGCTGTATGCAAAATTTCAACTTTCAATCTTTGATAGTTAGGGCTGAGCTTTGCTAAATCCGTGATAGGGGTGTGTTTTTACCTCCTAGGGGGAAAATTCCAACACGAAAAAAGTAGTCTTATGTAAAGAAATAAACTAAAATTGACATGTTTTTTCGTTTTCCTTAAAACTTAGTAGTTTTTAAAATAAAAAATAATTTAAGTTTTAGGGGTTGCTTTTACCCCCTTATAGGGCGAGTTTTGCAAAATCCTTTCTTAGTGGACGTCTACGGCGTAAAATAAAGCTGTGTGCAAAATTTCAACTTTTTAGCATTAGTAGTTTTGGCTGCGCGTTGATGAATGAGTGAGTTAGTCAGTCAGTCAGTCAATTTACTCTTTTATATACATATTAGTATAGATTATGGTTTCATTAAAAATTCTGTTCATAAACTGAATTAAGGTCGGAAATTTAAATTTTTATGACCCCCGTTTCAAAAAGTTTTTATTTAATCAACTGAATCTTCTAACCTAAAGCGAATTCCCACGAATATTGCTTTATCCGATAGCAAATTTTCTAGATATTCCAAAAATATATATCTTCTGGCACGCCTGCAATCTAAAAACAGTTTTATTAAAAACACCCCCTAGGAAAAATACCAAACGAAACCGTATTAGTTCCCATATTGCGCGTCAAAAAGCCTAAATAACTCATCAAAAGTAATTACGTCGAAAATCTGCACTAAAATTCTATCAAAGCCAGCCTGAGCCGCCGCCCCCGGCCGCCTCTTGTCGAAAACAACCCCCGCCGAGCGGCACAATAGAATGCCGCCTTAATAAAGTTACGCGACCTAACAGAATTAGCCTTAATCAAGTCTATTAGGGCTTAGATTTGGCCCTTTTGCCTTCAGCGGGCGAGGTTGCCGTTTGTACGTGTATACAGGGTGAGTTTGGAAGCCTTAATCAAGTCTATATTAAAATATAGATTTGGCCCTTTACTCAGCGCGCAATGTTGCCAAGTACACAGATACAGGGTAATGTATTCCTAGCTATCTAAGCTATTAAAACGAAACTTCAATTTTTATGACCTACGTTTCAAAAAGTTTTTATTTAATCAACTGTATTTTCTATCCTAAAGCAATTACCCGCGGATATTGCTTTATCCGATAGCAAATTTTTTGGAGATTCTAAACATGTATGTCCAGAAATTTATAAACACTGACTGTGGGCAAAAATTTTAATTTGCGTGACCTTTTTTAGAAATTTTATTTGTAATTTAAAATACATTGAGGCAGCATCTGAAAATTCAGTATTTAAATACAATAAATAAACCGAAATTTGACAACTTTGCTTCGATCCCTTAGCTCCCCCTCCCCTGCCCACTTGGCATTATCATCCACCCTGGCTCGTGCCACCGTGACATCAACTCAAATAATCCACCCCAAAACGACAAAATCGGGGTAAAATCATCCCCCCGACCGACCGAATATCGAAACTTACTTCCCCCGTTTAAGGGTAGCAAACTAGAAAATGGGGCGGTAACTCGCGCGATCATAGTTGGCTTTGGCCAAACAGCGGGCAGTTAGCGTTTGGCGCTTGTTTTAAGCGATTTGGCGTTGTGGAAAACTGAAAATAGTTCGTTAAATCAATGTTACGATAAGTTTTCTGAAGAAAATTTATAAACTTTTAATTTTTTAAGTGTCATTTATTGCATTTTTGATCAAAACTGAGAAAATAAGGGAAAAGAATGTAAGGAATTAAAGAACAACGCCTTTGATTTCTGCATTTCGGCCTCGCGATTCAGTTGTTTTATTTTGACAGTTATAAAACGTTGTAAATAGTGTTGCATTTTAATTAATTAAAATGAGCAATTTTTGTACAAATTTGCTAAAAACCTAAAAGCAGAAGTGTGTGTTTTAATATTTATTATTAAAACTATATAAAAAAGTGATTAAGTATTATGTGCTAGAAGTTTTGGCGTCAGACCCAGCCTACTTTCAAAAATGAATCGCAAGGACTATGTTCAAGAATCCACGAACTTATCGTCTCAAAACCGCACCAGTTTTTTAATCGAGGACATTCTATATCGGCAAAAAAACTGCGATAATTCCGAGAGCGACCCTGTATACGTCGATTTTCCATCGAATTTTAACAATAACAACCCTAAAACACCTTCAAAACCCCCAGAGAATTCCGGGCATCCGAGAGCGTTTCACGCTCCGCAGAAAATCCAGGAACACGGCAGTAAGCACCAGGACACGGGTACCTGTTTGGCTAATCCGAATTGTAAAGAATATGGGGCCCCTCAGGGGGGATATTTCCAGGCGAATTTGGTGCAGGGGGGCGGTATGCAGGGGTTCCAGGCCCCTGAAAGTGGATACATCCAAGTTATGGGGGCTTTAGGAGCGTATTTGGGGGCTCCGTATAAGAATATGGGTGATCCTTATTTTTTAACACAGGGTAGGTGAATAAATACTTTGTAACAATCAGGTGCAAAATAAAAAAAAATAAATGATGTTTTTATAGTGAAAAATTAAAAGTTTCATTCGTATTACAATAACCTGATTATATTTTCGAAAGGGAATTTACACTTTGACTTTAAATGGTGTCTGCCTTTACTTGATGGAAATCCATTATACACATACTTAATGATAGACAATTTGAGCTAAATTTTCACTTTTATTTAATATTATAACATGACGCGTTTCGCTACACTATAATTTCATCGGATGTTTGTTACAAACTGAATCTTAAACTAAAAGTTCACAAAGGTGTCATAAAATACAAC
This sequence comes from Philopedon plagiatum, assembly GCA_963971165.1. Taxonomy (NCBI): domain Eukaryota; kingdom Metazoa; phylum Arthropoda; class Insecta; order Coleoptera; family Curculionidae; genus Philopedon; species Philopedon plagiatum. Next base: position 112,529,161 of record OZ020193.1, read on the forward strand.
AATCTAGGTAGATACCTAAATAAAATTTTTAATTTAGGTTTTATTATTATACTAATTTACCACGGGGAATTCCCCCTGGGCTTCATGTCTATTAGATAAATAAGTTTAATAAGGGTGAGATATTTAATTGTAATTGATCATTAAGTAATATGTCGGAATTTTTCAACCGATTTATCTCGAGGCTTTCAAGTAAATTCAATTTTTTACCTTTATTTTCTACATGTAGTATTTTAAAATTGTTATCAAATGTATGTCGATTCTGTAAAAGATGATTTGAATATGTAGAATTATTTTTATTATTAATAAAACTTCTTTTATGTTCTGTTATACGTGTTAAAAATGATCTGCCTGTTTATCCTATGTATCTTTTAGGTCATGATCCACATGTTAACTGATAAATACCTGATTTACTATTTTTATTAGTTGTACTTTTTGAATTTTTCAGAAATTTTCCTAGTGAATTATTTGTTTTGAATGTTATTTTTACGTTTTTCTGATTGATAAATTTTTTAATATTTTCTGCTGGTTTCCCGAAATAAGTAATTGTTTTAAAAGTATTGGGTTTTTCTTTTATCTTAGGGTAGACTGCAGAAATAGCTTTATTTTTAGGTTTTTTTGACAAAATTGTATCAATAATTGATGGATTGGATGAACCGTTATTTATAGCAACTTGTTTAATTAAATTTAATTCGTAAACAAGTTGCAATAAAAAACGGTTATTGTCCATCAATTATTGATAGAATTGTGTCAAAAAAAACTTTAAAATAAAGCTATCCTAATGTTTCATAAGACCTATATTTAGCTCTGCCTCTGTTTTGATTTCTATTACATCCATATCCGGTTGCTCTGTACACTTACCATTATTTTTTGACCACCCTGTTTAGAATAAAGTTATCTATTGACTGAAAAAATAATACCGAATATATTACAGCTAAAAATGAATTACTTTTATTTTTATGATTTTTTCTAGGTATTCCATTTCACCATACATTATTCGGCGGATCCGCCAGTGAAATTTCTCTAAACGCTTTGAAACACTGTCGAAGACGAAAAGCTAGGACAGTGTTTAGTGATCCACAATTGACGGGTGAGTGTTTGTCGTTTTTGTAATGTAACAAATTTTAATAATACGGTCCCCCATCCAGTTCCTCTGCAATATCTTCATTACGTCTTAAAGGCCCCTCGTATTTATGCGTCATTTGAACTACGATACTTACAAGGGGCTTTCAAAAAATAAATTCAAAGGAACAACCATAGCCTTCTGCAGTTTTCGCGATTCGGTAGAAAGGGAACTTACTCTATAACATAAATCTGTTAAGCGGACTAAAGCATTACTTGCAACCCCCAAAAGGCCCATTTTTCTTGGGGGGGGGGGGGGAGGGCAGGACTTCTCTTAATGAGAGATATTTTTGATAAAGTAGATTTTGGTGTTGACATAATTCTCTATTTAGGTTTAGAGAAGCGGTTTTCGGCCCAAAGGTACCTCTCCACCCCAGAGCGTGTCGAGTTAGCGACCGCCTTAAGTCTGAGTGAGACGCAAGTGAAAACGTGGTTCCAGAACAGACGAATGAAGCACAAAAAGCAAATGAGGAAAATCCAGGAGGAGAAAACGAATGGTGGCCCGAAAAAGGGAGAGAGCGCGGAGAAGAGTAGAAGTAATATACCTGGTAAGTTTTTTTAATATCCCGCTTTTAAGGAAGTTGTGATCGTGTTAATCCGAATCAAATTTTTTAACTTACTAGGGTTTGGTTAGAGTTTCTGTCCAGAAGTTGATAAAAATTAAATGAAGGTAAAAAATTAAATTTTTTGGTCCTCCTTTTTATTTAATCAACTGTATCTTCATTGGTGTCTTCTAACATGAAGTATTACTTTATCAGACATCAAATTTTCTGGAGATTTCAAAAATATATAACTTATTAAGGTTCCGTGGAAGATTCCGTCCAGAAAGTTAAAAATGAATTAAGAAAATTTAAATTTTTGCAATGCGACGGGCGTTTTTTTAAGCTATGATATTTTCAGACAAATCTTTTCGTAAAGCAATTAAATTGAAAAATGAATTTAAACATTCGATTTGCCCCCTACCCCTCATTAGAACGGACGAAGATACCAACTAAATTGGCGAATTAACGTCACGTGACGACTTGTCGACGTCATCGTCCGTTTCCGGCCCGCTTAGTCCTATAATACGATTTTAATGGGGTCCCGCGGGACTTGTTAGATACGAGAACCGGGACGTCGTCGTCGCTGCACCGGATCGAATTGGAGATTCTTAAGCGGATTTGCTGGTGCGACGACGGTGGTCGGCGATCCGGTCGATTTTTTAATGAGAAATTCGATACGAGAGTTCGAAAAATTCAATTTTTATTAACTGGGCGTTTTTGAAAAGTCGCTTTATCGAAAGAATGCGTTTTCAAAAAAAAATTGTTGTAGCTGGGCATCTACTAAATAGCTTTAATCTTCTCTGAGACTTGCCACAATGACTGGAATTTCAGCAATAATTATACATGCAGACTTCCAAGGATCGTTTTGGGAAATATAAAGCACTTTTCGCGACATTTAAGAAAGGTTTCAGTAGAATATTTCAGTTTTGCAGTGGCCGGCACAACCCCCAGTCCTAAACCCCATCGAAAATCTTTGGGAAGGAGTGGAGAAGGTCGTATTCGCATACAATTGTTTGCAAGTAAACAATCGTTGGTGGACACTGGACAGAATAAATGAAGAAATCTCCTAAAATTGTAATTCAAAATTTGATTGCCTCAATGCCGCGACGTTATCAGCAAATTATAAGAAATAATGAATATTCTATTAATTATTATTAACATAATGTTTTTGACTGCTATAATTTTTAGATATTTCATGTTTTGTTTGTTGTACCCTATAAAGTAAACTGCTGTTAAATGCAATTTGTTGCTCTCCTTTTGTCGCATTAATTTTTAAATTTTTATACTTATTTGTTCGTGTTAATGGTGTGTAAAATTGGCCAAATTGTTATAAGATATTAATAGGACTGTAAGGAAAGTATTTAATTAAAATTAAATAACAGACACAAGTCAATAAAAAAAATGAGTGGAATTTAAAGAAATATCCATTTTGTTGCTCTACTTTTGTCCGATAGTGTAGTTGCAACCTCGGTTGCAACCATAGAAACCATATTGAATTTTATCTACTAGAACCTTCTGAGGCTAACTAGATATCAATTCCTCCTGGTACTTTAAAATGCTCTAAAGGCATACTAACGAAGATGTTGGCTGCAAATAAATCATTTTACTTGCAAAATGGTCCCCTTATTATCAAAAATAAACACGCACTTCAAAGCTCGAAGAAGCCCAAAAGTTCACCCCTTCCTTCACCAACCCACAGGCCCGATCTGTCCCCAATTTGCCTAAACGAATTAACCAAACAACCCTATCTTAGCGGAACCTCCTAAGTTTTCGCCGTCTTGTCGCCAATTTAGTTCTAAGAAGGCGAATCCGCGCCCCTTAATGGATGTTTAAGATGCTGCCGAGACGCGCGAGGGAAATTCGCACTAAGTTCACAGAGTTGCCTAATTGGCCTTTGATTGCCCCGAGATCGCTGAAATCTTGGGGTAAATGCTAAATTGCGTCTTTTGAATGGTACACAGGGACGTATTCGCAGGTCTTGAGAAGGAAAGTGACGTGATCATTGTGACCAATCCTATATAATAATTACCATGGTGGAGATTTGTCCATTGGTGTAAACTGTCCATGCGACTGACCAATATAGGGTGAATTCTTGTTCAATTGTTTCTTCTGTCATCATTCTCAAATTAAATTGGATTGAATATAAATGGGGAAAGCGCTGGCCATCATTCGTTGCCTACTACATGGGTCGTCTAGTCGCGGATCGGGAATATTAGCATTTTATCTATACCTACTAGTAAATTAATAATATCTTAGCCATTAGTACGTTTTTTTGGATTACATATTGCCTTATATGATACTTTTACAATCAACAAAACGATATACTATGTCTTGTTTCATATAAACGCAAATCGCGAAATGCGAATATTGTCCTCATTGGTCAGTTGCACATTAAAATTTGAATCTGACCAATTAGAATAATATTCGCATTTGGCGATTCGTGTTTATGTGAAACATGACTTAGAAATGATATTTTTATTTTGTTATGCAATCGTTGAATGTACTTTTCGAATGTCCCTTGTAGGTACGATAGTTCAAATGAACCGCATTTACGAGGGGCGTTTAAGAAGATATTGCAGACAAGCTGCCGGGCGAACGTGTACATTTTTCCATATATCAAATAAATTTCATAATATCTTGTATACAATTTAGGGACCCACGATATATGTAGCAAAAATTACAAAATTATTTTTTTCAGTCGGTCAAGGAGCACCGCAAGATGTATCGTCTCCGCCCTCAACGATTTCATTACAACCATCAACAGTTCGTGAACATCCAGCAAGTAGTTCGGGTCTTTCCGGCACAAATTCTGACGTCAGCGACTGCGAAAGTGACATTGACATAGTGGGAGACACCAGCAGACAGATGGGATATGCTTTTAAGGGGACGTAATTTTTTTTTGTCCGTATACGAAGGTTTTTTACGGTTTACACAAGGAATTTTAGGGTCATTTTTACTGTGCATTATGGAAGAGTAAAAAGTAAAACATTTTTTTCTTTCTCTGTGTTCCATGCTTTCGACCAAAGTTTTCAGTACAAATGACTCGTATTATTCTCATAAGGAGGGGCTGTTTTTAAACCATATGATTTTAAAATAGGATATACATATTTGGGTTCCGTTATAAAAATAGGTTGGTTAGGGTCCATATTTTGGGTTTACCCTGTAGATAAAAAGCAGACCCTGCGTACACTGACCGACAAGAAATTGGCAGCATCTGTAGAACTCCCCTTTTAATCCTTTTTACAGTCGGTGGTTGAGAAGTTATCTTGAATAAGACTGTCTACATTGTGGCCAATTTTCTTACGGGCACTGTATAGAAAAGGACATAAATATGGGTAAACTACGAGGATGGATGAGAATCAATTTTATTCTGTTGCTTTTGTGATATATAAAACCAAAGATTTTTTTAAGTTCTATTTATTGACTAAAGTTTCACTTTATACTTTAATACCTTTTGTCCTGTTGGGCAGGTCCCCTCGGGTCGGTCCTTTTGGGTTGTCCTGTTGTCCATTGTACCGACAGCCAACTCGGTTCACATCAAATGAACATGCTTATGGCATGGGTCACATAACATCGGTAGTCATTATTATCCGATGCAAATCTGCGGTCTTTTGACAGTACTTTGCAGTACCGACAGCGAAGTTGCAGCATTTGTTGTAGGCGTAGGCTCATTTGAGCAAGCTTACGAAATGCGACAACGACAACCGACTTTATATACAGTGTACGCCATAAAGTTGGCTACATTTGGAAAAAAAATTATTATTACTCAGAAAATTTTATTCATGATAAAAGTTGGTGCATTAAGAAAAATTAATTTTAACATCTTCAAATTTTGGGTTACTGAGTGCTCAAAAAATATAAAAATCTTGGTTTAAAAAAACGAAAGTCTAGGAATTTCAAAAACATTTCTACAAAGAAAGTAAAGCTTCTGTCAACAGAAGACCAAAAACAAAAAAAGGAGATTTTTGTAATTTTCGTCCTTAATTTTCTCCCCAGCGGTTCTCTTTTGGAAAAAATGTTATTTGACTTTTGTTCTTCTCTTGACAGGAGCTTTACTTTCTTTGTAGATTTTTTTTGAAATTCCTAGATTTTTGTTTTTCTAAACCAAGATTTTTATATTTTTTGAGCACCCTATATACTCTACCTAAAATTTGAAGTTGTCAAAATCAACTTTTCTTAATGCACAAACTTTTATCATGAACAGAATCTTCTGAAAAATCAATAATAATTTTATTCCCTATGTAGCCAACTTGATGGCGGTCACTGTACTCCAAACTCATGACATACAACAACGACAACCAGTCTTAGGTGCCCACCTTAAGAGAACGGGTTTCTATCTAATGCTGAAATTTGCTTTAACTTCTATCAGCAGTGTACATTTTATGTTTTGAGAATCTCACAACTCAAAAGTAAAAACACTAGTCTGTAAATTTGGTGTAGCATATCGTACCTTAATTCGCAATTGTCGTAAGCCCAAAGTTCTGAATTTTATCTTGCCTTGAAAATTATCGATTCAAAGTATTTTTTCTTTATGAAAATTTCTTTTAAACATTCTAAATTAAATACACTTGTTAAAAAATATAAAATAAAACAAAAATGCCATTTTTACAATTTATAAAGGACTTACGACAATTTCCCTGTTAGTTAGTGGACCTACGACAATTGCGAATAAGGTAACGATATAGTTTTTATTTCAAATAAAGTTTTTGTCAATAAGAAATTGTTTATTACATTTTACAGGCAACCAAATATACACCGCACTGTATATTTGCCTGCCTAATGACGGGGGCGTTTAACTGGCGCCATCTTGTAGCGTGGCGATAAGAGGCTAATTTGTTCTACAACAGCTTAATAGATAACGCTACCATCAAATCTTTGCTCAGGCAGCCAATTATACGTCTAATCGAATATTTGGTTGTCTAATTTATAGGCTGCGCCATCTAGTGGCAACGTAGTGACTTTTCACGAAATAATCCCACCATTGGTCAATAGATGGCGCCATCATTAACGTGTGTAGAAGAGGCAACTTAATATACACCTGCTTTGTATGCTCGGTTGCCTATATAAGGGCGCAAATTACACCGTCGCAGTCGTGTTCATAATCGGATAATCGCCACCTGCAGTGGCACTCTGTATGCAAAATAGCGATAGCGATCGGCCAGCGACTTCTCAACAAAGGCTTCGCCAGCGACGCGGCGTTGCGTTGATGCGTGTATCATAAGGTGTCTTCCTTTCACCCCAAGGAGGAGCTCCCATACAGCTCCAGAGCCGCACACAGTTGTTCCATTCAACTGGGGCATCAAGCACCTGAACCGTTCGAGCCCTATCCCCCCTGCCCTCTCGTGCATCACTTATCACTTGAGCTTAATGTCAAACTTGTCAATTGTTCCTTTCGGAATGGTGTCGAGTGACTCCGGGGCGTCAGACACCTGAAAGGAATATTACTATAGTGAGTTGTTCTGTGGAGCAAAGTCACACTGCAGTGGCACCTTAATTGGTCTTCGTTGAGTGGCACTCTGTAAGAAAAATAGCGATAGCGACCGGCGTCTCTTTGCAGATTCTTCCTATGTATCACCGTTCGGTATGTTTCGAAGAGACACCTGTCGCTATCGCTATTTTTCTTACAGAGTGCCACTGCTGGTTACGTACATAACTCACGCCTATCGCCGAGGGATCAGGTGATGCCGAGATTTCCGACCGACGCGACGCGTCTATTATTCGAGGGGTGGTTGTATGGAAAGATTTGTGAAATTTTCACTGAATTTTTTGAAATTTTCGTGAAAGTTTCGCATATAATTAGGAAATTTATCAGTTGAAAGTTTCACTTGAAAATTTCAAAAATTTCACTGAAATTTCACTTTTTGGGTTCAGTGACATTTTTCAGTTTTGAAAATTTCAAATCAGAAAATTTCATTTGAAATTTTGAAATGGCCCAACCCTAGATCCGATCCGTTCGATCGCATCGAAACGTCCCGTTGGAAACGTGGTCATTGAAATTCAGCCCGCATGTCCTCAAAATATCCAAAATTTGTATTTTAGTTGTATTAAGGTGATGAATCGCGTTTTTAGGTCGTAAAATAAGATGTTCTGTAAGAGAGTTCCTACACGCGGTTTGATTTTTTTTGTGATTTTATTCAAAAAAGTTGAATCTTAGGGGATGCTACGCAAATTTTTTAAAACCCCGTTTAAGGGTTAGTATGCAGTAAAATTACTGCATACTAACCCTTAAACGGGGTTTCTAATATCCATATTGTATAAATTAAAGATATCCTTATCCTAAATTTCAAAAATGCATGATGTCGCAGAATTATATATCATAAGAACTAAAAACCCAAGTTGTCGAAATTCCCGGTTGGAGCATTTTTAATGTTAATACGGGTAAAAGCTATCGTTTTTGAGGCTGTACAGGTTTAATTTTATAAGGGTCCCGATTTTTAGAGCATTTAAACGGCATTTTTTTGCATATCTTAATATGCAATTGCCGCTGGTCAGTGGTCATAAACCACACAAAACTTGAGAAATCAGCATGTGGGACTTGTGTCCACACCCTGGTAAACAGGGTGAGGACATGAGCCAGAAACTAGACACGTTAATCATTCACATATATTTTTAGCAGTTCCAAACACACACTGATTGAATTTTTGAAGGACAAAAATTTAAAATATACTCCCGGTCAGACTTGCCCGGGACCCGGACCCAACCAAACTTTCGAAAATAAAGGATACAGACCACCCAACGTCAACGACAAAATATTAGCAAAGGATACAATCCGGACCAGGTTGACGCGTGCATTGAGGAATATGAAGAGCGTGTAGCAAGTCAACCAAACCCGATCTAAACTTACTTTTATTAAACGAGGTGAATCTGTATTTTAAGTCTGACATACCTACTTGTATTAATTTTAATCTTTTTAATAAAAAAATAGTCCAATATTTTTAATTACTGTAGCCATATTTCTAAATAAACTTTTTAAAATGCATTTGTTGTTTTATTTACTTGCTTAAAAAATCCTGACTTACTAAAAGTAGCGAAATGTGTCAACATTTAGCAACAATTCCTTAACAATAGGAAAATATGCACAACCTGGCAATGTCGCGGATCAGAAGTAGATACAAAATTTGAGATTTGATATTTTCATTAGAGCAGAAGTGCGTGCAGATATTTTTGGCTTGTGATAAGCGACGTTTGTGCAAGATCTCAGTTCTTAAAGAAATACCTTCTCGAACTTCTGTGCTCCTAATAGAAAATCCCTAAAAACGAAGAAATTTTGCACAATCTGGCAACGCCGCACATTGGGAGCAGAAAATACCTCCTCACGTTTCTGTGATCCTGATACAATATTCAAAATTTACAGTCGCCCTGGCGAATCGCCAGCGACTTCTCAACAAGCGCTTTGCCAGCGACACGCCATTGATGCCTGTATCATAGTGAGCGATACTCAGCAAAGATTCGAGGATTTATCGCAAAACTATCAGGAGTAGTTTACCTCCTCGCACTTCTGCACTCCTGATACACAAATACAATTTTTCGTTTTATTTTTCACTGTAGGTGCAGAAAATTGAGATTTTGTCCAACATTTTGGAAATCAGAAACGCGGAGACTCTCGCATAAGCTATCGGGAGCAGCTTACCTCCTCGCACTTCTGCACTCCTGATACAAAAATCCAATTTTGCGTTTTATTGTTCGCTGTAGGTGCAGACAGAAAATTAGGATTTTGACCAAAATTTAGACAGCAAAAATCAAATTTGTCATTAAATTTTTTACTTAGGGTGCAAATATTAAGATTTTTACCAAAATTTTCGAAACAAAAATTCGAGGAGTTTTCGCACAAATTATCAGGAGTAGTTTACCTCCTCGCACTTCTGCACTCCTGATACAAAAATCCAATTTTGCGTTTTATTGTTCGCTGTAGGTGCAGACAGAAAATTAGGATTTTGACCAAAATTTAGACAGCAAAAATCAAATTTGTCATTAAATTTTTTACTTAGGGTGCAAATATTAAGAGTTTTACCAAAATTTTCGAAACAAAAATTCGAGGAGTTTTCGCACAAATTATCAGGAGTAGTTTACCTCCTCGCACTTCTGCACTCCTGATACAAAAATCCAATTTTTCGTTTTATTTTTCACTTTCGGTGCAGAAAATTGAGATTTTGACCAACATTTTGGAAATCAGAAACGCGGCGCAAGTCCCCGCGTTTCTGATTTAAAAAATGTTGGTCAAAATCTGAATTTTTTGCACCTCAGTGAAAAATAAAACGAAAAATTGGATTTGTGTATCAGGGGTGCAGAAGTGCGAGGAGGTAAACTACTCCTGATAGTTTTGCGAAAAATCCTCGAATCTTTGCTGAGTGTCGCTCACTATGATACACGCATCAATGGCGTGTCGCTGGCAAAGCGCTTGTTGAGAAGTCGCTGGCGATTCGCCAGGATAACTAACGACTGTAAATTTTGAATATTGTATCAGGATCACAGAAACGTGAGGAGGTATTTTCTGCTCCCAATGTGCGGCGTTGCCAGATTGTGCAAAATTTCTTTGTTTTTAGGGATTTTCTATTAGGAGCACAGAAGTTCGAGAAGGTATTGCTTCGTCACGGAGTATCGCTCACTATGATACACGCATCAATGGCGTGTCGCTGGCCAAGCGCTTGTTGAGAAGTCGCTGGCGATTCGCCAGGATAACGACTGTAAATTTTGAATATTGTATCAGGATCACAGAAATGTGAGGAGGTATTTTCTGCTCCCAATGTGCGGCGTTGCTGGATTGTGCAAAATTTCTTCGTTTTTAGGGATTTTCTATTAGGAGCACAGAAGTTCGAGAAGGTATTTCTTTAAGAACTGAGATCTTGCACAAACGTCGCTTGTCAGAAGCCAAAAATATCTGCACGCACTTCTGCTCTAAAAAAATATCAACCGCATGTAGGAACCCTCTTGCTGAACATCTTATTTTACGGCCTAAAAAGGCGATTCATCACCTTAATACAAGTAAAATACAAATTTTGGATATTTTGAGGAAATGCGCCGCTGAATTTCAATGTCTGGTCTTTGCAACCTGTTGTTCTGTGATAGTGAGCGATGCGACGGATTGCTGGTGATTCTCTGAGGAATGACTGAATACGAGTGTTGGTGGCTTAATGAATTAATATGGTTCAATCATAACCTTATAGGTGACGGTGCCTGCAATATCGGTATTATAGGCAACCAAATATACACTCTAGTGTATGTTTTGTTGCCTACAATCAAGGGGTAGTTTCCCAGCGCCATCTAGTGTTGAGGCGATAAATCAGAAGTCCGTTGGGACCATCGTAACACAATAGATGGCGCTAACCGGTACACGTGTTGATGAGCAACCAGGTATACATAGCGGTGTATATTTGGCTGCCTATGTACGGGAGACCAAGCGGCGACATCTAGCGAGTAATTAAAGAACTGGTTTCAATTAGTTTTTTCATATTCTAATAGATGGCGCTAATGGTTACTTGTATAAGTAGACAACCAGATATACCCTGAGTTGTATGTCTGGTTGCCTATCAGCTGGAAGTGTAAGGGGCACATACCAAACTTCTGGGACACCATATTTATTTTTTTCTTTACAAGGATAAAATGAAACGATGGATTTAAATAACTTCATTAATACAACTTTATTATTGAAACTACGTTTACGAAATTACATTAATACAGTCTGAAAGGTTACAGGTATAACAACTGCTTTTCCTATAAATGTTATCATAAAATTGACATACTTTTAAACTTAAACACGTTAAAATATTGGACAAGTGTTAAAGCATTACCGAATGCAAAATAAAAATTCTATACAAGATAAAAAAGTAATTATATATAATATTCAAATTATACACTAAAGACTACATATAAAAGTGACATTAAATGAGGTTAAATAAAGTTTGGCTTAAATATCGAGCTCTGATACTCAAAGGCCAATTTATTTCTCTCTTGGTTAAGTTTTAATTATACATGTAAAAAATAAAGAGTAATTAAAACTTAATCCAGGCATTGGCATAAATATATTAAGCCTAAAGGATGCAGCAGTAGCATAGCAAATCTTCGGTGAGCGTAGTGTTAAGTCTGCGACCCTCCTAATGTGGGCTCTGTATCATTTAAACTGACAATACCCATATTTCCTATGCTCCTGCGTTATAACATTAAGAAAACCTAACAATCCATAAACTAGCAAAAATTAATATGGTTTCTCTATCCAATAACCCTGTGTATACGACATATAAAAACACCTACAATAAAATATAGGAAGCACACCAATTCCTAAATTCCTCTTTAAAATTCCTATTTTTCTATACAGGATGACGCAAAATCAAGTGATAAAAAGCTCCTAGAGAATTTCTGCGGTTGTCACCCTGTATTTAATCAGTTACTCTTTGCTAGTTTGACAGGTTCTCTCAATTAACATAGCGTTACAAAACATTAGGGACAACTACACTGGGTAAAAAACTAACTTCTAACATTCCTAACATATTCAGACATTTGCAAATGTCAAAGTTTTTGGCAACCATTTTACCAATACCGTTTTCAGTACATTTTAATCTAGCTAATTTTTCAACGAGGGACAGGCAAATATTTATAGAGCCGCGGTAAAAAAATCGTACCTCCAACTCACACTCTAAACGTCTACTAAAGGACGTTCTTAAGAAATAGACCTTAGATAGTGAATTGTGTGTATAATTTTTTTACCACGGCTGTACTTTTGCTCCTCATTAATACGAAGCCATATTTCAGCGGTGAAATTATTAACCATCCGGTTTCGTATATTATGTGCTTTCTTCCCAATAATTATTATTTCATCACTGAAATATGGCTATAGTTACGTAAAATATCTAGTAATATGACAGCCATTACAAAATGGAATGATTTTTCTTATACTATTAATTATTAGATATTATCATAAGATTAGAGAATGGCCAAAATTTGCAGAAGTTAAGACTTATTATTAGTACATTCATACTCCAAACACTATTAATTTTTTTTAATGTAGCTTGATAGAATCAGACTTTTTTAAACCTAACTGGAGCTTATGTTGCTTATTGGATTTTAAATTGCCTTGGTAAATTTCATTTTTAAAATTTTTTAAAATAGTCTGCCAATTTATCTTTAGATGGCGCTAGTAAATTTACTTTCTACGTATGCAACACCTTTGAGATATATTTTTGATCATGGTGTGTCGTGTAGCGACATCTATTGAGTGGTAGTCCAAGTAACAATGGTTGAGAGCTTCAAACCGTTAAAATTAGTAAATATCTGTCCTTAATTTCGACTCTCAATAATTACTTTTAAACGACGGTCATTTACTAATCTTAACGGTTTGAAGCTCTTTCAACCATTGTTACTTGGACTACCACACCATGATCAAAAATATACCTCAAAGGTTGCATACATAGAAAATAAATTTACTAGCGCCATCTAGCGACAAAATGACAGACTATGTTAAAATTCATTAAATGACCCAGTTCCTACAAATCCCGAGGGTTGTCCGTTTGCCAAGCAGTACCGGCTTATGAAATTTCAAAGTTGTATATCTCTGTTCCTACTTACAGGACCCGTACCAAATTTAGGGGTTTTTATAGTGACCCACTGGGAATGTTCTGGTAAAGAAAAAAAAACATTTTGTAATTTGCGAAAAAAAGTTTAATTCTTTTAGCCTCCCTGAGAAAAAATATGCACGCGTTCAGGTATTTTATTTATTATTTTTCTAAACAAATTTTACATCATTTTGTCGAGAACTTTTAAATTTTAAAAGAAAAAAATATGTTAGTAGAAAGTTATAGTCATTTGAATTTTTTTAAACCTAAAATATAATTTAAAAAAAAATCAAATGACTATATCTTTCTACTAACACATTTTGTTCTCTTAAAATTCAAAAATTCTCGACAAAATGATGTAAAATTTGTTTAGAAAAAATAATAAATAAAATATCTAAACGCGTTCATTTTTTTCCCAGGGGGGGCTAAAAAGAATTAAACTTTTTTTCGCAAATTACAAAATGTTTTTTTTCTTTACCAAAACATTCCCAGGGGGCTCACTATAAAAACCCCTAAATTTGGTACGGATCCTGTACGTAGGAACAGAGATATACAACTTTGAAATATCATAAGCCGGCACTGTTGCCAAGCACTAAACTGCACTAATTCTTTTTTAATAAAAAAAATTGTTAGGTTCGTGCAATACAAACGAACATACCTATAATTCCTAGCAAACCAATAAAATTTTTGTGATGCTTTTAAGTTTCTTTTCTCACCCTGTAAGCTCAACGTTAATTTTTGACCACTTAGACTAACATTTAAACATCATAAAAACAAACAACTATACAACTACGAAGAGTTTAAAGCCAAAAATGTTGCACTAGATCGCTACGGAATCGAAAATATTTTTAAACGTTAATAAATTATTAATATAATAAACATGTAGTTAAAAATCACAGTGAATTAGATTAATTCTCTCTTTTTCGATAGTATTTTCATAAAGAGCAGATCTGTCAAAGGGACGAACCTAAGCTTGTCAAATTGGAGTTGCATTCTAATTTTTAAACCTACAATCTAAAAAATGGGACGTATCAGAGTATACGAGATAATATTAGTTTAACTGCTGCCCGAAAAAATTGCATAGTCCCTTTGTCAAATCTACGACCAAATAATGCGATTACTATTTGAAGGTCCCTCGTAAGCGCGGTAGTTCAAATGACCGCTACATACGAGGGTGGTTTCAAACATAATAAATATTTTACAGAGCTCTAAAGGGGACGACTTACACGATCAGCTCGAAGTAGATCCCAGGCGAGTATCAAATGTTCGCCGAGTGGATCTTCTGCTGCATCATGTCGAGGAGGATGTCCGAGTACTGCTGCATCAGGTCGATCACCGACCCGGAGCCGGTCGCGCCTTTCGACACCAGGTCGTTGAGTTTCTTGATGGCGTCCGTCTGGTTCACGTCGATGTTGCCGTTGTTCTGTTTGAATTCGTTGAAGATGCAGTCGTGGACGACCTGTCAAACATATATGTCATATATCCCTGTACATTATACAGCGACGAACATTTATTGACATTCTGTTAAAGTAAGGCCCACTTATCTCAAAAACGCTTAACTCTTACCTTATGAGTTCTTATAAGCGACATCTTGATACAGTCCAAAGCCTCGGATTGGGAATCCCCGGTTTCCTCGTTCTCTTTGAGCTTCTGGTAGATTTTGACGACGTTGTCAGCTGTTGAAACTAGCTGCCTGCTCACGTCTTCGCACAGCTGGTTTGAGACTGTCAACGTAAACAAGGGAGAAATTATGCCAAAATATCATTAACGTCATAACCATTTTATTTTATTATACTTGATTTATTTATAAATTAACTGATTTTGGCATGTCCAAAAACGACTAATTGGGTGAAAAAGGCTTATGTGCCTTTCATTTTCTACCTTTTGCAAATCATGAAAACGGGCAGACTATTTTGTTAAACAAAATTTTAAAAATTCAACAGGGAATATGCACATAACCCAAATAAATCTGAAATATATTTTTTATATTCTATGCATAAATTAAATGTTTATGGCGGTTGCTGTTCTCCATTTATTTTGGTCTATATTAACAAAAATAAAAAAAAATTTTCTACTGCAAATTTTCGCGTGAATTCAACTTAAACAAAAAAATAAGCGATTTAAATTGGTGAGATGTATTCTTAGATAATTAACGGATAAAATAAACCCAAAAAGAATCACTAAATAAGGAAAATAGGGTGGAATAATGTCGGTTAAAAATAGGATTTGTCAGAAAAAATCAAGAGAATTCGGTTTTTACCCCTTAAATACGCTCCTGGATAACCCATTCGGTGTTCATTTTAAAGTGTGATTATCCCTTTATAAGATAGTGTTGAAAAATTGGGAAAAAATTAGATAGGAAAAATACAGAGTGATTCAAATGTACCGATGTCGAGAACAAAAAAAAACGTCAAAAAATCAAAATTCAATCGGCGATTGCTCCCTCCCTATAAAGAATGAAAAAACTAAAAAGTATGGAAATCATGTATGTCGACGAGCTCTTGCCAGTGACGTATATGAGATTTTAATTTGAACCATTTTGACAAATGGCTGTCTTTTAAATTGTAATAAATTATATCGAAAAGTAAACATTTTTTGTAGCTAAATTATCCTAGTAATTTTATTCAAAATAATTTTTTTGGGTTTGTAATGACTTCCTTAAACGAATTATACAAGAAAAACAATATGTACATATTCCTTATTAATTTCGATCAAGTTTTTCTGTGATATCTTTATTACGCCCTAAACGTCCCTCGTACGTAAGCGTCATTTGAACTATCGTGCATACAAGGGACGTTCGAAAATTAAATTTCCAATACCTATTTTAAAGCAACAAAAGTAGAAAAAATTGACCAATAAGAGTTTTTTTGACTGTGTTACAATTTATCCGTTAATTTATCACATCCCTGCATACCAACAACAGTGACGTATTATACCGGGTGCGACAAAAAACAAACTTACACTCAATGGATGACAGATCGATGCTCTCACTCGACAGGTCAACATCTTCGTTTGTCAGAGTGTCATCGAAGTGTATAGAGTGCCGTGAAGCTAAAAATCCGAGAAAAAAATGGTGATCTTAGTCGTGTTAATGGGTTACAGTGATGAGATGGGGAGAAAAAATGATGGCAAAATACGTGTACGCTATGCAAACATCTAGTATGTTAAAAATACGTTAGGATACCCAAAAATTTTCTATATTTATCTACTAGTATGCTACAAGTACCAAGCAGAAGTTAAAAAAAATTGCAAAAGCTTTTACATGAAATTTTCCTTACAAAATGACGTTTTAATAAACAGAATTGGCCTGTTTCACATTTCTTTATTTGCTCACTGGAGGGTGTGGTCAAAATTATATACAATACATTTTTTTCAGAGTTAATGGCGTGATTGTGAAACTCCTCGCCTCGCCGTCCAATCCTTGTCTTTTGTGCAGCTCGAGAGGGTGTCAGCATTTAGGCGGTATTAGATTAGACAGAATACGGTGCGATTCGTATCAATTAGTAGATATTTTGTAAATTACACGACGTCCACTCCTGCTTCGAATATCACTAATTCGTTTGAGTGAAACAGGCCCATTTTTTGAAACTTATAATGCATTTTTACGCGATTAAAAAAAATATAACCACTTTTTTTTCCAAATATCACCCCATGCCCACAGTACCAAAATATATACCTCGTTTTTGATCTTTGTTGTTCATATGCCTCTTGGAATTCTGACCGTTTTCGAAACTCTGCTGCCTGCTCATCCTGGGCGGTACCTGGGGCTTCTTGGGCGCTTCTTCGTCGTCCGACGTCGACACGTTGTCTACACCGACCTGGTTAAGATTACCTATGAAACAAAAACATAAATGAAAGTCTGTATCATATTTGTATCATTATTTTTTAACATCCGGCCATCAACAGTTTTCAATAAAAACCCTGCATATTTGGCGAATGCGCCGGGTCTCATCCCGGAGCTAAATAGGTAGTTCCCGAACGAACTACTTATCGAGGCGGGATAAAAAGTAGCATTTATTCTTATACGAGACGTGCCAAAGTACATCGCGAACCGTTGGTAACAAACAGATTTTCGTATTGATAATATGGATAAGGACAACTGAGTAAGGCCAATGTTAAAAAAATCAAAATAGTCAAATCGCCTGTACCCGGGTCGTTATCAGTTGAAATTTTCGCAAGGTCTCTAAAGAAAAATGAATATTCTAAAATATGAAATTCTAATAATACTTGCATATGTAAAAACCTCTGCTTTAAACTAGTTTAAAAACGACAAAAAAAGTAAAAGTTTGCATAAAATGGGTCTTCCAGGTCGAATTTTTTAGATTACGTAAAAACAGATGGCCAAGCGACGCTGTCGCACCACCAAGCCACGCTAACCTTCCCCCAAAGGAAGGCGCGTTTACGATCAGTTTCAATAGTAATAACAGACGTCTACTTACTTGTAGAATAACTTTGCTTCTTCCTGCTCTGCAACAACTTCTGATCTCTGATTTTATTATGCGAACTGATCGTCGGCCTCATCAGTCTGGACATCTTCTTCTCCTGAGAATCGTTCTCAGAGTCCGAGTGCTGCTGGTTCAGAACCACGCTCGATTTGCTGCGCATCATCGAGTTGTTCTTCACGTAGCGGGGAGTCATCCTCGGCGGTGGAGCTGACTTTTTGCCTTTTTGGAAGGAATATTATGTTCGGTTTGAGTTTGATCGTGTTCGGAAATGGTTGAAGGAACATAAAGGCGGCGGGTAAATATATTAAGGATTATATATATATATATATATATATATATATATATATATATATATATATATATATATATATATATATATATATATATATATATATATAATGTATATAAACTAATTAGAAGAATGGTTTGAATTGGAAGATTTCTTGCGTGTAAATGACGGCCGGAAAATGACCCTGATTTACCCACCTCCTTTTCTGATATTTTGAAAGATAATGGTATTTAAAAAGGCTATAGTTACAAGAAAATAAAAAGAGAGAAAAATTATATACAGGTCGTCCTACAAAGTCGAAGACCAGTGGGATATGTGCTACTGCACTTAAATATCTCGTTTTTATTGAACTTTTATCAAATTGTTTTTAAGGTTGAGGTATTGTGAAAAGAGACCGATTGTTTTTTTTATTAAGCAAGAAAATGAAAAAAAATTCTTTTTTTTTCGCTGTAAACTGTTGCTGATTCTAAAGTACCAAAAATTAAAAAGAACCGCTTGAGGATCCATGTTTATATAAACTTATTTTTATATTTTTAGATGTAGAATCTGCCCTTAAAATTTCTTAATATTTTTTTGTAACCCCCCTGTATACAGAGGGCGGTTGTCGATCATCGGTCCGAAGGAGTGTGATATTTTTCTTAGTACAGGGTCTAGATAGATAGATGACTACTGGGCGGTTTGCCGTTATGTACGTTATGATACGATTGATTAGTAGATAAGTTAAAATTAGTATATAGGAAAGGTTAAAAGAAAAACACATGCACAAGATCCCCAAAAAAATTGTACCGGGCAGTTTTACATAACTCTTCTTCTCTTTCCTTTAAAGACACCTTTTTTCTCCCCGTATATATACTGTATACAGGGAGAAAACTGTATACTTACTGGGTTCTGACTGTTTTCTTTTCGGAACAGTCGGTACGTTCTGCATGCTCAAATCGGACAAACTACAAGACCGGCGCAGGCTCGATTCCGGACTAGAGGTGTCGTCTAAATATACTGCAAAACATGCAAAAAATCGATGGTAATGAGGGGTGAACGTAAAATAAAATAATGAGAAACTGGGCGTCCCAAAAAATGATTTTTTAAGGTTAATCTGAAAAATAGTGTGTATATTTTTGGGACACCTGAAACAAAAAAAAAATAATGAAAAAAACATGCATTAGGGGGTAAAAACAGGCCATGCCAGCACTATGTTCAACAAAAGCAGATTGGCGGGTTAAAAATTATCGAGTAATTGAAAAAAGTACAGGACAGGACTGAAAAATATATTTGAAATGTAACAATATAAATAAAACACATCGAACTGTGTGAAAAGAATTATATTTTCATGTTTATTTTACTGTATTACCACACTAAGTTTTTTTTACAAATATTTACAATTTTTAAGATTAGCCTCGTTGAGGAATGTAGACATGGGAAAACATGTGTTTTTTAAAGGCATATTTATATTTTTAAATAAATAAATTATAATATAACAACGCCACTGGAATCACTTGAATCTGCACAGCCCTAATGATAACTGAGAAATTTGAATTGGCGTTTTTCAATGGGTCTGTTTCATACAATCGAATTAAATTATTATTTATATGGGAAACAGGAGCCAACGCGATGTAATTTGCTAAAGTGAAAGTCTATCTAGTAATTGATATGAATCGTGCCATAATATATAGTAATAAATATTGCAATAACAAAGAGACGAGGGTTGGACGGCGAGGTGAACGGACTTCACAGCAACGCCTTTATTCTGCGAATACTGTAGTTCTGTATTAGCCTAACCGAGGACAAGAAATTCTGTCTTTGAATTTAAACTTAAAATGTTATTAACACCGTTTTTAAACAACAAAAAAAAACATTAATCGGCAACGCTGTTCAGTCGCCTCGTCACAGCAACTAATAAAACCGCCTGAAGTGAAAACGTTACTCGCCTAAGATGATGATTTTTCGCCTAATTAATTTGAATTTTAAATCGATTTTAGGGCATTTCTAGAAACAATTCGGAAAAAATTTTGTACATAATTTTGAGCATAAGCAAATAACAAAAAATCGGTATACGCGTAGCTGAGTGGGGAGCGTTTCGACTGAGACCAATAAAAAATTTTGAAAAATGTGAAAGGACAAAAGTTGTTCCTTACATCGTGAGAAATATTTTTTATCGAAAGCCCCCCCCCCCCGGGTGCGCCACTGAACACTCCTATAAAACTTATAAGGTATTAGAGAAATAATAAAAATATTAATTAGATGGGTTCTATTGTTGGCTGAAATATTACTTCTATTGCACGCGGACACCCTTTGGAGGTTAAAATTGTGCTGTTGCTCTTTGTTCGTTGAATAGTGGTTTAAGCTTGCAACCTGTTTGTCTATTGCGTTATAGGTATACCGAAAACAATTGATCTTTTGATGGAGTAACTCATTTCAGTGTTTTATGGTAAGTAAAACGAATCTAACAAGCTTTGCAATAATAGTTGTGTTTTTTATTTGTAAATCTCTCTTGGTTAGTCTATGATACGGACTGTTTACTCAGCGGATACGTATTGTGACACGAAACACTAAAAATAAATATATCATTTTATGGTTTATAAAGTTAAACTTAAAACTGTTTTTGAAGTACAAGAAAAAAATATTTATCGGCAACGCTGTTCAGTCGCCTCGCCACAGCAGCTAATGAAACCGCCTGAAGTGAAAACGTCACTCGCCTAAGATGATGATTTTTTGCCTAATTAATTTGAATTTGAAAACGATTTTAGGGCATTTCTAGCTCTTAAACAATTCGGAAAAAATGTTGTACATAATTTTGACCATAAGCAAATAAAAAAAATGTGAAACAGACCCCACTGTACTGAGCTATAGCCTGATCAGAAATTTTTTTACGTAAGAACACTAGGTTTGAACGTGAAAAAATGCCGTGCAAAATACTGATCATACTATAGCTCTATTCATAAAAAAAAACATGCTAAAACTAAACAATCATTCTTAGACAGCTATAGCTAAACTAGACATCAACATGCCATTAAAGCTTCGACATCTAGAGCTCATTTCCTTCCATATCGTCTGTCAAAATTTTCTAATACAGACGTCTAGAAAATTCAAACATAGAAAAAAATGAACTTTCTTCCATGCAATAACATCAGAGCAGCCCTGGATGCAAATTGTCACGGCAACTAGTCGACATCTATCGTCACCTTCGGCAATCTTCGGTTCTCCAGCGCTCTGCGCCGCCGCCACGTCGCCTTTCACATTGTTGCCGTTTTTATACTCGAAATTCAATCTCCGCTCCACGAAACTTGGCAAGCTCAAATTCCTCCTCCTATATTTGACAGGCGTCGCTTGGAGTTTCGTCAAATCGTTGTAGTAGCTCTGCGACGTTGTCAGACTTTCGTACATTGAAGAAAGCCGCTTGACTTTGCTCTTGGACACGTTTTTTCGGTATATGTCCACTAGGGTGTTTATTTTGTGTATTTTTCGTTGTATCTCGTTGAGAATTTTTATATTTTGGAGTGCGATTGCGATCTTGTCTTGCGGAGACTGTTTCTTTTCCGATTTTTCAGACTAAAATTTAATTTTTGTTTAAAAAAAACGTAAATTAAAGAAAATCTGTCGTAGAAGAAGCTTTTCATGATCTGCCTAAGGCATTCGACCGTGTAATACATTCGAAAAGACCGAACTTAAAATCAAACTTCACTAATACCTCTTCGTCAGCTTCATTAATACCCTGATGATGGGCCTGCTTTTTCAAAACGTTCTCCAACTGAAGCGCCGTGTTTTTGTTCATGCACGAGCTCTTGTTCCACACATTCACCTCTAAACTGTCGAAGAGATTTTTCGTCGATTCAGAATCTGAGGCGTGAATACTGTTCTGAGTGTTTAAATTGACGTCCAGAGAGTCCAAGTCCATTTTGGAGGGAGGGGATTTTTTGTCCAAACTATCGTAGAGTTCGGTCAAGATCGTGTTTTGCCGATCTGTTTGGAACAGTTCTTTTTTGGAAGAACTAAAAATGGTACTTTATAAAAGTCAATATCTCGAAAACTGTTTAATTTACTTACTGACCTATGGTATGTTAATTGGGCGAGGAGGGCCCCAAAAGTGAGTTATTCTCTTTCTTTGCTTCGAAAAATTAATGTATGTAATTAAATTATAAACGAAAATTGTGCTAAAATGTGTTATGAAGCTGTTGCTTATTGTTATAGACATTATTGTTTTGACATTTTCACCATTTAAATTTTTTTTCTCGAAAACGGTCAGAGATGGAGCAACCGAATTTTCTGGGTTAATAGAGGGATAGTGCGACTAGCTTCGGTAAAAAATTCAGTCATACAGGGTGTACGGTTTCGGAGCTATTAAACATGAAAGTCGAAATTTACGCGATTTCCTATGGGATCGATTACAGATAGTAAAAGTGGATTAATTCGATTTAAATTGTCGGAAGCTGTAGAGGATCCGGGGCTTCAGAACCCTGTTGATATTGGTGAGAATCGGAAAATTGGAAGTAATTGTTTTGAATATTTTTAGGTCGAAAAATGCCATTTGCAAACCCATCTTCGGTACTTCATAACTGGAAAACGGATTTACACGTGAAACTTTAGAATCTGAAATACTATCTTTTTGCAATGCAATTCCCTATACCTAAAACCACTGGAAATGGGGAAAATTAAGAAAAAACTAAAAATTACGATTTTTGACCCAAATTTTTACTTTTTTAAAGGTCAAAATGGATCCAATTGAAAATTCTGTTTACATCATTGGAAAGAGCTCGTCGAAATACGTGATGTCCATATTTTTTAGGTCCTTCATTCTTTATAGGAAGGGAGCAATCGACGATTAAATATCGATTTCGTGACTTTTTGTCCAAGACATCGGTACATCTGACACTGTGTATTTTTTCTAGCTAATTTCCTCAAACTTTTTCAGCGTTATCTGATCAAGGGAAAATCAAGCTTTAAAATAAATACCCAATGGGACATTCCGGAGCGTATTAAGGGGTATGCCATTTTTGTCTTATTTCACCAATTCTTTCTGGGTTTATTTTATTTCCTAATCCATATTTCGTCAGTTTCGTGCTTGTTGGTATTTACATTTTTGTATAGTACATTCCTTGAGTTGGAGGACAATCTTTTGCAGTGTACTGTGATTTTCATTGAGTCCAATTAAGACAAAAACGTCAGTTCTGTGGCAGTCAGTTCCGTGGCAGCCAGTTCCGTGGTCATCAGGTCCGTAGCAGTCAGTTTCGTGTCAAATTATAGTCACATAACTGACTATTTATATACGATTTATAATAATTCAATACATTTGGCCGGATGCAACGCGAGAGAGTACATGGTTAAAAGAGAAGTTAAAAAAAATATTTTCAATTTTTTAGAGGATAAAAATAATCCACTTTTGAGGCATAATTCCGCTTATTTACATAAAAATACCTCTGAGAGCTATTTCCCAAACTAAAAACGTTATTTTTGTTAAAACTCGAGCTCGCCTCGACCTCGCAGTCCACGTTCTTCTCTTTAAAACACAGTTCTATGGTATTCTCTCCCGTCAGAACCAACTCTTGAAACTCCCTCTTTCTGTTATTTAGAAAATTGGAGTTCCTCTTATTGTCACCTAAAAATTACAACGATTACAATTCTCTTGCAAATTTAGTGCAAAATGTACAGCAAAAATATCTGTAAGTTTACATGTACCTATAGGGTGTCCCAATAACTTCGGCCACGTAGAAAACGAAAAACACTCAATTTTTCCATATTTAGAAAAGAGCGTGTCAAAAACAATGGGATTCTGCACGGCAATGCCCGTGGTCTTATAAAGAAAAATCTCTAGATGACGCATACATAATATAAAATTTCTAGGTTAAGTTCTTCAAAAATGGCCTCACATTTAAATCCAGAAGTACGACTTGGGATACCCTTTGCACTTTTAAAAGCGAAAAACCGAATTTATACCTGTTTGTAAAGCATCAATATCTTTATCAGGCTTACTATTGTTCTTATAAAAATCCTCCTTCCGAATATACTCGTATGTAGTTTTACTTTTTTTAGTTTTCGAGCTGTTTCTTCTCACGGCCTTCGGGGGTTTGTGGGTGATTTTTTCGCTGTTATTCAACAGCCCTTTGGCGAAAAGATGTCTGTCCAAACTGGAGGTTTCCTAAAAATTACACAATTCCAACCGTAAACCGTCGCGAATACGAGTAAATTCAATTACTCACTAACCTGGATAATATTCCTATTCGTATTCTTCTCGAAATTAATCGTGGACAACGTAAAACTATTTCCGTCAGTCTTATTAAGCCCTTTCTCCTCGAAAATTTCGAAATTCTGATCCGGCTTGTTGTTGAGAACGTTGCAAAATTTGCTCTTGTACTGTTTATTTTTCTGAGCCAGGCTCGGTATGAACATTTCCACGTTTTCGTTGTTTGTTTTTGGAGTTTTCTGAGCCCTGAGCGGAACGTTTTCCTTGCTTGTTTTTGAGCTAGCTTTATGCTTGGAATTGGACGTGTCGATAAAAAATGCCACCTAAAAAAATATAAACACAGTTCAGGTGCTGCCAAAATAGTGGCCAATATAGGTATCTACACCTATTGGGTATACCCACCGGTTTTTTCCCCGAAGACAGGGCGATGCTGCTCTCAAACTTCAACAGCTTCTTCTGGAAGTCCTCCGAGCCCCTCGCCTTCTTAGCCACGATCTCCTGGGGGGTCTCAAAGTCTGTCTGCGTCTGGCAAGTCTTAACGCCGCTCTTTGGTGTTTTAGCTATTTGACCTACAGCCGCTGCTCTACCGGTACAGCTCTGATTGGCAGCGAAATCGATATTGTCTACGGTCGCTCTACCGCTGATGCTACAGTATTTAATGTTGGAGTAGGAATTGGGGCTGTACTGATCGGACGGTGCGATGTTATACGTATGTTCTACGTAGTTCTTCGGAAGGCTCGAGGACAATTCTGCATCGTACGGCGAGGATATGTTTTTGGGGAGACTGTGAGAGTGAGGCATGGCGAATTTGGACTAAAAATTACCATTTTTAAATATTAAACAATATAAATTAAATAAAAAACGATATTATCTTACCTCGTTCAACAATTGCTTTCTTTTATCTTCAAACAAAACCTCGAGAGGTGCGCTCTTACAGTCGCTGTCGTTCGACAGAACGCTTTCCAAACTGGTGCAGTAACTTTTCGCGCCACCCGTATACAAGTCGTTATATTCCAGATTGTTTTCGTCGGATAGCAGACTTTCTTGGCTACCCTGTATAGAGTAGTTAGGGTTTAGGTAAAACGACTCGCTCTTTGGGATTTCCTCTAAAATATGAGAGACGTGAGTGGGATTACTGCGTTCTTGTTCACAGCAAACTATTAAGAACGTTAAAAATATAATGGTTTACTATGCGGCGACGTCATTTACTCAGAAAATACTAAATATTAAAAATTAAGAACGTCGAAAATTCTATTTAAATGTAAGTCGTATATTTTCTGATCTAAGGGTATATACGCATATCCTATACGCTAACGCATTCGTGTGAGATCGGCATTTAGCGACCACGCGCCACCTCATTTGCTCAGAAAATACTAAGGATCAAAAGAGCAAGAACGTCGAAAATTCTATTTACTTGTAAGTCGTGTCTTTTCTAAATCTTACTATATTATATTCTATACGCTAAAGAACTCGTGCGCGATCGGGATTTAGCGGCCACGTGCCGTCATTTGCTCAGAAAATACTAAATATTAATAAGCAAGAACGTCGAAAATTCTATTTAAATGTAATTCGTGTAATTTCTGATCTAAGGGTATATACGCATATCCTATACGTTAACGCATTCGTGTGAGATCGGCATTTAGCGACCACGCGCCACCTCATTTGCTCAGAAAATACTAAGGATCAAAAGAGCAAGAACGTCGAAAATTCTATTTACATGTAAGTCGTGTCTTTTCTAAATCTTACTATATTATATTCTATACGCTAAAGAACTCGTGCGCGATCGGGATTTAGCGGCCACGTGCCGTCATTTGCTCAGAAAATACTAAATATTAATAAGCAAGAACGTCGAAAATTCTATTTAAATGTAATTCGTGTAATTTCTGATCTAAGGGTATATACGCATATCCTATACGTTAACGCATTCGTGTGAGATCGGCATTTAGCGACCACGCGCCACCTCATTTGCTCAGAAAATACTAAGGATCAAAAGAGCAAGAACGTCGAAAATTCTATTTACATGTAAGTCGTGTCTTTTCTAAATCTTACTATATTATATTCTATACGCTAAAGAACTCGTGCGCGATCGGGATTTAGGGGCCACGTGCCGTCATTTGCTCAGAAAATACTAAATATTAATAAGCAAGAACGTCGAAAATTCTATTTAAATGTAATTCGTGTATTTTCTGATCTAAGGGTATATACGCATATCCTATACGCTAACGCATTCGTGTGAGATCGGCATTTAGCGACCACGCGCCACCTCATTTGCTCAGAAAATACTAAGGATCAAAAGAGCAAGAACGTCGAAAATTCTATTTACTTGTAAGTCGTGTCTTTTCTAAATCTTACTATATTATATTCTATACGCTAAAGAACTCGTGCGCGATCGGGATTTAGCGGCCACGTGCCGTCATTTGCTCAGAAAATACTAAATATTAATAAGCAAGAACGTCGAAAATTCTATTTAGATGTAATTCGTGTATTTTCTGATCTAAGGGTTTACTATATATCCTATACTTTACTAACCTATATATTCCTCCTGATATCTATAAATCTCGTTGTTAGACACACACCGCCTGGGCGGCACCGACTTTTTGCTCTTTTTCGTGCTGTACGAAAAAACATTAAAATCTTCCAAGGAATCGGAGCTAAAATTCGATTCCTCGTCTTCCTCAGTCTTATTTTCTCCCATTTCCCGGTCAGTTTGTTCGTTTTTTAAAGCGTTCTCTACGTTCCTGTCGCTGAAACTTTTCTCAATCTGATCGTATTTTTTACTGAAATCTTGACTGAACTTTTCGATGTCGCTGCATACCTGCTTGAAACCTTCGTCCGTCGATTTCGGATCGAAATCCAAGAAATAGCTAAAATAAATGTTTTTTCTTTCTATATTTGGATCTTTTATAAAACCTGTATATTATATGGTGGGCTACTGGATAATAAAAAAATCCCTAGGAGTTCTATAATTTTACATTCCATTTCGGCACTTAAGAGTGATTTGCTCAGAAAATACTAAATATCAAAAAGCAAGAACGTCGAAAATTCTATTTTCCTTGGTCTATAAAATGACGGCAAAAGAAAAATTTAGTAAAAGATCCCACTTCTGAAATAGCATTTGCCGTTTACCTTTACCAATATCCGCAGGTCAATACTTTTGTCAGATATAAAAGTTTTTTCTAGTCATTTTATTTTGGGTATTTCGCCACTTGGTTATTAAAAAATTAATTATTAAAATGCAAAAAGAAAAACGAGCAAGCACGTCGAAAATTCCATTTTCCTTAGTCTATAAAATGGCAGCAAAATAAAAATTTAGTAAAATATCCCACTTCTGAAATATCATGTCATTACCAATTTTCGCAGGTAAATATAAGAGGCAAATTTTTTTTTATCAAAATATTACAATACTCTAAAAACAGAATAATTTAGATAAACACAAAAAAAAATTAAAATAAAACTCGTACCTACCTAAAGCTCTGTCTCTGCTGCGCCGCCACATCAGCGCTCTTCTTCTGCTCCACGAAATCCGCGAACTGCCTCTCCTCGCTCACGGGACTCACCGGCAAGCTCTTGTGCATCTTATACTTCGTCAGAGTCTTATCCAATTTGAGCTTTCTAGGCTTTATCAGCTCATTCAAGCTCCTCTCCGGACTTTTCGTGGCTTGCTCCAAACTTTCCCGGAAAATCTTGCTCTCTTGATCGAAACTCGAACTCGTCAACGAACTCAAATTCAAAAACTTGCCGATTTTCGACGCGTTTCGGCTTAATTTGGCCGCTCCGCACTCGAAATCGCTCAAACCGAGCATCTGATTCAAGTTGTTCGTGTTGCGTTCGATGTCGCTTAAAAAGCAACCGCATAACTGGAGATCGGTCGGTACGCTGCGACTGTAGGAAACTACTTTACCGGTCGGGAAGACGTAATCTGCTCTGTCGACGGTGCAAACGCTACAGGCTGCCGCGTCTGTAGTAGTGCTGTTAGTTGGCATGTTAATCGAATCGCTATCTGCTATTTTGATGGCGGTGGGGTGAATGGGAACATAGTTACGTGTTAGTAGGGGTTTGGCGGGGTAGTTTTCGTGGTTAGAGCAAACTTTTGCTACAGAAAACCGTCAGAAATAAAAACTCTATATCCGACAAAAAAATCATTTTAGCTTCATAAATATTTCGATCGCGCCTCGTAGAATAGTTGACATGACTTATATACTTCGTATAAAAATCCCAGACCTGGACCGGAACTACTTACTATTGAACAAGGTAAATTTTTCTTCATGTAAATTTTGATCGCACCTCGTAAAGTAAGTAGTTCGAATGACTCGCGCTTACCGGGTCTGATCAAAAAATATCTTACCTATAAGCAAAAGTTTGCCTTAATCGTTAACTACCGCTCTGTAAATTTGTTATCACGACTTTACTACCAATGTTAGTGCTACCAAACTACGCCATATATCGAAATGCATTCGACTTACCTTGTCTTTTCGACCATTTGTCTCTCTCCGGTATGTGGCTCAGATCGTGGATGGATTGGCTGTATTTTAGGGGACTAGAATGACCAACCTGTAATAGAAAAATATATATTAGTAGGCCATTCACGATACGTTAATAGAAAGCAGGTAATCTTTTACATATTTACTTTCACTTACGCTTTCTAATTTTTTCTTGGTTTCAGCTATTCTTTTACTCAATTCTTGCCTTTTCTTCATCGCCTCGGGATCGCTCCTGGTCTGTCTAACGGCATTGATGGCTTCTATGTTTCTGTTGCCGCTGTTTGTTAGGAATTTGGAAGAAAATGAGGATTTATTACCTAAAATAAAAGTATTCCATTAAATTACAGAAATCAATAAATGGCGGAGGGGGTCCCTAAATTCCTAGTCAGTATTTGAGAGCGATTCCTGGGTCTGCTCCTGTAGGTAAAAATTTCTGGAAGTTTTGAAGCTAAAATACTGTCTATAAAATTTTTTAAAAATGCATAACTTTGAAATTAATTATTTTTTTTAAACCGTTACAAAGTCATTAAAACATTAACAAAAAATTATGAAAATGAAGTGAAAAAATTAAAAATCAATACAAAAATTAAGAAACTAAAGAAATTATTAAAAAATGAAAAACATATTCAAAAAATAGAAAATTCACTCATTAAATTAAAACAAAAAATTAAAAAATTAACAAAAAATTAAAACAATGAAAAGAAACAATAATAATAATTAAAAAATGAAAAACTCGTTAAAAAATATGAAAAAAAATAAAGAAAATGAAAAAAAAACTTATTACAAAAATTTTAAAAAGAGAACACTTACTAGGAGTGTGATGTTCCGTCTCTGCCCCAGACATGCTTTCGAAGGTGGCCTGCAGGTACCGTTCTCTGTTAACCAGCTGATCCAGGGATTCCGAACTGACAGAGAACAGCGACATCGGGTTCCTGTCTGTGTTTTCACCGCTCGGCGTGGAAGCCTAAAAAAAATCACATATTTCTAACAATAATGAAATTCCATGACTTTTCAGGATTTCTCGTGGAAAAAATCACGGTTTTAGAGGTAGAACGAAACTTAAAACGTACTCAAATTATCAAAAAGGCGTCACTTACATCATCGTCATCGTCTTCCGATTCGTAGCTTCCGGTCGCCGGTTGTTGAATGATGATTTGAGGCGTCTTCTTCTTCCTTTGAGATTTCCTCAACTCGTCCGCGTCCATGTTCGTCACCGTGAATTCGCTGCCGCTCGGCGAATCTGCTAGAGATGGATAATACAACGGCCTATGTCTGGAAAAAAAATATTCTCATAGCAATGTTGAATAATTTAATAATTTAGATACAATCGTGTGACAATTAAATGTCAGATGCCGATGGCTGCATAGAGTTTAACCGGCAACGTCGCTTGATGCCATAGGCCAACTGGATATGGGAATGAGTCGCTTGTCCTCGCGTTGTTGCCGATGTTAGCTCGATCGAGCCATCGGCTATTGAGGTTTAATTTTCACATGATCGTGCACTAAGAAAAAATTTATTCACCTATATTCACTATCACTATCCAGATCGCCGTCGTGAGCAGTCGATTCTGCGTCGCCGATGGCGCTGTCATCAGTCATAACCCCTCTCCTATTTTTGTCTCTTATTGTCACGTTTGGTGATATCTACGAATTTAATACAAGCACAATGAAGAAAACTACAAAATCAATTATTTTATTGCTTTTATGTACCATGTACGATCATGTGAATACTAAATGTCAGTCACTGAATCGAACTGAACCGGCAACATCGCTTGATTCTGTTGCCGGTTAAGTTCGATCCAGCCGGCAGCGACTGACATTCAATCTTCACACGATCGTATCAAGAAAATACAGGGTACGCAAAAATTGTTGCCAGATTTGGCAAAATATTAAAAATATATAAACTTTTTCAGACAATACTTATACTGTAATTTATTATTACGCATTCTGACTGCTTTTACTATGTAATATGCAATCACTGACCTTTAAAGTTGTTGTCATGGTTTCTTTCCTGGTTTCTTGGTACAACTTAACCTCGGTACCGCTATCTAGAGAACTATCTTTCGAGCCGTCCGAGTCGAACCGTTTATCTGCATAACAAAAACAGTATTAAATCGATACTTAATTGCGGAGTGATGAGCCCTGAAGATGGCTCGTCCAATCAAAGACGAAACGTCGGAGAGTAATTCCACATTGACAATACCAAGAACTATAATTTTCCAGACATTGTATCGGTTGAAAAACTTACCCATAATTGGAAAAGGTAACGGCTGACTGCTATAAAACGTTTGCACGCCCGCCGTCGTCTCGGCCCGTTGCGCCCACCGGCCTTTGGGTGCCGCCACGCCCTTATTGAAGCTTGGAAGCTGACTAGATTCTTCGGTGAGCTGCTTTTTGGCCCACTGGGGCAGCTGACCTATACTAAACCTAACGGAAAAAATATGCATGTACAGGGATATCCAAATAAAAGTGAACAGGCCTTATAACTTTTTTATTTTTAAAGATGGGGAAAAATGTTAATTATGAAAGTTTTGGCGATTTTTATGGATCATTCATATATTATCTTATCAGCAAAACAATTGAGTATCGAATAAAAAAATATAGTATAAAGCATCGATTTTCTCTAAGGCTTGCTCACTTTTATTTGGATATTCCTGTACAGTTGTGGCCAAAATAAAATTTTATTTTTCATAAAAATACATTTTTTTGGCCACCACTATACGGTAAAAATACACAGAATTCTATTACCAACAGACTAAAAATATATATCCTGTTTCATTGCTTAAAAAAAAACTAAAATAATCGAATTATAAATTTCAAACAAGTTAACGGTAAAATGTCAGTCCCGTGCTTGCCCCAGTCGCAAGCCTGTCAAATGTCAGTTTCGTGGCTGTCCGTGTCGTAGCCGTCAGTCAGTTTCGTGTCGAATTGTCCTTCGACTTACCTATAATTAGTATCTACATTTGAATTCCCGTCGTACATGTCGAAATTCGTACTGTCATTGAACAGCTCCGTCTCCAACATTTTGCCCTGCCGCATCGCCTGTTGGCTGAGCCGGGCCTGCATCGTGATGACCATGTCGTGCGGTATCCTCCATACAAATATACATCTGAAAAAAACATACAGAAAAATTCTTCCATTGAAAAAAAGTTTAATAGTAGATATAGTTAACCGGTGCAGATTGCTCCCCCCACCACTTTCTTGACTGATTGGTCAACCCCCACCTAAACTCCGCCTCCAAGCAACTGATCGGTTGCCCCCTTCCAGCAAGCCCCTTTATATTGGGCGTTCTACCTTTAAAGGCGCGCGAACTAATTCCCCACTTCAAACTACTCATATTAGTAGTATTTGATGCTCTTACCCGTCCCCGCTGGCACTGATCAACCTCCTACAGTCGTTGGTAAACCTGAGCCCTGTTGCCAGCTCGCTATGTCCGCACATTGTTGCCATGCACTCGCCCGAGTAGTAGTCGTACACGGACAGGCTTTTGTCCGTGCAAGAAGTCGCGAGGTAAATTCCAGATCGGTCCAGGACAACCTAATAAAAAAGATTATGTAAACGAAAACAGATAAAGAGAATAATAAGGATATTAGTCCTATAATATACAGGGTGTTCAAAACTTTTAACCAATTCAGCTGCTGAAAACTAAAGACGGCATATTATTTACCTTTATGAGCGAACCGTCGTCTCCTGTACTGCCCTTGAAGGTCTTGGTGTGTTTGCCGGTGGCAACGCTGTAAATTCTGACGTTTCTATCTTGACAGGCTGTCAATACGTGCTTCTGTCCCGTGTCGATTTCCATGTCGTACAGGGTCGTCTTGCCCGTCGCGTTGTTATCGCGGGCAAATTGAACTTTTCCGTTAAACTTAAAAAAATGGTATATTCAGTTTCCTATGAGAATTTTTTTGCAATTTCTAGAGGTGAGTTAATATTGCTGGTCAGTGTATGTACTATATATTTAATTTTTATTTCGAAACCTACCTCTCCCAAAGACCTAAATATTAGACTTTTGTCAGCCCCACACGACACCATCTGAATATTATTGGAATGATTCAAAAATCTCACTGCAGTTATACTTGAAGAGTGGTCATCTAACGTTTGAACAAAATCATATCCCTAAAAGTAAATATAACCAATTCTACAAATCATTATAAAAAATTAGTAAAATCTAAAAAAAATGCTTTTTGCCACTTAAAGCCACAATACAGGGTGTGAAATAAGATCTTCCATGTCAAAAACTTCTCTAACTCTTACAATTTCAAAGATCGGACACTCATAGAAAAAATTTAAAAAAAAAGCGCTTACATGTTTGGTGTCGAAAACATGGATCAATCTATCCCTGCTGGCACTAGCCAGCATGTTGTAATCGTTGGCGCAATATTCCAAACACAAGACCTCGCTATCGTGCGCCTCTATTTTAAACAATTCTTTCATTTGGGAGGTGTCATGTATGCGAATATTACCTGCAAGGAAAAATTTAACCAATATCGATACCGAATATAACCAATATTAAATATTTTGTATAAAAATCCGCGATTACTAATCACAAAACATGAACGTCCTCCGCTCTTACCGGATCTATCACCGCTTGCCAAATGCTTGCCGTCAGGACTCACTCTTATACATCGTACGCCGTTTTTACCATCGTACGACGTCTGCTCGGGCTGCTTCTCGTTGCTAACAGTGCCCGAGATATCCAGATCTTTTATGTACGACAGGTCTTTGTCTACATATACCACTTTTAAGAGTTCCTAAAAAGGAACACATTTTATATTAACAATAATACAAAAAAATTAAATAAGGAAAACATATTTTTTGAGCGCACCTCGTACACTCGGTAGTTCAAACGACTCGAACATACAAGGACTCATCAAAAATATTTCGAATATAATACTGTTTTTGCTTACATTACTGTATATGTTTTGCTGGTACATTCCTTTGTTGTTCTTCTCGCTCAACTTGTCCAAGCTCCACACCCTGATAGTGTCGTCCGAACTACAGGTCAAAAAGCTGCCGGGGGGGAAAGGGCTGTTGGGAGGCGCCATTTCCACCCCCCAAATGCAGGCGGAATGGTACAGAAAGGAACACGACTTGCCCACCTGCACACGAAAATAAAAAGTAATTTTGATAATACACACGGTGTGAAGCAAAGTCGTGGAGCTTTACTCACCCTTTTAATGTTAAAAACATCCCAAATATACAGGGAATGATCGTTATACACCGCCGTAAGTTTGTTGTTAGCTTCGTCGAAAGATACCGCCACGGTATCGGGGTATTTTGCTTCCGGTGGTGGCGACGCCATATGTCTAAAAATAGGAATAACCTTTACTTATACACCGAGCAAAACTTCTATATTAATTGACTGAATAGTAAAATTTTGCTCTTACTGTATATTCGTCCCCTGACCCACGTCCACACCCAAATAGTGACATCTAGGCAGCGTGGTCACGAACCTGAGGGTGGCAGGATCGAAACACCTTATTATACCTTCCGCGCATCCTACGAAAATATATTTTTGTCCTACTGTTATGCAATTGGCACTGGTTGTCTAAAAACCCAAAAAAAAACTCTATTAGAATAACTATCCACCAAAAACCCAAAATAAAATTAAATTAAACGTATTCTAGTTCACATCCAACAATATACGAAGGGTTTGAAACCTACAACGTAAAAGTACGTTTACTTTTTCAGCGGACCACGTATACACGGTAGTTCAAACGATTAGCATTTACGGGGGCCGATCAAATATAATCTAAATAATGACGAAGATACAGATTTAATTGATTAATTAAAATTTTCAATTACCAACTAAAAAATAGGTTATTCAAGAATACTCACTCTTAATTCTACCCACTTATCTAAAAGTCTTCTATTATTAAATTCACACAGCAATCCTGACCTAGAAAAAATAAATTTTAAATATTTAGTTTTATATCTTTGCTTGATACATTGTATTTCACAGAATTTTAAATTTTCCAAGTAAGGTACTTACCTAGTAATAGCATACGTACTATCTCCACACTCCCCCTTCCCGCACGCTACATCACAGAAATAATTGTTCCTTTGTTCACCCAAAATGGCCGACCTGCCCATCAAGGGTACTGCCTCTTTGTACTGTAAAAAAAACACGAATTAAAAAAAACTAATTAATGCTCGTTTTAAATCTGTCTTACCTTATTCTTCCCAGTCTCCAAAAACCAGAATTTCACGTGTCTATTGCCCACAGTGACGAAATAGCTGCCATTTTCGGCGAATGCGATCGATTTTACTTTCGTACTGACTTTGTTACTGGCAATCTAAAAAATTATGAAAATGAAAATAATAAAATTTATTTTCAAAGTTTTTTCTATGACAAATGTGACTTTGGTCCAGACCGTAAGTCATCGCTAGTGATGTAACGACTCATTCAACCACTAGGTGGTGGGGTAATGGGGCTTATTACGTGACTAAAACATACCTTGATGTTATTTTTCCAATCCCATACGTTTACTATCATGTCATGTTGGGTGCCTATACTGACTACATATTTGTTGTTGGGAGAAAAGGCCTGAAACAGACATGAATATCAGTTTTTATACAACTCCTCTAAAAATACCTAAATCAAGATCAAACCCAAAGGGGAAAAAAAGGGTAGTAATTTTTTTTTCATCCGAAATTGGCCATGAAATTATTCCATTTCTCTAATACTGATCTTGAGTATCTATGTAAATACTTTGGACCACTAACCACGCAGTTCACTCCGTATTTGTGACCTACAAACTCCGCGATTTGCTGCGGCTGGGGAGCTAGGCCCGGGTGCCCCGATTGGGGCTCCGACAGAAGGTCCCATACTCGAACTGCAGGCTGGTGACCGCATTCACCTAGAAATGTAGTTTTCCAATTAATATCCAGATAAACAATGTTTAATTTGCAACTCTGTAGGAGGATTCTCTCAATTTTCAAAAGATTTTTCCGTGAAATATCTCCTTACCTGTCACTATGTATCTCCCACACGAGGAATAGGCCAATGAAGTTACGGTTTTTCTACTAATGTTAATAATGTGATTTTGCTGCTCTGTTCTGGTATTGAAAAGCACTACGGTGCACCTGCAACAAAAATTGCTTTTCTAAACGAAATCCAGCTTTGGTTGTCAAATTGTTTAATAGGGAATATTCATATGAACCTACTTTAAGTACAGGGATATTTCATTGGATGAATTACGCATTAAATGCCATTTTTATTGATTTTTCGATGACCCTGCAATATTGGAATTCATCATGTACCGGGCGACAAATGACTAAAACTTTCAACTAACACATTTTTTTCTCTTAAAATTTAAAAATTTTCGACAAAATGATGCAAAATTCGTTTAGAAAAAATAATAAGTAATATACCTAAACGTGTTCATTTTTTCCTCAGCAGGCGCAGCAAAATTTTAACTTTTTTTCGCAAATTACTTACAAAATACATTTTTTTTCTTTACCAAAACCTTCCTAGTAGGCTCACTATTAAAACACCTAAACTTGGCTAGGGTCCCGTAAGTAGGAACAGAGACATACAACTTTAAAATTTCAAAAGCCGCCCCTGGCCGAATCTAAACCTACACAAACCTTCTCGAAGCCTACACGAAACTATTCACATCATTTCTACTAAACTTTTTCTCGGAATTCCCAAAACGGTGTCAAAAAAGTACACAGAGCAATTGTTTGAAAATTTGTCGCATCGAAAATTCGAATAATTCTGAATAGATTTGCGGTAATGTATGCGGACGTGTCCATTGTTACTTTTTAAAACGACAGCCCACCTGTCTGTCTGAGATGCGACGCGGAGTACTTTTTTTTTCGACAGCTCTATTAAAGGTAATGGTGATACAGAGGGCGTTGTCGTTTGATGATCTTTTTTTACGTAATGTCATGACCATGACTAAAAAAAATATTTACAGCGAAAATCTGTTTGTTTAGTTAGTATGAATACTTTTGCTAAAATTTGTCTTTTATCCAGCAAAAGATAATAAAAATCTGACAGGAAAATAGGTAGTTTTGTATTTTATTACTTTGCTGGCGTGTAATAATAATAAATAATAGGATTTTTATGCTTATTGTTGGAAATACAGTATATTATATCGAAATGTTATTAATATCGTTTGCGTAAACTGACTATCTTTTATGGCGTATTGTAAACCTTGGAGAAAAATTACAATTGCTGCAAGACGTAATTGCGGACGTAAACATCACAGAATCAAAAAAGAAAATTAAAAATACGCTGTGATAATTCTTTAGGTTTGCTATCACGACTCCGTGAATGTTTTTCTTTCAAATCATCATTGTTTTAGAAAAGGGAGCAAATTTCACCCTGATAGAAAATATACATGTAAAAAAACAGGCCAAGTTCTCGTCAGGACTGCGTATTTTGTTATCTGAAAAAAATAACTGATATGTCAAAATTATGCAAAGTTTCTTGCCTACACGATATTAGCAGTGTTTTGATAAGCCCAGAAAAATATTCAAGCTTGGCAAGTTTTCATTAAAGAACTGCGCAATATTGGGACCCTTGAAAACTTGACAAAAAATCCAACCGGACCACTAAAAAACTAGAAGAAGCAAAATGAAACATAAGATATTTTATGAAAGACTTAGTGGTAATTCAAATTACCATTTTCTGCACTATCCATTCCGAAGTACTAACCCCATTTAACCAACCAAAGAAGAATTTTAAACGTTTTCTATTGTGCATAATTTTTGTGCACTCGAGCGAACAATCTACCCAAGAACTCAAGAATATCGAAAGACTATATTTGCTCGAACTAAATGAAGTTGCAATAATTGAAATACGTGAAAGGCCCGGCTATTTTTTTCTTTTAGAGAAAACCTACGGCAAAAAATAGGAATGTTTTAACATGGTATGTACACAATATAATTTATAATTTTGTGGTTTTTTTTTCCGAAGCCATATGGATAGCGATAATGAATTCATGTCCGTCGATATTAAATTATTTATGACTAGCTATTACCAGCGGCTACGCTCGCGTATACATAATCTAATCCAATTTATTTAAAAGTGCTGGGCCTTGTTATGTTAGACGTCCTGTAGGCCACCACACTCTATCTCTCTGCTAAATTTCAAATTTTTACGTCGAATAGTTTCAGAGAAAATCGCCTGTGACAGACGGACGCACGGACACTAAAAACTAATTGAGTCCATGTCACGAAGATGTGCAGACGTTGTTAAGCTAAGAGGATACTACACACACCAAGTATTAATTTAAAATTATTTGCGATTGTTCACTCAATAAAAATTAATTTTTTGTCCAGCCTAAAATTAAAAGATATCTGCAATGTTTCATATAACAAGAGAATATCGGTATTTGTCATACAGTAAGCAACAACAATAGTCAATAAAGAACATTTGTGCCAGCCTAAGCCGAAGCTGTTAAGACAAAATTTTTCAATTTTTTCAATTTCGGTTTGCTCGGTGGAACACAGACGGCCTGAAAAACCACTACGTTGGCGCGCGGAGATGGATATATAGCTGTAACGCACAATGTATGACACAAACGACACGAATGGTTTTTGCAGTACAAATAAAATTATTCTTGATACCACACCTGCTGTCTCCTCAAAAGAGAGCAACCATCCAAAACAACTTAATTTACGTCAAATTTAACAAATTAATCCATCCCACCCTAATTCCTCCAATTGACCAATTGTTTCAGCCATATTAAGCGTTATTAGGAGAAACATCAATTAACAAAATAATTAGTGAAGAACAATAATTTTAATATATTCGGTGGGTCGGTTAATAACTTTATAAAAATTTGATTTTTTAATTGAATTAGACAAAAAAATATATTTTGCATGTGTCATTAGGTAAGAAAGTAAGCATCCACGTAAAGACAACTTTCATTTTTTCATTTCAAATAGAAATAATGTAGTTTTAGGACTTTTAAATTTTACTTCATTTAAATTATTAGAAATTAAAACCATATTTTTATAAAATTACAGTATAATGTTGAAAATTATGCATGGGGGTCTGTCGCCTTAGGCGCACCGAAGCTTTGTTACGCCACTGGACACCCGAACAAAAATATCACATATCAAGAAACAAACTAGTTACAATGTACATTAAAAAAAACCGAACCAGCTGTTCAGAAGTAATAAATCAACATAATTGATTCATCCTTACCGTAATTTATTAAAATTAATTGAAATCCTTGAGAGGCCTTTGGAGCTTGCAAAAAAATTGTTATTGTTATATCGGAAATGACATTTATTTAGTTGGTAGATATAGGCTACTATAGTAATATATCCCGACTAGATTGGTAGTTCCCCAAGGATAAAAATACAATCGGGAACAATACAACAAACAAACACAACGCAACTTGTTTAACAAAAGACTTATTTCATTAAATGTTGAAAATGGCCTCTCTGAACAGCTTGGCAATGTGCCAAGTTGTAATGAAATCTATTTGTTTTGAAGCATAATCAGAATTATGAGCTGACATTCTGTCATAATTCTGGCAGTACTTCAATATTTTCCTGTTTTGTTACATAAACTTTGTTTTTCAAATGGCCCCAAAGGAAAAAATCCATCGGCGTAAGGTCGGGAGATCTGGGAGGCCATTCTATTTCACCGCCAATCCACCGATTCGGAAAAGTTGTATTTAAAAATCCCTTTACGTTTATGCTAAAATGTTGCTGAAACCATGTTCTAAAAACTATTTTCTAATATAGAATAAAAAAAGGTCTATAAACTTTATTTGAGACATTTTTTGATCAGAGGAGACGTTTCCGAAATATTGGTGGGGTCAGGGACTTTTTAAACACAGTGTATCAATCATAAATAAATGCGATATGAGCGAGAAGATTTTTGTTTCGTAAAGAATACGAATTGCACAAACTTTTCCGTTGGTCTTTGCTTTCGTATAAAAATTATTTTCCACTAAAACAAAAAGTTCCGCCAGCTTAAACTAGTCTGCCAACCGAAACTAATATTCCCGAGTAGTTTTTCATTATTAGAAAATTCTCTTCAATCTCCGCTACGCCGCGCCGTCGGGCGTAATTTTCCAATTTAGTAACTCGTGGAAAATCTGTTTTCAAACTTTACGATGGCGAATTAACTAGTTAGAGTGTTAGTTGATTTTAGAGATTAATATCATATAAAGGGTGTGCTGGAAGAGGGCAAAGCACCGCCTCACAGTGGTTCCGGCAATAGGTCATAATAATTCAAAATATATAGGTATATTGTGAGGGATCTGTAAGGTAAGCATTGCTTTGGGTTCAAAAAGAACCAAATTTACCTGAACCAATAAAACTTTGCCTCTTAAGGACTAATTTGAGTCGATTTGTGACAGGCAAAGATTGTGCATTTTATGTACGAAAACAGCAGTATAAATATTGCGCTAAAAGTGGTTTTTATTTGTTCGATAAGTAATAAAACTACACATTTTCGAAGAAATGGGTAGGGGGCTTGTTACTTAGGTACTAAAAATATTGCTAGCGTTACTAATATTGCTAAAATACAGTCCAGTAAGGGAGCTCTGTAATACTACTATTGTTATTTCGGAGGCAAACTATGTGTTAATCGGTGAATAAAATTGGTGTCATTGGGTATATTTTTTCTTTTTATTAATAACTCCTTATAGACAGCCAATAATAACAGAGAATACGTGACCAAAACGCTTCGCAAAGCGTTCTCAAAGCGATTTTATTGAGTAAAAATTTATCAACGCCTATCTCTTGACCCAAATCGAATATTGAAGGGCCGCCAAAACGGATTTTAAGAAATTGGATTAAATCTGATGAGAAATGAAAGTCACAAATATAAGTTAAAAGACGATCTTGATAAAGGAAAATGGAAATTCGGGCGCTGAGGATTTCTTACACAATTATTGTCCACGTTCATAGAAGATCTATTGCAAAATTAGGCTAAATTTCAAAATTTTACGTCGAACGGTTTCAGAGAAATTCGACTGTGGCAGACGGACGGACTGACACCGAAGTAATTCCATAAAACAAGACGATATTATGCACAATGTACCAATACAAATGAAAAGAATTCCGTGTTAACATAATCTATTGTTATTTATAAGAATTTTAATTTAAAATTTTTTTAATTCTTATGTTCGTAGTTTTGAATTAAGTACTGTAAAAATTCTGTCTAAAAAACGCGTGGGGGGATTTCCTGGAACAGGCTAATAATTATTAATTTATTTCTTTGAAAAATACACAAACTGGAGTAGTTATCTACATAGGTACCCTATAGATTAGGATTTTTTAATACTATTAATTTAAATTACAATAAATTAAATAGAAATAAAAATTTGTTTGATGTAAAATATTCTAATATATGAACTTTAAAAATGCATTTTTTTGTTTTGAAGGATTTCAAGATATACGCGTCTACTGACGTAACAATGTTTCGCAGAAGACCATTAAACACGTTTTAAGTTATTAAAAATGCACTTATGTAATTCTTCACTAATGTCAAAAAAGTTACACCGTCATGAAGTTGACATATTGTTTAGTGATTTTTTCATATTATCTCATATTAAGAATTTTTTTTTCAAAATCGGGTCATACCGATTCAACCGGTCATTTTTCAGCTCAGACGTTATCAAAATCAAATTCTACATATAATTTTACGTCAGTATGCATATTTTCAGAACAGTTAATTAGCTTTTCGTATTTATTTCACGCGGTCAAAATAAAAGGATTTTTTTAAATAATTTGTCTTTCTAAAATTACAAATTGTTTCCCAATAAAATAACAGCCAAGAAAAATAGATTCTTGTGTTTGCCAAATACAAATTGGATGATCAGTTTCAAGCACGTTAGAGTATTAAGGTCATTTATGTTATTTGTTTGACTTTAATCTAACAAGGGCCCTGGATGGATGCCAGTCGCATATCAAGAAATCCGTTTTCCAGACGAGCTAAAGCGGATAGAATTACTGTGTCTAGTTAAGTAGTTATAAAGGAAAATTGATAAGGAAGACAAATAGCGATACATAAAAACTTTTAAAAAAGCATCAGCTAAAAAACAATTACTTTTTCAAAAAAGGAATCTTTGAAAGCACATTATTTTGTTTAATTCATGCTTCAATAAGCTTTCATTTGATACTCTAGACTCTAGACGATGCCCTTGAATTTTTTATTTCCC
Source organism: Philopedon plagiatum (assembly GCA_963971165.1). Lineage (NCBI taxonomy): Eukaryota > Metazoa > Arthropoda > Insecta > Coleoptera > Curculionidae > Philopedon > Philopedon plagiatum. The sequence continues at coordinate 112,570,893 of OZ020193.1, forward strand.
AAATTTACACCCTGAAATTAACACCCAGAATCAAAATTCAACTTTTTACACTTCACGTCTATAATTGGGTCACCACACTCTACTCTGTGCTAAATTTCAAATTGTTACGTTGAATAGTTTCAGAGAAAATGGCCTGTGACAGACACACGGAAAATGAATTTAAAAAAAGCAATTAAACTCACCCTGCTGGATAGGCCACAATTCCATTATTATCAGTTCCTAAAGCTGCATTATTGGGGACTGTCACGCCCAGAACTTTTTCCAATTTTATCTGGAAAAGAAAAACAAGTTAAAAAACCTGCAAAGTGAAAATTATCATACTTAAAAAGGTCCTATAACCCGAAATTAATCACTTTTACTGAATATTTGTAATTTTAACGTTACGAACACCTTGTATATGTATATGCCATTATTTCTAAACTTCGATAATTGGGAGATAAATTATTTGGTCAGTTATAAAATTTTTAAAAAATTGGGATAAAATTAAAACTACTGTAGTTTATTTGCTAAAAACAACTATTCATGTACTAAAAACAGTAATATAAATTCCAACCTAAACAATACCTTTCAAAAATAAAACATAATTTCTTAAAAACCAAGAGTCAAAAATTATTCGTCCACCAACATTTTTTTTAGAAATTCGTCCAAACATGCCAAAACTAATAACGTTTGATTTTATAATTTGTTGTAACCAGTTTTAGGCATTGACTCTGCCAGTTTTATAACAAAATCTACTTCAATTTATGACCATTCTTCTTGACATCTTGCTTTTAACGCCTCTTTGTTGGAAATTTTATGTTCTTTCGCCCTTTCTTTGGGTTCCCACCATAGATGTTCAATCGGGTTAACGTCTGGGGATTGCGGTGGCGTTTCCAACACCCTTGGTACACTATACAGTATACACTTTTTAACGAACCGCGCGTATGGTATTTTTCGACCAACTCGTGCCTGTATACCCTGGTTTCTTAAAAATTTCCTTATTGTTGTTACATGGATAACCTTCTTGTAATCATGGCTTAACTTTTCATTATACCTGTCGCAGTAGTTTGCGGTTTTTCACTAACTTTTCTTAGTATTTCTTGTTTCTCTCGAAAAGTCAGTACCTTTTCTTCCTCTCCCTGACAAGGTTTTTGTTGTATGGATTGTTTTATATTTTTTTGTAATATATTCAACTGTTGATCGGCTTCTTCCAACTATTTTTCTTACGGCTCCTTAAGATCTTCGTTCTTGATATAATTTTATTATCAAATGTCTGATTTCTTGAGGCGCTTCTGATGATTTGCGACAGATCTTAAAATTTGCTGTGTTTAGACCAAGGAGTATCAAACTGGATTTAAAAATAATTTAGAATCTATATTTAGGAATTTTTTTATCACTATAAGAACAGATAAATGCATTCTATGTACATCTTTAAATTTTTTTGGAAATGGACGAATAATTTTGCTCGCCAAAATTTGATCAAATTATCTTGTTTTTGTCTTTTTTGTCCAAGGGTCATACGTGATAAATATGAAGTTATTGTTATTTTCATTTCTCGGGAAAAGAGATATGTGTTAATTTATTTTTAAAATTTTATTAAATTTTTATCTCTTTCTTTGAAAAAATTACAAGTGGACGAATAATAAATCTTCCGACTGTATATATCAAAAATTCATTCTCTTAACTTCAAACTCAAATAAATTTCACGCAAATCAACCGACAATTGTTTAAATTATATAAAAACCAATTAAGTCTTGGCTCACGATACGAAAATAGCAAACACTAATGGTTTTTCGCAGGTTATCCACTAAAAGGTATTAATTTAATAAGTAAATATCGATTTAATTGAAGCCTTAACTGGGTAAACTAAACTATAATCCGTATAGCTATTTTAGACGCAGCTCTTATTAATTTCCTATAAACCTACAAGTTAGAAAATAGTTGTGCAAGTTGGAGGATCAGTTTAATGCGTGAAGGAATTAGCCAGAAAATTAGTTTAGTGAATTATAATGAGTAGTATTTTAGTACATATACAGGGTCTTCAAAAATGTAATTTTCAATGTCATCAGAAACCTGAGCCAATTTTAGGGCAGTAATCAGCTCCCATGGTAGAAAATTTAAAAATGTATGATACTCTTATGAGCAACAAGAGCATTAAAGAAAATAAATAGTAGTAAATGAGAACTGAATACTGTTCTCGACGAAAGTTAACGTCCATCTCTTATCCGAACAACAAACATACGATGTGCCAACAAGCAAATGTTTAGAAAGTCATAAGCACAAGCCATAATTTTAAAACATTAAAATTTTCCGGATTTCCTTATTGCTGTAAATCATATTTCAAACCGTGTCAAAAGCAAACAATAATAATTTTTCATACAAACGTACTAAAAGAATAAGTACTGCATATTCGAGAAGTAGGTACTTATTGTCGGGCGATTTTAGCACAGCGCGTACGAAGAGTTAAATATTTTGCCAAGTACTTTCACTTTTTCATTGTTTATAGCTATTCTTATCTGCAATTAATCGTTTAGAATAAAACGGGTGATAAAAATCTTTTAATTCCTTTTCTAATAATCCTTTCGAGCCTGTTTGAAAGTAATTGAATTGAATTGAAACAGTTATAAAGTTTGTAATATTGTAAGTAAGTGTAAATTTGTTTTAATAAGAAAAATGCAAATTAATTAAAGTTATTACGGTTTCGTTACAGATTCTGCCTAGTTCAGAAAAACAGGATAAAAGTAAAAAAAAATCAATTTATCTGACTCGCTTGAAAATAAATTTGCAACTGTATCTTCTAATCTAAAGCGAATTCCGGCGAAAATTGCTTTATCCGATAGTAAAGTTTCTGGAGATTCCAAAAATGTATAACTTATTACGATTTCATTAAAGATTTTGTCCAAAAATTCATAAAAACTGAATTAAAGTAAAAATACAAAAAAATGTTTTTTTAATCAACTGGATCTTCTAATCTAAAGCATATATAAATAAGGAATAAATTAAAAACTTAAAAGTTGTTTAAAAAATTATAATTAGAGTTGCGCACCTAATTATAAATTTGAAGTAATGGATACACGCGTATCTACCTAATAGATACTTAGATACATACAGTATATAGTCATTAGTGTAACTCATTTGTTAAGGAATAAAATAACACTTCTTATATAATGAAATATTCTTTATGTCTGAATAATTTCTAAATGCCTTACAACATAAATGTATGTCTGTGTATGTTTTTCATTATTCATTACCAGTGTAAATACATATAACGAACAAGTGCTCTTGCCTTTGAAAGATATTGAATTAAATCACTTTCGAAGATTCGATCATCTTTTAAAATGGACTTGTAATTATTTACCACCTACGCATGTTTAAGGAATTTGCACTTTTTCTTACTATATCCAATTATTACCCATAGAACTTTTTTTATTAGAGTTCTATTCAGGTCGAATTCAGCTACAACAAAATTGTTTATGTTTTTTTGCAAAGAAATCCTAAAAACTAAGAACCAGTATTCGCGGTAATTCGCCTTAGGTTAGAAGATACGGTTGATTATTATAGGAAACCCTTTCAAAAGAGTCATAGTCATACCTTAATTCCGTTTTTGTGGATTTCTGGACAAAATCTTTAATGAAACCTTGGTAAGTTATACATTTTTGGAATCTCCAGAAAATTTGCTATCGGATAAAGCAATATTCGCGGAAATTCACCTTAAATTAGAATATACAGTTGATTTAAAAAAAATGTTTTCAAACAAGAGTCACAAAATTTAAATTTTCTACTTTAATTCAATTTTTATGAATTTCTGGACAAAATCTTTAATGAAACCTTGATAAGTTATACATTTTTGGAATCCCCAGAAAATTTGCTATCGGATAAAGCAACATTCGTGGGAATTCGCTTTAACTTACAAGATATAATTGATTAAAAAAAATTTTTTCAAACAAGACCATAAAATTTAAATTTTCTACTTTAATTTAATTTTCGTGAATTCCTGGACAAAATCTTGAATGAAACCTTAACAAATCATACATTTTTGGAATCTCCAGAAAATTTGCTATTGGATAAAGTAATATTCGCGGAATACATTTAATAATAAAACTTTTTCAAACGAGAGTCATCAAATTTTCAGTTTTTATCAGTTTATGCACAAAATCGTTATTGAAACCTTTATTAGTTATTTTTGTATCTAGGGCGCGAAATGCTACTTTAGTGATCGAGATCTAATTTTTTTAACGAGGCGCAGCCGAGTTAAAAAAATAGTCGAGATCACTAAAGTATTTCGCGCACGAGTTGCAAACAAAATTTTTTCTACAAATGTCAAAATATGTATTGGTGGACTGTGAAATTTCAGGATCAAGTGCTATCACCTCTACGGCAATTGCTTCCACGTCAAAAATGGATAGTATTTCAATCCCCAAAACTCCAATATCACGAGCTGAATCTGAATTGTCTGGCTTAGGAATAACTATTGGTTCGTGTAGTGGCTGTACCATTAATGTTAACATTGTAAATAATAAATAAAATTAGGTAGTGTAAAATTTTGTCATACTTTGAAAAGTGTTAATTATTGTTAAACATTTAGAAATAAATTTGGTTTGTAGACTAAAGCGCATTCCTTAAATTCCTTTGATAGACACAGATCCGCTGGCCAACGTATACTTTACATGCTGTGCGCGAAATCCCTATTTCGCACACTACTTCGCGCACGCGGGGTCATAGTAACAGGAAAATGAAAAAAAGTGTCACTTCGCATATTGTTATCAATGCGCGAACCTTGTCATTTTTTGACGTTTGTAGAAAAAAGTTATATATAGTTGGAATCTATAAAAAAAAGTGGTATCGGATAAAGCAAATAACCTTTCAAAAAACTATTTACTATCATATTACCATAATTAGGAATTACAAGACACTTACAAGCTATGAGCGTTTATATTATTTTCTGTTCGAAGAAAACATTACTTTTCTTTATTTTTTCACCGCTTTAGCTCTCCTTTTAGTCAATACTCTAATTAACGTCTGCAATTAAGATCGTAAAAAAAGTGTTACACTTGATTTAATTCTCATGATACACTTTTTATAAATTACCAACTAATGATTCGTATTTGTAATTCATAAAAGGATGCAAAAACCATTTAATGGGTTGTAGTTATTAATGTGCGAATATTAATGACGAATGAAAAGCTATTACTACTTTCCATTACAGAGGAAATTTAGAAAAAACGCATCTAAAAAAAGAAAGTTACCATTTTCCCTGACTTCGGAGAAACATGTTTATTTTTACTGAATATTCCCGAAATTTCCCTGAATTTCTCCTAGCGGCTTTTGCATTCCCAGACATTTCCCTGTTTTTCTGACATTGGGAACCCCGTTTAAGTTAAACTTTATTAGTTGTAGTTTTAGGACTAGAATTAGTAGCCCTTGTTACCCACGTGTTAGGCATGTTTAGTACGGTTACATCAATGGTTACTTTCGATAAAATCGAAACTTTACCTGGCAGGTACAGATAATCTCCTTTTCTATGATCGGCGATGAATTTCTTGGCATCATTTTGAAGGGTCTTTGGTCAATGCGAAAAAATAATTTGGAAAAATGTTTTTGTAGTTTTCTAATTCGGTCCGAGACTATAGGGTTTAAAATAACGTATTTTCGTCCCAATACGTTAACTAACACCGACGTTTCGTCTCTGGCTATCGGAAACGAGCTTGATTCTTATTAACATACAAGGTGGTCATAGAAAATACCTTACGTTTTAGAAAAATCGACTGCAGCTAGCAAGGAGGTGAGTGAATAGGGGTCATTTTCGGCCCATTATCTACACGAAAAACTGTCCATCTGCCTATGTAAAAATTATGGTGATTCATGGAGCATTTCTTACTGAAATAGTATAGAATAGTTGACGAAAACGTCAACATTTGAAACTGCAAATACGCTCGTCATACCCGCCATATCACCACGTTTCTTTCTTCCATGTTGGAGCATGATGATAGAATGTTTTCTTATTGAGTAGTTTCATCTACTCGTCACTACACAATCTAAAGCTTTGAATCAGATAGCATTTTTTTGTGTAGACGATACGAGCTAGTTTAAAATGAGTAAAATGCCCCTTATTTACCCACCTCCTGTCTGATTAGTTTTGACAAACTGTGGCAAGTTTTAAAATGAAATAAAAACGGATTACAGAAATATTGCTCTAATAAACAACAATGTGCATTCGCGTATTATGTGCATTTTACACCGTATAGGTTTTCAGATATGCGTCGTTTGACGGGCATCAAATGTCCATCTATACCAGGCATGCATACCACCTACAAAATAAAAAAAGCTTCTAAAGTATCGGCTTTCATGGACGCAGACCTTGATTTTATTTCTTATAAACGCAAATTAATATTATGTATGATCAATGGATGATGATGTGACGCGAATTCTATGAGAAAATCTTGGTCAAGTGATGCATTCCAAGCAATCAAAATAATAATGTTACTGAAGTTTGCCTCGATGCAGCATCAAACGGAGCGGGAGCCGTCGACGTACTAACTTCTAGATAACGACAATAATGAATTATATTTGTATACTTTAATTTATGTATTATAACTTAACGTTAAGGCCTTTAATGTATTAAGAAGTTATAACAAAAACTGTAAAGAATATTTCCTAAACCTTAAATATGTTATAACGTTTCGAAGCGGGTCCGGGAAGGTGCGAGTGCAGTATTATAGAAAACCCGAAGATCACATTTTCCCACTTTTCTCAAAAATAAGGAAAAAGTACCTCTTTTTTATTTTTTAAAATCCAAGGTAATCCTAAAAGACAGAAGAGAAAAAATTTTGAGCCATTTAAAAGTTATGGAACACTTCGATGCAGCACCGGGAAAGCGCGAATGCAATATTATAGAAAACACGTAATAGATCATATTTTCCCACTTTTCTCAAAAATACGAAAAAAGTACCTCTTTTTTATTTTTTAAAATCAAAGGTAATCCTAAAAGACACAAGAGAAAAAATTTTGAGCCATTTAAAAGTTATGGAACACTTCGATGCAGGACCGGGAAGGCGCGAATGCAATATTATAGAAAACACGTAATAGATCATATTTTCCCACTTTTCTCAAAAATACGAAAAAAGTACCTCTTTTTTATTTTTTAAAATCAAAGGTAATCCTAAAAGACACAAGAGAAAAAATTTTGAGCCATTTAAAAGTTATGGAACACTTCGATGCAGGACCGGGAAGGCGCGAATGCAATATTATAGAAAACACGTAAGAGATCACATTTTCCCACTTTTCTCAAAAATACGAAAAAAGTACCTCTTTTTTATTTTTTAAAATCAAAGGTAATCCTAAAAGACACAAGAGAAAAAATTTTGAGCCATTTAAAAGTTATGGAACACTTCGATGCAGGACCGGGAAGGCGCGAATGCAATATTATAGAAAACACGTAAGAGATCACATTTTCCCACTTTTCTCAAAAATAAGGAAAAAGTACCTCTTTTTTATTTTTTAAAATCAAAGGTAATCCTAAAAGACAGAAGAGAAAAAATTTTCAGCCATTTAAAAGTTATGGAACACTTCGATGCAGGACCGGGAATGCGCGAATGCAATATTATAGAAAACACGTAAGGGATCACATTTTCCCACTTTTCTCAAAAATAAGGAAAAAGTACCTCTTTTTTATTTTTTAAAATCAAAGGTAATCCTAAAAGACAGAAGAGAAAAAATTTTGAGCCATTTAAAAGTTATGAAACACTTCGATGCAGCACCGGGAAAGCGCGAATGCAATATTATAGAAAACACGTAATAGATCATATTTTCCCACTTTTCTCAAAAATACGAAAAAAGTACCTCTTTTTTATTTTTTAAAATCAAAGGTAATCCTAAAAGACACAAGAGAAAAAATTTTGAGCCATTTAAAAGTTATGGAACACTTCGATGCAGGACCGGGAAGGCGCGAATGCAATATTATAGAAAACACGTAATAGATCACATGATTTTAAAAAATAAACAAGAAGTACTTTTTCCTTATTTTTGAGAAAAGTGGGAAATATGATCTATTATGTGTTTTCTATAATATTGCATTCGCGCCTTCCCGGTCCTGCATCGAAGTGTTCCATAAGTTTTAAATGGCTCAAAATTTTTTCTCTTCTGTCTTTTAGGATTACCTTTGATTTCAAAAAATAAAAAAGAGGTACTTTTTCCTTATTTTTGAGAAAAGAGGGAAAATGTGATCTATTATGTGTTTTCTACAATATTGCACTCACGCCTTCCCGGTCCTGCATCGAAGTGTTCCATAACTTTGAAATGGCTCAAAATTTTTTCTCTTCTGTCTTTTAGGATTACCTTGGATTTTAAAAAATAAAAAAGAGGTACTTTTTCCTTATTTTTGAGAAAAGTGGGAAAATGTGATCTCTTACGTGTTTTCTATAATATTGCATTCGCGCCTTCCCGGTCCTGCATCGAAGTGTTCCATAACTTTTAAATGGCTCAAAATTTTTTCTCTTGTGTCTTTTAGGATTACCTTTGATTTTAAAAAATAAAAAAGAGGTACTTTTTTCGTATTTTTGAGAAAAGTGGGAAAATATGATCTATTACGTGTTTTCTATAATATTGCATTCGCGCTTTCCCGGTGCTGCATCGAAGTGTTCCATAACTTTTAAATGGCTCAAAATTTTTTCTCTTGTGTCTTTTAGGATTACCTTTGATTTTAAAAAATAAAAAAGAGGTACTTTTTCCTTATTTTTGAGAAAAGTGGGAAAATGTGATCTCTTACGTGTTTTCTATAATATTGCATTCGCGCTTTCCCGGTCCTGCATCGAAGTGTTCCATAACTTTTAAATGGCTCAAAATTTTTTCTCTTTTGTCTTTTAGGATTACCTTTGATTTTAAAAAATAAAGAAGAGGTACTTTTTCCTTATTTTTGAGGAAAGTGGGAAAATGTGATCTCTTACGTGTTTTCATAATATTACATTCGCGCATTCCCGGTCCTGCATCGAAGTGTTCCATAACTTTTAAATGGCTCAAAATTTTTTCTCTTGTGTCTTTTAGGATTACCTTTAATTTTAAAAAATAAAAAAGAGGTACTTTTTCCTTATTTTTGAGAAAAGTGGGAAAATGTGATCTATTACGTGTTTTCTATAATATTGCATTCGCGCCTTCCCGGTCCTGCATCGAAGTGTTCCATAACTTTTAAATGGCTCAAAACTTTTTCTCTTGTGTCTTTTAGGATTACCTTTGATTTTAAAAAATAAAAAAGAGGTACTTTTTTCGTATTTTTGAGAAAAGTGGGAAAATGTGATCTCTTACGTGTTTTCTATAATATTGCATTCGCGCCTTCCCGGTCCTGCATCGAAGTGTTCCATAACTTTTAAATGGCTCAAAATTTTTTCTCTTGTGTCTTTTAGGATTACCTTTGATTTTAAAAAATAAAAAAGAGGTACTTTTTTCGTATTTTTGAGAAAAGTGGGAAAATATGATCTATTACGTGTTTTCTATAATATTGCATTCGCGCCTTCCCGGTCCTGCATCGAAGTGTTCCATAACTTTTAAATGGCTCAAAATTTTTTCTCTTGTGTCTTTTAGGATTACCTTTGATTTTAAAAAATAAAAAAGAGGTACTTTTTTCGTATTTTTGAGAAAAGTGGGAAAATATGATCTATTGCGTGTTTTCTATAATATTGCATTCGCGCTTTCCCGGTGCTGCATCGAAGTGTTCCATAACTTTTAAATGGCTCAAAATTTTTTCTCTTCTGTCTTTTAGGATTACCTTGGATTTTAAAAAATAAAAGAGGTACTTTTTCCTTATTTTTGAGAAAAGTGGGAAAATGTGATCTTCGGGTTTTCTATAATACTGCACTCGCACCTTCCCGGACCCGCTTCGAAACGTTATAACATATTTAAGGTTTAGGAAATATTCTTTACAGTTTTTGTTATAACTTCTTAATACATTAAAGGCCTTAACGTTAAGTTATAATACATAAATTAAAGTATACAAATATAATTCATTATTGTCGTTATCTAGAAGTTAGTACGTCGACGGCTCCCGCTCCGTTTGATGCTGCATCGAGGCAAACTTCAGTAACATAAATAATAGGGAATCGATGCGATTCTTACGTTACACTAAAGGTGTTCAAAAACAAAACAGTTCAGTACGTAGCAGTCTATTCTTAAGCAATATAGCAATTTCACATTGACGCATTTACAATAAATTTTCGAAAAAATATTTTTTTGAAAATGTAACCGTTCCAAAATAGGCACACAATGCTACGAATTGTCGTTAAATGTTAAACACTATCTCCATAATCCCCTATCTTTATGCACATGGTAATTCTACAAACTTGAGACGTTAAGACGTTACGTTATTTGCAAATTTGACGACTCCTGACGCCCACCTGTGAATTATTTATATACAAAGGCGTCGATTTATAGATTTTTAACGACAGAGCACAAATATAGCCAAAATCGATATAAATAAACAATCAATTTGCCATATAATACAGATTACCCTAGATTTTGCTAAAATTTACTAAATACCTCTTTATCAAAAATGGATTATGAAGGTTTATGATTATCTTAAATGTGCGGAAAATATACAGGGTGTTTTATATAAGTTCAAAGTTTCAAAAGCATGTAGTTTTTTTGCAATATGTATATCTTCACTTTTGTGAAGCTGCAGGTGTTCTTTGCCTTACTAGAGAGGAAAGTCCGTCAGTGACACTGTTTTTGGCCTTACTACAGAGGGAAGTCAGTCAATCCCGCTGTCTTTGCCTTACTAGAGAGAAAATTCAGTCTTACTAGAGAGGGAAGTCAGTCAGTCACGATGTCTTTGCCTTACTAGAGTGATGTGAGTCAGTCACCCTGTCTGTGCTTGTGAAGTGTTTTTAGTATGTCAGAAACTTTAAATTATTACAGAACAAAATGGGTAGTAAGAAAAACCATAAAAAACAAGATTTCATACTCATTAATTGGGTTTTAATAATTTCTTTGTAGCTCTCGCTTTATAACTGAACATATTAAAAACAAAGAGCGATACCATCGACATCTAGACGAGAAAGGACTATTGTTTTATCTAAATAATGGTTTTACGATCATCATAGGTGAAAAGTAGCATGAATTGTTTCCTAATTGAATCACATGCATAGGAAAGTTGTTAGTGTCGTAAACGGAACGGCGGTAAAGACGTAAAAACGGTCAAGTGCAAGTGGGGTAATGTATATGTATATACTGCTCTTCAGAGAAGTTATTTTTAACATTCGCCATTCTAGCACCAAAAAAACTTGTTATTTTACGCAAAAATTCTAAATTCGACATCTAAAGTTACGTAAAAAATGCAAATTTAAAAATACTTGAACGACACGCACTGACCTTGCCAAAAAAATAAATACGAACGATTATCTTGTGTTTATTTTTCATTCAAACGTGTAGGCAGCGAACAATGTTTATTATTTGGAAACGAAAGACAAAGTTATAGTTTATTTTTTAGGTCATTATTTGGTTTAATTTCGTTACGTAATAGAAAATAGTCTGTCCCTTCTACAAAACTACAACCTTAAGGACTCTTTTTAAGTGGTTACGAGACCTTTTAAGGGTTCTTGATGATTAAAATAGCTTAATATAATTTAATAGATAGCAATTACGATTAGGACTAACGGCTTATAAGAAACTTTCACCAATAAAGGTAACACGGATGAACGTCAGTCAATACCCTTTAAGAGAAACACCCAATCATATCCAAATACGAAAAAATACCTATGGAATTCCATAAATTTGTAGGCTTAGACTTTGATAAGAATGATATTTAATCATTTAGTAAATTGTAGGTATGTAGTAGTGTAGTATCATTTAGTAAAATTTGAAAAAAAGTCCACATTACCACTGCATCAAGCACAAAAAATTCTTTAAAAAAAGGAATGTACATTAGTATAATGACAATAAAACGGAGAATAAGTGAAAAATCGCTTACAGAAGCACACTACAGACATCTTTACTGTCGGCAAAAAGTCTGGAATAAATTTATTATTTAAACAACGCTGAATTTTTTATAAAATCAATCGGACACGTCGGTTTTGTTTTTTCCAATATTTTTTATCATACAGGGTGTCTCCGAAAACACTGTGCTAGGATCAACTTTATTTTTTTTTAAATGGGAACCCCAATTTTTTACATTTTAGGAAATTCTTATGACGATTGGATATGGTGAGTGAGAACCCAAGAAAAAGTGTCAGTTATTTAATGAAAAATTACAATCAGCAGTGAGCAAGATCGTGCAGAAATTTCTTCAGCTGGTCATGTTGGAGATGCCCCAAGAAGCGGTCGGCTACCAATTAATTAATAACGACAAAAAGATGGACGCATTATTAAGTGTTCAAGATAATCAAAATATTAACTCTATGGAAACAAAATAAAAAAAAACTTTGATATTGCGAAAACAACGGTACCTATTAAAAGTATTGCATACAAATAAGTACCATCCTTTTAAGATGCAAGTTCTTCAGGAACTTCATGAAGATGATTATGATAGGCGTTTTTAATTTTGTGAACTTTTACAAGAAATGTGCATTAGGGATCGCGATTTCGTTAAAAACATTGTTTTTTCTCGCGAATCCACATTTTGCTTGAATGTTGATGTCAACACGCCAAATTATAGGTATTGGTCAGATATAAACCCAAATTGGATGAGAGAGGGGCATATCAGTATAGACAGAAAATGTGTGGGCTGGAATTGTGGGTAATATCGTTATAGGACCGACCTTTTTTGATGAGAGTTTAACTGGTGAAAGATATTTACAGTTTCTAGAAGATGATCTGAAGAAGAAAATTCAGATTTATCCCATCACAATATTTGGTTCCAACAAAACGGTACCCCGCCTCATTACTCAGCAGAAGTTCGCGCTTATCTCAATGATATTTTTGAAAATATAGATGGATTGGAAGAAGGGGGATATTGAATGGCCGCCGAGGTCTCCAGATTTAACTCCCTTGACTTTTTTCTGTGGGATTACACTCAACTGACATGGAGGACTTAAAGCATCGAATTATTCAAGAAATATGATCAATCACTCCAGAAATAGTCAGAAATGTGCAGAAAGAATTTATCAATCGCTTAGGATACTGCCAATTAACCAATTGGATGGATTTTCAAATCAAAAACAGTTGAATAAATATATAATACAGTGTTTAGTTGTTCTTTATGCATTCTAAAACTAAAAGCTCATTTACCGATCTCAATAGATTTTACCGATACATCCAATAGGAAAAACGCTGTTATTTTTCTCGCTGATAACCTCGTTCATATATGGTTCGTACACGTCCGTGTATGTGCACATACATATCTGGATGACGTATAAGTTGACCATTTTGAACAATGATACTCGATATATAAGACTGGACGTTCGTTTTCTATATACATATGTGGACAAATCATGTTTCTCCGTTGGTTTATACATACGAGAGCATAACATGACCAAAAAGGATTTACTGTCTTGTTTATATTGTTTCCTATTGTCAGTAGATGCATTTCGATGCAGTTCGAATGATTTCTGTGAACAATGACAAAGAATGGGTTTTTTGCTTTTAATGTAATGAGGTTAGTCACCTTGACGAACTTTTTGCTAGTATGTTGACTAAGAAGCCATTTGAAACATCCTTCTATTAAAATTGCTATAGTTGGCCCAGCACACGCTTCTACTATTGTGTGTGTTTTTTTAAATTGTTTCTCAGTTATGTGCCATAACACAAAAGAGAAGAAAAGCTTAAATTAAATCCCAAGATGTTGTGAAAAGTTGCCACTGGGTTTGATGAAACTTCAAATCAAAATAAGAGCAATATATTTTTAGATTACAAACTTTTGAACATCCTTGCAAGTATAAGGAAGAAATTATACTCGTACGTCAATTTCTACAGGTACATATGATTAAAAACCGTATGTCATTGAATTTCTTGCCAATCAATAATTATTGATAAAAGGTTGTTTATTATAACAATAGGTTTAATGCAAATTGTCTATTCGTGCTAATAATAGGCTTGAGTAGTCTTTAAAATGTCATATAAACAATATTTTGCTATTTCTCTTTAACCCTGATGGCTGAAATTGGTTATTTTTTTAATTTATTATTCTTTAAATTACAGATAATGAGTTATTGCTGCTGATATTATTAATTGCTTATTATAGGAGTGTGTGCAAAATTTGAATCTATCAAGCGTTGCGTTAGAACAAATTACATTATTCCCAGATTTAAAGTATGACGGTACAAAGATATTTAACGGTATACGTCAGCGTAATTTAATTGGATGGTCATCGTATAACTGTAAAAGATATGTAAGTTGAAAGTGTAGAAAGGAATTTAGTATTTGGCAACATTTTATAAAAAAGAAAGTATTCTCAATCCTGTCTGTAGAAACTGCAGACGGGGGCATTTGAAGAATATTATTTTCAAAACATATCTGTCCTGCCTCTACTTTTTAATCAAATAAACAAGCATGTTATTTTTCTAAAATTGTTGGGGCTATTTCAAAAGAAAATCCCGATTTGGACGCTTTTTACAACAATTCTTGAGTTTTCGACCAATTGAGTAATGTTGTGATTATATAATCCCGCGTATGAAGGTAAAATATTGTGTCATATTTTTTTATTATTATTACTACAAGCTAGTATGTTTACCAAACATTTTGTGTAAATAATGGAGATAACATTTAAATATTCTATTATAGCGTTCTTAGCGCTAGAACAGGTGTGATGGAATTTGTAAACATTTGTTGAAGCGACACGACTGTTTAATAATTAAATTTTGAATAAAAAGGAAAGCCCTGGAAAGTACGAAATAATATTATTTTTACGTATTTACTACAGTTTATGTTTCGTGGCTGACGCAAGCGAAGCATCGGGCAACACCTAGTATATATGGGACTACCGAGGGGGTATACTCTTTTAAACAAAAAAAGAATGATCGAAATTTGCGCACCTGTACCGAAATTACCGTAAAATGGAGTTACTTAGGCAGGTTTTGCCCTACATAGTTTGGTATTAAGTATAACTCAAAAACGAGAAGGAATATTAAACTTTTAAAAATAGCGTAGTGCCTAGTGTCCTTTGGGAAATACCTCACCATAATTTGAATTAAAAATGTAAGAAGAGAACCAAGAAAAACAATTGCTTGTGGGGTACCAAAGTAGGCAGCAAAATGGGGTTACTTTGGCAGGTGCTTTAAAACGCATTACATCTAGAATAGACGTTCTTTAAGCCTTCTTTGGCACCAAAAATAAACAGCTAAATGTGTAAGTTTCACGTAGTTACTGTCAGAGTCAAAGATTTTTGACTCAAACATTTAAAAAATGAAAATAAACGATCTCGGTCTTTACATTAAAAAAATACCTAATAGAAACAGTCGAATTGAGAACCTCCTCCTCCTTCTTGAAGTCGGTTAAAAAAATTACACTATAAAGTCACTTTTGTGCCTTTTTGCTCTGGCAACACTGTACAATACATAAAATTCTACTCCAGTACATTTACAAAGAATACAAAGTTACTATTAAACGGTACTCCTGTCATTAGGACTTTCATATTAGGTAGTACCGGCTAAGTACTTAATATATAAGAAGTGGACTTGTAAATATAAATTATTTAACGATTACAGTTATATTATGCAATTTATTTAGAATTTATTAGACTTTTTTACTCATTATCCAGTTATAACTACTAACAATATATTACCAATGAACGTTTTAATATTAACAAGATAACAAGTTAAAAACAGTATTATTTAAATTAATAGACGTACTGATATTATATAGAAAGAGCCCACTGACTTTCAGAATAAAAAAATAAGCCCTCCCTATTCAAGAAATAGGTTTAAAACCATTCAAAATCTAGACCTTGTAGTTAGTTTACCAGAGAAATACTCTGTTCATGTGGATGGGGAATTTTTTGCGTGACAGGGAACATGACTGGGATTTGGAGGCGTTGAATTGAACAAGGCTTTTGGCATCCCTATCCAAGATTAATTGAAGATCTTGGGAAAGGGACAGATGCATAGACTTGCGTTTATTAGCCAGCTCTTGATTCGAAAAGTGCCTAAGCAACACTGAACCTACGCGTAAATGTTTGACAGTCCTACTTGATGAATAATGAAAAAAAATCTCATTAATAAAAGTTCACCGTGCAAAAATTTTAGCAGCTTTTTGTATTGTGGTCTTGCGTCAAGCACATTTCCGTATAAGGACACCAAAGTGCCCGATGCTTGACGTCACATAATTATAGTCGAGCCGTACATATTACAAAAATAAAAGTAAGAAATCGCGCTAAGAATAAAGAAAATACAGCGTGATCCGATTCGTGATTATTTTTTAATTGAATGGGTGTGTGAGAATTCCGCATCATCAAGTTCAATATCGCTTCTCCGTCCGAAAAAAAAAAGTGAAAGCAAAAATTTAATACTAATCTTTTTCATCTTTGGCTTTGCACAGGTTTGTCTGTTTACGTACGTGGGTGAGAAAACAAACAAAAAATGGTAAGTTATACTATGGCAAGAGACTAAAGCATGTGCGATAATCCCAAGGTTAAAAGCTTGTTGCATGTCCGAGCCTTGGCGAGGGCTACAATTGCACAGAGGGATAAAAAAAAATTTTTTTGGTGGTGTATCCACCATTATATATACATGTAGATACATAGTATACATATTTATATAATGGTAGACAAACAAACTTTTAAACCATAAACCAGTAAACCCACCAAATGTCTCAAGGGAGACCCGCTTTTCGTTACACGGCAGTGTTCGTCTAGGTATTATATGATTTAAACTAACATGGATTTGGTAACACACCTAAAGTAAAAACGTAAAAATCTTTTTTGTAAAATATATCTTGTTAAGTAAGAGTACTTTATGTTTGGATATATTTTACGTTTTTGTCGCTACCCTGTAAACTATGGGTGTTTTAAAATTTTTTCCATTGGGATTATTTTTTTTTTATCTTCTGGCACCCCACGAAGACCGAGGTTTATTACTTTATTATCATTATAAAAAAAAATCCCATATGACATAATGTACATAACGTACATAATGTTAGGTATCAGAAAAATAATTTATTATTTCAAAATATATCTTTTTAAAATTGAGATCTAAAACACCCGCACCTTTCCACATTATACCCTATCAAAAAAATTAAACTTTATACCTTGTGAACACTCATTTTATCATCCCTACAAAAAACCAGGGGAATATGTAAACCTACACGCTGTTTTTTCACATATTACGCGCACCTCGAACTGCTCCCAAGATTTAAAAAATTAATTTGGAATTATGAACGCAAACCGCGACCCTTCTCGTCAAAAATAACCAGGGCATTTCCACCAACGGTAAGTGGTTAAAATAATACGATTAATTACTAGTAAAAACAAAAGAAAGATTAATAAAACACGAGCAGGAAAAAAACAATCGAATCGCAAAGGTGTTAAAACAAAAGAATGTTACGTACACCTTATGTCGCTCGGCGTTTCGTAAAACAACTGAATGTTGCTCGTATGAAATAATGTTGTTAAAAAAAACCTAGGCGCGAAAGAAATGGTCAAACACCGCCGGCGGCGGTATCTAGCGTGCTATGGAGGCAACGTTGCCGGATGGTATAAAATATCAGAGAGGCAACTAACTTATAGAATTTATGAGGGAAGCCTTTCAGCAATTCATTACCTAGGTATATTGCAAGATGTTCCTGAATTGCTGGATGGTGTTCCCTTGGTTTACTTAAACAATATATATTTGCAACAGGACAGCAACAACACTGTTAAAAAAAAAAAAGAAAGCTGATTACTCCTCCTGGTATTTTTTCGCTGAATACCTGCCTGATCCGGCAACGCCGCCTTCATCGTTTGTTGCCATAGTTCCCTTCTTCTCGTTTGTTTTGGCATGGACAAGGCGTTTCGCATTTGTTTAAACTATTTTATTCATACCGCGACTAATGTGATAAAATAATTCTGCTTTGGATTACTCTTGCCGGTACCTTTTGCATATTAAAGAACCAGCGGAGGTGCAGGGTCATTCGTTGTATTGGAACCCGTGCGAGACATCAGACTTTTTTAAAATAAAAATAGCGGGAATTTTTTCTAATCTAGGAAGATAAATGCTAAATGGAAATTTTAATGAAATACAGTCCTATGCAGCAATGACGTGCTGTGAAAATTATAAAGGGGAAAGCAATTCGATACAGCAGGAAAAGCGTCAACAGGTGGAATATGTGCAGCACCTCACATAAAAACACTTGTATTATTGATTTCTCAAGAAAAAATCATTTGTGATAAATGTTGGTGCATTAAAGATTTGCTGGAGAATGGCATTAGATTTGCATATTTTTTCCCGACCGTGCTTGGCAAATATTCTTGAACTTTCCTGAGCTTATCGGTCCATTGGTTTAGAATTAAAAACTATTCTGTTGACGTTTCGGTTTATTTAACTTTTAAACCATCTTCAGAACTGACAGGTTAGTAAAGTGTTTTTTGGCCATTTAAAGTTGTAGAAAAAATGCAATATTTGCCCTAAAGAAAGGGAAAATTGAAGGCCACCAAGTTTAATAAAAAAAAGCTGTTATAACAATTCATTCTCGGCAATTAGCTAAACAAAAATAGTAATTATTACGTCTCGATAAAAATCGCGATTTATTATTAAAAAATACCCATTAAATGTACTTTTAACAAGCAAGGTAATCGTCGTTAACCAGCAATTATTTGTTCTTTTATCAAACGAGTATTGTTTAAGATTCTCGTTTTAGATATATTTTATTTAATGATTAGTTAAATTAATGTCTAATGGGCAAGTACAAATTAGTGGTTTTATACATTTTTTCTGAGACCATCTAGAGTCAAAACTTAAATAATAATTATTGTGTGACGACCATATTAATTTGTTTTTAATTAAATGACATGTGTAAGTCGCATTGGCGTGCGTGGACAATTATAAAGGGGGAAGCAATTCGATAAAAATTATTTTGATCACTGATTTTAATGAATTAAGAATGGTATTCCGATCAGTATTATATGATTTATATGGCATATTAAAGTACCAGGGGAAAGGTATAAAAAAGGTGAAAAATATCCATTTTTAAATTTTTGGACGTTTTTCCCCTGTGGTCTTCAGATGTAAGGACATTTTCGGTTGAAGCAAGGACGGAAGGACATCTAAGCTTTGTCGAGAAAAGGCGCCAAATTCAAAACCGGAAGTATCTATTGGAACACCCTTTAAGTTATAAGCCTTTACTTGCACAGCACTATAAAACAACTATAAAACTTCATCGTAGTTTTACAATTTTTATAGCTCTATCTGGTTCCCTCGGCGACTGGCACGGCCTCGGGAAAATAAAATCGACTCGAAATTTATTTAATTTAGCCGGGAAAGCACGTAAAAGATAAAATGTTGCTTATTTTATGTAAAACTGTTTTGAATTTTGCATGTGACGAGGGAAATTTTTTAAAATGTATGTATATGTACGTACACGTAAATAGATCTTCAATTTGCATGCTAAGGTGACAGAAATATACATTTTTACTTTCTTAATGGACGTGTGATGCATTAGAGCCAAGGGAGTCTGTTACACCACTTTTCATTTTGTATCATGTTACTGAATTGAAATGGAAAATTTAAATTTTTAGGGCATTTTCAAAAAGGTTTTATTTAATCAACTGTTTCGTCTAATCTAAAGCCACTATTGCTTTATCCGATAGCAAAATTTTCTGGAGATTCCAAAAATATATAACTTATTAGTTAAAGAGATTCTGTCTAGAAATTCATAAAAACTAAACTAAAGTAAAAAAATTTAAATTCTTGTGACACACGTTTCAAAAAGTTTTTATTTCATCAACTGTATCTCCTAATCTAAAGCGAATGTTGCTTTATCCGATAGCAATTTTTTTGGAGATTCCAAAATTATATAACTTATTAAGGTTTCATTGTAGATTCTGTCAGGAAATTGATAAAAATTGACTTAAGGTGGAAAATTTAAATCTCTGTGACTCAAGATTCAAAAAGTATTTATTTAATCAACCCGAATCAACAAAATAATACAGAAAGCACGAACTTTCAGCCACCCTGTACAATAGGTAAATAAACTTACCCGATCCGTAATTCTTTCCTCAGGTTTCCCTCTTTTCAACGATTTAGCTCTGATAACTTTCCCATGTCCCCCGTCTAAGTCATCCATAATTTTCTTTTTTATTTATTTTTTCTAAATTCTTCTTAGGTGTGTTGCATCTGCTTTAATTCCTATGCTTTCATGTTCTTCGTTTTCGCTACATTTTATCCCACTTTGAAGTTTTTCATTGGGTTGTCGATATTAATTGTAGCATTTCTTGGATTTCTGTAACAAAAAATACACGTTATGGTTTCCCTTTCTAACAAAAGGATGTCAAAATGGCTCCGTCGGGCTTTAATGGCGCCATTTTTCACTAACTTAATCTGCAAACAAGATGGCGCACAGTGTAACGGATTTGATATTTCGTGGACATATGGCAAAACAGCGACTATCGAATTATAATTTGTTTTGTCTCTAGATTATTCGTAAAATGTCTGGAGTTAAGTCGCTTACCAGTTTTTTTCAAACGTTTCACCGTAAAGTACTTCCTTTTTAAGCAGAAACTTGACTTTTCTCAGAGCAATACAAATGATGCGAAAATAAGTCCAACTTTAAAAAATTCATAATATGTGTCCTATAAAAAACTTGAAAGCAATTTTTGTTTGTTGCTATAGTATGCTAACTACTCTTGATATTTCCGAATTTTAGTGTAAATATTTGTAAAGGTTACTTACATATGGAATTTTAAAGAACCGTGGTCCTAGTAGAAGAAAAAACAAAGTTTGGTGTGACTTAAAATTTTTTTTAGTAAATAAACAAGCATGTTGGACATAGCATTCAAGAGACTAAAATACCTAGGAAGGATCACCCTAAAAAATCAATTCTAAATATCGAGCAGTCGAAATCTTTTGCACACCTTGTATTCTTTATTAATAGCTACTTTGTCGTTTCTGTATATTTAACATCCTTGAAACCACTTTGCAAAGCTATTCTTTATACTCCCATTTATTGATATTTAAAATTTAAATCAATATTTCTATATGCACAGAGCGAGAGTGAAAAACAATTTATTCATAATCAAATCTATGAAAATGTAGCAAAATCTAATTGCGGTTCTACGTCTATGAAACCATGTAGATATCAAATCATGAAGAGGAGAAATCAGGACCGAGCAGAAGAATGAGGGTCAGTGGGGTCAAATTGCTTTTTCCGATAGCAAATTTTCTAGAGATTCCAAAAATATATAACTTATTAAGGTTTCGTTTAAGATTCTGTCTAGAGATTCACAAAAACCAAATTAAGGTAAAAAATGTAAATATCTGTGACGCGATAGCAATTCAATTATTCAAAGTTAACAGTAAAAGCCTGGTTTTATTATGTGAAAGAAATGCATTTTATAGCAAGTCGATTGACGTAGAACAAACGAGACCGGGCTGAAATTTTCATGTAGTGTTAGGAATATTGACTCTGTGACTAGGAAATTAGTCTTTAAAATTTCTGTTCGGTAAAATTTGGGATTTTGTTTTTAATCTGAGGAAATTCTCGCTCATTCATACCTAGGGTCTCCAGATTATGGAATAAATTGCCTGCAGATGTTTTCCCTTCCCGTCCCAACCTCCAATCCTTCAAATCCCGTGTCAATACACTATATTTCCCTTCTCTTCAGACGCCCACGGTACGTATACGTGGGATGTCTTAGATAAAAAAAAAAATTGTCTCGCGGATCCTGAGACAAAAGGCTATTACTGTTAATACCGTTGATGTTACATTCTCTATGCAAGTAAACCCTTTTTATTGCTGTCTAGATGTGAGGATTTGGTGCCGTACGAGAGTGGACGGGTGATGTTCATACCTTATATTTTTTGCGATCCTGAGATTTTGTCCCTATTACATTAGGCCCAGTAGGGTATTATTACTACGTAAAATATAAGCACTAAATCAAGATATCTTTTGTTACAACCGATAAAACACACATCACAATAAAATTTTATCTTTGGTGAGAAAGGAAATTCATAAATTAATTGTAATAATTCTCGAAAACAATAGATCTTTGTTTTTAAATATAATATTAAATCGGTAGTGGACTAGTTTTCATTGTTTTTTCTTTTAAAGGAATTCTAACGTCATTGTGTTGATTTGTTTAGGTTTTCACAAAACGAATTTTTTCCTTTTTTTGGTTAATGTACAGGGTGTTTCATAATTGAATGCCGATCCTTAAGGGTGATAATCCTTGGATGATTTTAAGAAACATTCTTTATATGAACATAGGTCCGCAACAGCATTATTTCTGAGATACAGGGTGTTGAAATTTAAGAAAAAAATCAGATTTCTCCAATATCTCTAAAACCGCTTTGTATATATTTTTTAAATTTTGGTAGATGCAAAGTACGCCTAAAATAGGTACATTTTTTTAGGATAAAGGTTTTTTTATTTTCATCGGTGGCGTCCCTGTTAACATGCCCTGCAATATTTTTAATCAAAAAACTGATACGCCATTGCTTTTTTTTTAAATAAATTTTTTTATAATAGCCCTCTATCTTTTCAAAAATAAAAGACCAAAACCTATTTTTAATTTTAATATAAATAAATAAATTTTAATGCACTACAAATTACGAGAAACTAAAATATTTATTTCGACAGCAATTTTTTTTATAATTTTGGAACTCATGGGGGGGGGGGGGTTGCTACTAAAAAGCAAGATTCAATCATTTGTAAACGATTTGAAAAAATCTCGAAATTACAGTTGCATCAAGCAAAAGGAAATTCTTAAGAAAAAATATATATAGACATTAGTGTAATGACAATAAAACGGAGAATAAGTAAAAGCAAGATCGCTTACAGAAGGACCCTACAAAAACCTTTACTGTCTACAAAATACATTGAAAAGCGACCGAGTTGGGCACCAGACAATATTGATCGCGACTGGAGCAAAATATTTTTTTCTGATGAAGCGTCATATTTCTTTACGAAAATAAAAAAGCATTTTTTACCACAATAGGGCGTGGCTCTCCCTTAGGCCCTATCGATTTTATCTTGACCCGCTATACACTTAATCCGTCCATTCATTGGGCAATCGAAATATTTCCATTCATACAGACTGACATCAGAATACTATCATAAATAGCGATTATTTTAGTTTATGCTCAATTGGGCGCAAAATTACTGCTTGCCAGTGCTTTCGTCATACGAAAATAACGCCATAAATAACTAACCCAGTCCGCCTTAATATTAACATTCACTAAAGCCGCAGCAGCGTATCGGTATTATTTTTTGAGGGGGGGGGGACGATTAAATCCAGTTTTATAAAGGATGTCCCAATAAATAAAACCAATTTTAGAAAAATCACATGCCTGTTTATTTTATTAAAAAGTAGACATCGCAGTTATGTTTTAAAATTAATATTTTCCAAATTAATAAACTATGACATTAGCGTCTGTAAATGTAAGAACTCTGAACGAAGTTCTTGTAGTAAAGAACAGAAAGTTCCAATGAAACAAAACTTTCTGTTCTTTACTACAAAACATCGTTCAAAGTTCTTACATTTACAGGCATTTATGTCAAATAGTTTCTTAATTTCAACTTTAAATTCTTGAACATTTAAATTAAAGGCTTCATTTTTTTAGCACTTTGGTACCGCAAAATCTTTATAGTATGTTCGATATTTCTAAACTAAATCTAATCCACAAGTAACATTTTTTAAAGTCCTCTTTACTTGAAAGGATGTTGTCTTTAAAATCAGCAGGAGAACCTACCTAAGGGCATTAAAAGGTCGTGCCTTGTATTAAATGTCTTTGAAAAACTCATGTCTCTATTATTTACCCTGAGAATAAAACTAAAAGCACAGAAAATCCAAGACAGAGAGAAGAATATCTCTTCTTGCCGCCAGCTCGACAACGCCATGGCCCTTAAACGGCAACACCCCGAGATTGGCGCGTGGGATTCTCACAATCCACCCCGACCTAACCAGTGCGGCTGTGCGGTAGCAACACGGCAAGCAGAGAAAGATTTCTACGACGCAGCGCGTCTCAATACTCACTCTCACTGTGCCTTATACCATTTATGTGGACGGGCTATTCTGTTTTTAACGCGTGGCTACATTTTTAGAGAATCTTTTCAACTTTTGATTTGAGTTTTTCCTTCTTAATTCATTTTTGCAAAACACACTGTACAGCACCTGGTATATTATTTACCAACAATCTTTATCTCGTTTTAAGGTGAGTAACAAAATCTGACGTAATACTTAATGCAATTTAATAAAATCAGGGCTTCGCAGTTCAATGACTTTCTCTAACGTCTAATTTAAATGTTACTAGATATAGAATTAGATCTATCAAAATGTCAATATAGTATCACGAGAAGTGGTGAGTCGTCGTGCCAGGTATTCCTTAAATACCATTTTGGCATTTTTACACGCAAAAAAAAATTATATCAGACAATATATTTACTTTTTTAAAAGTAATTTCTTTAACATGAGTTTTTGTGCGTGGGTAGTATAGTAATTTTTAATATACTATTTGCTACATCAGTTGTTATTAAAATTAAACCGCTAGATATGGAAAATAGGTATAAAGACTGAAACGAATTTTTTCGAATGTGTAAATATACATTTACTTTAATACATACTTAGTAGGTAACATAAAAATACATATAATTTCGCATCGTAAAACTAATATAGCGGCTATTCATTTGTGATGCGGTTCAATTACTATTTAGATTTGGACTAGGCCATTTATTAGTTTACCGCCGATAACCGTTAATTCCACCATAAGACGCATCAGTGAGAAGAACTATCTTTTAGAACACTTTAAAATTCATATGGATATGTAGGTATTAGTAGTATGTAGATCAATATTCTTGACAAAAATAAATTAGTAAACATTATATTCTTGGAATCTCCAGAAAATTTTCTATCGAAAATTTGCTATCACACAAAGCCACAGATTAACCTATACAATAGGTTATAGGTTAATCTGTGACAAAGCATTATTAGCGGAAACAGCGTAGTAGAAAAGATATAGTTGATTAAATAAGAGGTATTGTTTAAATAAGCTTCAAAATATTAAATTTTTTTACCTTAACTCAGTTCTTAAGGATTTCTAGGCTGAAAAAATAACATGAATAAAATGTACATATAGACAGACAATCGAATACGAATCTTAATTAATCAAATTTAATCAATAATTTACTGAATAATTTGAGGAAACAAGAAATTTTTAATAATTAAAAAAAATACTTCTTTTCTATAAATTCACTTCATATTCGACCTTGCGGGGCCGTTCCAATGTTGACTCTATTTATTTAAATTTAATTTCCATTTATTTTGATTTGCAAATGAGATGAAATAACTGACTTAAACAGACTTTAGATTTTTAGATAATGCTTATTTTTAGCAGAATAATATGTGTTACGCGAATTATGGCCGCACCTACGCAAAAATCTTTTAAAAATGATGACATTCATTGCATTGCATACAGCACCCAAGCAAATCAATAGATCAAATAATTCCTTTTTTCGGCCAATAACTGAAAAAACCTACGATTTTTCCAAAATAAAGTTCTTCGAAAATAAAGAAGATGCATAAATTACATTAATTGTCCAAATAAGTCATTACAAACCCCCTAAGATTAACCCCCAGAATCAAAATTCAACTTTTTATACTTCACGTCTATAATTCGGCCACCACACTCTATCTATGTGCTAAATTTCAAATTTTTACGTCAAATAGTTTCAGAGAAAATCTCCTGTGACAGACGGGCGGACACCGAAATGATTCCATAAGTGCTTTGCTAATTTTAGCACGGGTTTGATATGATGATACACCAAAAGAAAAAACAGGAAACGATCCCTGGAAAAGCTAAACAAACCTGAGTAAACCTGCAGAGATTCCCTACTTTAGATTTGGTCACGTTTGCTTAATTTTGCCCACGCCCTTTTTCTGTCTTCTTTTCATTAACATTTTCTAAATCATACGAGTTTAATATTCAATTTTAGACGAGCTATTTTTGAAAAATTACTGACCCATGTCAAAAAAAGATGTGTATTCCTGTGAATGTACACTCGTGAATAAAAATCGTTTAAAAGTTCACAGTCTAACGGCCAGCTTTGTAACAAAGTCCTTATTATGATAATATGGTTAGACTGTCAAAAGACCACGATTGTGTAACGTGTGTGCTCTTCCATCAGGATTTAATAGCCAAAGGTCGATTGGTAATTAGACAACACACAGCCTTGCTTTGAAATGTTAATTTAACTACACGTTTTATTTATCTGTATACAAAATTACTTATACCGTTGCCTTTACCTATATTTTTATCACGTAACCCTAAATAAATAACAAAGTAAAAATAATTCATTGTATATTGTATTATGTCGCGAAGTATGTAGTAAGTATGTATGTCGTGTAAGATATACAGAAAATAGTGGGCAATCATCCAACTGTTTCTTAAAGGACGTACATATATTTCGTCTTTTTATTTTCTCATAGAAATATAACGAAGTTTGTATAGGTTTATTAACCCACAAGTTGTCCAATTCTCAGCATCAGCATTCGCGGATTTAGGGGGGACGCAGGGGGCGCCCCCTAAAGCCTTGTACATAAGGATGTTAATAGCGAATTTTATAAAAATAAATATTGTAACATAAACCTTAACCATTCCTACATATTTTACAAAATACTTATTATAAACAAAAACAAACATTCGTCGTCTACGTTAGGTCTTTAATATATAAAAACTTAGGGGAACTGGGGGATAGTTGATTACCCTTTTGGTTTTTCTTCAAAATCCATGAAAATGTAACCAAAAATGTAGCACAAAAGTGGAGATGTGCCATGAGAATATTCTCAAGGGAATATTTCCGGAGAACGGTAAATTACCGAGAATATTTCCCAGCATAAATTCTCGAGAATTTATGATTTTAGAAAAAAATATAAATTACTGGAAAATTACCGAGAATATTTTCGAGAACGAGAATGTTCTCGGGAAAATTCATATTCTCGGAGAATTTATGAGAATTTACGGAAATTTAAGGTAATTTATTTTAATGCCACTAGTGTATCATAGATGGAGCTTGGAGAATATTTATTTATTTTTATTTCTTTTCTGTGTTGTTTGAAACAACCTGTTTAGACATGTTATTTTATACAATGCGTTTCTAAGTTGTGTTTTATTTATAAATAAAGTTACTCGACAATAATAAAAAGGATGAGTAATCACGTTAATTTACAATTTAAATATTTTCTAAATTAGGTACTGTGCAGTGCTATCTCTTTATTTTTTCAGATTAAATTATTGTAAAAACTACTTTGGGTAAAAAAATACGTTCTTCCAATTTATGCAGTCAAATAAACCATTCAACAAATTCTCCAACATATAAAATAAATTCTCCAAAATTTCCGATAAATTCTCATTTTTCTCAGAGAATATTTGCCAATAATAAATTCTCGAGAATGTTCCATCTCTTTGTTTTTCAGATAAAATTATTGTAAAAACTACTTTTGGTAAAAAAAATATGTTCTTTCAGTTTATGCAGTCAAAACATAAAATTCTCCAACACATAAAATAAATTCTCCAAAATTTCCGATAAATTTTCATTGTTCTCGGAGAATATTTTCCAAAAATAAATTCTCGAGAATGTTCCAGCTCTACACAAAAGTAAATACAGAACTGCACCAACATTTATTTACATGATTTCATAGAGATACTATCGTTTTAAAACCATTAGGCATGCTTGCGCAGATAGTCAAAGCTTGGTATTTATCATTTTTCAATTTTTGGGGGGTCCCCCAGCAGCGAGTTGCACAGGACTCCAAGAAAGCTTAATCCGGCCCTGCATAGGTACTCAATGTTATAATATTGTTAAAAATTTTAAAGCCGAAAAATCATGTCAAAATAAAATTAAGTTGGCCACCATGAAGCGATTGGGAAATGCCATCTTAAGTACCTACATACTTTACACAACGTAAATATCATCAAAATTGCTGTAGCCATTTTGAAGAAACTGAAAATGAATTAAAAATTTAACACCCTGTATCTTTGAAACAAAGCATCTGCGGACTCATGTTCATTATGAAGTTTTTGCCTTAGTTTCTTTTAAAGAGTCTCCTTCAATGGCACATGTTTTTTTGAAATACCCTGTAGGTATGTGAATTCATGCAGATTGTCGAGAATACAAAAAAATATATCAGGTTTATTTTACAGGTTAATTAACAAAAAAAAATAGGTCCTAAATCTAAAAACTTCATAGAAAAAATTTACAATTCACACACAACTAAATTACCATTTTCTACAAACACTACTGGGGAAATAGCCTTTCTGCTCTGTCACATGCGATTTTAAGGTAGGGCAGCAGGTAAATAAAGGGGCACATGTACCCTAATCACATAAATAAAGCCATTTTATCGACCTCTTCTTAGGTATAAATAAGCCGAGTTAAGTGCAACAACCTCGTACACATTTTTAATATTAATTATTATCAGTTTCGTCTCTACAACAAAAGATAAGTGCATAATATTTATTTATAAACATTATTGTGCCATTTTATCACATCTAAAATTACGATAGAACGCGACTGTTTCGTGTTGTTATCGTCGTTATCACAATGAAAAACTGATCTAAGGGTGCGATGAAAAAAACTCAAGAGAAACAATTGAAAAAAACGACAGGTTAATGCAACGAAAATAATGGCTCCTTTTTTAACTAAAACTCGATTTTAAACCTGTTTTATAATAAAAATTCTTAGATTGTGAATCAATTAACTACAAACATATAACGGGTTTTAGTTTATATAGCAAATCTCAGGTAGGTTTCTTACCTAACCTCACTAGAATCGATTCGAACTTTTTTTGCTAATTAAATTATGTTAAGCCGGTCTTTACGGTAATCTCTTACAGAAACACCTATATTAGATATTATTCCTTACCTTTTAAGCTTATTTTACGCCGTTTTTTTAAGTCTTTGCACTTTTTTTTAACGAAAACCACTACACGAAACCCGTAAACGTCTCGCACAGCTGAACATCAACACACAAATATCGCCATATTGAATTTGCCTATCACTTGTTTACCTCGTTCGCAGTTTCTTGGCCCGTGCATTGC
This sequence comes from Philopedon plagiatum, assembly GCA_963971165.1. NCBI lineage: Eukaryota > Metazoa > Arthropoda > Insecta > Coleoptera > Curculionidae > Philopedon > Philopedon plagiatum. The sequence goes on from OZ020193.1 coordinate 112,600,009, forward strand.
AGATATTTTTTAATTTCTCTATCAAAAACTTGTCAAAAATCTGCTAAAATTTCGGATTTTACGGATATAAAAAATTAAATGCAATATAATTTTATTATTTGTGGCGCCTAATTGGCACTTATTTTTATTTGCGTGGAATAAAACAGTTACAAGATTTAGTTTAGGGGCAAGTTATGTGGATTGAAGTCGACTGGTCCAGCTCGCTAGAGCGAGATAGCGAAATTAAGTTGTTCCAATTAAAGCGAGATAAACAAGCTGTCGAGAGTTACCGGGCCTTATCGGAAAGTTGTTTGGCTCCTTGTTAAAGAAAAACCCTTATAATAAATAGGCTTTGTTGCACAAAAAGTTCAATTTAGAACAGCAGAGATAAACAAAAAAAACCAAATTTTATTTTAAAACAAAAATATATTACTATACGAGTAAATATATTAATTTATATAAATACTATCACAACTTTGATGGATATCACTTAAAATATATAAATTTCTTATGGAAATTCGTATCACTTGGGTTCTTATATACCTACATATTATTTTACCACAGACAGACAAAACCGAGACGTTTACAATAAGGAAAAAAAAATTCGAAAAACATTCTTTTCGAACATACATTATTTTTGGAAAGGCGGTTTTTCGAAAATGCTTTATAGAATAATATAACTATGGTCTACTGGCCAAGTTAAATGTGTTCCGAAGATTTTGTGGGGATCATAATATGCCATTTTCTTATACAGAGTGGTCCAAGAAATTCGCAACAAATGCAAAATGTCTTTATTACTTAGGGCGTGTACCGTTGTCAACTTCGGTTACGGTTTTGTGTCCCGTAAGTATCGGTAATCTGAAAAGTTGGCAGATTGGAAACGCAATATATGTCATTAATGTCACCGAAGAAACCGAGCGGTTAACCAGGTTTGACAACGGTACACAGCCTTAGTTTATCAGAGTCGTGAGAAGACAAATGTCAGAGCATACGGGGGAGACACAAAAATTTGAAACCCGCTCAGGAGTAAACTACTTTTTCTAAATACAGCAAAATGTTATGGGGAAACGATGTTTTAGAAATAACAATTAGCACACCTCTTCTATTAAGTTTTTACAAAAACTTAAGGCATCGTTAAGTAAGTTTTAAAAAAATCAGTATTACGGGGGATACTCAAAAAATTTGACAAAAAAAATTTGAGATAGGAGGCTATAATTTCATATTTAAACATACTTTTTAATTCTGAACAACTATTCCTAATAATATTTGGTCGTATTTTTGAAAATAACGGTACTGTCCACGAGAGCGATTTTCAAACTTTTGCTTCTCTCCCGTATGGTATTCGACTTTCCACGATTCTGATCACGGCTAATTTTGGTTTTAAGTATGCATCAATTTTTCGTAATAGTAGTAATATCTACATTTTGATAAAGTTGTCGGTGTACCATAAAAAGTTGCAAAATCTTTGGATCACCCTGTATAGGTATCAGATTTTAACAGTTTAGAAAATGTTAATACAAATGCCAGGAAAAGGCTTGAACAAACCTGAGCAAATCTGCACAAAACCGACCAAACCCAAAAAAAGGCGAATAGGTTTAGGTTTGTACGAAGGCGTAGAAACGCCATGTAAAAAAAATTAAAATTTTGACTTTAATGTCGCAATTTTGAGTTGAAAGTCGAAATCTCGACATTAAAGTCAAAATTTCATTGTGCATACATTAAAAAAAAAAAATTACGCCTTCATAGGTTTGCTCAGGTCCGTGTGATAAAAAATTCGTAAATACACATTTTACGTCATCCACGATTTTAGACATACCCTGTCATCACGTGTTACTCTTCTTGAAATCTTGTCCCCTCCCTGGCTGACTACGCGTGACTTAATAAAAATGAATTCATTCTTGCAGCAATTTAAAAATATCCGTATTAATTTTTTTTTGCTCGGGTTTGCCAAAACCATCAAATTGTAGCAACGCTACTGACTGGAGACGTCAAATCTAGTTTCGTTAGCTTTTTTTACTAAAAACCTACTTCTTTTGAAAAATCGCTATTTTTTTGTCACCCTGTATTTGTATTTCTTTTTAGGTTGTAGACGTATTTCTTCCCAAATAAAGTGAATCGTGTTTCGAGCTACAAAAAGAAAAATATCATAATTATTACAAGAAAGGAAAAAAAATAAAAAAATAAAAAAGGTAACTGAAACAAAAAAGTTAACAAATAGAATATTTGTAAAACATTAACTAATAAAAGCTTTTCTACTTACATACATATGGACATATTTACTAGTATTTCGAAACTGTTACCGATGTTACAGCCACAGTACCCTAAAATACAGTCTACAAGACTACAGCTTATCTGTATAGGTATATAAAAAATTACAGTAGTAAAAAACAAGGAAAATCTATGTAGAGTCTAGAAAACAGTACAAATACATTATAAAAGTCTAATAGAAATAATAATCTACCTAAATAAGTTACACATATATAGAGCGTTGCATTGTCAGTGAGTCATTCAAAAAAATTTGAAGGAAAACACATTTTTCTAAAATCCAAATTAAAAAAAAACCGCTTAAATTTTGAATAAAATACCCTCAAAATACTGTCACGTTGGCATCTAATACCCGGCGCCTCCACCAAAATGGCACCCTTAGGATCTAAGATTCGGCAAAAGTTAAGATCACAATATAGGTTGTTCAAGCATTTTGGCGAATGCGCCGTATTACAAGCCCGTAATTCGCACTTCGGTGTACTGTACAACCACCGACGTGACCATACTTTTAAAAGACGGTACCAAAACTTTTTGAAAATTATTTTATGACCCTAAATTTTGAAAACACAGCATATCTGAATTCATGTCATTTTCTTTCTTTTTAACTCAAGAAATATAATTTGCAAAAATTTGGAGGGTCTAATATGATTGAAACTCCCTGTATACTTCTTCACAGAAGTTTTTAACATACAATTAATTAATAGCAGAAACTAAGGACAAACACACACACAGACCTTACACTACAACTTGAGCGTTTTCGATAATATATACAGGATGCTTATAAAAATTGGAAGCCAAGGTAAAGCATCTTGTATGTATGTGTTGTGCGCAAAGTCCAAACCTATCCTATAGCCGCACTTCGCGAATTCGTTAATTCACAGCCATGCGACGCTACCTGAAGAAGTCAATGTCTACAACATTTAAAAATTTGATCGTAGATGGCAGTACAGGCGCAATATCTCGAAATCGGTTTGAGGAAACCAAGAGGAGTAATTTTGTTGCCAATCTTTTGATTGCACAAAATATTCCTAACATAATAGTTACTTTAAAAATTGATGTTCTTTTTAGTCATCTTTGTGAAGGAGTTGAGAAAAGGTAAGCAACACAATTCAGTCCCAGAAGGTCTTCTTTTACTCGCAGCAACCAAAGGGTTTTGTCAAAATATCTCGGAAACACCACGTTCTCTCGATACGTCAAGAAGTCTCTTCAAACTTTCGATACGAGCTGCGCACTGGCATCTACGTCATCGTGAGGTTCTGGAATATCATTTACACTAACCGATCCGCCGGGGGCGACATCTGTGGGACTTTGAGGAGGACAGTTCCCACTATTCGCGTCTTCGATGGCTTTCCTGAGCTCTTTCAGGCCTACGACACCGACAAGTTTACCTGAAAGAAAAATAATTTTTGTAAAAAAATTATATTTATGTTTATTCTTGGTACATCCTTACCGATGGCTGTGACGTAGGCGCGGTTTACCCCCACCATCGAAAACAGCGAGTGGACTTTCAGTAGTGACGTTCTCTCGACCAATTGGAACGGAGCCGGGTCGATTTGACAGTTAGAAAAGTCCACCGGCAGGTGCATCTGCTCCTCTTCCCATTTTCTTTGGTCTTCTGTGCTCATGTCGCACACTCTTTCTCTGGGCTGGAAAATATATCAAGTCATTTATATATATATATATATATATATATATATATATATATATATATATATATATATATATATATATATATATATATATATAATATATATATATATATATATATATTATATATAAGGCTGGCCTTATATATATTATATATAAGGCTGACGCATTACAAATAAGAGTAAACTACCTCCTTCCGCTCCGCCTCTTTGGGGTGGAACCTAATTTCAGCTACGACAGAAGTTGTATCTTACGCAAACTTACCAATTGTACTTTTTTAGCTGTCGTCGGGCTCATAGGGACGATTTGGGCTTTACTTTCTATGGATCCCGAGTGATTGAAGATCTGTTGGCTCTCGACTTTTTCCACGTCCTGCAATTGAGCGGATTTCCTAAAGATAGCCTCGAAAGCCGACCTGATCCTACTCTCGGCGCCAGTCACCGTCGTGTAAGGGGTACTACCCGGGCTGGTACCGACGAACGGAGAAAAACCTTTCAATGTGAAAGAATTCGTCTTTTTCAGTATCGACTTCTTCGGCTGACTCCCGAAGATTGGACTGTGATAAATGTGCTGGAAAGAGAAATAAATAGCAATGAGAACATCGTATCGGTAACATAATTTATTCATAACGCTTTTCGCGTTTCCGAGATTCCATACCTGATGGTTCTGATCCAACTGGTTCTCAGACAGCTGCCTCTGTAACACGTCGGGCGCGGGACTGACTTGGAACCTGGACGGCCTCCTCTTCCTCTCTTCAGCTTGCTTCTTAGCTTCCTCTCTCGCTTTTTCCTCTGCTTCTCTCTGTCTTATCGCCGCTATTTGCAGTCTTCTCTCCCTCCCTATGTGTTTTTCAATGAGCTAAACAAAGACAAATCGTTTTTTATAGTAAAAATATGACAATTTAAAACCTTAGATTATGTATCGAAAAACAGATAAACTGATTTACATCTGTTGCAGCATTGCCACAATGGGCAAAATTTAACTAGCATGTGTTCCAACACTGATATTTGGCAACTCCACATGAGGGTACGAGATAATTTTAAATCTTTTATGCTTTGATCTAAGGGCACTTCTTAGACCTCACAAAGGCGTTTGATACCATAAATCAGCTCTAAAATTAATAATTTTTTTTATTCTAACCTGTATTAGTTGTAGCCTCTGGATACTGCCTAAAAGAACCATGCTTTCCGGCTTGTCCACCAGGGGGAAGCTCTGTAACCTTCGATTTTCTTTCAGGAGTTGCTTCAGTTCTTCATACGTCATTCCGTAAAATATGTATTTGATGTCTCGCATCATGAAGTCTTCCACGTAAACATGATACATACCTGATGAAAAAAAAAGCGATTTTCGGTCATTTTTGACATTTTTTTTTGTACATTTATATATGAAAACGTCATTTGGGGGTCACCTTTGGGACTTTTGGATTAAAAATACATTTCGAGGCACACGATAAAACCGCGGTCCGACTCTGTGTCTTTTCGGAATTCATTTTTTGCGAAGTCTTCAGCGACTGCCGATCTTTTTGTGCAGTTCCGAATCAAAATTTTCTCAAAAATAACGAAAAGACACTCGACACTCGATACAGGAAACATCAGTCTCTAACATATCCGAAATTCATTAACCTAGCTTTCCTAGTAACTTAAAACTAATAAAGAGTATAATAACACTGGCACCATCTAATGGTTATTTATTAAAATATGTGTCGTTGTACCGTCATACCCTCTGGTACTTTAAAATTATTTTGGAGATATTAACTCAAAATCAACAATTTCTTAGTTGTGACAGTTTTTTCAATGAGCAATATATGAAAACTGAGTTAAATAAATAAGTCACTTACCGCTGCTACTCGGTAACAAATCCGGTAAATACGGTAACTTCTTTATCAAAATGATACTGTCGTACAAGCTGGGCGCCAGCAACGCAGCTATGGCGTTAGAAATTAGTACCGCTATCATGATAGGTATGATATGGGTGATCTGACCAGTCATCTCGAAAACTATCACAGACACAGATATGGTGTGAGTGACGGAGCCGGAAAAGGCGGCCGCTCCCACCGTGGCGTAGCCTCCCGGGATGATTTGGGCTATGTTTCCTCCATATCGCATACCTAAGTGAGAAAAAAGCAGTTGTAACAAATCCCCAATCCCCTTCAATGATTATCTACTAAAAACCTCCAAGGGGTTTCCTCCCTACCAAAAATTACTTAATTATGCAAAAAGCCGATTTCGTGCAAGATCTCACTATAAAGCTTACAGGGTGTTACAAATTTTATGCACTAGCAGAATTATTTAATTTTAGGGGTAAAAAACATGGCTAGATGATGGAACCTTACCCGTGGGAAACCACATGTGCATTAACTCTCCTACTATTCTACCAATGCCAGCTCCTATTTTAAAAACAGGTATAAAACTTCCACTAGGGACTGGGATTGTCGAGCATACAATGGATGCTATAAACTAAAAAAAAATATTTGAAAAAATATTTTATTTCTGCGATCTCAAACAAATGTACGAAATATTACGTACAAATGTACGTAATAATAACGTACAAATGTACGTTATTATCACGTACAAATTTACGTTTTTATTACATGTAAATGTACGCATTGTATTAATACAGTTTTAAAGTTATTAATGCACTTATTTTTTCAAACTTACCGTAAAAAGAACGTAACAACTTAAACTAAAAATCACACCAGAGTATTCAGTCTTCCAATGCTTAATTATATTCTCCTCGTACGGCGTATGGTTAGTTTTGGTCCAGGTGAAGTTGCTAAACAGCGCTACCACCTGGTTATGTGTAGTCAAATCCCCTAAAATAATTTAAAAAAAAGGTTGATTACGCAAACGATTCTCGACACCTTGTACCGTTTAGTCCTCACCTGCCATGAATTGTCCGGTACCAAGAGGAAACGTCAACGTGGACACTATCAGAGCAATGATCCCCGGATAGAGGAACCGGCTGAAAAATATTTACTACATTTCGATACGATTTTAAAGCATAAACAGCAGGATAATTCGGAACTCACTTTTTCTGCAGGAAGCTGTTGATCGCCTTACTGTTCCTCATCAGCATGACGTACTGCCTGTGAACCCAGACGTAGAAGGCGCCGCCCAATCCGCAGACCGCCCTGTGAGAAATAAACAACACCAAAAAAAAATTGTAAGACAGATCCGTTATTTCGAAATTATTAAGGTGCTCGCCCACTAATAAGGCGCACCAACCCCTTCCTTTCCGGCAGCGCCCGCCATAAAAACGTCGTTTTTATGGCGGGCGCCGCCGGAAAGGAAGGGGTTGGTGCGATACGAGGCGAGAAAAACCGACTTTCTGCACAGATTTGACACACGTGACATTTGGCTATTCATAAAATCGACGTCTATGGAATGTAACCGAGCTGGCGCGCCTTAACTGTTAATGCAAAATTGTTTGTTAACATTAACCTACCCGATAAGGGCGAAAACGAACAACTCCTGGGGGTCGAAGGGAAAGTCCATGTAAAATTTAGTCCTGAACACGGCGGTGACGGTGTCGGCGCTCTGGAACCACACCGCCAACAGTCTGAACGTGGTTGCCCCGCAAACCGCAGCGAAGAAGCCCCTCCAGTAGTTTCGCACTGCGAAGTACGTGGTTGTTACTTCTATGCTAAAAAGTACCCCTGAAAAAAATTATCATCAGTGACCTCTTTTTATACAGGGTGTGGGTATAGCTCAGGTAAATATTTTGGGGTGTGATGTGATTCACAGTGTCCCAGGCACAATTCCGTTACCTCCGACAGGCGCGGCGAAGCAACTGGCTACCCCCACGGCACACGCGGCGGCCAACATCTCCGTCGTCCTGCTCTCGTTCTGGTAGATCCCTTGGAACCCGGTCACTAACTTGCTAAGTAGCGTAGCTGAGATACTGGCTATATGCACGAAAGGCCCTTCTTTGCCTAGTGGCACGCCACTACCTAAAAATAATTTGGACGGTATACTTTGTTACTTAGTTTATGTTGGTGGCGGCTTCGTTTACTTTTGCCCTCATATCCTCCCCGTATATAAAGTTGAAAAATCCAAAAGAAATTTATATTAATTTGCGAGGAAAAAAGTTTCGATGTTTTGGAGGTCAGTGCGTCGGACGTGGGTCCAGATAATCGGATTTTCCGTGAAAACCGAGACTTCCGTAGCTTTATCTCTGCGAAAATCGAGTTCTACATAAAATTTCCCATCTATCCGGTTATTTTCTGAATTATTTAAAAACGTTTAGATATTTTTTCCGTAAGGTAAACTTGAAAAAAAATTTCTCGGTCATTTTTTGAAAATTTTTCATATATGGGTTCAGAAAATCGAATTTTCAGAAAAAAAAATGTGATTCTTATCGTCTCAACTCATCTAAAATCGAATTCTAGATGCAATTTCCCATTTATACGGTCATTTTCAGAATTATTTGAGAAGGTTTAGATTTTTTTCCGTAAGGTAAACTTGAACAAAATTTTCCGGGTTATTTTTTGAGAACTTTTCAAGTGTGGACTCAGAAAATCGAATTTTCCGAAAAACCTGTGATTCTTATCGTCTCTACTCGTCTGAAATCGAATTCTAGATGAAATTTCCCACATATACAGTCATTTTCAGAATTATCTGTAAAGGTTTAGATTTCTTCTCTGAAGGTAAACTTGAACAAAAATTTCTCGGTAATTTTTTGAGAACTTTTCATGTGTGGTCTCAGAAAATCGAATTTTCCGAAAAAACTGCGACTCTCATCGTCTCAACTCGTCTGAAATCGAATTCTAGATGCAATTTCCCACAAATAGGGTCATTTTCACAATTAGTTGGAAAAGTTTAGATGTTTTTTCCATAAGCCAAACTTAAACAAAAATTTCTTGGTAATTTTTTTAAAAATTTTCATACATGGGTTCAGAAAATTTAATTTTTCGAGACAACTGTGATTCTCTTCGTCTCAACTCGGCGGAAATCGAATTCTGGATGCAATTTCCCACATACACGATCATTTTCAGAATTATTTGAAAATGTTTAGATTTTTTTCCCGTAAGGTAAGCTTGAACAAAAATTTCTCGGTAATTTTTTGAAAATTTTTATATATGGGTTCAGAAAATCGCATTTTCCGAAAAATCTGTGATTCTTATCGTCTCAGCTCGGCGGAAACCAAATTATAGATAAAATTTCTCACATGTATGTTTATTTTTAGAATTATTTCAAAACGTTTAGATTTTTTTTTCGAAAGGTAAACTTCAACAAAAATTTCTCGGTCATTTTTTGAAAAATTTTCACATGTGGTTTCAGAAAATCGAATTTTTCGAAAAAAACTGCGACCCTCATCGTCTCAACTCGGCAGAAATCGAATTCTAGATGAAATTTCCCACATATACGGCCATTTTCAGAATTAATAATAATAATAATAATAATAATAAAGTTTATTTAAATTAATTACAATTTATTTATTATTCGAAAACGTTTAATTTTTTTCCGCAAGGTAAATTAAAAAAAAATTGTCGGTTATTTTTTAAAAATTCTTCATATATGGGATAGGAAATCGAATTTTCCGAGAAAATTGTAATTCTCATCATCCCAGCTCGGTGGAAATATACAATTTACAAATATGAATATTTTCAGGATTATTTTGAAACTTGATCAAGCCTTTCTTGAAAATTTTTCATACACTTACGAGTGAAACTTGTCCAATTTCCCGGAAAATTCACCTCAGGGGTATTTTGGGTACGAAAAAAACCCCAGTTCGACCTGTCTCCTTTCCGAACCCATTTTTTCGGGATTTTTCCGACCGCGAAACTTTTCTTGCAGAGTCCCGATTGAAAATTTCTCAAAAAACGACGGAAAGGCTTAGGAAAATGCGGTTTTCACTATTCGACAGAGAAAGAATAGCTCTCTAACATATTCGAAATTTATTAAAATAGATTTTCTAGAAAAATGTTTACGGACGCTAAACACACATACTCACCTAAGGTAGCCGTCAAACCGATTATTTTCGCTACTAAAGTCTTAAAAGTCAGATACTCCTTAAGAGCTACACCCCTTAATATCGTTTTCATCTCCGGTATTCCAGATCCTAAAAACATGTTCAAAAAAGCATTTATTAACCGTGATTTAACTTTAATTATTACGTAACAATATTTTATGCACAACTTATTTTACCTATCGACTGTGGCGCCACCAAATGGACAAAGCCGGCACTGAACAGTATTAGCGTTACTGGCAGACAAACCCACGACGCGTACTGGGCAGCTGGGTGATATGTCAAATCGTTGTAGAGCCATATTCGTGCTAGGAATGTTAAATAGAAATATATTAATCAAAATTTGCCAAAAAATTGACAACCTGTACCATTTTTAAAACGCACTTGTACTCGGGGGAAAAATCCAGGAAAAATCATTTTTTCACTCTTAAACTGTTAGAAAAAGAACTCGAATAAACATAAGTGTTGTTTATTTGGAACCTCAGTCCTAGCATGTTCTAATCTTAGATTATGCTGCGCGGAAGAGATAAATTTATTTACACCTGTTTTGACGTCAACACTACGTCACAGTCGTTGCAAGGACTGGGGTGTATTTCATGGATACAGCAACAGCACAGCATTGCCAAAATGGGCAAGTTTTTATTTAATCAAGTGTCATCATAAAAACCCGCTTTTTCTAACGCTGACATAATATGGCAACTGTGCATGACGTGCTACGAGCCGTGCGCCATACGAACGATGAATAAATAGTTTTATCTGTCCTTTGCTACATCTCCTAAGGTTATAACAATATGTTTAAGGGTTACACTTTAGTACTATTTAAAAAAAAACTACTTACCCGTATTACACATGGATATGCCGGTATCCATAACGAAACTTATAATAGCCATAATTATTCCTAATAGGGCCAAAAAGACCCAGTCCTCCCCTAACCTTGCGAACGTGTGTTTCCATAGGAACGATATACTTTTTGCTAGTTTCCCTAAAATGAAAGGAAACCCTATGGTTAAAAATAAAGTTCTAGTTCCTTCGTGTGTCAAAATTCCGATAGAAAGAGTGCAATTGTTACTGGAATACAGCGACAATAGGGAATATGCATGCATTTCCAGTGTTAATTTTTTTTGCAATAAAAATAATTTAGAAAAATTCGGGCAAGTGCAAGCTATTCTTGCATAAATAGTGTTCCGTGTCATCAGCACGGCTACCCGCCGCAGATGGCACCAACATCGTACCACATCGCGTATGCGCGGAGCTGAGTGGGGAGCGTCTCGACTGTGCCAAATTGAAAATTTTGAAAAACTTGTAAGAACAAGAGTTTTGTTCCTTACATCGTGAGAAATATTTTTTGTCGAAAAACTTTTTCTCTAAAACGAATAGTTCAGCAGTTATAAGAAAATAAACAATTAAATTGTTTATAAAAATTGACCGTGCTAGAATTTTTCAATCCTGATAATTTTGGCTCAATCTACACCTAATTCTTAATGTTCATGATTTTTTTCAGATTTTTCTGAGCGATCCTTTTGGTGATAAGGGTAGTGGACAGCAAGTTCTAAGCGTTTTTTCAAAAAAATGTTTAAAGAAATGCATCATATTTCACAGGGTGTTACAAAAAATGTTTAGAAATTTTAAGGGCAGATTCTACATCTAAAAATATGAAAATAAGTTTATATAAACATGGATCCTCAAACGCGTCTTTTTCAAGATACAGGGTGTTTAATATTTTCACACCTCAAGTATTCCGAAAAGTTAGGAGAAATATGCGAAGACGATTTAGAGCAAGTATTGAAGCACGGAGAAGTCATGTCCAGCATCTGCTATAAACTTAAATTAAAAAGCACCGTTTTCTGAATAAAAAATATTTTATTATAAGAAATAAATTAATTTTTATCTCGCAAACGGTGCGTCAGAATAAAAAAGGTCAAGAGACATTTTTCACACAACATTAATTGGGCCTAAAGAAAACGCTATAAATTTTGCACGCCACTGATGCAAGTACTTTAGAAAATAAATTTTTGCACATGAAGGTACCCTTTGATTACACACTGGCGTGTACCAAAATTCATGTCAAAATTCTAACGCATTTTCGAGAAATTAAAAAGAAACATTTAAAAAAGAAAATATTAAACACCCTGTATTTCGAAAAAGAAGCGTTTAAGGATCCATGATTATATAAACTTATTTTCATATTTTTTTATGTAGAATCTGCCCTTAACATTTCTTAACATCTTTGTGTAACATCCTGTAAACTGTTGAATTCGTGCTTCAATAAGCTTTCATTTGACACGATGGCCTAGAAATTGTTTTCCATTTCCCAACTTACCCCCTGAAATTAACCCCCAGAATCAAAATTTAACTTTTTATACTTCACGTCTATAATTGGGTCGCCACATTCTATCTCTGTGCTAAATTTCAAATTTTTACGTCGAATAGTTTCAGAGAAAATCACCTGTGACAGACACACGGACGCACGGACGGACGGACACCGTTTTTGTTTATTTATTTTTTCCAAACAACTTACATAAGTAGGTACTTCATTACAGGGAATAAATTTAAAATACTCTAAACACTCTAAACTAAATAAATAATTAATAATACAATATTACAAACAGTACAAATTTGTTAAAAATTATTTAAAAAAGCAGTTTAATTATATGTATTAAATGAATGTTTAATTAATACCATATATTGTATATAAAACAATGATTATTTTAATTACTTTCAGTTTTCCAGGAAAAAATTTTTCATAATTTTTTTAAACGTCAACAAATTTGTTATATCTTTAATTTTTTGCGGCAAATCATTGTAATTTTTATTCCTTGATATAAAACAGACTTTTTACCAAAATTACTCTTTATCATCGGCATTTGTATAGTTTTATTTGGATTATATCCATATTTCCTATTGCAACCTAGGTTGCATTTTTCGTAAAAGTACATTGAATGAAATCGACGATTTTTTAAAACATAAAATACCACTTACATATATCATATACAAAACTTTTAACAGCAACCATTATTTTTAGGAACATGATAATTTTTAGGAAACCATTTTTTACACTCAATCTTGAGCCGTGGTCCGCACAGTACCGCCTGCACAATTAACAGAAACCAATATACTGTGGTACTACGTTCTGGAGCAAAAAGTCGAAAACTGACACAAAATCGTTTTAATATTGTAATTAATAATTATAGTTTGTTAATGGGACGTCGTATCTCAGTTTTACGAAATTATTTTATCAGATGTATTTGTCAAGTCATATGATTCGCATCGACGGTAACAATAATTTGATTTTGTGCATCTCTCAGCAAGTCCGGTTTTATTTTCGAGTCGCTTTTACTCCATTGTAATCTTTAAATCCCCATTTCACCCTCTTAGGGGTTGATTTATTAAAAACTGTAAATCGTGTTTTATTTTTTAGAGCACTTCTATGAAGTTTCGAGTAAATACGACCATTAAATATTTTTTCTCCATACAAAGTTTGAACTCCTGTTTCACCCCCTCAGGGGTTGAATTTTGAAAAACCCTTCCATAGTGGATGCCTACGTTATATAAGAAATCTCTGTGCAAAATTTCAAGTTTCTAGACCCAACGGTGTGGGCTGTGCGTTGATACGTCAGTCAGTCAGTCAGTTTCTTATTTTATATATATTATGTAGATACAGTTTTGCTGTTTGTCCAATTTAAAACCTTTAATAAAGGTAGAAATTACCTTATTGCATTTGACCGAATTTTTTTTCTTTTACGCACGTGTAGTAATCGAAAAATCGCTGTCTATACTCGTGTCTTTTTATTACTCTTACCTTGATATCCTCTTAATTCTCTTTTTCTAGCCTTCTCCTCTTTCAGTCGCCTTTTTTCTTGTGCTTTTAAACCTTCGAGTTTTGCAAATTCCCCTAATTGTCGGCTATACCGGCCATACATCTAAAAAAAATAAAATAAATAAAAAATAAAGAAATTATAATTAACTAAATAAATTGATTCCAACGAAGAGCATTTTTCGATATTCTTAAGAAGTCTTTGCCATACTTATCTGGGGAATATCGTAAAAAAAACAAAATACATACACATACAAACATATACACATATATATATTTCGGCAATTAGGAAATATAATAAACCCAGAAAGAATTGGTAAATATGAAAAATAGCATGTATTGTATAATACTGCCGGTTTAAGATAGGTTTTCATTGAAAAAGTTTTAAAAAATCAATTTGTACCCCCTAAATACGCTCCTGAATGTCCCATTGGGTATTTGTGTTAAAGCTTTATTATCCATTGATCAAAGTTGGAGGAAATTACAGAGAAAAAAAATACAGAGTGTGTCAAATGTATCGATGTCGTGGGTAAAAGTCACAAAATCGAAATTTAATCGTCGATTGCTCCCTTCCTATACAGAATAAAGAACTTCAAAAATATGGATAAATCGTATTTTGACGAGCTCTTTGCGATGATGTAAACAGAATTTTGATTTGGATCCATTTTGACCAATAAAAAAATTATAAACCATGAAAATCGTGGAAATTTCCCTCTATTAACCCCGAAAGTTTAAATGTTTCGGCTCCAATAGTTTCCGAGAAAAAAATTGAGAATGTGAAAATGACGAAAGTAACTCCGACAAAATCCGAACATTTTCTCGATCGCGGGGGGGTGGGGGTATCATAGACCGCTCCTTAGAGCGATCAGTAACAGAAAAAAATAAAAAACAAGCAAACCCAAGCAAATACCAAAAATAAGAGAATTTATAACAGTAAAACTTGAGTAGTTAACTTTCCAATCGAAAAACTAGTGAACTAAAGAACATTTTTTCTTGTACCTTGTTATTTGTAAATGTTAAAACAGGTGCAAAATATAAAACAATACTAAAACTACTAAAGAAAAAACCGTATTATTAAAAATGTTAACATTTGTTTAATTTTGCTCTTAACACAATAGCATTCCAGATTTTGCGACATTTTTCAATACCCTGACGATTTTTGCTTATTGTGTATATAGCGGGCCAAATTTGAATTCCTACGTCATTTTCGGAATATTTCGACTGAAATTGATATATTTTTGTTTGACATTTTTTTTAACACGTTCCAGTCACATAAATGTGACTAATGAATTTGCACTACTCGTTATGGTAACCTTTACTGTTGATTTTTATAATTTTCAACATTTTCCCACAAAAAATGTACATTGTCATGTGTTCAATCAAAGTGTCGTCAACATTGTTTTTATAGTTATATCATATTTTAAAAAGGGTGAATATACACTCTAAATTTAGGTTTAAAGGTCTACGGGAAAAGTCAACTTTAGTGGAAATACCAGTTTATTTTTAAATTGCAATAAAAAATGAAAACCCTAAGGAGCGCCACTCCTATCTAAAAAAGCAAAAGTCCCCGCATTTTCAAGGTTTGATTTAATTCTGCTCAAGAAAAGCTCTCGTGCGTAACACCGCAAAAAATTTCATAATACGAAATATACATATTTTTAAAATAAAAGTAAACAGATAGGCAGTTAAATTTTTTAAATATAGTTGAACTCTCCAGAAAATTTGTTATCGAAAAATAATATTCTTGCTTACTAAAGTTCCCAGATATTCCTCCTCAGGCGGCAGAGGATAGAACGCTGTATAATGCTCAAATTTCTCCTCCTTTTTCTTTTTGCGAAGAAATTTCTCGAAATCTTCCCAGTCCTGATCTGTAGCGGCGATTTCATTTTCTTCAGAATACTCATCTGCTGCTTTATCCATCGCTTTTTGTTATTAATTTGATTGCTTTTTTTATAATTATTAGATTTAGTTTATTATAGATTTTTATTTAATTTATTATCTACGTATTACTGTAAATTTATAAATATATAAACATAATTTTCTGTAAGTTTAACACCCTGTTTAGTTAATATTTTAAATAATGAGCAAAAACAATATAAAAAAAAATAGTTGTACTGTACGCTGAATAACAATAAGAATAGAACTAGTATGGGATCAACGCTGTATTTCGACCTTATACCACTCTTCAGGAAAGCCGTTTTGGTTGAACACAGACACGGTGAAAAGTAAAGGTAGTTATTTTAGAAGAAAAATCCATTCGAACGCCACAGTCTAGACTCCGAATGCACGTGGCAAAATGGAAGATTTTTAACGACCTACCTAATTATCCTGATCTAGTGTCTACAGATTTTTTTCTAACGTTCTTTTTTTAATGATGACTCAAAATACGGTTATTAAAACGGAAAATATGACACAATAATTATCGCTAAAACAACAATTGGACAAATTGGTTTTTAACTGTTACATAATGAGTACGTACATTGAGTTATTTGTCTATTTTTTGTGTTTTTTGTTTTATTATTTCTAAGTACAGGTTTGTATCAGATGTTACGATGAATTTTGCCGAATTACGCAAAAAAATATTTTAAATAAACAGTGTGTAACAAAAATATTGGAACCTCGAAATATCTTGAACTGTATAAAAATACTTTTATGCAAGTCAGTTATTGGTCTCTATACAAGGTGGTCCAAAAGTAATGGGACAGGACAGTATCAGAAATGTCAAGGCATTAGTTATTGAATTTGTGCATAAAATTAGTCACTGGAGTTAACAGGTTTTAAAAAAATATTTTTCCTGAAACAAAAATATTTCTTTCCGTGTATGATCCCATAAGAGCATTCAATTAAAATATCAGCGAACATCATAAGGTTTTAAACTGCATTTTAATTAATAAGTTGCAATTATCACAAAAACCAGCGAAATAATACACACGCAACTCAAAATTGTTCGCGAAATTCCTCAAACCGAAGGAAAAAACTCGAAAAGTCTTTCGCCAACCTATTTCTTGCAAAATATTCTCAGCGACTAATTTATTTAACCAAAAAACGGCCACAAGGGGGTCCAAATTGTTTAACAGAACATGAAATTGTCCAATTTTCTTATTAATATTATTTGTCATCTCGAACTCTGGTGGGTTGATGTCGGTTGAATATACGAACTGCAATTTTTCAATTGAAATGACATTGAAACGGTGCACGAAAGAGTTGTTATAGAACAGTGATTGGTAAAATCTCGCATTTGAATTATTTTTTATGTCCTACATGAAGTACGGATTGAAATTTTTTAGTCGTCAGAAACAATTTACGTACGACATATTTTTTGGTATACTGCCGACTGGACGCCCCAATTTGTAAAATTAATGTTACTGTACGTTTCAGTTTTTTTTTACAAATTTGGCTTCTAACTTATTTCTTCCAATTTCTCGGAAACTAGACATATAAACAGATACATATTTAGAAGGTATGTTAAGGCCTGCTAGCACTATAGTTTCTATCCAGAGTTGTTCACTTGCAAGCCGTTTCAATTCTTTACAAATTTGGCTGCTAACTTAAATTTTTACAGTTTCTCGAAAACTAGACATATAAACAGATTAATATTTACAATGTAAGTTAAGGCCTACTAGCACTATAGTTTGATCCAGAGTCGTTCACTTGCAAGCCGTTTCAGTTTTTTACAAATTTGGCTGCTAACTTAAATTTTTACAGTTTCTCGAAAACTAGACATATAAACAGATTAATATTTGCAAGGTAAGTTAAGGCCTACTAGCACTATAGTTTGATCCAGAGTCGTTCACTTGCAAGCCGTTTCAGTTTTTTACAAATTTGGCTGCTAACTTAAATTTTTACAGTTTCTCGAAAACTAGACATATAAACAGATTAATATTTACAAGGTAAGTTAAGGCCTACTAGCACTATAGTTTGATCCAGAGTCGTTCACTTGCAAGCCGTTTCAGTTTTTTACAAATTTGGCTGCTAACTTAAATTTTTACAGTTTCTCGAAAACTAGACATATAAACAGATTAATATTTACAAGGTAAGTTAAGGCCTACTAGCACTATAGTTTGATCCAGAGTTGTTCACTTGCAAGCCGTTTCAGTTTTTTACAAATTTGGCTGCTAACTTAAATTTTTACAGTTTCTCGAAAACTAGACATATAAACAGATTAATATTTGCAAGGTAAGTTAAGGCCTACTAGCACTATAGTTTGATCCAGAGTTGTTCACTGGCAAGCCGTTTCAGTTTTTTACATATTTGGCTGCTAACTTAAATTGTTAACAATAAAATTTCTCGAAAACTAGACATATAAACAGATTCATATTTACAAGGTAAGTTAAGGGCTACCAGCACTATAGTTTGCATCCAATAAATAAAAATAAAGAATTAGGATAAAATAAATTACTGCTACATCTACCTCTTGTTAATTGAATTTTAAACAAAATAGTCCAATGTTTATAACCGGTCAGCTGTTCGTGACGTCAACTGTCACAGGTCAATTATGTTATTTTATGATTTAAATATAAAACACGCGCCAATTACAGTAGATGTAGTCTGCACATCCACAATAACTCGTCCCCCCCCTCAAATATCTACTTACATCTTCATAATCGGAAAGAAAAACATCCTCAAGCCACATAGAGCGGCTACTACAGTACGTCCAATAAAAACGCGTGGACGTCATCTGCTACTTAGTTATACAGAGACAAAACGAACTTATTTCGAATTAAAAACACTTAAAAATGAAAAAAAAAGGAACACCAAGTCTTGAGCAAACCTCGACAGAGTCTCGGGATGCGGAGTAGGTGGGTATTCACGTTGGAAAGCACTTCTCTTAGTTACTACAACGTAAATAAATGCCGAACGTTAAAAATACTAATAATTTATAGATAAGTAGTTCTAAGAAAACGGCCTAGTGTAACAAACTAAAGAAACAAAACACATCATTAGGTATATATTGGCAAATTATAATCAAAAAACGAATCTTTGAGTAAATACTCTGTAGGCTCCAATCGTATTAAATATTATTGAAATATGACAATTTGTTATTAATTTTATGTACGATAATAAGGATGCATTTTTTGTTTGTTTCTGTTGATATTTCATAATTTGCAACAGTTATTTTCTTGAAATTATGCGTATAAAGATTTTTAAAACAAATTAAAGTGGCATATATTATGACAGAGCATACTTTTTGTTATATAAAAGCATGATCAAAATAGAATCGTATACCAAAACAAAAACGGCAGACTACTTTTTTACAGCAGATAACTAAAAAAATAGCCCACCAACAACGTTAACAGACCAAAATAGTCGGGACACGAAAGCTGACTAGTCCTCTTAAAGTAACAAGCTACACAATCTGTGATGTGGGATCCCTGTTTACAGCACTGATTTGTCCTCGACCTATTATTTGATTGAACTATATTTTGAAAATAATAGAAATAAAATTAAAAATACCCCGTACAAACAAAAAGCTTTTCGAAATAATTTAAAACTTCGTATTGTTTAGTGTCTCGGAAGTTGTTTTGTTTTATTTTGAAATAGTTGGCACCGGCGCGATAATAGTTGGTCGACAGAGACGAGTTTTTGTCTCATTGTCCGCTGTTTGTAAATAATTTTAATTGTTGTTATTATTTGTGATTCCAGTTATTTCATTTTATTTTTTGCCTAGCTACGTACATATGTATATAGAAACTGCCTTTTACTTTCCTTGAATGAGATCTACTACATCATATGTATATTATAGATACCTTGTATCTAAATTTAAACAATTTAACAAATATTTAATTTACTTTTCGTATGATGCAAAAATGTGACAGAAATAATAACTATGATCTATTAGACAGCTTTTGTCGCCAAATATTTTGGCGTCATTTCAGTAACAATAAAATTACACGAAAAGATTAAAATACAACGGGATGGCTAAATGTTTTGATTGTGAAATTGAATTTTGAACTCGCATTGGTCAGAAAACGTTAATTAAACTTATTGCTTTCCAAATGATTTTTATCTAGCAACGGTTGCTAGAATGAATTTAGTTCTATTATTGTCGAAAGTACGTACTATTGCCCTCACTTTGCGTAAGAACATGGTGGAGAAGGTATTTTTATTTATTGGCCGATTCAGATGTATTTATTATTAATTTATTCGATCGGCACTTTGGCTTCACTATAAACGGGATTTTTTCTTGACCTCAGTGACGTCTGAGATTGCCGCTTCAAGCTGTCTCATATAATTTTATTAATTTATTTATATATTTATATCAGACATGAATTAGGAATTCTTTCTCATGTTGAACATAGTAAACAGTGTTGGGATTAGGTATTTTTCGCTTCTGTTATTAAAAAAAGCACCCGCGTGCCGGAAATTCCGTAGCTCTAACTTTATTAAAATCTAGACTAATATTATAAATTTGTAAAAAAAAGTCGGTCACGCACGATATGTTTAATAGATATTTACATTACTCGTGGGACGGAAGCGTCATTATTGACAATCACGAGTGCTTTACCATGATTACCGCACGAGTGCTTCAATATGCTCTAACCCACGAGTATTGTAAACATGTTTTTCAAAAGTAAATTTTTTCGAATTTTTTAATTAGTCTTTTTGTCTCTAATTTTTTCACTAGTAATATAACCGAACTCATTACACACGACTACAACAGAATGACATAATATGGAGGTCATAGGTATTAGGAAGTACCGTAGCTGCCTGCGAAAAGTGAGTTGTAAAATGATAAAGTAGATCAAATAAGGTTAAAACTGAGACGAGTACCGAGAGTAATTTTTCAATTGTTTTAATAAAAATAATTTGTGGCGATAAATGGACCGCGAACAAAGATTCGAATGTATCACATGCATTCTGTAAAACATATTTTTAATATCATAAAAAAGCTATAAAAAATTACCACTGAAGTGTAATATTTTGCGGTTTATGTTGAAATATAATCCGAACATCGCATATAAAAAGTAAAATGACAAAAACCGACATTCAGGTCATGGATTTATGAAAAGATATCGACCATTTCTTGCTCTTGGAGAAAATTTAAAATATGTGGTTTCTTTTGAAATAATTTTTTTGGAAAAGGGGGAATAAATTTTAACATTTTCTTCCCTTAGTCTGTTTTTATAAATTTGTCACCGGGTAAAGCAACATTCGAGGGAATTGGATTAGAGCATATACAGTTGAGTATATAAAAACTTTTTGAAAAGAGGGGAATACTGCTTAATATTATTCCTCCCATATTAACTTTTACAATCAACAACAATTGATATCAAAACTGTATTCTTTAAATTTTATTACATACGTAATAAAAAAGGCTGTCTCTTTTTACAAGACGCCCTCCTTAAAGGTTTATTTAATAAGTATACCTATTATACCATACCGAACCCAACCAAACGTTCCAATAACAATTATTGTGGTTTTGCAAACCAAGTCTGTGATTATAAATCTGCTTGTAATGATTTTTACTGCTTTTTAATTTAGGCGACTTTAAACCATAAAAATAATTTTTAGTATTTACTTTTAATGAATTGTAAATTTTAAAAATAACAGTTGTTGTGCTGAATAACGTCATTTCAAGGGTAAGGACAAAGAAGGATATTTTTTGTCCTTAAGTTTTTACTTTGAAAGAGTGGAATTAAAAATTACTAAAATGTGGAAAAAAATTTGAAAATCTCAAAAGATAGGATCCTTTATAACTAATATTTAATATTAATATACATATTATGCATTAAAAAATCTCAAACCAAATTAATTTGTTCTTGTAATGGCATTATAACAATGACGTGCTTTAGTATCCAATAAAGACATAAAAATTAATTACATACTATTTATGCAAAGCTTATAGAAGTATTTTATTATTTATATTCTCATAAATAATTTATACAGCACCTGTAGCGTGAGGCTAGCTAATATTTCAATTTTCTTGATAACAGTGAAGCAAATTAAAAAAAGAAATCGTGTCTTCGAAAATTTGATTTTGAAAATCAAAACAAAGGCAATCAAATATCGTACTTACCAAGGTATTTTGGTATCCCAAGCCATATTTTTCATTATTCTTGCCTTCCAGCACTTGGACCCCATCGATAGAGTTCAGGGTTTTACCCTCCATCCAAATTCAAGCTAATAGGAACTCAAAAAAACAAGCCACCCTATAGATAGTGACGTATATATTCGTATTAAAGGGAACAGCGTGGTGCTGGTACTACTCTACTTCAAAATTAAGTACTTCGTCTTTTGGCAGTTGTACTATCGGTTACACCCTGTATAGTCCGTTGTATTCGTAGTTTTGGATTGGCGATGTCTAGGAATGTTAAGTTTTGTGTTGTTTGCCTGAAAAAAAAATTATATACAGGGTATTTAGTAACGAATGGGCCAGGGAAGCCACTGCTAAGTATGGACCATTCGTTAAAAAAACACCCTGTAGCTCAGAAATTAGAAACCAAATGCCTGGGTTTAGTGTTCCGTGAAACGGAATACATGGATCACTTCGTTGTCCGTCCGCGTGTCTGTCACAGGCGATTTACGCTGAAACTATTCGACGTAATTTGAAATTTCGCACAGAGATAAATTGTGGTAGCGCAATTATAGACGTGAAGTATAAAAAGTTGACTTTTGATTCTGGGGGGTTTCAGGGGGTAAATTGGGAAATGACACAAACAAATTTTTCGTTCTACACAAAAGTACAGACCAAAAAAAAAAAAAATAGGCAACCTCCAGTACGACATTACTTTTTTATTATACGGGGGGATATACAAGTACTTACGAAAGTACAATTTGTCTAAAAGTAATTTTTCAATTTTCTTGAAAGCTTTTTTAAAAAATACATTTTTTCAGAGAACATCTCATTACATTTTTTCGGATAGTATTAATTTTTTTAAACAACAGCTTTCTGAAAAAGTAATTTATGAGAACGAGTAATGTACCAAATCTAAGGAAACGGGATCAAACCCAAAAAAGATTCGTTTGGGTTTGTTCAGGATCTCTTTTCGTCTTTTTTTCATTAACATTTTCCAAGGTACAAGAGTTCATAATTTAATTTTCTAAATATTATTTAAAAAAATATATATTTTGGAAAAATGTACCTGTTTTAAAAATTATTTGATTGGAGTCGTTTTTAAAAAATGTACATTCGAAATACGGGTTTTTGGAGAAAATACTTCATATTTTAGTGCTTTTTCTTTTGTGAAGTTGGTTCATTTTCTGAAAAAAAAATTAGATTTGGTTGTTTTGCGTGCTATACGTACATACAGTGAATTCAATTTTTGCAAAAACCACTAAAGATAACCATCACCGCCTATCTAAGCGAAGAGTTATTCGAAAAATCGATGACGCAAAATTTTCACATTTTTTTAACAACTATACAATGCTGAACTTTGGCGTATTTTCTTAGGGAAAAAACAAACTTGCTTTTAAAATAAATGTTTAAGACTGATTATGATGATGACTCTCTGAGGAGTCTAAAGTGTATTTGCAATGCGATCTTATCTGTTTAAAATTCACGTAATAATTTTTTAAGGTAGAGTAATGGTGTGTACACAAATTATTTTTATAGCTGCTATAAAAATGATAACCTGTGAGGTGGGTACATGGTTGAATCATGGCGATTTTAAGGGTGGAGACGGTAAATTCAGCACATAACTCTTCACAAAAATAAGAGTGCAGACCGCCCAATCGGCCCCCGAAGACTCCCTAAAGGTACGTTTTCCTCCACGGTCGCCTACGACTAACGACCGCGACTGAGTAGCTGCGACTGATTCGTAAGCATGTGAACTGAAATAAAATGTTTCCCTCCAAAGCGAACAGTCTGACAGTCGCGATTTATACAAAATAAATAATTATTTTCAATTCATTTCAAAGAAAACTGCAATGTTAATGTTGCTAAATTATCAGGCCGAAGAGAACAATCTATTACTTTTATTAATATCGGAAAGTGAAAAACGGAGGAAGAAAGTATTACCTATGTTTAAAAGCAGAAATGTGGAAGGATTCCAGGCCATTTTAATAAACAAACATCTAAAGGATAGTGAAACAAAATTTAAAGAATTTTTTCGATTATCACCATATCAGTTTAATTTTGTGCTGGAACGTATACAACACGATCTTATAATGACACCCTACAACCGTGTGGTTGTAGGGTGTACAAATCCATACGGTGACCATACGGTAAATCCTGTTTTCCACAGACCACACCAGACCACAAAAACGTCAAAAACATATAAACATAACCTACAAATACTTTAAAATCGCGGCGAATTATTCGTATGACTGCTCTCGGAGATGTCATACGACCAGCGCCTGAGCGAATGGCGACCGCAGTTTGGTAGCTGCGAATTAGTAGCGTGTAGGAAAACAGGCATGTTAAAAGGCACTAAAGATATCCCAGCGAATTGGTCGCAGCTACTCAGTCGCGGTCGTTAGTCGTAGGCGACCGTGGAGGAAAACGTACCTTTAGGTCTGCGCTGTCGTCATTGAACATTTCGTAGTTCTATTTAGACCTTGTACTAACAAAGATTCTTCTTCGGACTGATGATTAAACTTTGCCATTTTTGATCTGTTACCAGAGGCGTCGATGCCGAAAATTAGGTACGTACCTATACTCATGTGAAATAAAAAACGGTCAAGTGCAAGTTCAACTCGCTCATAGGGTAGATAAAAGAGAAACACTCATTATCCATACTAAATTTTATTACATAGTAATCTGTGAACCTGTAAAATGTGAATTTTTGAAACCTAAAATATATCTAATTTAAAAAAAAATAAATCGCGTATAACTTTCTACTAACACATTTTTTTCTCTTCAAATTTAATAATTGGCCACAAAATGATGTAAAATTTGTTTAGAAAAAATAATACATAAAATACCGAAGCGTGTTAATTTTTTCCCAGGTGGGTCCATTCAAAAATTCAACTTTTCTTCGTGAATTACAAAAAAATGTTTTTTCTTTACCAAAATTTTCCTAGTAGGCTCTATTAAAAAACCTGAACTTGGCACGGGTCCCATAAGTAACAACAGAGATATACAACTTTAAAATTTCACGGGCCGCGTCTGGTAAACACGTGTCAGTATAAATTGCGCCATCTCTGGGTCAAATTTGAAACCTTACATCCCATGCCCGTATCTTTGCGATTTACTTAGTTTTAAAATGATTCTTGCCTTAGAACTTGTAGCTATAATGAATTGAGTCGCATTTCATGCACTTAGGTATTAGTTTAAACCCTCGATTGTCAGATTAAACCGGTATTAGCAATAGAGAATCTTACCGAGACGTTTACCTTACCCATCGGCGCCCGCAGGGGGGCCAGGGGGGCCGTGGCCCGGCTGAGATTGTCATACTTTTTAAATATTAGTAATAAAATCTTAAAAAATATATGTATATATTTTTTATTTTGCACCCCCCCCCCCCTGAGAAAAGTCTGCGGGCGTTCATGACCTTACCACATAATAATATGTACCTGAACCGATGGTATCACATTTATCGTAATTTTTGAAAAATGGCCATTTATTATAAGTACTTTTTTATTTACGTAAATGCCACTTTATAACCACTTATTATATCATTGAAGAAAGTCCTTAACTCGAATTATCTGCAATTTTTCATGAAATTAAATCTGGTAATTTTCCTAAGTCCCTTATCATGTATGTTAATGTCTTTATCATTACATATATTGTATACGTAGCTACATAGGTACTATATGTTTTACTGCAGAGGCGTGCTGGCAAGCACTGCTTCCTTAAAATTCTACTCTTTTTAATTTGATAATTTAAAGAATTTTTCGAAGACCGAATTGTTAGTCGTAAAATACCAGTAAAGGTATATTTTTACTTGTGCGTCTGGCGGTAGCGTCCGGCGGTAACCGCTAGCGGTAGCGTACTGCTTTACTATATTTTATATGGGGCTATTTTCATTTATGCGTCTGAGCCGCGCGGCCCGACGTCCGAACGCGCGTGTCCCTGTCTCGACTGCTCATAGTAGCAGTCTAGCCGCCGACGGTCGCGCGACCGGTACATTTTAGGTAATTGTTTTAAGTCTGTAAACGCATTTTTCGGTGTTCACTGCTTTTTTTTTGCATCATGGCTCCACAATTTACTGCAAATGAAGACGAATTACTAATTAAAGAAGTTAGAAGGTATCCCGCCCTTTTTGATGCTCGTCTTGCTTTGAAAATGGGATCAACTTTTTGACGCTTTTTTCTCTGGAAAGCCAGTTCCTCTTCTTCTTCGTCATCTTTAATTAAGAGTACAGCAGCGAGTTCTTTTTTATCCATCTACTGTACGAGATACTGCACTTAACTGTCGTTTCTAAACAAGCGCCAAAATGCCAACGCTTTTAGCAAAAACACACAGACGCGACCGCCAGTCGTTACCGCCGGAGGTTACCGTCGGACGCTGCCGCCAGACGCATTCAGCGAAACCATACCTTTAGGTGGCCACCACGGTCCTGCGAACTCACGCCGTGCGACTTTTTTTATGGCCACGCGTTAAAAACTCGGTTTTTAAATCCTCTTGTGAAAATTTAGAAGACCTACGGCCAAGAATTACAAATAAATTTCAGGAGATTAACAACTCCCCCCGAGTGCTGCCAATAGTGACAGTATTAAGTCTGACAGGCCAATGGTTTCTGTTAATTGCGACACTGATTTCTATTGAGTGATTGTGCAATATATTAACATATTTATTGAAAACGCGAAATGATTGAATATTAGGCGATAATTTCGGCTTTATAGGACTCTTAGGTCGGAAAAGTTAGCTTGGGGTCAGGGTCTACATACTGGGCCTAAGACGGACACTTGTTATGTCACTAAGTATTCAATAAAATTTATATATTTTTTAAAATGATAGTAAAAACATCTTTGAGACATATTTTTTAAGGTATTTATCAATTCAATTTACCTAATCCCATTTGGATCTTTCTAATTCCAAGATCCATGTTCGTACTTCAAAATATTAACTTATTTATCTTATTTCTGTGTTACCTTGCACTTGTAATCCTTAGTCTAATCCTCTTTAATCCATCACCGTGTTCTAAATTTTTTTATCGTACGAATAATTATCAACTGACGGCAACACATTCTTAAGATAACTTTAATTCTACCTCCAATCAGATCGACAAAAGTCCGAGCGGCTTAAAAAGGGATAATTTACGCGTCTAAGCGGATTAAAAAGATTTCGTATCACGTGGATCGAACCTAATCAATAGATAATAGAGATAATAGTAATATGGGGGTTTTGCCAAGATTTACGTTGAATTAAGCAATAAAAAAATAGATATAAAGTACCGTTCAATATATAATAATATGTCAAAAGGCGGTTAACTCCTTTTAAACCCTAAATCACTAAAAAATTACGAGTACCTACTACTACTTTTTGATACAAATTTGCTCTCATATCACACATTTAAGTAGGTATTGAAAGTTTCATCGGGTTTCATTCCACATACCCGCAAGAAACCTAAACTCTACCATAAAAAGCCTTGATTCTTCAAGGCCTGTGATAAAGCCAGGCTCAAAAAAGTCCAAGCCCAAAAAGGATTTATCCCTTTTCTACCAATACTTCCACGGATTTTGCTCTGATGAATCACCCCTTAACTGTTCATAACAGAACAACAATAGGCGGGTTACTGTCCAGCAACAAAAAAACAGAACATCTCACATCTCTGATTCATTCATACCTAGGGTTTCCAGATTATGGAACAAATGGCCTGCAGATGTTTTCCCTTCCCCTCTCAACCTCCAATCCTTTAAATCCCGTGTCAATAGATTGCATCTCCCTTCTCATCAGACGCCCACGGTACGTCAATGCTTAGGTTTAAAGTCAACGTGGTCCATCCATGAGCGCCCGCAGCTTTTTTCTCAGGGGGGCAAAATAAAAAATATATGTATATATTTTTAAAGATTTTATTACTAATAATTACAAAGTATGACAATCTCACAATCCCAGGGGGGGGGGGGCACGGCCCCCTTGCCCCCCCCCCCCCCCGCGGGCGCCCATGGGTCCGTCCCAGACAAAAAAATAAACGATTTGTTGCAAACTAAAAATATTTTAATTATACCGAGTCATAAATAAACCTAAGCAAACCAATTTTATGAAGTAATTAAAGCAAGTTTTTGTAAGAACCTAATTTAAATTTTAATCAAACAACGCTTTGGTTGTTTATTTTCTTTTAGGTAAATATTTGAACAATTCTAGAACGTACCGGCCGGCACCTAGAATATACTATTTTCACGACTTTTTTAGAAAAAGGTGGTAAATCCAGAATTCTGGAAAGCTGGACACAGGGTCTTTCTTTTTATTTTCTTTTTTAAAGTTTTGTTTTTTAATTTATATTTAGATTTAGAGCATGTATATAGAAGCACGGGGACGCCATTTCCAGCATCTACGGTCAACTTAAATCAAATAGCACTGTATCCTGAACAAAAAATAAGTAAAAAAAATTCATCTAGATTATTTATTTCTATTGTAAGAAATAAATTAATTTTTATCTCGAAAATGGTGCGTCAGAACGAAGAAACTCAAGAGACACTTTTCACGCAGAATTAATTGGGCTTTAAGAGAACGATATCAATTTTGCAAAAAATCTGTGGCGTGCCATTTTTTTCGCTAAGAATAAAGACTTACCAGCACGAACGCCACTTATGCAAGTACATTAGAAAATAAATTTTTGCACGTAAATGTACTCTGTGTACTAAAATTCACATCAATATCTTAACGCATTTTCGAGAAATTAAAAAAAAAACATTTAAAAAAGAAAATATTAAACACCCTGTATCTCGAAAAAGAAGCGTTTGAGGATCCATGTTTATATAAACTTATTTTCATTTTGTTAGATCTTGAATCTGCCCTTAAAATTTGTTAATATCTTTGTGTAACACATAATGTTAAAAATTATGCATGTTTAATTTTTTTTATTTCCTAACAGTTCAGGGAAGCAGTGCTACCCGCTTCTATGGACCACACCGTTAGTGTTCCATAATAATAGAACTAAATTATTTTATAAGACGAAAATCCTTTGAAACCAACCAAATCATATCGAATTTTATATTATTAAATGAAATTACAAAGCCTTTGCAAATACTATTCAAAAAAACTTTTATTATCTCAAGTAATTTTCTCAACGTATAAAAAAATAATTAAATCCTTTTTCACAGTGTCCGACAAGATCTGCTACCTACCAATCAAAATTCCATCAAAAAACACTTACATACATACTACTCACTACACTAACGATTTCAAATTATAATAAACTATGCAATTTCGAGTTAGTACACCTATTATTCCGTACAATAACGAACTGTTTGTTTTTCAAACCATCAAAACATAAACTTGGCTGGCTGACCGACCACCGTTTTCGCCAGACTTGAGTCCAGCAGACTTCAAGATACTAAAATAGAGGAGCGGTGACTGTTTTTTTCTTCTTGGATTCAGGCCAAGAAAAGCGTTAAGAGATAACGATTATTAATTAGAGAACAATGCTAATCGTAAATAATTGTAAATAAATACACATAGTTTGGTTTAAAAAAAACGTTAATGGGTCGTAGGATTTAATTGTGTTATCTGTCATGTGATGCAGATGTCTCATTGTTTTTTTGTTTTTTTTTTTGTGTGGGAAAACAAATATTGATAATACAAATATGCCGCAATTGGTATTATTAAGAAAAAATGTTCACTATATGCATGAACTGAGAGAAATGCAGTTATTTTCACTTATATAATATCCCTAGTGCTTAAATTATTACCGGAAATTTTTCCGAGGTTGCAAATATTTTGAAAATTATCCCTCGCCTAGAAAAATTTTAGAAATATTTTAACAAAATTGAAATTTTTTATCAATTAAATGACATTTTCATACTATAGTTAAATAATTTTTTTATAAATCACTTTACATCTTTTATTTCCTTTTTTTATTAACTTTAATTCACTAATATTGGCAGTACAAAATTATACAGTGTATAACAAAAATATGGTTTTCTCTTTCGAGCCAGAAAATACTTCTCCCCTTCCAACTTATACACTCTCTATGTTTCCCAAATAAGACCTAACCTAGAGTACTGCTCCCACATGTGGGGAGCGGCATCACCTTCGACACTTAACATCCTTGATTCTATCCAAAAGAGAGCCATTCGACTTATCAATGACCCAGCCCTCACGAGAAAACTCCCTTCTCTCGCTCATCGCCGCGTTGTTATCCTTTTTCTACCGCTACTTCCACGGATTTTGCTCTGAAGAACTAGCCGGTATTATTCCCCCCTTGACTGTTCCTAACAGAACAACAAGAGGCGCGTTACGTATGCATCCCTTTACTGTCCAGCTACAAAAGCCTAGAACAGACCACTTCTCTCGCTCATTCATATCTACGGTCTCCAGATTATGGAACAAATTGCCTGCAGATGCCTTCCCTTCCCGTCCCAACCTTCAATCCTTCAAATCCCGTGTCAATAGACTACATTTCCCTTCTCTCCAGACGCCCACGGTACGTTAGTACGTAGGCTTGAAGTCTACGTGGGATGTCTTAGATAAAAAAAACCATTCATTCGATTTTTATGAACTTTTGTACACTTAGGTACGAAATTACGCCCGATCCAATGGTGAACTCCGCATTGTTGTCAAGTTTACCGTTTTCCTGAAATCGACAGGAACTTTTTTTTTAAAATGGAACGCTCTATATTTTATTCGATTTTTGAATTCAACTTAAAATTCTGAATACTTCTTATTGGGAACATTTTATCCTGAAGTTAACAGTTTTTAAGAAAATGATTCGAAAAACGGATTTAACCCCTTTATAATTGTCACTGCACGACACTGGACCAGTGTGTCATGGTACAACGAAAATTAACACAAAACCACGTGAATATCTGAAAACAAAATATCACCTATATAGATTTCGTCATTACAAATTCTACTCACACGGCGGTGCTAAATATGCTGTAATTCAAAAACAAACTTAAAAACAGAGTTCATAACGTCATGTAGGTGTATTTTTCGACCTCCACCGATACCTGTAAATTAGATAAATTTAAAAAATCAACAAAAGTGAACTACATAACAATGATTGATTGACGATCATCTTGAGCAGATCGATCTGGTTTCATTTTGTCAGGTAAACAGTATATACATACTATAATGCCAACAACCATGCTTGTTTATTTTATCAACAAGAAGTACTTTACTTTGAAAAATCTATATTTCTTAATAATATTACATATGTCTTAATAATGTCACCTGTCTACTTAACTAATATGTATATACATATACCAATACATATATATTTACAAATGGCACATACTAGTGCGACCCCTAGTTAGGAAAGTCCGGCATGGCAAGGCGATCAGAGTGCGGCCGGGGCTGATAGAAGCCCTTGGTAGCCCAATGACACGTGAGTGAGTGAGAAGAGAACCCTTACCGCATTGCTTACAGGGCCGGTGTTCAGCGTTGCCACATTGCAAGTAAAGCAAATGTTCTTCCCATATTTTCTACAAATCCTGCTTTTCTCAGTTTTAATAAAAATGGAAAATGTTATCGAAAATCTTTCGTATATTCGGCGAACTATTTTAGAGACTGACCCGGCACGCGAGATGCGGGTCACACGTGGCGGTTCTACTGGAATTAGACCGTTGTTAACACTTTATCGATAAGGCATTGATGACGACAAATTTTGCCGATGATCTCGTTTCCAAAAAACTCACGTGATTTTTCGTTGACTTTGGAAATTAGCAACACTTTGGGTAGCCGAGCTTTCTATTATCCCTTACATGTTTATTTTTCGTTTTGTAAATATTAACATTAACTTATATACAGATTGATCTCATCCTCAATTATTTAGTTAACACGGCAGTTCCATATACAGGGTGTTTTTAAAAGTTACACGGAGATTTGAGGGACACCTTCAACCGCTAAAAGTACGAATATTAATACATGACCGGAATGGCGTTGTTTTAGCCATACAGGGTGTTAATTTTCTTTAGTACCCAGAACTGGAAACATACGACAGGAGTTTACCAGCCCTTTAAGAGGATAAGTGGGCCGAAGAAGAATTCCTGTACCGCCTTCAAATTTTTAATATACCTAATATAATATTATTAGTAAAAGTTAATTTGCAGGAAAACTGTTTTTCCCCATTTGTTCGCATAATCAAATTTTGTAATCGTTTGCCTGAAAATTCTCGGTAAATCTTTTTCTTACATTTTTTTTATTATGTAATATGTTTTGCTTCATTTAGTTCCGTATAAACAATAATTAGTTACCTTGAAAATTAGGTAAATTATTTATATACAGAGTAAGAGGAAAACAATTAGTGTTTTTCTCGTAATTGATAACAGATCTGTAGTATAACATTAATTAAAAGAAAAAACATACTTTTTCCAACGGCATGCCTGATCTGTTAAACGGTAAATAAAGTTAAAATGCTGGCAAAATTTTTCCTAGGAAAATTCAAGGGGAACATGCAGCGTCCAAACGTAAGAAAAAGTCTTACAATATGAACATGGATCCGCAAATGCTATCTGTGGGAGCTAGAGACCTTTGGAGATGAGGTCCGAGAAATGGATTTTATTTGATAGTTAAAGATCCTTTGAGAGTAAGGCAATGAGCTTCTAGGATTGAGTTATTAATACAGAGCGCCGTTGTCTAAAGGTAGCAAGTGGGCCCAATTATAATCAGAGGCGTACGCATTTTGGGGGGGGGGGGGATTTTAAGTGAAAAGTTTGATATTTTGCATGCCAAAATTTAAAAAAGGTACACGAGGTTCGGCTAGCACTTTATTACCATATTAATTATTTGTTTATAATAAGAAGGAATTAGTAAACAATTTTTTTACACCTTCCAACATAATAAATGCGAATAATTTGATGTAAACCAATTATATCTGGTTTTAATTGAGGAGTCTTGTTGTTTGAATCAAATGGATTCAGACGGGCTAATTGGGTATTTTTAATCATATGATTTGAAGGCTTTTTTGGGAGGGAACCCCTCACGGTCAGGTCTGTCGATCAAAGTTCAATTTTTAGGTCGTTGACCTGCAAAAATTTTTTAAAATTAAAATTACGTATACCCAGTTTAATTAATTTAATATTCTATTTGAGATTTACATTTGGCGCCATTTTTCTGGTTCTGGTTGTTTTATTCGACGCTCAATTATTTTGCTGATAGGATATATGGATGATGCATAAAAATCCCCAAAACTTTCATTTTTAACATTTTTTCCCATCTTTAAAAATAAAAAAGTTATGTTCACTTTTATTTCAATATGTCCCTGTACACAATTGCTACAAAAAAAAAACCAATGAGTTTTCGATGTAGAGCATTCGTTTCGGTAAATGTGACGCATAGGAAAAGTAAGCTCTTAAAGATAAAATTTTGAAAAATAATTATCATTTTAAAGTAAACATCTAACTAGAATTTAGGTTAATAATTCTTATATGGAGCAAATTTTACATAAAACACTTTTAAGAACTTTAAGTGGACCCATATCTTACCATTTTTATCGTAATACTTAAAAAAATAATGCAATTATTGTGTAAATTACCGCGTGTTTTTTTCAAAACACTCAAGGAGACCCTTCAGGTTCTAAGATAGAACAGGATCTCCTATTCTCTCACTACCTCATTACCAAAGCTGTCAGTAGCGTGCAATAATAGTGATAAATTACACTTTTAGAATTACAGTTTTTCTCAGTCACCTTTTTTATTTGATTACATCTTTGATAACTGTGACGTGTTCGTCAAAATAATAAAGATGTTGTCTTTAGAGCAAAGAACATTTATAATCTAAAATTACAAACTCATACAGATTAAAGAAAATTACTTGTAGAATATTAAATAATAGCTGTAATATTCGAGAAATATTTCTTATTTTATTAAACTTCAAATTTTATAGGTATTTTTCAAAAACTTCTCCTCCATATTCTACGCTTTTTTCTAACTGATGCAAAACTTTCCAAACGAACTCGCTGTCCTGGCTAATAAATTTGTCCGGTTTCTTACGTAACGCTTGCCGTTGCCTGTAAGCGGGGTCAATAACAACCTATGAAGGTTGAGGTCACTGTAAAATGCGCTTTCAGGCCCAGGCCAAAGAAAACCCATGGTTTTTCTCTGCCCAGGCCATGCCGGCGGAGTAAGAGAAATTACAAGAAATTAAATCCATATTTTTATAAAATTATAGTACTGATAATGTTAAAAATTTTAAAAACACTTGTATTTGCACAGCTCTACTCATTGTCATTACG
Organism: Philopedon plagiatum; assembly: GCA_963971165.1. NCBI lineage: Eukaryota > Metazoa > Arthropoda > Insecta > Coleoptera > Curculionidae > Philopedon > Philopedon plagiatum. The sequence goes on from OZ020193.1 coordinate 112,633,900, forward strand.
CTCGTTTTTTTTTTTTAATTTTTCAGGAAAAAGTCAACAAAGGATTTTTAGAAAATATTTTTTTCAAAAAAGGAAATTGATTTTTCAACCCTAATATGTAATATAGTTCAGACAAAAATTGGTACATACGTTTACAAATCACTGTGCAATATTAAAAACGTAGGGAAGATTTTTATTTACTTAAGAATATACATACCCGGCAGCAAACCAGTCAACAATCGGGACGACGTCCTACAAGTCAAAATTTCGAAATCGCACAAATCCAAAATTTCTTGCTCGTCCCAAAACGCAGAAAACAAATCACAAGTCTTTCACTCAGAAACGAAAATCACGAATAATCTCAAAAATCTCGGCGAAATTATCACTTGGAAAATAAACAAAAGCGTTTCAAGATAACTGTTATCTTTTGACAAATAGTCTTGACACTTAAAATTTACAATAATGCAATAAGTGCCTCGGCAGAGGTGGTAGTACTGTTTGTATGTATTTTTATTAGATATTGTATATTATGTATATTAAACCACTTCTGGGTGAACTATATATAATACTGATTTGAAAAATCACGTTGGCTTTATAGGCATGCGTCTTGGCGATATTTCGCCTCAGATGTTGCGGATTTTATACTATTAAAATCAAATATACCTGTCTTAAATTATCTATGTTGATCCTGTTACACTGTAGTCCAGCCTACAGATAAAAAAGAAACTAGTACAATAAATAAATATGTAGTTTATTGTACAAGTTTTGAAAACGACTCTTATTACTTTTCACATGGGTGAGGGGAAGGAAAAACATCTTCAGGCAATTTGTTCCATAATCTGGAGACCCTAGGCCCAAGAATAAACAATAACCAGAAGGATAACTCTCGAGCGGCATGTTTGTTTTAAGCCTCTAACCCCAGAATACCTTATAAGGTATTCTGGGCTCTAACGCCCAGGGCCCAGAATACCTTATCTACAAGTATTCTGGGCCCTGGGACCTTCGAGCAAAATTTTATGATACTGCCATAGGCGTACCTAGGAAATAATATGTTGTAATGTTAAATTAGTAAAAAAATATGATTTTAACAATGTGCTTAGTGGCTTATCTTAGGTAGTGCGCAATACCTTAAAATATACTGAATATCTATTATCCCACGGTATTTTGACGTATTTCACATAAATTACTCTTTTCACAAAGAAGTTGTTTACTTGCAGTTATATGGGGAATAAGGAAAAAATACGAACTGTGATTTTTAGAGATTAAACTGACAAAAGCGGATGGATTAAAAAATGCAGGAAATATTTAATTATTTTATTTATACTAAACACTCTGTATCTCGAAAAAGAAGCGTTTAAGGATCCATGTTCATACAAATTTATTTTTATATTTTTAGATGTAGAATCTTCCCTTAAAATTTCCTAACATCTTTTTGTAACACCCTGTATAATGTAATATGATAAAATAGTATGGTAGGTAATAGAAAAAGGCAGAGCACGCGTGATGTCTTCATGCCTATGACCTATGACGCTCGCGGCTTTTTCTTGCTTGATTTTGACTACGACACGTCCTTCAGAGAAAAACAGACGTTGCCACCTCTTATTTCAAGTTTCCGAAAAAATAACTTTGGAAAAAATTTTTACCTTCTTAAATTTTCAGTTTACTGGATTATGGTGACCGGGTTCCCCAAGACGTCATCACTCAGGTGATCTATGCCAGACGGATCGAATTCGTTATTAAGGCTATACTTTCGCTTTAAACAACATGATGGAAAAACCTTTAGATCAATTAATAACACGTGCCACAATAAACTACCTTACAACAAAGTCAATTTTGCAATTGGTCTGTTACTAAGAGGTTTTTATTTTATTTCTAAAAACGTGTTTGATTGGGTTTCTTATTTCTGTAGGCATAAACTAGCCTTAAGGCGGAATAAACCTTCACGGTGATTGGCTGTGTACTTCGCGCCAGATAAAATTTGAAATAAAACGTCTGCTGATAGTGGTGACATTATGCGGATATATTTGAAAACTTAGAATTACTCTATACTGGTTTCTGACCGCTGGATATGTGAAGTTTGCTCTGAAAAGGATAGATGGGGACAAGATCCCTTTATTAAAAAAGTTTTTTGATTCTTATACTTCTTTAGGTTGGGCACAAATTGAAAAAAATGTTGGTGCTTTTGCCAAATTAAATTTGATCTATTAAGCGAGAAATATATGAATAATATTGATCGTGCAAGGTAGAGCAGCACTGAGACTGGTTGGCACGAAGATTGACAGCTGTCAATACTGATATTGTCAATATTATTGATCGTGATTGAAGGTGTAAGTTTTTCCTAACCGGTGGATAGGGAGGAGAGGTACAACTGAGTGGCCGGCAAGATCGCCAGATCTTAACCGCCTTGATTTTTTTTCTTTGGAGCCACCTTAAAAGTAAAGTTTACGTGACAAAACCAGAAAATTTCGAGGAACTTTGGTAACGAATAACACACGAAATCCGGCAAATAACTCCAGAAATTGTACATAATGTTACAAATCAATCTTACTTTAGGCTGGGGTTCTGCTAGGAAAAAAAGGGTGAACATTTCCAACAATATTTACAATAAAAAATTATTTTAAAAATCACATTTTCTTTATTTCTTCTCGCTTTGATATCAGCCCAGCAAGCAACAAACATCCCCAGGACGTCCCATTTTGATCCGCAACGTCCCAGGTGGGATGATCCCAGCTAAGACGTCCCTGGGACGTCCCCTGCACGTTAGAAAGGTCCCAAATTGGTCCCAAAGTGACGCCCTGCGGACGTCTCATGTTGCCGTCCCAAGGACGTCAGCAATCGGATGTAAAAAAAAATAAAGTGTAAAAATAAAATACTGTTGTAATCTTTATTGTATTTATGATTCTATATTATAATGACTTTATATTAATATTACCCCAAAATGCGTTTGTTTTGTGTCAGTACTAGGACTGTTTGGAATTGCTACGGTGCTACTAAGGTCCTAAGATGATCCCATATATGTCCTATGTTACCTTTATGGGGTCATCCCAGACACATCCCGACCTGTTCCAAACGGACGTCCCAGGGACGTCATTGGGATCTTATTGGACATTCCGGGACGTCCCTGGGACGTCCCAGGAACGGTTTTGTGTTGACTGGGAGGTAACAGAAATTCAAAAGTAAATAGTGGGCTATATTTCTTTTTTATGCCCTTTTTCTCGTGCTGTCACAAAGCATGCATTTGCATTTGGAAAAAAAAGTTGGGTTTGTTTCCATCATTCCATCCCTGGATGAAGGGTAAAATTCCCGGAAATGCAATCAATCAAAAAAAAAACTGTCGAATTATAAAAAAAGTACCCGTGTTTTAGAATTTTGTCAAGGAATGGATGGATTCTTTGTTATTTTACCGAATTTAAAGCTTCTTTTATACGATCTTATTTTCACCGTACCATTGTTTGCCTAAACTGGATTAAATATTTGGTTTGATCCAGACGTTTATTGACTTTTACTGTAATTAATTACCAATTACTTTGTCGGTGAGCAGAAAATCACTAACAATGGAAGTACTAATAGTTGCACAGCGAATTGGTGAATTGTATTGACCAATATTGACATTAGTTTTATAGTTCCAATAATGAGTGTGCATCATAGGGGTACCTACCTAGATTTAGGCATACAATCATTGACTTTTCTATAATATTTTCAAAAATCCTTCCAATGAATTTATTTCAATTTTTTTTTCGAAAATTGATAAAGAAAAGGACAGAGTAAGCATAAAACAAAAAAAATTCGGTCAAGTGCAAGCTATACTTGCACAATTATTAGTGTTCCGTGACATCAGCCCCTCCAAATAACCTGAACATACGATACCCTTAATTTTTTTCCATTTTCCAATTTACCTGAAATTAATCCCCAGTACTAAAATTCAACTTTTTATACTTCACATCTATAATTGGGTCACCACACTCTATCTCTGTGCCAAATTTCAAATTTATATTTCGAACAATTTCAGAGAAAATCGCCTGTAACTAGGGTTGGGTTTGCTTGGGTGCACCTTATACCTCACCTTCGGTGTCGACGCCGCTGAATATTATATTGGAGATGTCTTATTAGGTAGGTAATTAATTTTTTTATTTATCCTAGGTACATAAGTTGTACTTCATCTAAAGTAGTTCAGTAGCATACCTCTAAAGAGTTGAAAGCCGATGTGAAAATGTAGTTTAAAAAATTTATAGGGTAAAATAAATGAGAATGGCATACTAATTTAAGAAAGAAAAAATAAATTGCTTTGAAAAATGGGCGGTAAAGGCAAATATTTGCCTCACTCCCAAATGTACGATGCTCAGTATAGTACTGTTCAGGTAACGAAATTTTTTATATCACAAAGAAAAAGAGATATTAAAAAAAAATAGTTTTACCCGTCTCTCTGAGGTCAAGCGCTCAATATATCCATTTTCCATATCCTATATAAGAATTTCTTTTCAGTATTACAATAAGTCTTTAGAAGATTTATATGAATCCTTAAGAGAGAAAAAGTTAGCAGATAAACGAAAACAAAGAGAGCTAGAAAAGGCTAGAAGACGCGAATTTGACACCCATCAAGGTTTGTTAGACAAGCTTTCCTTTACGAAGTCTATTTTGACTTATTAATTTTGTACTTATTTTTTTTATTTTAAATTTTTTATTTGTTTTTAATTTTTGTTTTTCTTGTCTGTCTTTATTCCTTTTTTTAATTTTTTATTTTAACTTTCCTAAAATACATTTTTAGGAAAATTGTACAGGGTCTGTGCAAAAATATGGCGCAATACATTCAGTCAGTTCGGGGAAGACTGGATCTTTTTGGCTGCTCTTGGCATTTTTGTCGCCATTATAAGCTATACCATCGATCAGGGTGTGGCCATGTGTATGCAAGGTAAAAATATATTTATTCTGAGTTTTTCAATATAAAAAGTTGATGAATCGTAAAGAACGCCGATTGTTTTAAAAACAATTAAGTTTTAATTTTTATTAGCGAGAATGATGCTGTACACAGAGTTGTCTGACAGATATTTCGCAAAATGGGTAGCATGGGTGTGTCTTCCTGTTCTTTTAATTCTGTGGGATGTTGGAATAACATCGCTAATAGCCCCAAAAGCTGTAGGTAAAGAAAAATAATATTTATTTATATATTTTTAGATAAGCACCGTGTTTCGGATTGTTACAACTCCTCGGGCTGATCTTACTCAATTTTGTTAAATTTTAGGGTCCGGAGTACCTCAAATAAAAACCTGCTTGCGGGGGATCTACCTTAAAGAATTTCTTACGTTTAGAGTTTTGATAGCGAAATGGATGGGTATAACTGCTACTCTAGGGAGCGGTATGCCCTTGGGGAAAGAGGGCCCCCTAATACAAATGTCGAGCATCCTGGTGACGAAAATGAGTAAATATTTATCGAGTTTCAAGAGTGTTTATCTAAACGAAAATAAGAAGATCGAGCTGATTGGTGCGGCGTACGCAGTGGGTGTGGCATGTACTTTTAATGCACCTATTGGAGGTTAGTTGATAGTAAAAACGTTAAAAATATTCTGCGAAAATTTATAGAAGAAAATTATATGGCATTTAAGATATTTTTTCTTGTTTTAGGGGTTCTTTTTAGTGTAGAGATATCTACCGCATATTATGCCGTTAGAAATTACTGGAGGGGATTTTTTGCGGCAGTATGGGGTGCCACTGTGTACAGGTAAGTCTTATGAATATACAGGGTGTTATGGAATTCACTGCATCTATTGAAATAAGTGACACCTGGGGTAGTCTACAGATATACCCAATACTTTTTTCAAAGACACCTTAAAACCCGTCCATGTTCGCCGCACCTGGCTAACCTATATGTTCGCTTGACAGAAAATTTCGCGGGAAAAAATAAAAACAATTGAATTTGTTGCAACGTTGCCAGACATATTATAAATCTTTAAGAATAATTTATTTTTTGTTATTAATCGTAATTTAAGACAAAGGTAAAACAAAAAATAGTAAAAAGGCCACTGGGAAACCACTCCTTTTGTCAGCAGCCTTAGTTTTAACCAGTAGTTGCCTAACATAATTTAAATATCAATATAAAACTAATAATAAGTTGCAAAAATATACTGTGTAAAGTGCAAAAAAATTATGGACATACTAAATCAAATCGGGAGATTTCTCCCATAAAAATAAGAAAAAAGTGATATCAATAGGGGTTTGCAAATCCCTGGCTCTCGAGATATAGGGTGTCAAATTTTTGTTATCGATTTTTTTGGATAACTTCAAAACGACCTAAAATAATTAAATACAATTTAACGGATGTAATTAGGATAATAAATAGCATAATACCAACTCATTTAAATTTATGCATAGGCGGAGATATGGCCATAATCACTTTTTATTTTGAACACATTTTCGCCGTCCCTGAAATTCTTAAAAAATCGGTAACGTTTCTAGAATCTTCAGTGACTTAACGATAAAGAATGCCTCTTTGGAGTTTTCAAAAATGCACCGTTTTTAAGATATTCTATATTTTGCTTAATTTACTGTCACTCTTCACAACAATCACTGTAGTAAAGGTTCCTCTTATCAAATTAAGAAACAATATCAAAGAGGGTCGGCAAGTCCTTCGTTTTAAAGATACAGGACAAATTTTCCACACTGTATATTGATAAACTTTTTCGATTTAAATGATTTTATATTTGATATTTTAGATTGCTGTACGTCTGGATCGACGGAATTGACACTATCAGAGTAGTTTTTCCAACCAGTTTTATCAACGACTTTCCGTATGATCCTCTGGAACTTATTTCATTTGCAATTTTAGGGTAAACAATAATTATAGATCCATCGACTGTTCCTTAAAGTCGTGAACTTGTGACAAGAGTCAGTACTATTTTTTATTATTGAACACAAGTAAAAGAATACAGTTTCTTCTGAGATAAACTGTGGTTGATTCTAAAGACTAATATACAAACAATTGTTACTAATTGTTAAGATGCATTCTAGCTATAAATGAATATATAAAATAACATAAGATCAAAGAAATCGCCCTCAAAGTATGCCCTGGAACAACGCTGTCTTGAATTATTATTTTTGAAAGGTAACATAGGTAAAAGGTGCAGGTTAATGAAAAATAGAACTGTCAAGTTCTGAAGTTTTTATTTTTAAGAAAATTAAATATGGTAATCACCGGAAAACAAAAAGCTTTTATGATCGAAAGTTACTTTAGAAATGGCGTTGATGGCCAGTGGGTTCGTTCAACACGGGACGCTATTCAGGATTTTCAACCATTTCAGGATTCCGAAAATAAAAATAAAAACTTCAGAACTTGACAGTTTTATTTTTCATTTACCTATACCTTTTACCTATGTTACGTTTCAAGAGTAATAATTCAAGACATGCGTTATTGATTACAGGGCATACTTTGAGGACCTTTTTTTGATCTTACGTTATATAAATAGTCTATATCTTTTACTTCGTCCTTAAGTTACATTACAAAAATAATCAATCAATCAAATCTGTATATGTTATATATTTTTTTAGCGTTATATGTGGTTTTGGTGGCTCATTCTACATATTTTGCCTAAGAGCATTCTCCACATGGGCAAAGGACAACAAAAGATTGAACTGGATCAAAACACAAAAGTTTGTATCTCTTTCTGGTGTTTAATCTTATAAAGAAGACAATCAGAATGTGCTTGTTTAGTCATTTCATAACTTTTTGTTCAGATGCCAAATGATATTTATTTATTATTATATGTGTATACACATTAGCGATATTTTTTCCAAACAAAAATTTTTAATAATGGCTTTTTGTCGATAAGGTTGCATGCATTCCTGGTATTTCACTTTGTTGTGATAAATAGAGGTATTTTAAATCAGAAATTAAAAAAAAAATCAGTTTCCACAAGGCGTCGAACCGGGAACCTTTCGATGTGATAACCACTACACTACGTACACACCTAACTTTCTAAAGCAGAAGTCGCTACCTATTTCTTGTCAGAATCCGCCATGTTGGACTTTTATTGATTTTCTCGTAATTATCACGTTAAGCACTATTTATGTTCCAAATTTCAAAGCTCTAGCTCGATTGGAAGTACCCTAGATTTATGATGATCTATCAGCCAGTCAGTGATGCGAGCCCTGTGATGTAACTAGCCTCGAAGATAGAGGGGGTTGAAAAGTGTTAAAAATGGTTCATGGCGCGCGGTCGGTTTTGCGAGAACTTGGTTTGCTTTGACCTTTTGTAACTGTCGTCGCGCGCTACTGGTATTACGAATAATTAAAAAAAATGCTTCGTATTTTTCTAAATTAAAACAATTTTTCAGTCGCTTCATTTATCCATGCTTCATCGTACTACTCATATCTACGATGACGTGGCCTCCCGGCATTGGCCAATTCATGGCAGCCGACCTCTCCCCGAAGGACCAAGTGGTTCAGCTGTTCGGTAATTTCACCTGGACTGCACCCAACCATTCGGTAGCACAAAATGACGTACTGAGGCACTGGAGAACCCGATGGACTAATATTTACGGAAATCTGGTGGTGTTCATTTGGTACCAGGTAAGTTTTTTTTACTCGTTCGCGTTTAGCAATAGTGAATTTTTTTGTGCATTTTTTTCAGGTTGTTGCCTCCATTTTGGCATCTTCAATGCCGATTCCAAATGGATGCTTTATTCCCAATTTCAGAGCTGGTGCTGCTCTTGGAAGGATAGCTGGGGAACTAATGGCAACGTGGTTTCCTGATGGTAAGTTCGCGCGATCCGGAAATAGGTCGATTTTGAGAGCCCGTAAAATTTATCCAACACAAATTATTACTCACTTACTCCCTCACTCCCCCCCCCCCCCCAAGCAAACCCAACCGCATTTTGATAAGTTTCTCCGTTATTTTTTAAGAAATTTTCCAGTGGCGGAGCCCAATACATTTGCTTATATTCACATCTTTTCTAGGCGTCCGATATAAGGGAAAAATAACGAAAATCCTCCCTGGCGCCTACGCTACAGTCGGTGCCGCCGCCTTTAGCGGCGCCGTGACGCACACCCTCTCCACGAGCGTCATCCTCTTCGAGATGACGTCACAGATCAGTCACGTGATCCCCGTGCTGATTTCGAACCTGATAGCTAATGGGATAGCTCGATTTTTCACGCCCAGCATCTACGACTTAGTGATACAGGCGCAGAAATTACCGTATTTACCCGACTTGTTACCGAGCAGTAGCGGTAAGATATTCTCGACCCTTGTTTGTGTCGATACAAATAAAATAATATTATTCTTTTTCGAATTTCTTCAGCCATCTACCAAATGTTCGTCGAAGATTTCATGGTAAAAGACGCCAAATTCATCCACCTGGGAATCGCATACAGGGACGTCAAAAACCTGCTCAAAACCAACAAGGACCTCAAAGTGTTCCCGTTGGTCGACAACGTTCACAACTTGATCCTATTGGGCAGCGTCTCCCGCAGCGAACTAATCAATTTGATCGAGAAGCAAATTGGGTACGACCGGAGATTGGAAATTGTAAAAAAGGAGACGGAAGATGTTAAAGAAAATAAGGAAGGGGACAGTGAACAATCGAAACAGAATGAGGTTAAAAAATTTTAGAGGGAGAAGGAATTTTTTTTTAAAGTTGTTCACCCTGTATCGTCCTTTAATGTGAGCTTTTCTTTTTCTAGGATAAAGAAGAGGTGAGACGGAGAATATTTGATAAGTATAATCTGAGCGGAATGAGCTTTTCTAGCAGGTCTCAAAGAAAAAAGGACCTTATTAGAGAAAAGGTAATTTCTTTACAATCGAAAAATTAATAAACTAATTTTTTCTTCCTTTTCTAGTTGAGCGCAGTACGCATCTGCGACCTGCCCCGCAAAGAACAGCACGCCTGGGAAGAGAAACAACTCGACGAAGAAGTGGACTTCACCACCATCCACGTGGACCCGGCTCCCTTCCAACTGGTGGAACGCACTTCGTTACTCAAAGTCCACTCCCTGTTCTCCATGATGTGCCTCAACACTGCCTACGTCACGGCTATAGGGAAGCTGGTGGGAGTAGTGGGAGTGAAGGAATTGAGGAAGGCTATCGAGGACGCTAATAGTGGGATACTGCCGCAGGAGGAGGGAGTTGGACAGAGGGGTAAGGAGGGGGAAAGTTTGCCGTTGATTGAAAAGAAATGAAGAGCTAGATCCCGAGTCGTTATTCTAGTGACGTAACTTTGTTTTTAGAAAAGAAATGTGGTGTTTAGTCTTTTTAGTACCAGTGACAAAGTAGAAATAATGATAGCTTATTTGCAAAATTGTTCTATTTTAGGTACAAGTTATACCTTCCCCTTTTTCTCTCTCATCGCTGATGGGTTCTTTTCAGTTTTAATAAAGCAGCCCATTTTCAGATGCATCATATTTATAAAAGAAAAAGTCTATATTACGTAATGTACAGGTAAATAAGTTGTATTTTATTAAAATAAAGATACTTTTTAAACAAACAGCTCGATGTGTTTTGCTTTCAACAATCTACCCCTCTTGATCTCCTCGAAGATCTTTTACATAACCTAAAAACAAAAAAAAAACACCCTAGATTTGGGGTGGAGGGGGGCTATGAGGATACTTATCATCCTCATGCGCCTCAAAAATAAGTAACAAAAAATCTATTGTTGCTTTAAGGCCACCGTCAACAGTTATGGTTAACCTTAATCTTAAGTTTAAACTTCAGAAAGTGGCCACAGTCTTCCAGTTAAACCAAAGACCGAGGTTTAAACTATACTTGTGAAATCCAGCCTCAATAGTTGCCAAGTTGTAGTGTTATCCTCAAACTCACCCCTTATTAACTCCATTTGTTCGGGATTGCGTTTTTTCGCCTCCAAAATGCACTTCTCAAATTCCTCCGTCTCCCCGCTCAAAAAGTGCGCTTTGGCCAGCAACAGCCACGATTTGAGGCAATCCTCGTTAATTCTAAGAGCCCACTCTTTGAGGTCGCTTTTAGCTTTCTCGACGAGCCCTAATTTTAGGTAAGTTAGCGCCCTGTTGTTGTAGAGAAGAGGGCTGTCTTTGATTTGTTCAATTGCCTGAAAAGAATTGTTGAACTGAGTAGGACTCGGGTGGGACAAGGTAAATATGGCGTCCGGTGGCTTCATGATATGCCAGTGTCCGCTTAGGAATAACTTAAGTACACCCTTAAGTGTAACTTAAGTACACACGTAAGTGTAACTTAAGTGCACACTAAAGTGTAATACACATTTAGTAATTTTTTACTAAAAATAACGTTAAATAACGTTTAAATTGTTCCTGTAATAAACTTATTAACAAGTTATAGATAAAACTTATCAAGCTGAGGACCTGAAAAAAATCTTTGGTACTTACCTTGTTATACAAAACCAGGGCTTTTTCATACTCTTCCCTTCTAAAGGCTAAAGTAGCCTGCTTTTTGAAAGTCTCCATTTTTTCTGTTCGTACGAGTTTATCTTTATAACGTCGGTCTGCATCCCGCGAAACTTCATCCATGAAAGCCTCTGAAAAATGTATTGAAACGTGCACCCTTGGAACCCAAAATAAACGAAACGAAAAAAAAAATATTTACGTTGCGACACTTCATTCGGATTTCTATCTTCTTTCATTAGGGCTTTCTTATTTATAAGGGTCCGATTATTGGAAACCTTCAAAACTAACTTGTCCTCCTCTACATCTCCTAAAATAGTTTCATTGTCCTCTCCTAAATATTTTTTAGCTTCCTCATCTCCCTGCTTCTGCATCTCCTTATCATTGGAAGCAAGTTTTTTTACTATGCGGTCCACCTGAAATTAGGCTGCAATCTAAGCAAATGTAGGTACAATTTTTTCGTGGAAAAACTTATACCTCAGTAACTTTGTGCATAAAGTTATTAAATTCTTCATCTAATTTGCCCATACTAGCAAGATTATTTTCCATTTCTTTGCAAAAGTCCATTCTGACAGGTCTGTTCACACTATTGATCAAACTGTTTTAAAACAGACATGTCACTATTGGCAACAATCAGGTTAGTGTAGCTGTTTTATCTTCATAGGTATTCAATAATTTGCTTGACTCTATTTATAAAAAGGCGAATATCGCTCTATCTGATAGCAGATTTCCTGCAGATTCCGACAATGGATAGCTTGTTAAGGTTTCTTCAATAAGAAGTCAGAAATTCGTAAAAACTGGACTAAGGCAAAAATTGACAATTTTCTTTACCCGATATCGAAAAAGCTTTTATTTAATTTATCTCCTATACAAAGACGAAATCCCGCGAATATCGCTCTATACGATAGCAGATTTCCTGCAGATTCCGACAACGGATAGCTTGTTAAGGTTTCTTCAATAATTCCAGTAAGAAATTCGTAAAAACTCAACCAAGGCAAAAATTTTCAATTGGGGTTGACATGATTAAAAAAAAACGCAATATCAAGATAAATAACAATCTATTATGCAAAAAGCGATTTATTATTCATGCCAAATACATGCAGTTCAAATGCCATTTTTTTAATGAATGAATGGAACGATATGTTCGTGAATGGACCGCGAAAAACACTAAAAATACACAATGGTCGATTTCGATTGATTCCGATTTACAACCTCCGGACGCGATTATGTGGTGTTTCGTCTACATTGTTTTTTTTTATGAAACAATAATAATTATTCGCTATTTTAATTTCCCTTTTTGAAATTTCATAATAACATGCTTTAAATTATGCGATGACGCATGCATACTATATAATAGTAATAGTATATTGTACAAGTTTTGAAAATGACTCTTCACACAAGTGAGACCACGTGTGCCTTTTTAACGCAAAGGTCTTCCTACTTCCATGTTTTTTTCGGATTTTTTCCCCGACTTTTCCCTGGTGACTTTTGATTCCCCTGATATTTCCCTGTTTTACTGGACGCTGGAAACCCTAAATAGCTGACGGTCTGAGAAAGAGTGACCTTGCCAGCGCGTCACACAGAATCCGTCATTCCGCGGACTTTTCATCACACTCTTCGTATTATATGAGAGGCAAGAATGGCAAGATGTACTTATTTTATTTGAATATCTTCGTTTCTTTTACGAGAAACAAATTATTTATCCCGGTCAAAGATCGACCGAAATTGAAATTTAAAATATTCAAATTTTTAATTTAGAACCCGCAAGTGGGTTAATGTTAATTTCTAAACAATTATTTAAATAAGATAAAGGGATTCGATCAAGACATCGAGTCTTCAATTAATCGGCTACAAATTGTTCAAGACAAACAATTAAATTAGTGGGTATGTAGATTAGAAGCGTCAGACGTATGCGTCACCAAAACAATTCAATGAAGAGGTTAAGCATGTAATAGGGTTAGGAAACTTACATACAATAAACTGAAACTATTTAGTGCCCGTCGTGTTTGGCCTGTTAAGAAGGAGGGTACGACCACAATAGGATTTTTTTTATCTGAGATAGCTAGGGCTGCCAATTTTGAAAAATGGCAGACCCGGAAGAAAGGAAAAAAATTGTCATTTTTTAAAAATAACCCCTTTCATGTTTCTAACAAATAAAATAATATCTGCTAAAATTGAATAATTCGTACGCGTCATCGCCAATCTTACTCTAATTGGTCATCCCCTAACGGGTGGGTTTCCCAAGGGGTGGTACTTTTCATTTCAACCTCGTTGTAAACCAGAGACTATAAAGAATATAGACAGACACTCGAATACACCGAAAAGCCGGTCTCCCTTGAGACATTTGGTGGATTGGGTACAATATATTGAATGATATCTGTAATATGTTCTTCAAAATCATATTTTGGTGTTTGCAGTGACTTCCCTAAACGATTTATGCAATAAAAAAATACATGCATAATCCTCATTTTTTATTACTATCGTCCTTAAAAATTTATACGCAATAACACCGAATAAATATTGCCTAACAGGGCCAAATAAAACACTAACCCACATAAACAATAAAATTAAACATTCGTTTTGTCGGTGAACAAACTCGACAGTGTATGTAGCAGTTTTTACGCTGAGTGCGTCTACGGCCAAAATTTTCTCGGAAAACTATTTTTCCTGCTGCCTGCGTCCGGTCTCCAGGTGTACGTTTTTTATTCTCGGAAAACCGTATAGCTGTATAGTAATTAGCATGTTTTGCGTAATACGCACCTTCGTTTTTGCCAAGCCGCGAAGCGATTGAAAAAAAACAAGAATATACTGAGCAATAACAATAAATCATTCAATCAATTTATTTATCGAACGATTTGCAGGTAACGAAAAAGCTGTTTATGTACATGTTAAAAGAAAGGCCGTGTTAAGGTTACCCAGCGCCTGGGGTGCAACAGTGTGAAGAGTCCCCAACCTCTATAGTACGGGAAAGTACTAAACGTTCTATAATAAGGAATACAATTACCTTAATTCACTTTTTATGAATTTGTGGATAAAATCTTTAACGAAACCTTGACAAGTTACATATTTTTGGAAGCTCCAGAAAATTTTCTATCGGATGAAGCAAGATATTCTCGGGAATTCTCTTTAGCTTAGATAATAGAGTGGATTTAATAAAAACTTTTAAAAAGTAGGTTAATAAAAATTGAAATGTCCTACCTTAATTCAGTTTTTATGAATTTCTGAATGGAATCTTTAATAAAACCTTGACAAGTTATAGATTTTTGGAATGGGTGGGACGTAAAGGGCACAGATTTCTTTATATTCATTCAAGCAATATTACTCAGAAAATTGCATTTTGGTAAAATACTTATTTAAAAACTGCCAAGCAGCTTTAACAAGCCATGATTATTATTGATTACAAATATCATCAAATATCTGTGTTAAACGATTTTACGAATCAACAACAACACGAACTGTTTTATTTTGAAAATGATCGTATGATATCGATGTTAATGAACCATTTGCTTACAAAATAAAATAATAATGTATTACATATAGAAATTATAAACAAAAACAAATAGAATATGTGAAATTTGGCATGAAGGTATACATACAACTATGGGTCAGGGAAAATTTCTTATAATTTATCTAAAATCTTACGTAAACGTAAAAATTTTTAAAGAAAAGAGGTTTAAATTTACATCGTCTAATTGATTTAGGTCTTTTTGATAAGTTTTTGTACTTTCACCTTTAAAAATATTTTTTGTATTTTAAAAATTTTAGGTACACTCTGTACGACACGCGTGGTGTCTGGCCAGACAATAGTTTGTAACTACAATGTACATTGTACAGTTATAGGCAAACGTTGAAAGAATCTTGGCAATCAAAATTTTGGCAAAAATCTCAAAGTAAGTGCAATTGGACTTACCATAC
This sequence comes from Philopedon plagiatum, assembly GCA_963971165.1. Classification (NCBI taxonomy): domain Eukaryota; kingdom Metazoa; phylum Arthropoda; class Insecta; order Coleoptera; family Curculionidae; genus Philopedon; species Philopedon plagiatum. The sequence goes on from OZ020193.1 coordinate 112,649,152, forward strand.
ATGTCTCGAAACAGACCTCCAGACTTTAAATTTTGCCAAAAAACCGTCCACCTGTCTAGTAAATATATGTGGACCGTATTAAGTCATTTACAAGGCTTAAATAAGGGTGGTGATTTTTTTTTTAAATATGTCGTTAGTCTAATGGATAGACAATCGAAAAATGATATACCCGTATTTTTTACGTGGGGTTTTTACGAAAAAGTAGTTTGGCGCGAGCCACTACATCTTGCCCATCCTTTTCGAACGTTTTGGATATAAGGTCTCTTGTTGATTCTGGTCAATGGTCTGTTCATCAGCCACTCTGGGTGTAAATCTGCCTGATGAAGGGTAAGGTCCCAGAAATCGCGATAGCAGGAGGACACCCAGACCAGAATCAAAAAGAATAGTCCTACTTTATTTTATTTGTCATTTTACAAGAAATTGTTTTCTGGTTTCGAGAATAGGGGCTCAGAGCGCACGTCACATCATGTTCTTCGCAGCCTGTTGCCGGCCGGCGGCGGCCGCAGCAGCAGCAGTAGCCGCCATATTTAAATTGATGAGTGAATTATGTAAGGTGTCTAGACTACTTAGAATGTATAAATATGGATCAGTCACATCACTGACACTGATGGTCAGACAGACCCTTGGTCGGTTCATTATTTTTACTTATCCTTTTGTTTTGGACTTTATTTTGCGGTACAGGGCCTTCAATACAAAATAAGAAGTTTATCAAGACGGGTAATCCAAATTCTTCGGAAATAGTTTTTAAAAACCAATTCTCCCAGTTTATTTTTTTGAAAATATGCTTTGATATGGCGTTTTACACTTTTGTTGCAGCCGGTTAAGTACTTATATTTTCCGTAAAACTGATGACTAACTGACAACAAGAAACAAGTAGAAAATTATTCATAGACAAATTGTTGTGTGTACACCGGAGACACCGAAGAAAAATATCTCGATTTAAAATTCGGAATATGTGAATTTTGATTATTTTTTGGCTGGGGTAATCGTGAGGCGTAACTTTCTAAAAAACGGAATTTTCCAAATTATTTAAATGTATTGATGCCAATGCCACGGTTCTTGTGTTTTAATAAATTTTAGTCTGGAAGGAGGTTCTTGTTTCCATTAAATGTGGTGTATTCATTAAGATATTTTGTCGTTAACACACCGACAATGAGTGATTTTTACGTTCATAGTTTTGTCGACAGATCTTACAGTAATTAGAAACTAAATTACAATAGACTATTCCACTCATTTTTATAGCCAATCAAAATACACCATTAACAGAGTTTTACCTGTATTTCACCGAGAAAATTATGAAATGTAAAATTTTGCCGGCTTTTTAAGCCAATCAAAGGAACTCTCTTTTAAATCGAATAAATTTGATTACCATAGTTTGAATTATTATTGTCAAAAAATAATTAATCCAGAAACCATAGTCGCATTATCAAATAATTCAAATGCGTTGCATCTATCAAATAATTCAAATGCGTATTGTTTCATAATTCAGCTTGATCTTCTGTTTCAAATGGTCGCCAGAAAGCCATGCTGATAATAAAATATACCAAGTAAAAACTTACCTGTCGAAAACTACACAGTACCTATACGTAAATTAGAGCAAATCGTTTAAATCACACACTCCACTGTCCTATTCACTTAAGTAACTATTAATAACTGATGTGACAGTGATGGCTCAATAATCTGAATCATCATTGTTTCAGCAGGTGGATAGAAATATTTTCATTCGCTTAAAATATTCCGCTGTTCTTGTCTATAACATATAAATTTGCAGTTGCCTTTGTCCTCGCATTCTTTTCGAGATAGTTCTTTGAACCTCTGGACAGAATCTGAACAAACATGATCAAACTTACGTTAGAATAAAGTATACCATAACACAAGCACTACTAAACTTGCTTAATCGTATGTCTTTCTACCATTAGTAAGGCGTAAGGCATATACCACTAAACACCAATACTAAATTACCCACATCCACCATATGCACCGGTTAATAAATTATCAAGATCTCAGGTAAGCAGTTCTGAGGATGACGTCAGGGGGGTCGAAACGTCGAGCTAAAACAGAATATTTGATCTTAGTGTTTTCTGGAAGAGTATCCAACCAATAGCAAGTAGTTTCATAATGTAGACATTTTCACATCAATATTAATAGTTATATAACAATAACCTTTTAAAGGACCATTACCTGGTTCCATTTTGTTCAGGTTTACAGTCGGTAAATATGTACTTTTCCAAACGCTACGACCTTTTACTATTATCTATTATTTATTTATATTTTGATTTTGAAGGTTTCTCCTTATTTTTTCATGGCAGACAGACTCGGAGATTTGTAAATTTAAATTTGAAACCGCGAGACTGACGGAATAAATCAAAATTTCGGACCAATTTTCTGCGAAGTATAGATTTATCGTGCAGGGACGGACTTGGGTTATAAATGGTGGATTTATTTTTTTAAATAGAATCAACAATTTTAGAAAAACAACATGTTTGTTTATTTTATTAAAAATTAGAGACATGACAGTTTTAAAAATAACACATCACAATAAAATTGACCTTTTTGTCTGTTGCATTATGTACTAGTTGTTATACTGGTATGTCCAGTTGTATTTGTATGCCAGTCGCCATTGTACTTCAATCTGTAAGCCCCCATTCTTCCCTCCGCTCTGATATATAAATCAAGTGGTGAGAGATTTAGAATGGCTTCCATGGCCGCAGCTGGAGTACTACGCATGGCACCTGTGATGCAGATGCAGGCTGATCTCTGGAGTTTCGAAAGCTCCGATATAGCCCTCCTATGCGTTACTGTCGGCCACCATACCAGAGAGCCATAGGTGATCATGGGTCTTACCACAGTAGTGTACAACCAGTGTACCATGCGTGGTTTTTGTCCCCACTTTACGCCCACAGCTCTTTTGGCAGCCATTAAAGCCATCTTCCCCTTGTTTATGGTTTTTTTGCATCTAAGGTTATTCCCAGATACTGCACCTCCTGGTTTATTTGCAGTTGCGTGATGAAAATTTTTGCATATTTGATCCAGCATATTTTATTAAGTGTATTTACGAATCTTTCGGGGTGTTTCTGTGTTTCTTTTGCAATGGACGGACCATCTTCTGAGAGTGTGGACAATAACTTAGATTACGTTTGTGTCGTATGTAATTTATTTAAAAAAAAAGGGATTTTCTAGTAGATACAATGTTTTTTTAATTATTTTTATTGGATCGCTTCCACCTTTATAATTGTCAACGTACGCCACTGGTATGGTAGACGTGAAATAATGCTAAATCTACGATATCAGACTCACGCTAAACCTTCATTATTCGGACATCAGACGAAATACTTCATCGCTACTACGAATGCATCTCGAATACGGCCCTGTACGGACAGTACGCTATAAATTTTCATCTATTTCAATAAATTTGTTATTTATCCGAAATCTGCCAAAGTATCAAGGTAAAAAAATAGGATCAGTGACATCTCTAGTGGTTGTTTGTGAGAAAGACTTTGGATTCTAGTCTGTCTTAGTGCATGTCGATAAAAACGTCTGGCTGAGAATTTTTGCAAAAATACAGGTATGTGTTTTAATTTAATAATAAATAATAACTATAAAATGGAATTTTATATAAAAAAAGTATTTACAAACAAAGCTTGTTTAACCCAGTACCTAAATCGAACCATTTTGTTTTATATTAACAATTATTTATAACAAGGTATAGGCATATTTCATTGTAGTTTTATAAAATACAATTTTTCGAATTCGGAAAAGGATTTTTGACTTTTAGTTCGAAAATGAAAAGTAATCTGGAAAAAAGTTTAGGATAAAACTTAAAATCCTTATAAAAAAGGCCCTAACAACATTTCTCATATCTATAGTAAATTAGCCGTGTTATGTCGTCTTCTTTGATGAATGGTACTTAAATGCCCATATGGCAACACTGTCGGCCCCAGTACTAACCGAGTTGGCTAATTATTGCAGCCACGAGCTGGCCACGAGCACTGCCACGAGTCAATAATATTGGGCTTGGGTTATTCACCAGTCCAAATGCGGCGTTGCCACGTTGAAAATTGAAGAAATTAGCACAAGTAGGGAGCGTGTATCGACCTATAAACTTTGCATGCTTTTCATGTTTATTTTATTATAGACTAACTATAACTATAAACTATAAACTGTAAAACACGTGTTTAAACATTTACGTTCAGATTCACTAAAAAGGTTCAGATTTAGTACTGGTTTAAATTAAGATCTTATAGTTGGTCAGTTATGTTTTGACAGGTTTTTGTCCTGTTATTGTTAATAGGTCGTCATTAAAAACTTATGAATTATTCTGATAGTTTAGCGATTTTCTTGATTGTTGTAATAATTTAGTTCTATTATTGTCGAAAGTACTGGATAAAATTGCCCATTTTTTTCATAAATTTGCGAAAAAGCTCAGAAATAAATTGATAGGATAAAACTTAGTTGTCATATTCTTACACTTGTCAGTTTAAAATTTTTGGTTGTCAAATTAGACCGGACCAGCGTTGGAGAATCTGGCTATTATTTTTTAGAGTACTTCTGTGAAGTTTTGAATTAATGGGACCATCTAATATTTTTTCTCCGTACAAAATTTGAACCCGTTTTGACCCTTTAGGGGTTGAATTTTGAAAAACGCTTTCTTAGAGCATGGCTACGTTATATAAGAAACTTCTGTGCAAAATTTCAAGCGTCTAGATCCAGCGGTTGATACGTCAGTCAGTCAGTTTCTTCTTTTATATGTTGAGATATGGAAAACGAAATTATTGCGTTTTTTATGCAGATGTAATTTCTCTACAACCTTTGTCTAAAACATTTTCCAAATTATTTTTTGTTTTAAGACTACAAGCTGTAACATGTTGTTTTCGCCCTTTTCAAAGGACTCTGGGTGTCTTTTCAAAGGACGAAATCTAAGTTTTTTTCAAATAACCAGCAGCCGACATAAAATATATTTTTAGACCTGCATTTATCCGTCTACGAAATTGTGACCAAACCCAAAAACGGCAAATATGTACAGGATTGTCCAGTTTTGTTCAGGATATTTCAATATCTCGTTTTCATTTTTTTTTAAATCTGAAACAGCCCACATAGACTTCTTCTAGAAGTCCAAGTACTAACGTACCGTGGGCTTTTAAAGAGAAGGATCTACTGACGGGATATATCTGCAGGCAAGTTGTTCCATAATCTGGAGACCCTAGGTATGAATGAGCATGTAGAAGAAGCAGGTACATACTTTGATAAACAGATAGTTTGTTGAGGAGTGCGGCATGCCATACTTGGCCGAAGGCCTTGCAAACGCCAAGGGCAACAATCTAAATTCGCAATTAATTTCGATAGTCTTGGTCCATTCGCGTGTGGCAAAAGTAAGAAGAGCGAAAGCTGTAGATCTTTGGTGACGAAATCCATACTGTTTGTCGTGGATAAGTTTTACTGGATATTTTGGAATTTGCGAGTTGATGACTTTCCCCATATCTTTGCTGACAACAGAGATAAGAGAGATAGGTCATAAAAATTGTTAAAATTTTATTTTATTTTTAAAACGCGCCTACTAAAAGTGATTACTACGTGTTTGATACGTTCAATGACGTTATTTCATCTTAAGTTATCAATGTATCCATTGTGCTCACTTTTTACGTCTATTGTGTTACTAAATTCCGAAATTGTTATTAAATACCAGATGCCAATTCATTAAATTGATATCGAAAAACATTGCGCAAAAATTTTAGTTATTAATAAAATTATCCTTATGATTAAAAATATCATCGCAAGATTATGAGAGGAATGCTGAAGTTCACACCGCAAACGCATGAACCATAGATTTACCAACAAGAAAGAGATTTCTTTATTAACATTTTACAGCAGTAAGAGATTACAGGGTGAATCTTCATCTGGCCAGCTATATGATCCCTCACCTACTTTTTAAAAACGCCTTTTCTACTTTTTTGTGCCAGTGCTATTTTTTGTCGATCAGTACTTTTTCATATTTCACGTAGGTACCGACTGGGTAAGTAGGACGGAATGGGCCAGTTACCATAGCCCCAGCAGCTAAAGCTAAATGTAAGGGAATATAAACCCATTGAAAATATTTATCTTGGTGCCAATGTTGAAATTATTCTTCAGTCTCAAAAAACTGATGAAAATGCCGTTAAAGACATTACATTAAAATGTAGTAATAAAGTATAAATAGTAAAAAAGTTTTGAAATGACACGTAGAATTCAAAAATTCATTCAAATACAGGGTGTCCCATTTAAAAAATATAATTTTGTGAGATCCTTCTTTTTGAACGCACCCTGTATAATTCAAAATATGTTTAAAATGTGCAGAATATTCAACTATACCTTAACAGGAAAGCTTATTATCTTCAAGGCGTAATATTACTCCACGCAAACGTTGACTCACCCGGTACAGTGTGGTCCATAAGTATTGGGACACAGAGCAACTGGAGAGAGATGAAAATAGAGGAACTGTACTATATTTTTACAAATATATATACTTTTGAAAAAGTTGGTTGTTTTTTTGTCAGTGTCAGGACTTTGCTAAAAGCAAATCCTCTCTCTGAAACTGGGGAAATTTTTTTTTCGCATTTTCCGAATATTCAGGTTTTTTTACACACCCCGTAACTGAAAGTTACCGCGACATTTTTCACACCTTCTCCCGCGCGTTCTCGCGACATTTTTCCATCCAATGACGCGCTGACGCCCAACTGTCTAGCACGACTAGAGAAGGACGGACGCACGTTTGCTGCCCTCTCTCGATCTCTCTCTCGCTCGCACGCGTCTAGCAAGTGTCTATTATTAAAAGGCGGCAAGATGCTTAGTTTTAAACTGACCGCGGACAAAATCGGGTTTAAGAATCAGGAATCGGAGCGATTTTCTTAAAAGACAAACTTTTCGACTAAATTCGTTAAAATTAAAAATAATTTTCCCGAAAATAAAATTCTAAAATAGATTATTTTAGTAATTAATCGATAAAAAAAAATTCGTACCGGTCGTCCAGTAAAATTTACGAAAAAACCGGAGATTATCATTTATTTCTACTCACCCTAGTCCGCAATTAAAAACTGTGAAATAATTGTAAAAAAACACTAGTGACTTTTCTTCATTTTTTTTACTTCAAGAAAACCTGTCTTAACGCTCTTTTTAGTGAAGATTGCGTTGGACCTATTTTTCCTAAGTAAGTTGATATAATTTTATCCATTTTATAAAAAATATTGTTTTGTTCTAAATTCAGTGGTAATACTACTAACTTTCCTCTGTAGAATACAGCCCCTAATACCAAAAAAACTTTATTTTTCCTTCACGAGTAATGAAAGATTAAAAAAAACTCACAGATTCACTAAGAAGGTGTAAGATTTAGTACTGGTTTAAATTAAGATCTTCTAGTTTATCAGTTATGTTTTGAAAAGGTTTTGTCGTGACATTGTTAATAAGTCGTCATTAAAAACTTATGAATTATTGTGATCTTACAGCGATTTGCTTGGTTTCCAAATGATTTTCATCTTGGAAAGGGTTGCTAGCATGAATTTAGTTCTATTATTGTCGAAAGTACGTACCAAAATTGCCCTTTTCTTTATAAATTTGTGAAAAATATTAGAAACAAATTAATAGTATAAAACTTAAGTTGTCTTATTCTTACACTTGTCAGCTTAAAACATTTGGTTGTCAAATTAGACCGGACTAGCGTTGGAGAATCTTAATGATTTTTTACGCAAATTTTAGAAAGATAACTAAAAAATAAACGAATATAATTTTTAAAAAAATTTTGAAAATTAATTGTGCTGAATTAAAAAAAAAACAGATGTAATATAAACCCCCCAAATTGTATTTTACTTGTGACCCTTCTAGAAAAAATAAGAAAAAAATATTAATGTGCAGTTTCGTATTTTATATATAGAAAAAATATTTCTACCTAACCCAAGCGGGTCCAAGTAGTGCTTGTAAAAAATAGAATTAATAAAAATACGTTTATTTTAAGCTTAAAAAAGCTGCGTAATTTCATATCTTTATTTGACTAGTTGCGTCAGAGCTACTCAATTTATTAGGATAAAAAAATAATCAAGATTAGACACAAAAACTTCGTTTTTTAAAAAGTTGTTTCTATATGAAAAAAAGACCGATGGCAGTGATAAAAGCCTTATTTCTGACAACACTTAAAGCTGCTAATTAAAAGTGATTTAAATGTAATACAAATACGATTATTTTTGTAAAAATATTGCCAAATTTATAATCTTCTAGTGTTTTAAATCAAACTTGCACCCTTATTTTTAATTAATGGTCATCCACCAATATGTCAAGAACATATTACATATTAGTCCACGGAAGCAGCGTTTTATAGCTGTACAAGTTAACAGAAAGTCAGGGTATGCATGTGTGCGGAGTAAAGGAACGCGCACACCTCGGTTTTCTGTTAACTCGTACTGTACAGCCGGGATCATGCTGGACAGCTATAAAAGGAAAATAATTATTTTTAACCTTTTAGTGCGCTTCTCATAAAAGCTTGTTTTTTAGTAAATTAAAACTGAACTAAATTTTAGAATTTTTAATTTATTTTTTTCTGGCATTAATTTTAAAGGTAGGGCAAAATTAATAAAACTTCTTCATATCAACCTTTATTGAACTTAAAGGTTAGGTTATCAATTTTTTTATTCGGCGTTTCGCCTTAGGGCAGCGGTTATCACTTCATTTTTTTAAATACGGTCCTGATTTTTTTATGTCAAATTTTAGAAGCCCTTTCTTTCTGAGTTCAACAGTGTACTTCACATTATGATTAAATTCCGTTTTGAGTCTTTTTCTGCATCATGACAAAATAGCATCGCCAATCCAAAATTTGATATAGGACAGACAGGGTGGCTCAAAAATGTAAAAGTCCTAATCCATGTCAAGCTAAAAGACACAAAATCGTTATTTTAAGGTAACCTGCACCCTGCACTGTAAATGTACTAGAGTTAACATTTTTTTTTACATTACTGAAACATACAAGAGGTCCGAAAAACAAAATTAATTTTTTGTTATCGACTTTACAAAAAAAGTGTATCTTCATAAAAAGTTCTACATTGTAAAACAAGAGCATGGTTATTCAAAAACTTGATGTAGGAAAATACAGGGTGGCTCAAAAAGCTAAAAGTCACAATTTCAATTTAAATTTTTAGCCACCCTGTATGTCCCAAATACAATTTTTTTATAACCAAGCTCGTTTTTCATAATATAGAACTTTTTATGAAGATATACTTTTTTTGTAAAAACAATAATAAAAAAAATATATTTTTAGGACCTCCTGTATGTTCCAAACCCAATTCACTAACATAAAAAAGTAAATTCTAGTAGTTTGCAGTGGCAGTTTACTTGGGTTCTTAGCTTCACGGACTTTTACATTTTTGAGCCACCCTGTATGTACTAGATCAACTTTTTGAATGGTAATGCTATTTTCTCACGATGCAGACCTTTTCATAAAAAGACACTTTTTTCGCAAAATCAATATAATACAATATCAATGTAAGATTCCATTACAACGACGTTACAAAGTTACAGGTCAAGCTAAAAAAGGGGTGTTAAAAAAGATTAACTCAAACAGTCATTTATTTTCAAATACTGCATCTTATTAGTTTTTACAGTTTTGCAAAGTGCAAATATTAATATCTTTCGATTCGTTTACTATACGCTACACAGGGCATAATATTTCATAATGGAATATAGATTATGCAATCATTATTTATCTAGAATAACAGAATAATAACAAACATATTTCATATTTAATCTATTGTTCTTATCACTGTGCATTTTTTCAACTTTCCTTATTTTTGTGTTTTTATATATTTTTTTGTGTTATGTTTTCTGTTATATCTTACGTCTATTTTTCTTTTAATTTGCAGGTTTGCTACCGAGGGGAGAGCTACTAAGTCATCAAAAACCAAAAATAACACAAATTTATACAATTTCATATAACAGAGACGATAAAAAATTAAAAACTCACTAAAAATGCCCAGACAAACCATTCTACCTCGATCTCCGAAAAGGACTATATCACCCCCCTCTCCCACCATCATCCTATGTACAATACTGCTCTTGAATGCGGTACCTCACGTGACGAGTGCACCAAGCCCTATTCACAAACACGGTCTGGAAACCAAACACGAATTCGAGACGGCCCTGGACAATTTTTTAAACGCCTTCTACGAGGAAATGATCTCTAAACATTCCTTAAGTTCGAAACACGGTAAAAATATGGTTCGTGACGTAGACGAGAGGTTCGCTAATGGGAAGCGTGAAGATGAAGGGGGGAACGCTGGAGGGGATATATATGACCAGATGCAAGGGGATCAGCCTGTGAGTGAAGCTACTGGAGGGGACAGTGGGGTTGTTTTGAACTACAACGATGGGAATAGAAACATGTCTGATGAGTTTATTAAGACTAGAGATAGGTAAGTGGAATTTTGTGCTTTTTTATGAACACTTAAAATACAATAAAATAACGATTTTTGACCACCATTTTCTCAAAAATTGTTAACTTTAGGATAAAATGTTTCCAACAAGAAGTATTCAGAATTTTAAGCTGAACTCGAAAATCGAATAAAATATAGAGTGTTCCATTTAAAAAAAAAGTTCCTGTCGGTTTCAGGAAAACGGTAAACTTGACAACAATGCAGAACTCACCACTGGATCGGGCGTAATTTCGTACTGAAGTGTACAAAATTCCATAATAGTCGGATGACCGGTTTGTTAGATATTTCGAGGGTTCCATATTTTTGCTACACACTGTATAAGAACGTCACCACACGAGTTTTCCTCGTGTGGTAACTAGAGTAGCGTTTTGTTTTTTGTTTATGCAAATCTACTACGCGAAAAAAACACACACGCTGAAAAATAGTATAAAATGTACCGATTTGACCCCAAATTTGATCCATCTGCTATAAAAATGTTAGTTCCACACTTTCGATATAAAAATATTTTTCCAAAAATAAAAGTTTTGAAAGAAAGTAATAAAATTCTAATTTTAGGATCGGTCGCGACTCCAAAATGTATTTTTAAAATTTTAGATGTGTATGCGAAAATCGGTTTTTATGTTGATATTTATATTTAATTGTAGTTCCCGTCTAGCGCGAGGTCATCTTACGGAGTATTCCTAAGACATTGCACACCATTTATTTAAAACAGTACTTTACTAATTTTTTTTTTACTATTTCTGTTTTTAAAGATCCAGAAGAGAGGTTGACGAAAGGTAAATGAAATTTTTGGGAGTTGATTTTGAAATTAGGTTGAATTTTACTTTTTAAGTTAAGATTTTGTTCTTTTACGTTGGGCGTAGGCCTTGGTCTATGAACATTCACATAAGGATTATTAAAAAAAATGTTATTTTTAGCGCCTGTAACCCTAAAAGGTCTAAATTTTGACTTAAAAAATTGTTTTTGTTTTCTTTGCTATGTACATATTTATCGAATTACTAACAGTTTTGGTTTTACAATAACAAGCCGAATTGTTTTTTGTTTTCATTAACAATTATTAATGAATGGCTTTCTAAATAGTACAATAGTTATCAAAAACCCATCTTATTGAGGTTAAGTAAATTTAATAGTTATTTTTATTGACATTATTTACGTTGTTTGATAAGAACTTAACGATAGTAATGAAACTGACAATCGAAAAATGTTCATTGATAAAATTTCAAAAATATGGTTATTTGTTACATAATTTATATCCGAACAAACAGAAAAAGTCTACCAGGGGCTTCGTCCGCGTTAATTAAATAAACTTTGAACTAAAACTACCTTATTTCTTTTATTAAGTACAGTATATGTTTGTGTTAAAAAAATCGGCCAAGTGCAAACTATACTTGCACAATTAGTGTTCCGTGTCATCAGCCCCCCACTTAACCTAAGCCAACCTCACCCGCCCAATCTCCGTGCATCTGCCGCGCTACCCGCCACCGACGACACCAACGTCGTGTCACATCGCAGATGCGCGGAGCTGAGAGCCTTAATAAGTTATATATTTTTTGAATCTCCAGAAAATTTGCTCAAGTTTGTTACCTCAAAGCACAAAATTCCATTTTTTCACCTGCTAAAACTATATCGATACAAGAAAGAAACAAAGCTAGGCAAACTTCTTAAAAAATTTTAGACCGGCTCTGTATTGAGCCGTCTGACCAGCTTCCGATCGCCTTTCTCCGAACCGTCAAGTGTCTACCTATTTAAAGAATTTTTACATTTCCTGGGTCTGCATCATTCATTAATAATGACGACGATGATGGGTTGACAGGTACGAAATTCTGCGAAAAACATGCGATATAGATGTAGTCGTATTCTGGGTAAAATTCTCCTGATGGGAGGTCTCCTTCCTCGAAAATCGGTTATTATTGACAAAATTAGATTCAAATATTTTACAGAAATAATTATCGATCTATGTATTAGCGCCACCTATCTTCGGTACCTTTAAATCACTCTGTATTTTTTCCTATTAAACTTTCTTCCAATTTTTCAACACTATCTTATAGAAAGATATAATCAGACTTTAAAATGAATACAGAATGGGTCATCCAGGAGCGTATTTAAGGGGTAAAACCTGAAATTATTTTGCACTATTTTTTCTATTTAGTGATTCTTTTTGGGCTTATTTTATCTGGTAATTATCTTAGAATACCTCCTACTAATTTTTTCGTTTAAGTTATAAATAAATAGGTTTATTTGCATCTGGGACATGCAATATTTGAAACTTTTAACTTTTCGAAATTCCGACCATTGCCATAAACACAAAGAACTGCAGTTTATTTACGTCAAAATTATTAAAATATAATGTGTCAAAATTTCGCAAAAATGCCAGTTTTTGTTGCAAGATCGGAATGTTCCTGGACCGATTTCGGCATGAAATACAGATACATAAATAAGATTTTAGGAACCTTCTACTTTACGTGCAGGGATATTTTATTGGATGAGTTATGCATTAAATTTTATTGATTTTTCGATGACCCTACAATACTGGAATTCTTATTACAACACTTTTAACGTCACAGCCGATGGGATCGCCAATCGGAGAAGTTATATCGCCCTCTTAGAATTTTTAGGAAAATACGATAAAACCATAAAAAACCATTTTAATGAATCGACGGATTTCTTTACCCCTTTATAATTGCTACAGCACGCCACTGTCGGGGCCCCTTAACACAAAGAAGAGCGTCTTCCTGGGGCCCCCTGGGGTACGAATTAATTTAGACACATTGGATGATGCAACTTCTGAAGGATATTGTAAATTTGATCAAATGCCAACGAATAGCGCGTATATTTTTCCATTTAAAAACTTCAATCCCACTTAGAATTCGTTTTTCTCATGGATTAAATCACGAAAGGATCGAATTTTACCGGGTAAATTTCGCATAGGTGGTTTTTCGAAAAATTTTGCTTCCAAAATGTTCGAGGCTTAATAATTTGACAATCAAAGCCCGAGATCAACGGTCGAGGGCTTTTATCGCAAATTATTAAGTCGAGAGTATTTGGTTAAAAGCAAAAGTTTAATAAAAATATACCTACACTAAAAAAAATTATGAAATCATTATATGATTCTGAATAAATGAAATATGAGTTTAACCTAAGAGTAACTGTATGTTTCCAAAATACAAGATTTCTCAATTTTCTTAGTCTAAGGAATCAATAGACATAGTTGAAAATAATTATTTATTATCCTAAGAGTTTAGGTTCTTAATTAAACAGTACCTTTTTTGAGTATCTTCAATTACACTGGCCGACAAATTTTTTTTGTGTAACAAAGCTGAATAGCATAGTGTTGTAGAATGAACCTATCTGAATACGCAAATGGCCAAAAAAAAGTTGTAACACGTAAGTTTTTTAACCCTGTATATCGACTATATTTATAATTTATATTAACATCTAAGAAAAAAAGAAAACATCAAAAATATGTATTTCAAACACACGTATTCTATTTTTTCCTTTTCTGGGGGGTCTTCTCCAAAATCCAATAGTAATCAGTAATCACCCATCATGGCTGGATCCTATCGTACTTGGTACCGAATTTCCATTCTCCGGATATCTTGATGGAACCTTTCACCCTGCTCGTCGCTAACAGCGCCCAAATTCTCAGGAAAAATGATAAATGCGAATGGAGAAAGTGAATTTTCAATGACATTCGGCAACCGAGCGATTTGTCTAAAAGCTCATTAACTAGGTGTTCGTCGTTTGCATCCATATTGTTGCCTAAAAATCCCCTCACTACCCTTACAAATGAGTTTCAAGCTCTGGGTTCTTACGTGGTGAGCTTTTCTATAAAATTACCATCGTCCAGCAATTTTCTAATTTGTGTATACGCGGGCGAAAGCTAGTTAATAATAAAATTTCTGCCAGATGTTTCCAACTTAAATAATAAGCAATTACCCAAAAAAAAAGCAGCACTCCCACACCGTTACGCAGTGTCTGGCTTTCACTGGAACACTTTTTTTAAACATCTGCAAGAAAAAATATGAATGGCCTACTCCTTTTATCTATAATATGTGCAGGTGTACAAATTATATAGTTTCCCAGATAATTGACCCGTTATGACGCGGCCAGGAAAAATGTTTCCTGAAATTTACTGTTTTTCAAGGTGACTGAAAACGTACTGGGTGTGGCAGAAATTGAAATCGACAGTTTTTTAGATCTGCAGGTCAAAAGAAGGCTGAAAGTTCATATTTGTATGCCAATCAGATATTTTACTAAAATTTCTTGAATAATAAGAATAAGCTTGGTCAGTCATTTATTAAGTTCCGATTTTTTAGGAAGACAAAATTTATATGAATATGAATCTTTCTCCAAGATTTTGTAGTAGTGTAGTGCAGTGTTCCTTTTTGAGATTGTCGGACAATATATCGAAGCTATTTTTATGGTTTGCGTTTTACAATTGATTGTTACTGATGTAACTTGCATTTTTTCTGTTTTAATTTTAATATCTTTAATGCTTGATGTCTTGTTTTACTATAATTGCTCTTCCACCTCTAGCTGCATTAGAAGGATGTACTGTGTGATATACACAATTAACCTTTTTTAAATTATTGATTTTCAGTTGTACTCGTAGTTAGTAGTGTTTTTTGAGAGATTTCCAAAGCAGTTGCAGAAAAACTCACTTCCGTGGCAAAAGCAAAAGTACAAAATAAAATTTTGATTTAACTGATGGATTATGTCTTTTTATGTGGCTACACTAAAAAATTAATGATAGGGATGGAAACTGATCTATTAATCCTTGGTAATTTCTAAAACCTTAAAGCAACAAAAAACAACCATCGAACAAAAATCCAAACCAAAGGTATCCCGAAAATAAAGCAATCACAGAGGTTAATGAACGTTGGGAAATCGGAAGACTTCACGCAAATTATGCCGACGATGCGTAGTTGTAAACAAGGCCCGGTTTCGCAGTCGAGCAGTCGTCGGAGCATACACACTCACCGCGATTCCATTCATAAATTTCGATTGACGGCGGTCAGAGACGGATTCAGGACGGCTTTCTAGCCGACCGCGAGTGGATCGGTTGCGATTTCCTATCCCCCAACATCGCAATTATCACACCCTGTATTTTGTGATAAATTGAATACTTTAATAAACTTAAAAATACTTTTAATTAATTACGTATCTGATTGTGAGAGGGGTATAACTTGGCGGAGAGGACGAGGTTGGCTATCTCCGGCCACATTATCTTGTCCCCCTATCACATTCTGATAACAGTAAGTAACATTAATTTAAAGGAACAATATTCATTTTGAATTATTCTGATATTAATTTAACTATTATTTAAATTTGGTTCTTTTTGAACCCAAAGCTGACAGATCCCCGACTATAAATATTTTGAATTATGACCTGTTGCCGGAACCACTGTGCAACAGTCAGACAAACCGTTTGATTTTGAGGTTAAGTTATAACTATTGTTTACGTTACAGCAAATAAATTTCTTAGCACCAGCCAAAGTAATTATTTCCTAAAGTAAAGAACCAAAATCAGGCAAGATTTCGAAGTCCAATTTTTTTGACGATTACATTTTCTTTACGACCAGTACAAAGGTCAAAAGAACAAAGTCTGTCGTCTGTCCGGTATAAATCTGGTGATCCCGCAGTCCAGATAGTAATATCGCGAAATCCCTGTATCGTTAGTTATTATTTGCCATGTGGTTTCAGAACTCACCTCGACATAAGCACAAAACATCGGCAAACGTATGTTAAACGTTGATTAGAATATTAGAAATCAAGGTTCAAGTTGCGCAATCATACGCGAAGCGTCAAAATCCTAAAATACACACCTAACAAGAAAGTGGCGGAGACGAAAATTACTGCGCCCTTGTAGAAAACTTCAGTAGATCGTCGAAAAAATTTAAATTTTAAAACCCTTTTGTGTGTGTCTCTCGTGTAGCCAGTTGTTAAAAGCTTTTTCAGATGAATTTAGTGGGATTAGCTGTGAACAACCGGCTTTCTATCCTTCCTCGATTTCAATATCAACATTTTCCGCTTCATTATTATTTTTTCCCCAAACATCTCAACATTTAGATTCATTCTGTTAAGTTGTATTAGAAATTTCTTGAATAATCGGAATCGACGAATTCAAACTGAATGTTACGAACGCTCAATATTTCATACCAATTAGACTAGTTTTTGTAATTTTTCGTAAAGGTTAATATGATTGTGCCAAGTGCTCACTGATATCGAAAATTATATTATTTTTTGAACTAAAAAAACAAATCATAAAATCGGTACACCTAGAGTTGCCAGATCCATCATCTTCAAAATCGGGTATCAGCGTTTCAAAACTGCTTAGAAATCGGGACGCTATTTTTTTGCATCAGTAAATAAATGAATAATAATAAACAAAAATATAAAGTTTTTATAAAATTCAAACGTAAATAATATGGTATTGTATGCTCTAAAAACTATTGTTTTTCGAAAATTTTAAAAATCGGGCCAAATCGCGTCCCGAATTAAAGTGTGTAGCACACATAACCTTTGAAATCGGGACGTCTGGCAATCCTAGGTACACTCATACCGAAGTTATGCGTCACCTAGGGTAGGCACACTGTTCCGTTGACAAGTTCCATGGTTTTCCTTCGGAGACTATCATCACATCCTGATAAAATTTAAATGGGACAAAAAAGGACGATTAAAATCGATGCACCTACATACATACGTCGCAGTTATACGTAAAATAATAATAATAAAAGAAACAGTCGAATAGGGAATACCCATATAACCCAAATAAATCTGAAATATTTTTTTTTATTCTCTACATAAATTAAATGTTTATGGCGGTTGCTGTTATCCATTTATTTTGGTCTTTATTATTATAAAAAAAAAAAAAAAAAAAAAAAACAGATTTTCTACTGCAAATTTTCGCGCGAATATCGAAACTTGTAAAACTTGGTCACATTGATTGGCTGTGTCGTCAAAAGTGTTTTTATGACTCATAATGAGTACATGGCGAATTCCAGTGTTGTAGTCATCGATAAATCAATAAAAATGGCATTTAATGCGTAACTCATCCAATGAAATATCCCTGCACTTAAAGTAGAAGGTTCCTAAAATCTTATTCATGTACATATATTTCAAGCCGAAATCGGGTCAGGGAAAATTTTGCAACAAAAACTGACATTTTTGCGAAATTTTGACACATTATATCTTAATAATTGCGAGTAAATAAACTGCAATTCTTTGTTTTCACGGCAATCTTCGAAAATTGGGAAATTCAAAAATTTGCATGCAAATAAACCTGTTTATTTATAACTTTAATGAAAAAATAAGCTATTTAAATTAGTGGGAAGTATTCTTAGATAATTAACGAACAAAATAAACCCAACAAGAATCAATAAATAAGGAAAACAGTGTGAAATAATGTCGGTTAAAAATAGGATTTGTCGGGAAAAATCAAGAAAATTCAGTGTCTACCCCTTAATATGCTCCTGAATGACTCATTCGGTATTCATTTTAAAGTGTGATTATCCCTTTATAAGATAGTGTTGAAAAATTGGGAAAAAATAGATGGGAAAAAATACAGTGACTCAAATGTACCGATGTCGAGGGCACAAAAAAGTCAAAAAATCGAAATTTAATCGGCGTTTGCTCCCTTCCTATAAAGAATGAAAAAACTAAAAAATATGGGTGTCATGTATTTCGACGAGCTCTTTCCGATGACGTATATGGGATTTTAATTAAAACCATTTTGGCCCGACAAAAAATTAAAAACCGTAAAATATTTGGGTCAAAAATCGAAATATCCAGTTTTTCCCAAATATATCCATTTTTCAGGGATTTTAGGTTTAGGTAAATGTATTGCAAAAAAAAATCGGTAATTAAATCTCTATTAATAAAATAAAAACGAAATTGTTACAGTTTCAAAAAACGAAACAAAAAGTGCGAGATGTGCTTATTTTTCTTATTATTTATGGAAAGTTTTGGTTTTGTTTTGACAATTTCTATATTTTCAGGGGGGGCGCCCCTCCTGGATCCGCCACTGTTGTAACGACTTCCTTATTGAGAACCTCCTCCTTCTGGAAGGAAAAGTAGGGTGGTAGAGGATTTTTTTCTCGGCCCAGGCGGTACCACCCCACACATCCACTTAACAAGGGGCTGGTGAAATCCCTACCGATGTGTTCAGCTCTGCACGTGCGAGTCGGACTTCCCCAGTACAGGGTGTCCCATTTTCGACACTTTTGCGGGGTATCTCCCTTATTTTTAAAGATAGAGGGTTGCGGTTTTCGCGACAGTGTGCTACTTTTTGATGAAATGAAAGATGGCATAAAAATATTTTTCATGGCCCCCTTCGTTTTTGACATACAGGACGAAATTGATTTTTTTTCCATTTTCGGACCCCCCTCGCATTTCAGTTATCGTGTAACTTATAAAAAAAGTAAAAATGGATCCTATTAGAGTTTTCTACGTAGAATCGAGTGGCGTGGTTAGATTTTCATCAGATGTGATATTTTTCGAGATATTAACCAAATAAATGTTTTATTTAAACGGAACACCCTGTATTAAGATAATTGTAATAATAATAATAATGTAATTAAGATATTAAGCATTAAGTTTCCCTTTTCGAGAGCTTTTCAAAAATATATAACACTTTATAGTAATTTTTTATTTTTAGCCGTTAAATGGACCTATTTAATTTTAAACTTTAATTTTGCGTAGTTGGTCGTGTTTCACAAGTGGTTTAAGGTCAATTCAGGTATTTAGATTTAAAAAAGAAACTGGTTAAATCCTGTATTTTCATTAATTTATTAAAATTGGTATTATTTTTTAAACTACAACACTACTTGTTATCTATATATATATATATATATATATATATATATATATATATATATATATATATATATATATATATATATATATATAGAAAAATGGAAGATTTCTTGGCCTATAGGTAACATAATAAATGTAAATGCGAAGATTTACTTCTTCGCTAGTGCAGCGAAAAGGCCGTGAATTATTTTTATTTTTCATTCACGGCCTTTTCGCTGCACTAGCGAAGAAGTAAATCTTCGCATTTACATTTATTGTATATATATATATATATATATATATATATATATATATATATATATATATATATATATATATATATATAGATAATCCTAACCAGAACTAAAACTGCTTAGTTTTTAATCACTTGAAAATTAAATTAGTTGTCTTGAATTATTAATAGCAAATAAAAGTCAAATTTAAAAACAAAACATACAAAACTTTAGGTAACGAAAAGAGTTAGTCCATTTAACCCATTCTAGCTCTTTTCGTTACCTCAAGTTTTGTATGTTTTATTTTTAAATTTGACTTTTATTTGCTATTAATAATTCAAGACAACTAATTTAATCTTTAAGTGATTAAAAACTAAACAGTTTTAGTTCTGGTTAGGATTTTCTATATATCTAGATAACAAGTAGTGTTGTAGGTTAAAAATAATACCAATTTTAATAGATTAATGAAAATACAGGATTTAACCAGTTTCTTTTTTAAATCTAAATACCTGAATTGACGTTAAACCATTTGTTAAACACGGCCAACTACGCAAAATTAAAGTTTAAAATTAAATAGTTCAATTTAAGGGCTAAAAATAAAAAATAACTATAAAGTGTTATATATTTTTGAACAGCTCTCGAAAGGGGAAACTTAATGGTTACGAAATATACAGGGTGTTCCATTTAAAAAAACATTTATTTGGTTAATATCTCGAAAAATATCACATCTGATGAAAATCTAACCACGCCACTCGATTCTACGTAGAAAACTCTAATAGGATCCATTTTTACTTTTTTTATAAGTTACACGATAACTGAAATGCGAGGGGGTCCGAAAATGGAAAAAAATCAATTTCGTCCTGTATGTCAAAAACGAAGGGAGCCATGAAAAATATTTTTATGCCATCTTTCGTTTCATCAGAAAGTAGCACACTGTCGCGAAAACCGCAACCCTCTATCTTTAAAAATAAGGGAGATACCCCGCAAAAGTGCCGAAAATGGGACACCCTGTACACCCACGGGTATCACAAGATAAAAAAAAATCCTAACACTACTGATATTTTTACTTTACGTAAATTTAAACAAGACAAAGACCACAGCTACCACGCCACTGCACCTACCGTTTCGAGTTCTATTTATTTTCCAAAAATTGAACATTCAAGAGGCCCCAGACTCCCCAATAATCGGCTAGACGGTCGTTATGAAAACATGAATATTTTTTAGACGAATTTGAATAATTATTCGGATTTTGACTGGCGTGATACATGGTTTTTGGCGCGTTTTTCCTTAGGCGATTTTTTACGACCTTCAATTTACTATCGAGTAGACGTGTGTGTGAATTAATGAAAGAAAATACGTCCACCTTGTGTTTCTCGTATAAATTTGTTCCTTTACTAATATGACCTGATCATTTCCGAAATTTAAAAATATGGTGAAAAAATTTAAACCGGCCTGTCATTTTTATAAAGTATTGCCTCAGATTTTGCTGAGAATTTACACAACCAGAGAGGTAAAACCATGCCTCGTCAGTAAGAAAGGTTTTTCAGATACGTTTTCATTATTACGCAAATTACCCACAAACCACTCAGAAAATTGCATTCGCTGCGGCTTGTCGTTTGGTAACAATTCTTAGACTGAGCTTAGACGATAAACGTGCATATGCAGGTCACATTTCAGGATTGTATTGCAAGTTTCGTCGGACACATTTACTTGCTGGATTAAACGCCGAATAGGGGTTTGTGGGTGTTCATTAACAATTTGCCTCAATTCTCCTACTTTTTGTGCAGTGCAAACTTTGCCTTTCTTTCTATTCACACTTCCTGTTTCTCTAAACAAAGCCACATCTAGTCAAAACTCGGCGAAACTGGTCGAAATCCTTGACTATGTGCGGAGATTCTGTTTGAAAATGCTGACTGGCGTCCCGTGCTGAATAAACCCACTGGCCATCAGTCCTTCCATCATTTCTAAAGTAACTTTCGATCATAAAAGCTTTTTGTTCTGCCGTTCACCTGTACCTTTTACCTATATACATATGTTACCTTTCAAGAGTATTAATGAATAATTTTATTAGTGTCTCCCAAATCAACATCTTACTATTTTTACAGTCCTAAAATTTCTATTTATAAATTTAAGTGCGTAAAATAACCTTACTCTACCTTACAACCTAATCAAATACAGTACGGAAATCTTTTGCAAGGACGAGCAAAGCGGCTATCTTTGCAAATATTTACAAAATGAATAATAACATCATTTTTTAAAGTAATGTGTACAAAATTACTTTGAAATATTATTTCGGAAAAAGATATATAATTTACAAAAACGCTATAGGGATATATCTCATATCATATATCTCTATCCTTTTTATATATTATTTTCCTAAATTAAATCATAATATTTTATTAATAGCTAAAAAATACCTATAGAATATAAATCTACAGTTAATTTTGTCACAATTTCACACAAAAGAAAAATTGTACTTAAATGAAGTTAAGGGTGTGTTAAGTGTTAAGTGTGGGTTAAGGTTATCGCCTTAAATGTAATTATCTGTAAAATTCAATTTTTTTTAGAATGGGAATCGCAGTTTTCCGAGAAATTTCGATTTCCCATACCCATGTCCGACTGATAGACCCACGAAAAATCGTAATTTTCTTCTTGATAGGTAAACAGCGGAATTAAGGATATTTTCGACTAGTGGCCTCGTATATACGAAAAAAATAACACGTACTACGCGTAGCATAGTATTTTTTTATTGGCCATAGTAATAGTAAACATGTTAATTTACTCAAACGTAATTTGAATTGCCAAATAAAATAATCTAGGTTGGAGACGACAATAAACAATCTGGATGACACCAGCATGCATTGGAATTTTAAATATATTTAAGAAGAAATCAGGGGGAACCAGGTCTGGTGAGCGGAGCGGCCGACCGGTGGGAAAATCTTACGTATTTCCGGAGGTAATTTGCTTTGTCATAGTTATCATTATATTCCAGGAGATAAGAGTATTAGCTATTAAAAGTAGTTTTGTAGTTGTTATATAACGTAGCAAAATTTTACTTTTCTAACATTTGTTAATCAAAAGTTAACAGGGAGAGGGGGACTTTAGATGCGCAATAAAAAATATATCATATATATCGTTGAATTCGTGATTCAATAAGCTTTCATTTGACACCATACACGATGCCCTTTAAAAAAATTCCATTGCCCAATTTACCCCCTGAAATTCACCCACAGAATCAAAATTCAACTTTTTGATAATTTTTCCGCCATCTACACCTTCTAATTCTTAATGTTCGTGATTTTTTTAGATTTATCTCAGCGATCCTTTTGGTGATTAGGGACGGGAACAGCAAATTTTTAAGCGTTTTCCCTAAAGAAAAAACCCAAAAGCCAAGCAAACCCAAACAAAAAAAATACATCATATACAGGGTGTCACAAAAAGTTGTTAAGACATTTTAAGGGCAGATTCTACATTCAAAAATATGAAAATAAGTTTACATAAACATGGCTTCTCAAACGCTTCTTTTTCGAGATACAGGATGTTTAATATTTTAATTTTTAAATGTTTCTTTTTAATTTCTCGAAAATGCGTTTAAATATTGCCATGAATTTTGGTACACGCCAGTATGTAATCAAAGGGTACCTTTACGTGCAAAAATTTATTTTCTAATGTGCTTGCATCAGTGGCGTGCGTGCTGGTAAGTCTCTATCTTTAGCGAAAAAAATGGCACGCCACTGATTTTTTGCAAAATTGATATCGTTCTTTTAAAGCCCAATTAATTCTGCGTGAAAAGTGTCTCTTGAGCTTTTTCGATTTGACGCACCATTTTCGAGATAAAAATTAATTTATTTCTTACAATAACAAAAAATGAAAATGAATTTTTTTAAACATATGTTTTGTTCAGGAATCAGTGCATTTTCATTTCAGTTGATAGTAGATGCCGGAAATGGCTTCTCCGTGCTTCAATACATGCTCTAAACTCTAAATCATATTCGCATATTTCTCCTAACTCTTCGGAATACTTGGGGTGCGAAAATATTAAACACCCTGTATCTCGAACAAGAAGCGTTTGAGGATCCATGTTTATATGAACTTATTTTCATATTTTTAGATATAGAATCTGCCCTTAAAATTTCCTAACATCTCTTTGTAACACGCTGTATATTGTTTAATTCGTGCTTCAATAAGCTTTCATCTGACATCCTACACGATGTCCTTGAAAACAATTTTTTTTCCATTTTACCCCCTAAAATTAACCCCCCTAGAATCAAAATTCAACTTTTTATACTTCACGTCTATAATTGGGCCACCACACCCCATCTCTGTGCTAAATTTCAAATTTTTACGTCAAATAGTTTCAGAGAAAATCGCCTGTGACAAACACACGGGCGGAACACTAAAAAGAAATAATAATGACACATACGGGTCGAATTGATAACCTCCTCGTGAAGTCTGTTAAAAAGAAACTGTTTTTTCGAATTTGGTTTGCTAATAACCAGTCTTATATAACAAACTCCGTCCTCGAGTGTACCTAAGGACTCACATTCTAAAACATTAACTAGAAGTAATATCCATTTCTCGACCTAAAGCCCAAAGTATCCATCCGAACAAGCAAAAAATACCCTACTTTTACCGTTTTTTGTGCTCCGGCGGCGGCAGCCAGTGCGCCGGAAAATGATCTCTAGACGTCTGAAAGGCCATAAAAACGGAACTCCACACTCTCAGACGGAACGGAATTAGTCGTGAAAGTGGCTCCGTTCCTCCACGTGTTTCAACTCTTAAACTTTTTCAGAGTCCTTCGCAATAAGCACACTTCCCGGGCCAGACGGCTAGACTAGCAAAAAATTATAGAGCGGGAGAGTGTTTCGAGTTTTGCCATTACTTTGATGGCTTTCATTGAAAGGAGATCAAGGTAATAAGCTACCTGTAGGCACTGAAGCCGAAAAGCTGCGGTTTTTTACACGTTCTCGTTCCTACCGTAATGTTTTTGCTTAGTGGTCCGTCTGGACGTCTGTCGCAAAGAGCATTTATAATAATTCTTCCACCTGAGAAGGAACACTAGTTATGCAAGAGCACTTGACCGAATTTTTTTATCAATCATGTGTTAAAAGCACCACTTTAAATTTTATCGTTTATGGGTTAGCCTGTCGGCAATTTCTAGTTGCAAATTCTCACTATTATCTCATCACAAAGGACCCCTTCACTTATGCAACAAAAATTCATAAGTGTTATTGTGGGTTACCTATACTTTGTCACGAATGTCAAATAATCTGTATAACAAAGAAATTGATACATGTCGATACATTCACATTACTAAAACCTTTGTTTTAAGAGATATTCCTTAATTAATATTTTATGTCGCGAGTGGGACAAGCACATGGCCGACATTTTACGATTAATTTGACAAATAATAATAAACTGCAACAATCAATAAAAAAATGACCATCTTTTTCCCATTTTTAGACGACCCTATATCGGCCTACAATCTAAATTTAAACTGTAAATTTCGTTTATTTTGCTAAACCTGACTCAGATTCTAGTTTCTAGTAAATATGGATTTTATGCTTAAACACTTTTTAATCATAACATACTACATACGTCTAGACTAAACATAATTTTCCTCGATTGAGCAGGTTAATATGAAAAAATGTTTATTAAATAATAATTAATTAAAACCGGTTTCAGTAGTGCTTGAAGAAAAAGCATTTTTCATACAGGAAAATTTCCAAGTTATCATATCAGTCGATTATTACACTTGTATATACTATAGATCATTCAAAAAACCGTTGTAACTATTTATAAAGTTCTCTTGCTGAAAATCTTTGGTCTTAAGGCCCATTCTAACATCAAACCTCCTTTAATACGCGTTTTTTATTGGTTATATTTCCGCTCCATGACTCCATACATCATACCAGATCTGATCAATATTTTATAACGTTCTTCTCTCTCACACGTTGCAAAAAGTTTTTATTCAATCAACGGTATCTTTTAATTCTAATCCAAAAATTCCCGCGAATATTGCATTATTCATAGGGCAGCAAATTATCTGGAGATTCAGCTTGCCCTCTGCGTGTTACGAACCTGGATACTTATTTTTTTTTACTTTATTTTTCCTTCCTTCTCAATCGAGTCCAGCTCCCTTCATACCGATTTTTAGGCCCCCATCTTCTGAGAATCTCCCCCAGCCCTCCACTTTCCTATCTTCCCTGCAGGTGGATTCGTATAAAAATATTCCGCCAGTCTTACGCTGCTCTATTATCCCATGTCTGGGCCGGCGATCATCAAGTGCAATTTTTTTATATTGTTGAAAGAATGTGACACATTAAACGAGTTACATAACAAAAAGATTATTGAAAGATGTAAACAGGGCAATTATCGTTTAAAATAAGCTTCCTTCCTGTACCGTCATATTTTATTATTTGTTCGTTTTGTCTCCTGCAGAATACGAGGGGAAACTTAAAACTTACTCAACATTTTTGATATTCTAGACCCTGCACTCAGAAAGACATTATGTCAGCAAAAAAGTCACAAAATAGAAATGTAATCGTTGATTGCTCCCTTAATCCTATAAAGATCGAAGAACTTAAAAAATATAGATATCCCATATTTCGACGAGCTCTTTTGGATGATGTAAATAGAATTTTGATTCGGATCCCTTTTGATCCCTAAAAAAATTAGAAACCGTAAAAAATTTGGGTCAAAAATCGTAATTTTCAGTTTTTCTCAAATTTTCACAATTTCCAGTGGTTTTAGGTATAGTGAAGATGTATGTATGTAGATATACAGACAGGTCTGTGATAAGATTTAATCGACAATCTAATAAATTATTCTTTGCGAAAAAACAAGATATGCAAAACCCGGTCTAGACAGCATATGTATTTTTTAGCCTCATTTTCCAGACACTCGAACAAAAAATCATGAAACTTGATCTCACTCAGTAGTTTGGCCACAATATATTATTCGGATATTAAACAAAAAGGATCTGTCTGACAAATAGTCTCGGGAAAAAGTTACAGGGGATTGAAATCCTTTATCCTGAAATAAATTTCGAATATACAGGGTCTGGACCTATCCTAAGGTCCTAGTTATACCAGGAGCGAGAAATTTTTTTTTATACATTAATATTGCATAATTTTTAACATTCTCTCTTAATACAATGGATAATTTCTTTTTTTTTTGTTTGTTTTGTGTTACTTTCACACTTTTATTTATAAAAAGATATGGCGTTTTTCACAGTACAAGGTGATAGATATTTGTTTAAGTTTGTAAATTTGTTTGGTGTGCGAGCGGCCTTATACCTTTTTCGTCCAAAACCCGTTCTTTTTGGGCACATTCCCCAAAATTATGAAATTGTCTCATTATATGCCATTTACGATCAATTATAAAAAAAATATTTCGATTCTAAAGATATTTGTTCTATTTTATATTTTCCAAGCCCAGAGCAATCTTGCGAAGCTTTTTTATATTTTTTTAAGAAGAGGCCACAAGAGGTACCAATTATCCTCTCGAAGAACCCGGCTGGTTGCAGTCGTAGACTGGACCTATCCTAAGGTCGTTTACACCTCTCAGGTCGTCTAGACAAAGATAATTAAAACAGCAGCAGCAACACCGTGCAACTCAAGCAATAAGCGATTACTAATCAGTAGAAACGTTTATTTGTCCAGCAGACCAGGAAGTCTGCACAACCGCCGTAAAGAAGGCCGTACACGGCAGCTCGCTACAAGAAAAACCGAAGATAAAATAAGTGTCTCAACTTTTGTAACACTCTGTTAGAAATCTTGGGCCTGCATGAATAAAAAATAGATATTTAACTTAAGTTATTTTAACTAATTCCTACTTAGTTGAATCATCTTGTAAGCTCATAATATATTGACACGATAATTTTCTTTTTGCAACAACTATATTAGTTTTATAACTTTATGCTCTAAAATAAACTTTTCTTCAAAAAGTTTTTATTTAATTAACTGTATCTTCTAATCTAAAGCGAATTCCCACGAAGACTGCTTTATCTTCTAACTTCTTATGGATTCATTAGATGGAGTCCAGAAATTTATAAAAACTGACCTAAAGTACAAAAGTTGACGGTTAGGTTGTAAATCGCACTTCTCTTCTTATATAAAAACTTTATATTAACTCGTTACTGCAAAGAATTTTGTTCGTGCACGGCCACCTTTAATCAACGTCCAAGCCGTCTTATGCACCAGACCTAGACATTAGTGATAGAAGAATTATTAGAATAAGAAAGTAATAGCCCGGCCAGGACAAGCCTAGCCCGCCGTACATGGCTGCGACAAGTCCACATGTTTGCCAGTCTACTAGTTGTAAAAATACGAACCGTCTGTAAAAATGTGGTAAAATATTGTCTAATGCAACTAAATCAGGGCTGTAGTAAGGTACTTTTGAGTTTTTACTTTTGAAATTCGCACTATTTCTGGGTAACAGAATAATGTTGATGATTTTGAAAGGAAAATGAAGATCTAGATTAGATGGAGGAATAAAAACCAGTAGGAAGTACATGGACTTCAATGGAGGAGGGAAAGCAGAGGTAAGAACACAAAAAGAAAAGCTAAATATGCATAACGTATCACCGTAGGGTCAGTGTAAGGAAGGGGGTGTGTTTTATCAAACAGTGGCAAGGCCTGTAATGATGGATGGAGCTTAATAAAGAAAGGACATGAGAGGAGGTTAGAAATGACTGCATAAGGTTACCAAGAGAAGACTGCGGTGTTGCGGCACGTGATGAGAAGAGATAATGAATATTACGGCTGAAGGGCAATACTAGCAGTGGAGTGGAATAGGAGAGATAGATGCATGGAGTAAAAAACGATTTAAGAGAGAGATGTTGATCAGGAAAAGCAACTCGTGACCTGTCGTCGTGAAAAAATTCCCCCCAACTCCGACCCTGGCGTCCGCAAAAATGACCGGATTTAATTCGCCGTGACTTTTACAGTTAAATATATGGCTAAATTATTACGACACACCTGGGATATTTTATAGACGTGCCCGTAAAACAGGTAGCGCTTTAAAAAACTCATTTTTCGCACTCGAAATGCAAATGTTATTATTTTGTTTTGCAACAGAGGAATTTTCATTTTTTTTCTCTCTCCCTCTTCGAGCTTAGCCGTTCAGAAGTTTATATAGTTTGTTAACCTTCCGACGGGTGACGTAAATCGGCAACATGGCGACCTTTTAAAACTATTTCTAGTAGACATGAATTTAATTACTAGAAAGAAATAGATATTTCTTACGACAAACTATGAAAGTGAGAAAAAAAGCACGGTTAACTTGGCGGCTCAATCACACGCGTGTTGAAAAGTACTTTTCAACACATGTGTTGAAAAGTACTATAAAAACGTTTAGCCGTCATATTTCTGTTTTTTTTTTTCATTTCAACACTAGTGTAATAATTATGGCCTTTGCCTCAAAGGACAATATTTTGTAGTGTATAATTTTTTTAGTATTCGTTCGTATTTCTTAACATTTCTATTGATTCCAGACTACGGAAAGAAAACTGGGTGGAATACCTCAAATCTCAAATCCTCAACCACATAGGTAGGAGTAACTCGACGTTTACGAAGCCCCCAGAAGATCCCCCTTTGACCGACTTCAACATAACCGACATCATTCCCAAGATTCTGAACACCACTACCCTGGACGACGATCAGATAACTGAGAAGATTAGAAGTTTTTATCCTTCTTGTAAGTAGTAGTATACAATTGGTCTTTTTCGCCATTTTTTATTTAATCAATTGCATTTTCTAAAGCGAATTTCCGCGAATGTTCCTTTATAGATATGTAGATAGCATATTTTCTGGGGATTCAAAAAATGTATAACTTATTAAGGTTTCAATAAAGATTCTGACCAGAAATTTACAAAAATTGAATTAAGGTACAAAATTTTAGTTTTTATGGCCTTTTTATGGAACAAATTGGCTGCAGAGGTTTTCCCTTCCCCTCCCTTATACCCAATCCTCCAATAGAATACATTTACCTTCCCTTAGAAGCCCACGGCACCTTAGTACTTAGGCTTGAAGCCTGTGTAAGACGCTCCTACATAAAAATCTTTTTTTCAGGTGAAACCCCTCAAAATCAAGACCAAGACCTGTGGAAAGACGCAGAGGACATCATGAACCTCTACTTCGACTTCGATTACAACACCGACAACAAGAACAGCAACGTCGCCTCGGCGACGTTAAGGCTCTACAGGCTGCCACAGAACGGCACCAACAAATTCAACACGAAGAAGGACGACTGCGACAATGTAGATAGCGTGGAAGAGGACAAATTGTTAAGGGTTTCCGTGTACTGGTACACCAAGTTGCAGAGGAAACGCCGAGGTAAAGCAGATGGTAAACAAACATTTTTCTTATTGTGTTATTTGTATACAGGGTGTCTAATTTTCCACACGTTTGCAGGGTATCTCGGTTATCTTTAAAGATAGGAAGCTCCGGTTTTCGCAATACTGACCGAGATACCCTGCAAAGTGTCGAAAACTGGACACCCTGTAGTGTGGGACCCAACCTATTCTTTCGGAAAAATTAGATGCACTTACGATATTATTCCCTACGAATATAGCCTTACAAAATTATTTTCAGTAAAACGCCGCCTGTCAGACAGCAAAGTTGTCACCGAAAACTCCCGATGGGTAGAGCTGAGCGTCAAGCCCGCGACGAAGGCCTGGAACAGAGCCGCTGCCAAGAACCTAGGTCTGGCCATTCTGGTGGAAGACCAAGAAGGAAAAGCGCTGAGGGCGGACAAATACTTCAAAGGAGCTTCATGCACGGTTGGCGTTTGTGAGTGTGCTTATTAACAGAACTAATTGTGCTACGTTATAAAGACCGAATGAACAACGGCGTCTTTAAAGGGAATTAGAAAACAAATCAAAAACTAATACTATTCCATTTAAAAAAAATGGTACATTGCTCTATACTGATTTTATGAAGCACCCTGTAAACTCAAAACAATTTTTTTAATATAGACTAAAAAAAGATCTATAAACTTTATTTAAAACATTTTTTGATCAGAGGCGACATTTCCTAAATATTGGTGGGGTCGGGGACTTTTGAACACAGTGTATATTCTTACATACACCCATATATACACTAATAGATACATACAAACACCTGTACAGGGTGTTTTCCAATTGAATGTCAATATTTCAGGGGGCGATTTTTGGGTCCATTTTAAAAAGAAAACTTCCTATGAACGTATGTCCTAAACGTCTTAACTTTTGAGATACAGGGTGGTAAAGTCTTCAAAAATACATAGTTTTTTATTAATATCTGTAAAACCACTTTAGACATTTTAATTAAATTTGGCATACCTGTACTATGTATCAAGAGGCATTATTTAGTGTACCAGAAGTTTTTTTATTTCCACCAGTGGCGTTCGTACGGAATTTCACCTGCCTATTTTGGCAGACATTGATGGTACGCCACTGATTTCTCGTAAAATTAAAATTATTCCTGAAATACCCAATCATTTCTAAGCAAATTTGATCTCTTGAATTTTTTCAATCCGATGCACGGTTTTCGCTTAAAAAAATAAAAACCTTTTCTCTGCATGATCATAACAATATCGTTAATATGACAATATCACCATGCAGAGAAATAGATTTTATTTTTTATATCAAATTTGCTTAGAAATGAATAAGGATGTCAAAAATTAACTTCCTTATTCATTTCTAAGCAAACTTTGATCTAAAAAATAAAATCTTTTTCTCTGCATGGTGATATTGTCATATTAATGATATTGTTATGATCATGCAGAGAAAAGGTTTTTATTTTTTTAAGCGAAAACCGTGCATCAGATTGAAAAAATTCAAGAGATCAAATTTGCTTAAAAATGATTGGGGATTTCAGAAATAATTTTAATTTTGCGAGAAATCAGTGGCGTACCATCAATGTCTGCCAAAATGTGCAGGTGAAATTCCGTACGAACGCCACTGGTGGAAATAAAAAAAAATTGTGGTACACTAAATAATGCCTCTTGATACATAGTACATGTATGCCAAATTTAATTAAAATATCTAAAGTGGTATTACAGATATTAATAAAACACTATTTATTTTTGAAAACTTTACCATCCTGTATGTTAAAAGTTAAGTCGTTTAGACATACGCTCATATGAAGTTTTCTTTTTAAAATGGACCCAAAAATCGCCCCCTTAAATATTGACATTCAATTAGAAAACACCCTGTATACACATATTCTTATATGATTATAAATTACAATAAACCCAAAAAGATTGGCAAATAAGAAAAATAGAATAATGCCGGCTAGGCGGGTTTGATTAAAATTTAAAAAAAAAAAACATGTTTATCCCCTACATACGGCCCTGAATGTCCCATTGGGTATTTATTTTAAAGCTTGAATATCCCTCCATCAGATAATGCTGAAAAGTGTAAGGAAATTAAATACAAAAAGTAACAGTGCGTGTCAAATGCACCGATGTCGTAGGCAAAAAAGTCACAAAATCGAAATTTAATCGTCGATTGCTCCCTTCCTATAAAGAATAAAGGACCTCAAAAATATGGAAATCACGTATTTCGCCGAACTCTTTCCGACGATGTAAATAGAATTTTGATTTGGATCCATTTTGACCCCTAAAAAAATTAAAACCCTTGAACAATATGGTCAAAAATAGTAATTTCCAGTTTCTCCCATTTGGGGGGGGGGGGGGTAGTAGGTTACAGACAGTTCCCTCGAGCTGTCTGTAAGAACTTAAATGTTTAGTAGAGCTTAAAAAAGGACATAAACACGTGGAATTTGATTTCTTTTCAATAACACTGCCCTACAAAAAAAAAGTGTGCGTTCCTGCGGAATAGACTAGTCATTTTCCATACATTTTGAGTAGCTGAATCCAAGTCTTTTGTCGGAATTAAAAGTTTAGCTCTTATTTTTTCTTACATTGGCTCTAATGACTTGGGGCCTGAGATAATGTGATTTTCGTGGGTTTTTTGCAATTTGAAAAAAAATAAGGGCTAAACTTTTAATTTCGACAAAAGATTTAGAATCAGCGATTCAAAATACATGGGAAATAACTATTCTAGTCCGCCGGAACGAACATTTTTTTTGTGGAGCTGTATAATCGGTCTTTATAGCACGTAACTTTCAAATACGCTAAAAATACTAGAAAATAACGCTGTAATAGTACCCAAAACCAGCTGTAACTTTATTCTAACTGTTACATTATGTCATACTTGTCATTGATGTCAGCTTAAGCATGCATGATGAATTTGAAAAACGCTTACCCCGGGATTATTCACTAAAAACGTTTACGACTTGGTAATAATTTAAAATTAGATCTTCCAGTTGATCAGCTAGGTTTTGACAAGATTTTGTCCTGTCATTATTAATAAATCGTCATTAAATTAGAACTTATAAATTATTCTATTACTTATGACATTTGCTCAGTTTCCAAATAATTTTTATTTTGAAAAATTGTTACCGACAGGAATTTACTCCTATTATTGCCAAAAAACATTCTTAATTTATAAATTTGCGAAAAAATCTCAGTAATAAATCCATAATTCTTATACCTGTCAATGTAAGCCTTTACCTGTCAAATAAGACCGGTCTTACCACTAGTAAAGCCGGCTGTTAAAGTATAGCAAGTGTTTTTTCTCTCCCTTGAGAACTATATTTAATTCAGAAAAATGTTGTTACAGCAACCCCTAAACCGATCCCCACTATCGTCCGTGACGCCTCCCATGTCCAAGCAGACGAACTTGACCGAATTCATAGCCTACTTGGAAGAAATTCAACGTCAACCATTTATAGGTAAGAAAAAGTAACCAACTTCTTGCATTTTCACATTAACAAAAAGTGTAGGAAAACCAACAACCAATTCGAAGTCAGATCTTTATACTCTAGTTCTTTTTTTTTTTCAGTGACTTACTCCTGCTCCCCACCGTAGACATCTGCTACCTGGAATTCCCCGAAAACACCGACATCTCCCACTACAACAGCGCCCGAATCAACGCCTGCAACTTGCGAAAAATCCACGAAGAATCTCAACGCCTTGCCGAACGGGAACGAGTCGAGCGTCTGGCAACGCTGCAATTCCCCAGCTCCCGACACATTCGCCATCAGCGGCAACACCGCCAAAGTCATCTGGCCAGCGGCGACGCGGGCAGTATCAAACTGGCGGACGATCTTAGCAATATGGCGGGAAACGGTCATCAGATGTCCGAATTGGAAAGCAGTTTGAGGAGTAGCATAAATAACAAGCAAATAGTTTTTACCAGGGAGGAGTTGGAAGAGTTTCAGAGGGACAGGGGGTTGAATCGGTAAAATTGCAATCGAAAAATTAGGAAGTTTAGGTCTTTTTCGTGGGAAAAGGCATTGGAAATTATATTATTTGAAAATTTAACTCCATAAGCCACTTTTATTTTAAAATTTGACTTGACTAATGCCACGTTGTCACGTCGTGAATTATTTCTTAAAAAAATTGACTTGATTGCGCTCTTGCCACGTCTTCAAATATTTCCTCAAAAATTTAATTTGACTGCACTGTTGCCACGTAGCGAAATATTTCCCTAAACACTCGAATTTCCAAGCCTTTACTCCCGATTTGTTTTAAACAAAAAATATAGGAAAACAAAGACTGTATTAGCATTAGACTCTAGAAAGTATTCAGTTTAATTTAAATATTTCGAATATTAATATTTAATAGACAATCTTATTTTTGTCTTTGTAATGCTTAAAAATCATAGAAACCAAATCATATCGTTTTACTTTAAACTAAGCTAGGTATTACCTAAAATTTAGGTAATTTTAGGGGAAAAAGTATAATCTAGTGTAAATAGACCACTTGAAGAGATAGTACTATAACCCATAACATTAATTAGTGCTTTTATATACAGGGTTTCACTAAAATAATGTCACTTAAACAAGTACTTTTGAAATCACCCAGCTAAAAGGCTGATACTATGCATGTAGCAACCGAAATTACTTAACGAACAACAACACGAACCCTCGCGAAGTTGTCTGTTGTCATGGTCGCGGTAGCTACTTACGGTAAACAGTTTTTAGGAGGTTCTGGGTGATGATTTATTTCTTTTCGTGATGTATTTATGCTTGAGCCCTGTAGATAATGTCGTGTTCAATGTAGTATTTGTAAGTACCTTACTGTCGAGTATTACTAAATTTTCTTAGCAACCAAATGACGAAAAATTAAGCATATTGTATAGTATAACAAGGTATTATTACTATTATTTAAATTTTAAAAATAACTGACAAAAAAGTAGTTTTTAAATAAGAAATGCCCCAAAAAACACTTTTTAGTGCTTTTTTAATGACAGATGAGCATGCGATATCTGTCATTAATGTTAACTAAACTGCTGCAGAGCAATTTTTCACTAAATTATAAGGGCCTTGCTCACTCAATTATTGTTCTAATGGGCAAAATCCTTATACATAGTCTTAGGAATATTTGTGTAGGTAATTTTTTTTATTTAATTTATTTTTCCCAATAATTTTTTTTAGATAATATCAATACCAAGGTATTTTTAAGATGTAAGATAAATAATGAAAAATACACTGCCCTAAATAACACGAGCAGTGATATACCCGTTTTTATTTAGTTCAATTTTAACAGCAGCAACTGTGCTTAGGTTTGTTCTTCGTTTTATTTTGTTTTGTGTTTTATTTATTTGTTAAAAAACCCATGTTTTGTTCCTAAATAATTATATACGTTCAATGTACTTACTTTTAGAAAATTAGACGAATTTTAGACGAAAATTGAATTTGTAAAATAGATTTATTTTTTATTTAATATAACCCGTAGTTGATAAGTAGCCCTTTGTTTTATATTATGTAAATAATGTATTATATTTATGTCGAAATAAAGAGAAATTCAAAAAAGGTAAATCTAGGTTTTTTATTTTTTCCTATCTGCAAACACTGAATTATAGCGCTGGGTACCACGTGACATTGTTGGTGAAGGCGCCGGGTACCACGTGACATTTTGGTGAGGTGCCGGTACCACATGACAATAGCACCCCTCAAATTTCAAGTTAACAGGCTGTTAATCTTGTCTTTAATACGAATAATTTTCTCGTCAGTTATGCCATCTATGATCTGGAATAATTCCTCTAACGATATCGCAGTCCTTTGAAACTTTTGTACGGCATCCGCTAGTGGTCCAAAATTAGTATAAATCGCTTGTAAATCTGCTTCAACTTGACTGTCTTAAAACACACTAAGGAAACCCCCGTAAAGTACACTAACACCGCGTCAAGTCTGACCAACCGCTCTCAAAGAGGAACTGTTTGCTTTGCACTTTTTGAGGATTTCGCGGTCGCCTGACTTTTCGGCTTTCGGTTTGGATGCTTTTCCCCGCCGAAACACCACTGCTGTTTAATGTACATAAGTGCTTTGGTAAATCTTACTTATATAATTTACCTACCCCTCTAACCTAACCCCCTGTAGGTATTCATTATGAATATAAATCTGTGCCAGCCAATATGGCGGACCTTTTAACCAGTGGCGGTTGGTGAAATTTCAAAGTTGTGTATCTCTGTTCCATGGATTTATTATAATAAGGATAAGATATCCGTATACTGTGAGCGTATCGAACGTGAAGCCTTATATAATATAAATATTTTTGTTGTTTGTTATTCTCTTGGGAGAGCAGTTTACGAACTACGAACATAGACAAGACTACTAATTACTACGTAATTGAATCAAGAATGGTAGTAGAAAGAGATAAAATAGCATTGGAGTGTTGGAGCTCAGAAGTGTTGTTGTCTGTGCTGGTTGTTTAGGAAAACCCTCTGAACACTCGGTTACACGTACGTCTTTGTCTAATGAAATAGAAAAGAAAAAGTGCGACGTATAGATTTATATAGATTTATAAATGACTCAGCGACTTTAAATAAACACCTTTAGAAGTAACATAACCTATAAATAATAAAACCTTTTTAACTTAAATTTATTATTATTTAGCAGAAAAATAAAATATTTTGGGGCTTTTATTACTTTTAGTAAATCTTGTGATGCTTCTTTTTTGTACAAAAATACAAGGTAAAATAAGATGTGGCCAATGTTTACAAATTGTGTTTACAGTGTCGTTTAGAATGGTTTGTTTTGGCTTCAAAGAATGTGAAATCATCCCGTATCCAGTCCTAATAAATCCATGCTCTGTTCATACTTACAGGATCCGTACCAAATTTAGGGGTTTTAATAGTGAGCTCACTGGGAATGTTTTGGTAAAGAAAAAAAACATTTTGTAATTTGCGAAAAAAAGTTAAATTTTTGGTGCGGCCCACCCAAGAAAAAAATGAACACGTCTAGGTATTTGCTTTCTTTTTTTTCTAAACAAATTTTACATCATTTTGTCGACAGTTTTTAAATTTTGAGAGAAAACAATGTGTTAGTAGAAAGTTATAGTCATTTGAATTTTTTTAAGCCTAAAATATAATTTTCCAAAAAATTCAACTGACTATAACTTTCTACTAACACATTGTTTTCTCTCAAAATTTAAAAACTGTCGACAAAATGATGTAAAATTTGTTTAGAAAAAAAAGAAAGCAAATACCTAGACGTGTTCATTTTTTTCTTGGGTGGGCCGCACCAAAAATTTAACTTTTTTTCGCAGATTACTAAATGTTTTTTTCTTTACCAAAACATTCCCAGTGGGCTCACTATTAAAACCCCTAAATTTGGTACGGGTCCTGTAAGTATGAACAGAGATACCTACACAACTTTGAAATTTCACCAACCGCCACTGCTTTTAACACTCAAAAGAGTTGCATGAGAGAGAGCATGGGGAGTATTAAACTAAAAGTTAAAAAATTCCCGTAAAACCCTATAAAAAAATTATCTACAATTGAAATTTAACAAAATTGCTTGTTATAATGCGTTTTACAACGTATCAAAAAAAAAGTCCCAACTGCAAAAACGCCTCGGTATAGCTGTCTAATCCCTGACCCTAAAAAATGAAATGTACTTAACCCTACGAAAAAAAAACACTTAAAATATTTTGAATACCTACCTCAACTTTTACATTAGTTGTCTCCCCAAAAAACCGGGCATCATCAGGTTCACATTACATCTGAGAAGTGACT
Source organism: Philopedon plagiatum (assembly GCA_963971165.1). NCBI lineage: Eukaryota > Metazoa > Arthropoda > Insecta > Coleoptera > Curculionidae > Philopedon > Philopedon plagiatum. The sequence goes on from OZ020193.1 coordinate 112,686,692, forward strand.
ATCACAACATTCTCTCCATCCTCTTTTTCTATCTGAATATACATGTCTTCGTCAGACAGTTCCATTACGTTTTTAACTACTTCATATTTAATATCCCCGCTATTCGTTATTGAACTATCCGCATTATTCGGCACAGGTTCCATATTTGGCATCAGAAAAGAAGTCTTTTCCTGACTAGATCCGGGCCTGCTATTTTCAGGGACCTTGTTATAAGGTATGCTTTCAATTACATAAAATTTTGCTTGATTAAAATCAGCGTTGCTTAATGGTCCGCCATTATTACCACCCTAAAAATATACAAGGAGTTGGGTAACTAACTACCTTAGCAGTGGCTAACATATCTTAGTACAAAAGTTGATAATAAAAGAGATGCAGGGTGTTAAAGTTAAAATTTTATTTAACATTTATTTTTTAATCGATATGTTTTGAAAGATACTAAATAAATTCACAGAATTTGGTAGGCGGGGTTATTAACGTCGCTACAAGCAACCGCTTTTGAGAAAAATGCGTTTGAATTCGGTGTTGCACAAAATATTCTGTGCAACACCGAATTCAAATGCATTTTTCTCAAAAACGGTTGCTTTTAGCGACATTAATAAAGAATACCTTTGTCAAGTAAAAAGGGAAGGGGAATAATAATTTCTTTTCAGAAATTGTGTACACTGAAGCACAAAAAAGTTGGGACGATTTAAAATGGAATACTTTCGAAAAAGCTGTTAAGATATTTTTGAAAAAAGGTATAATTTGTATATTATAGACCTTACATAGACGGTTTTTTATATTTTGTAGACCAAGCATGAATGGTTAATATTTATGCTACAATAATATAGTAGTAAAAATAGTTAAATCTCATTCTTACCTCCAACAAATTACGTAAAGGGCTCTGCTCATTTTTAAAATTAATGTCCTCAACTGGTACCGTGGGGGTGGGATACTTGACAGCATTTGGTTCCTCTACCTGAATAATAATTTCTTCTGAACTTTCCTCTGTTTCTTTTCTGTCTTGCGTAACTTTCGAGGGACCCTGTATTATCGCTGGTTCCTCTGGGATCTTAGCTTTTTCTTAAAAAAAGGTATAACAGTATCAAGCAGAAGCTTGCTATAATCATTTAGTTACCTTTTCCTTTTTCCAGTAACTCCGCAATAGCATTGTATTCCTCAAACAGATCTATCTCACAGTTTTTGATTAACCTTGTAGGTGAAGCCTTTACAATAGATTTAATGCAATTAACTACAACAACTTCACTGTTTAAAGCATTTTGCTTAATTCTGTAATACTTTTCTAAAGGCTCAAAACATTTCACACAAGCCACTGGTTCTACAGTTATAGATAGATCCTAAAATTGTATGTATTATTACAGTATTATATTATTATATTATATATTAAATTATATGTATGTGTTCTTGCGGCTTCAACACTTTCAAAAGTACTTATTTTCACTATATAAATCCATTTTTAATTATAAAAACGTACAGGTAACTCTTCAAAATGAAATACTAAAACCAAAGCTTGACAATATTAGACATGGCGTCTAGCGTCTTTAGGCAATGCCTACTTGATAACTTATTCTACTGGTTTGATTGGCCGCAAAGGCCCGTCTATGCGGTGACGTGTTTTCATGGCATGCTTGATGATTTTGTTTTCTTGATATGAAATAATGTAAATATAAATCCTACCAAGGTACCTACCTGGTTGCTTATCAAAAATTGAGACAAGAATAAATGTAATATTAAATAGCTGCATATATATAAGAGTATATACTTGATTTATGGCTTAATTTGCAACAAACAATAACTTTAAATAACAAAATAACACACAAGCTTACAATTTCTGGTAATGTTGCAGCAATAATCTGTGCATTTTTACTTCCTTTCGTCAGAGAAATATCAACAAAATCATCCCCATTATAAATAAGTTTAAGGCATAAACGACAGACGTTTAAAGGCAGTTTTTTCTGGGGTAAAACGTCAGGGCGTAGTTTGAATTTCGTTCCAGGAAGGTATTTACACCTTATATAGTTTTCAGCATCGTTAGGAAGCTAAAAAGGTTATTATAAAACAAAATCTAGTCAATATACCTAAAATTCAAAGAAAACTTACATCGAAATGATCTTCGCAACAATAGAGAACCTGTGATTTGGCCGCAAGCGTCTTCCCAACAAAAGACAGCCATTTTTCTCTGTTTTCTAAATTAGCTCCTATCTTAAAAAATTGTTTTTCCGATATTTCTTGAACGTTGTTGCAGTATGGAACGCAGCATCTTTTTCGTTTTTGTGGAGCCATAACAATTCCGAATTTGGGAAGAACAGACCTTTACAATAGTTATATTAAGCTCTAAAATGAAGAGGAACAGAACAGAAACTCAATTAAGAAGACTGCTGCTTTGTTTTTGGGATTATTTAAAAAATAATCCTTTATAATCAAATGAAACAATGTAAAATAAAAATATTTTAAAATCCTGTGCAAGTAGTTACCTTAGAAATAAAAAATAGGGTGAAAATCTTTACACTTTTAGCACTGAAAAGAAAAACAAATCATAATAAACCCCACAATGTTTATTTTTCTTTTATAAACCAAACTACCAAACAAAACAGTGAGGTTATAATTATTTAGTGCCTTGATAGAGTTAGTGACAACACGGTGACTCTATCTATAGAAGTGACGCCAGACATATTACAAGAATAAATCTGCAATTTTAAAATTGGTTTTAGTCACTAGATGACGCGCAACCCTCGCATTTTTAAATTTTGCCGGGAATGCGATTTAATCTTGGAATTTCCTATCACTGCAAGTTCAAGTAAAATAAACTGGTTTCAATAACTTCTGTTTGCTTCTATTTTTGGTTACTCGTCTTCACTGTGGTTCTTCGTGGATTTTTAATCAATCGTTGTCGGGATTTTTAGTATTTTTAGTTTGGTGTATTAGAAAAAGAACGGAGGTACCATTATTTCTTCAATTTTAAATCAGGTAAGTTTTGTTGGAACTTTTTTACAGAGAGGAAAACCACACATTGCACTCCTTCGCATGTGGTTCTAACTACTTTTAATTGCTAATTAGTGCTGGGAATTACTTTTGTTGTTGTAAAATTAATTACAAATTTTGTTCTGTTGTGTAAGAGTGCCGTGAAGTTAAAGTAGATATATAACATAATTAAGAAAATTGGAATACGTACCTGTTAAAATGATGATTCTTTAAAAAAACGGTATATATTTCATAAGTATTATTTTTTCTTGGCTTAAATATTATATTTTAAGAAAGCTGCGAATTTCTAAGGTACGTTTGAGTCATATTTCTCTTATAAATAATATAATACGTGATAAGTCATCGAATACAGGTGAAAGAATTTCCTGGAAATCAGTTGTATAGAATAACGTCCTTCTCTTCTTACTTATTTAAAGATTGCCTTAAATTCTTAACTGCATTTTAAGTTATTTGTACCTGCTTTTAAATAAGGGTCTGTGATAGGTTTGTGTGACACAATAACCTAGGTATATACCATCGTCCCAGATTAACCTACACCCATCGACGGAAAGAATAATGTCTAGTCGCTGAAGAATCATTTTAGTTTTTAGTTCTGGTGCAGCGACTCTGGGGATAGTATTACGTTCACGCTTGCTGGTGACATTTTTGCCACTAACGACATTTTTCACGTCACTAGTTCATCATCTCTTATCAGATTATCACGTGATTAAAAAGCGATATCGCTAGTAAACGTGAACGTAATACTATCCCTGGAACGCTAAATTCCCTCCCCCTTAAAATTGGAAGAAGCAACTCTCGGCTTAACAAGACCCTGATTGGCTTAGGGCTTGGGGCCCCTCGCGTCGTGGGGTTTTCGGGGGCGTCGAGGACGCTTTAGCAGTTGAAAAGTTTAACTTATCCCAACGTTTTAAAGTTGAGCAGACTTTAGGTCCCAACAGAAAAATTTAAAAAGGAATGCTTAGTTATCCATGCGTGTATTTTGAGTCTTTTTTCAGTTTGAATTTTGGGAATCGGAGTTCAAGTCCAAAAAGATTATCCACGGAAAGTAAGGATAATTATTCAAAAAATATGGGGAAAAATAGTTCAAATACGTAGACGAATACTAACAATATAGTACGTAGGTCACAAAAGTTGAGAGAGGTTATCAGAAAAAGTTAATATTTCATTTCACAATTTCGGTGAACTACATACTGATAAATAACTTCTACGATGGTATCTATTGTTAATATACTCATAATGTTATTGTTAAAAATTTTAAACCCGAAAAACCTTGTCAAAATGAAATTAAGTTGGCCATCATGGACCCGAACTTTTTATATTTTTTAGGCTTTCTGCTTATTCTAAACCACAATCATGCTAATACACCTTCTTACACTGTCTTCTCTCGTGATAAGCATAGTCCAGGGACAGCTGGAGTCTCCATGTCCAGGGGTACTAGAGTACGAACCGAGAAAAGAGGGCCAAGATGACAGATGGTACGGGGTGGTGACGTTGCGTACCGCCGAAGATTTAGAAGGGTTGTGGTTAAAGATTATTTTGGATAGAAAGGCTGATTTGTTAGGGGTAAGTATTAGGATTTCGTTAAGGGCAATTGCCGCAAAAGAGAGTCACGTTTACACTATTCTCGTCCTTTATAAAAAAATGTGAAAACGACAAGAAAAATAATGCTTGCGATAAATAGGGTATTAATAGATGCAATTTCTTTAATAGAACGGGTTGTTTAAATATTCAGATTTTAGTTCATCTTTTTGTCGCCGTTCTTATGTAAATTATATAGTTAATTAATTTGTTTGTTAGACATATTTTGTCCTTGCGGATTGCGGCTATCATACGACGAAGTAGTGTCTAGATCAAAAACGAGTTTAGACCTTCTTTATCGTTGGAATTCTCCCATTTGTGAACAGTTCTTTTTATGCATATTTTGGTTAATTCTTCGTATTGTGTGCTAACTAAACCCGGATGATCAGCCTGTCAAGTCCAACCTGTTAGTCTTTTTCTATGCTAAAGAGTGAGGTGTATTTTGCATATTTTAAAACCTGTTTTCATTTTGAAAATTTTTGATTTTTACTTTCGTAAAAACAACTGTATATTTTAGGTTTTTAACAAGCCAAGTACATTTTTTTATAGAGAGTGATCTTTGAGACGAATCAAAAAATTAACCCCACGATTTACTGAAAAGATTTAAGATTTTAAGAAAATTTTAATTTTTATTGCCCTCTGTTGAAAAGTTTTTATTTGATCAACTGTACCTATCTTCCAATCTAAAGCGAATTCCCGCGAATATATACTTTATCCGATAGCAAATTTTCTGGAGATTCCAAAAATATATAACTTATTAGGGTTTGGTTAAAAATTCTACCCAGAATCTAATAAAAACTGAATTAAGGTAGAAAATTTTTATCATTCTCTGTTTAAAAAGTTTTTATTTAATCAACTGTATCCTCCAATCTAAAGCGAATTCGTTAACTTAAATCCGGGAAGTGGGTTCCAAAAAGGTAGACATTTGTTCGTTTTACCCCATTCACTCCCCCCCCCCCCCCCCCCCCTCTAAACGTAGTGCTTTCGGTACGCTTCTATACTCTTAAGGCAAGAAAACCTTGAATATATCACCATATCTCACATGAAATTGATGTGCTTAAATATAACCCTGCGTATAATGTCTTAACCTTGACTCTGTCTGATGTCTTTTGGGGAAATCCATATTTCCGAGTTACCAGAAAACATCAGCTTGGGTTAATTATCATATTAACGTCTCTAAAATCAGGTTATTGGATGATTAAGATTCAACACGTCACTACCAAAATCGTAAACAAGAACAATACAAAACATTTTGTTTGGTTTCGATGAAATTAATAATAATTTATAGATGAACCAAAGTATCTGAAGAATTTTAACAAATTCCAAATCAATAATATCTAATTATACTTTCAGGAATTTAAATAAAAAGTTTGGGTTTTTGGAAATATGGAATTTCCAAATTAAGATTTATATAACTTATTCTTTGACTCCTATATGTAAATAATAGTAATTGTGTCTATTTATTCGTTGATTTCTATCATTTCAGAATTGGTTTGCAGAATCTGTATCAGCAGATAACATAGAACATTCTATAAGAAACCCGTCCTACACTTTACAAGCTGGTCCTCCAGTTTTAGTCAGATTTTTCGTCAAGTATAACGCAGGCAGCATCGTGCCTACTGTGAAGAAAATATTGTTAAATGGTAAGCGCGGGTCTGTGGCCCCAGAAAAAATGTCACCCTGTATACCTATTGTTTGATTTGCCAAGTTCATAATTCGTTATTAAAAAGTTATGAATTATTCTTCTTACATTTTTGAGATTTGCTTCCATATGATTTTTACCTTAAAACTGTCAATTATAATCCCTTACTTGTCAAATTAGACCGATATTAGCAACTGTGAATCTGGAGGTAGACGTTCAACACCCGTCTCTTGACAAATAAGTGTTATATTGACAACTTGCCAAAACTTTTAAGACTATTTAAAAGAACAAGAGTTTAAAACAGGACAAATGAACCAAATTTTGTAAGATACATCTCTGATTACGTAAACAAGGTATGTTAATTCTTATGCAAAATATCGTTGGAAGTAACATTAACAAACAGAGGAGAAGAATGGAAGGAAATAAATAAGAGGATGGCCAAGGGAAGCAAAGCGGCAGGAATGTTGCACAGAATACCAAAAGCAAAAAATATATCCGGGGTGCCGAAAATAAGGATATATCAAATGTATCTAAAGGTGTAAGGTCTGAGCTATTTGCAGGCCAATGTAACGTTCCAAATCTACCGATCCATTCGTTATACTGATGGTTTAAAAAATTGCGAACCTCAATTATATTATGGCCATAATACGTCGACGTTCTTCAAGTGGCAATTCGTCGAGAATATCTTCGATTTCATTTTCTAGAAGATTAAGATAGCGCTGGCCAGTTAAAGCTCCCAGAAAAAAACGGTGGTCCTAGAATTTTATTTTGTAATATCCCACGCCAAACGTTAATGGAATTAGGTACGCCCCTGACAAGCAATGTCTTCGACGGTAAAGGGATTTTCATCCGACCAAACTAGAACATTTCCGCAGTTGAGAAAGTTGCTTCGTCTGTCCAAACGATAGTATGAAATAAATTAGGATCTTGCCGCATTCTTTCGTTAATATTTGTGACAAAAGTATATCTCCTTTCTTTTTGACCGGCACTAAGCTTTTAAGCTGGCATTCTTTTATATGGTCTATACTTAAAATACTTTAATGTTCTTTGAACTATTCCATAAGTCAACATTTTATCTCTTCTTCCATATCTGAGATACCGCAACAATCGATAATTGATTTTTTTTTGATTCTATTGAAAATATAATAAACCGCTAGGTCCCTTTCTTCATTTCTTTCTCTTGTTCTTTTTCCATTGCCCAGAATTCCTTTTTCTTCTAGTCTTCTATTTGTTTTTGTTATATGGTGTTTAATGATGGAGTTCTTTGTCCCTCTTCAATACTTTCTTCATATTGTCTTTGTGTCTAACATTATTGTTATTTTTTAAATATAATTTGTGTTTTAATGTTGATTTTCTGTTGGACTTTTTCCTGGTTATATACTGCATAGTTTAAGTGGAATGTACCTATAATTGTATCTGTAATTGGCACCTGTGCTATTGATACTTGTTCAATAAATAAATAAATAAATAAATAAATAAATAATTTTGACATTTCGTATCTCTAATTAATAGAATAACTCATTTTGCATAAAAATAAAATTATAACTTCTCGGCGACTAAAGTATCATTAACTTTGACTTACCTACGAAGAAAATTTAAAAATGTAGCAGGTATTTCGTTCGCAACTTGGATAGTTACGTTTAAAGTATATTTATGCGAAATAATTTTTAATTTTAAATATTTCAAAAACGATTGATAAACCGTATAGGGTATGTTATACAAAATATGTCTAGAACTTCTCCTAGAATCCAAAAATATGATAAAAATCATACCATCCAATTAAATAAGCGAGAAAATCGATGTTTTATACTATATTTTATTCTTTCGATGCTTAATTGTTTTGCTGATAAGTGATTAGATATATGAATGACCCATAAAAATCCACAAAACTTTCATATTTAACATTTTTCCCATCTTTAAAAATAAAAAAGTTATAAGGCCTGTTCACTATTATTTGGATATCCCTGTACGCATCTTGCAAAATTTGACCCATTTGTCTTCTAAACCCCATCCGCGGACATGCTGTATATGAATAGACCCAAGGACGGGACCCTTGGTACTTGAATCTAAACATTTTCTTGTTCTGTAGGTAAACAAATATGCCCAAGCAAGCAAAATCCTCCAGCCGAACCGCCTCTTCACATAAGTCAACCAAAGCAGCCAAGTGGTACTGTGTCTAAACCTACCCCTAGTAGTCGTACCACTAGTACTACTAGACCCACTAGAGTGACTACTCCTGATGCTGATATTTTGTTAAATGGCGACGGGGGATTTAGGTACGTATAAATTTAGTAAAAGCAAAAATTCGATTTAAATTCAAAGTATGTTTGAGAACATTCGGAATATTTTCAGTTTCTTAGTCGCGTATAACGAATTCGGAATTGACTTGCCTTATTTTGCCCTTATTTACAAACTTTCTAGTTCCTATATTACAATAAAAAAGTCACTGCTACTACTGCTAGTGAATACAAATTTTAGCACCCTATAACCAATAACCTTCATACCAGAGAAGAACGCATCAACGAGAAGCAACAAAACTGTCCAATCCTTTGTACTTTCGTGGTCACGAATATTTGACAGTAATCAGGTCTCGTACACTAAGGAAAACGGCGACTGCCTAAAAATTTCTTGTACACTGAGAATATTTTTTAATTTTGTACGAAATTGTAAGAAATTAATCTGATGTAGTTTAGCGTATATTCCTTGCACACTTTAATCTAAATGATATTATACAGGGAGGGTGCTGATCAATTTTAATGAAATTTGGTAGAAAAGTTTGCAGTGGGTGTAAGAAAAAGAGGGTGTGGTCACACTGGTCACCCAGAAATACTTTTTTTGTAAAACGTTTTGTCAGTTTACTAACAGGTCTTTAGACTATTAATCAAATTCAGCTGTCATACTGGATCACTCCCCTGTCCTACGCCCAAAAGTTTTAAGCTGAATGTATAGCCGGGGCCAAAAAAAAATTTTGTCAACACAAGCTAGACATACCAGACTAACCTGGCTGGTCGAACCTTCGACGGTAATCAGGTCTTACCCCCACCCCATTTTTTTTGGCGGGAACGCAATTGTCGCTTATCGTTGATGCGTTCTTCTCTGTTCATTCTTATGAAAAACAAACCTCTCGTCTATCTAATAGACTCAATATAACACTTTTAGGCCTGAAAACGGTCTTTGGTTTTCGTCAAATTCGCATGATGACGATCAATATTTCAATGGCGATTTCTATGTTGCTTCAACTCAAAAACCTACTTCCAGGCCCGTGTCAGTCGTGAAACAACAGATACAGTGCGGAACGGTGGCGCAGATGGCCCGTCCTTTGATCAGTTACGGTCAAGAGACTACTCCTGGTAAGTCATACTTTAAAATCCCGAGAGGTTGCTCGAGGGATTGTGCTTAAAGTGATAAATAGCTAAAGGGTGTCCCAGCAATTTTAGAAAAATAACATGCTGGTTTATGTTAGAAAAAAGTAGTGACTTTGCAGTTATATTTAAAAAAAAATTCAAATGTTCCTTTCGGCTGTTTCTGCAGAACACCATTCTTTGCGTAAAACTGTCGAGAGCATTTTGGCACAACTGCGGTTCAATTTCACCAGTAATTTGACGAATGTTTTGCCTCAGGTCATTAATCGTCTGCGGATTATTAGCATAGCATGTCATAGCATTCATAAATACAAAAAGGAATTCTCAAGAATTAATTTTGCCACAAAAAAGACAATGATTAAATTAAATTGACCATTCGTGAGACAAGAAATTTAAATAAATATTTTTTAAAGCAAAGAAAATGTGAAAGTTTTATTGAAATTAATTCATGTAAAAATTAATTAATTATGTAGTGGTACTGAAGTATAGTTATACATTATGCGTTTAGCAATGATAATATATAAACTAACTCCACAAACAGGCGCTAAACAGCGTCATTTATTTAAATAAAAATTTGAAAAATACATTTTTTCAAGAAATTTTGGTTAAGGGTCTAAAAAATTAGAGACTCATATTTCTTTATCATGGGTACATATAATGTATTATTTTTGCTTTATATTTTAGGACAGTGGCCCTGGCATGCCGCTCTTTATCGTTTGAGGGGTACTGAACTGATTTATACGTGTGGAGGTACTCTAATTTCAGAGCAGTTCATTGTTACGGCTGCGCATTGTGTCACTAGACCTAGGACTACTACTCCAGTCGATAAGCAGTTTCTGGTAGTTTACCTAGGTAAGTTGCATGACGCGGATAAAGTAACTACATAACGTAAGGTAAAAAAAACGTCCTCAAATTATGCCGTGGAATTAATCGCGCATGTCTTTTTTTTAATTCTTAATATATATATATATATATATATATATATATATATATATATATATATATATATATATATATATATATATATATATATATATAGTTCGTTTTGATCGTTAGTTTCGGTGTGAGAGCTGAAATTATCAAAAAACTTCATAAAGTCTGTGACAAATGTAAACCCAATATGTATGCGGCCGTGAAGAAATTCGCGAATTAATTCATGAATTTTTTCGGGAAGAAATTGTTGATGTAATACCCGCTTAAAGAAACTATTTAAATACAAGCAAAAAGCTAGTTAACAGCACAGATTTACGTAAATCTGTGTTAACAGTTTTAAAAAAGATTATAACAGGCGGATAAGAGTTAACCCTATAAAAAGTTCTTATTCCAGATCTTGATCGAGCGGATAATATATATGTATATATATATATATTATATATAGTATATATATATAGATATATATATATATATATATATATATATATATATATATATATATGTATATATATATATATATATATATATATATATATATATATATATATATATATATATATATATATATATATATATATATATATATATATATATATATATATTGCTAAACGGTACATTTGTCATCCCACTATATCCATGGGTCGTTCGTCAACCCGACTTTTTTTGCATGTATGAGGTGTATACCCGAGCAAAAATAAGATTTAAAACTGTTGTATTCAAGGCATCTTTAGAGGGGTAGAAAATTTGACAATTAAAAAATATTCTTTTTACGGTATAAAGGTTAGCCCATGTCTTGGTTAGCCCGCCTCTGACACGTATTTCTATGTAATCGGTATATCGGTTAGCCAACAGCGTTGCCAATTGTCGCTGACACTTTTGTCACCTTTCGGGCCGACATGTGCGCAGTGGTATTTGGTTAGTGTTAGTTTATATTTATACTTCATAGGGCGAATATTTTTGTGTCTTAAAATTTTGTAATTGTGATTTACGTTAACAAAATGGCCCACATGGGGTTAAAGATCCTAAATATGGCGAAAGAAGTGGATAAACAGGAAGAAAATATAAACAAATACGATTTTCGAAAGAAAATAAAGGTAAGATAATTCATAGTTTAATACGTTTTTCAAGTAACTAGGGATATAAAAAATTAAACTAATTGTAAGTTGCAAGTTGTTTCCTATTAATTAGGCACCACGTTTTCATGACTTCAATTTTATAAGTAGCTCCCCTATTAACAATGCGATTTTTGTAAAATTTGGGTGGAATATACAGGGTTCCCCATTTTCAACACTTATGGGGTTTCTCAGTAATTAATAAAATTAACCAAAAACTAACATTACACTTATGACCTATTTTTTGGAGAAATTAAAAATGCTATATACAGAACTTAAAAATATTATTTTTTCACAGAGATACAGGGGTAAATTCAAAAATTGTCGATTTGGAAAATTTCTCATACTTTTTTTATTTTTAAAAATCGAAAAAAAAACGGTCAAGTGCAAACTATACTTGCACAATTAGTGTTCCGTGCCATCAACCTCCCACTTAACCTGAGCAAACCTCGGCCGCCCGATCTCCGTCCATCTGCCGCGCTACCCTCGGCCGACGGCACTAACGCCCTATCACATCGCGTATGCGCGGAGCTGAGTGCGCCAAATTAAAAATTTTGAAAAACGTGTAAGGACAAAAGTTGTTCCTTACATCGTGAGAAATATTCTTTGTCGAAAACTTTTTCTCTAAAACCAATGGTTCAGCAGTTATAAGTAAATAAACAATTAAATTGTTCATAACAATTGACCGCGCTGGAATTTTTCAATCCTGATAATTTTCGCTCAATTTACACCTAATTCTCAATGTTCATGATTTTTTTCAGATTTGTCTAAGCGATCCTCCTGGTGATAAGGGTGGTGGACAGCAATTTTTAAGTGTTTTTCCCGAAAACTGTTTTAAAAAATGCAATAAAAAAATACATAATATATATTCTTGAATTCGTGCTTCAATAAGCTTTCATTTGATACCCTGCACCAGAATTAAAATTCAACTTTTCATACTTCACGTCTATAATTGGGTCACCACACTCTATCTCTGTGCTAAATTTAAAATTTTTATGTTGAATAGTTTCAGAGAAAATCGCCTGTGACAGACACACGGGCGGACACCGAAGTGATTCCATATGTATTCCGTTTCACGGAACACTAAAAATTTAGGGAACTTTTAGTTATAATTTGTTAGGCAAAATTTGATGGCAGTGTCAGCATTTTTATACAAGGTCATATAAAAATGTTATTTAGCATAACATGGATATTTTAAAATGGGACACCCGATATATTATTTGTCAAAATGTTGAAACATTTATTCTCTTCTCAAACATATGCCACACTTTATATCTAAATTTAAAAGTAGACAGCTTTTTTTCAAAAATTTCAATTTATTCTATAGTAGTCCATGGAAAAAACAGAAGAGTTAACTATTATTTTCTTATTGCCAAAACCTAAGAGTGTCATAATATGATTTAAGAGTATAGAAAATAAATTTAAATTTAAAAAGAGGAAAATTTGGGCTGTATTCTGAAAATGGGGACATCTAGTGAAAAATTAGCTGCGCTACTTGATTGTCAGTAAATAACTATATTAAGACCAGTTCTTACATTCTTTGTAACTTAAATTGATATAAATTTCTGAGGTACAAGGGGCGTCCAAAAATTGGAAATTTTCAATTTCGCCCTGTATACCAAAAACCAAGATGAAAAATTTGTTTGGGGCATCTTTCGTTTCTTAAAAAAATAGAACAGTGCCGCAAAAACCGCATCCCTCTATCTTTACTAATAAGGGGGTTACCCTGTAAAACCACCGAAAACTGGACACCCTGTACTTGCGCATTAGGAGATCGTGGTCCAGTAGAGTATCTAAAATTTAACCAGAGACTTTCTTAGTTAGAAAAAAACTAAGGTAGTTTTTGTTTGTGTGTGTTTCAGGAAGTATTTGTATCAGCGCGACATTTTACGGTCAATAATTGATTCTACAGAAATGGACCTACCACAGAAAAAAAAGCAAAGGTTCAGAGAAAGACTTGGATTAACGATCAGAAGGCCGTCATACGTACATTTTTTCATAAACATATCGAGACAAGGATAGCTCCAAAAAAGCATGAAGTTGAAGAGCGAAGAAGGACTCACAAGAAGTTATTAAAAGACCGTTGATGGGTGCAAATAAAGGCATTTGTGTATAACTGTAATTGTAATAATAACTGTAACGGATAAAATAATGATTTTTGAATAAACCTATTCTCGTAGTAAAATTGTGTTTTTTATCACTAATCTAATTAACCCAAACAACACGATATCATATTTAGAAATTACGGTAAACGGATTATTCCAATAAATGTATTTATCTAAGTATGGGCAAATCAAAACAAAAAGTCTGTTTGTGAAACATCTAAAGCCGTAATAAATTATAGTTAAAAATTAAAAAAAAAAACGCTTTTATGAGTAGCGCACTAAAACCGGGGTCTGCAGTGCGCGCATCGTGCGCTACTTATAAAAGCGTGTTTTTAAAGTTTTTTTACTGAATTAGGTTTGGAACATACACGAGGTCTCAAAAATAATTTTTTTTTACCGACTTTACAAAAAAAAGTACAGTAAGTATCTCCATAAAAGTTATACATTCTAAAAAAAGCATGATTATTCAAAAACTTGATGACGGACAATACAGGGTGGCTCAAAAAGCTGAAAGACACAATTTCAATTTTTTAGTCACCCTGTATGCCCTAGATAAAATATTTGAATAACCATGCTCTTTTTTCACAATGTATAACTTTTTATGACGAAATAGTTTTTTTGTAAAGGCGAAATTAAAAAATTAATTTTATTTTTGGGACCTCCTGTATGTTCCAAACCTAATTCACTAACATAAAAAAAATTAACTCTAGTAGGTACATTTGCAGTGGCAGTTTACCTTTAAATAATGATTTTGCCTTTTTAGCTTCACGTGGATAAGGACTTTTTCATTTTTGAGCCACCCTGTATGTACTTGATCAAATTTTTAAATGGCAATGCTATTTTCTCACGATGCAGAACTTTTTATAAAGAGACACTCTTTCTCGTAAAATCAATAATACAAATTTTTCCATTTCGAAGACATGCTGTATATTTTTTTTAATGAAAAAAAAAATATTATTGTATTGTAAATTTACAGTGGCAGTTTACCTTTAAATAACGATTTCGTCTTTTTAGCTTCACGTGGATTAAGACTTTTTCATTTTGGAGCCACCCTGTTTGTACGAGATCAAATTTTTAAATGGAAATGCTATTTTCTGACGATGCAGAACTTATTATAAAGAGACACTTTTTTTCGTAAAATCAATAATAAAAATGTTTCCATTTCGAAGACATGCTGTATGTTTTTTTCAATAAAAAAACATATTGTTGTATTGTCACCGGAGTTGCATAAGTCTGCAAAGTTTTAAATCGATACGACCATTAGAAGCGGGTGAAAAATGAGCTGTAAGATTCCATTACAATGTTACAAGTCAAGCTAATAAAAGCGAGTTAAAAACAGTCATTTAATTCTAAGCCCAGCTATATACCATAAGTTTATGTTAACGGCCTATTGTTTAGCCCGAAGCGATGTTGCCAAACTTCGGGCTAAACAATAGACCGTTAACATAAACTGATTGTATACAGTCGGGATCACCAAAGGATTTTTGTGTATATCAAACAACAGCGCCACCTGCAGGAACTTTGTGTGAACTAAATGGTGTATAAGCTATATAAAAATGGAATATTGGTCGTCCCAATCAAAAAGTCGTAGAAACAAAGGAATCGTTCTTATCGATGGAGAGAAGGGTGTATACACAGCGATTCCTTGGTGAGCCCGGAACCGGGACGACCAACGGTGAAAAGGGCTGCCCAAGGACCGCTTCACATATTTTACGGGCTCACCTTTAACCGTTTATATATGTATATATATATATATAGAACATATATCAGTATTAAGAAAAAGTAATAAACTAATAAAATTCTAAAGAAAAACTATTAAAACAGTCAATTTTGTAAAATACTTTTTAAGGTGTATTTTAAAATTCCTTAAAAAACTGTTAAAAACATTCAAATTTTTAAATAACGCTTCTTCAAATGAATTTTAAATAACTGTAATTTCTTGATTTTCTTTATGATTTTTGGAAGGTCATTATAAATTTTTATGCCATTATGTAATAAAGACTGCATGCCAAATTTGATTTTTACAGGTGCTGTTTGCAATAATTCAGCTTGCCTTGTGTTACGATTATGTAAATCATTAATGGGATAAATCTGTACGTTTCTTTGTTTTTTACTTAATATTAAAGATTGAATGAATATACATGTTTTTAATTTATACAAATTATTAATGTTTAAATATCCTAATGGTTATATAAGTTTATTGTTGGTTCAAGGTATGGTAGTCTGTAAATACACATAATAATTTTGTTTCGAAGTATTTTTAATGATTTTAGATTTAAATTATTACTCTTGAAAGGTAACATAGTAAAAGGTATAGGTGAAAGTCCTGAAGTTTTAATTTTTAAGAAAATTACATTATTGTCATTGTTACTTCATAATCCAGAATTAAAAAAAACAAATACTATAAAGACCTAAAAATAAATGTAAACTAAATGAGAGAGGTGTCCACCTTCTACTTCCAAACATCTTCTCATTCTTCTTTTTACAGCATCAAAAACATTGGTGAGCACGTGGGGGAGTTGTTAATCTCCTAAAATGTATTTGTAATTCCAGCCCGTAGGTCTTCTAAATTTTCACAAGGGGGTTTTGAAAACCGAGTTATTAGTGTGTTGCCGTGATCATTATTCTGCAAATAACCCATCAACCACTACGAAAACTGCATTTGCTGGGGCTTGTCGTTTGATAACAATTCTTGGACTGAGCTTAGACGATAAGTGTGCATATGCAGGTCGCATTTCAGGATTCTATTGCAGGTTCCGTAGGATATATTTACTTGTTGACTGAAATGCCGAATAGGAGTTTGTGGGTGTTCACTAACAATTTGCCTCAATTCTTCTACTTTTTGTCTAGTTCGAACTTTGGGTCTCCCACTGCCTTCCTTTCTACTCACACTTCCTGTGTCTCTAAACAAAGCCACGGATCTAGTCAAAACTTGGCAAAACTGGTCGAAATCCATGACTATACGTGGAAATTCTGTTTGAAAAACCTGAATGGCGTCCTGTGATGAATAAACCCACTGGCCATCAACAGTTCTACCATTTCTAAAGTAACTTTCGATCATAAAAGCTTTTTGTTCTGCCGTGATTACCATATTTAATTTTCTTAAAAATAAGAACTTCACAACGTTACTGTTCTTTTTTTTTATTTACCTATACCTTTTACCTATGTTACCTTTCAAGAGTAATAATTGAAGACATGCGTAATTCATTCCACGGCATACTTTGAGAACGTTTTTTTATCTTTCGTTGCTATTTACAGGTAAATACAATCTCATCAGCTTTGGCAACGAGGTCCAAGATAGAGAGATAGACAAAATTCACGTTCATCCAGAATATAACTCCACTGTATACTACAATGACATCGCCATTTTAAAACTCAGTTCTCCATTAGAATATAACGATTTCGTCCGGCCATGCTGCCTTTGGGAAGACGGGACCAATAATGTAGATAATGTTGTTGGACGCCAAGGTAGAACTTTCCTGTTATAAAGAATTACATGCCTTTACATTTACACTTAAATCTAATCTTTGTATTTTTGAAGGTCTGTTGAGATGCACTTAGGCAAATAAACACACACTATTGCCGCGTATAAAAAAAGTGAATTTTTTAAATCAAACAATGAATATTTTTTAGGAACGGTGGTTGGATGGGGTTTTGACGAAAACAAACAACTATCAAAGAATCTCATGCAAGCCAAGATGCCCATAGTGTCAACCAATACATGCCTGTTCTCCAATAGAAATTTCTTTTCCCAATTTATTTCTGAGAGGAATTTCTGTGCAGGATTTATCAATGGTAAGTTTCACTATTTATTATTTTGAGAATAATAGAGATACAAGAAATTTTATTTTCACTAACAGGCACGTCAGTATGTAATGGAGATTCTGGAGGGGGTATGGTCATACCTAAAACCTCCACCAAAGGGCAAAGCAAGATTTGGCAACTTCGGGGGATAGTCTCTGTGGGAGTAGCTCTCCAAGGGGAAGGAATATGTGATCCAAATCAGTACATTGTGTTTACAGATGCTGCGAAATATATACAGTGGATCAAACAGATAACGCGACTGTAGAAAGACCTTTTAACTGTTAAGAAGTGTTGCTATTATACAGTATGTCTCGTTTCAGGTGATTTTCTTGTCACTTTGTTTTATTTATCCAATTGTGCTAAATGTTGCTGTCAGGACATTTTAGTCTCCCAATCTTGCCAACTAACTTAATAAACATAAGTAAAAGTTATGTGATAGAAGGACATATATTTTTAAGCATGTAATCAGACTGTTTCTGTATTATATAGAAATAAAAACCTTTTTTTAATACCTTGTTTTAATATAACTATAAATACGTTCGGTCCTAAAAGCAAGGGAAAGCACCGCTTTTCTAAGCTTTTTGGAGATAAAAAAGTAAATTTTTATATATTAATAATGAATCAGTTTAAACTTTATACTGCAGTTCGCCTATTACAGAAGCGACAATCGCGTTCCCGCCCAAAAAAAAATGGAGTGGGGGTAAAACCTGATTACTGTCAAAGATTCTACCGGCCGGGTTAGTCTGGTAGTCGATGACTAGCTTGTGTTGCCAGTGCTGTTGTCTGTGTTATTAAAGTTTTTAAGTGTTTATTTTGCTATGTTGTGTCTTACAAAAATATGCCTGGAAATTGTTGTGCCTTTCGCGGATGCAGTACTCAAGAAGGACAAACAATAACTATGTTTACGTTCCCCGAGGATCTGAACGGTAAATATATATATGTATGTACCTTTCCAATATAAGTAGTGTTTACGTATTTTGAAATGTTTAATTTCTTTTTTTTTTCTTAAAATATATAAGAGTAATACTCACAGTAATTGTTGTAATTGCCATAGTCCCATGATCCAAGTTTGTCCTTTTCTTGTTAAATGAGATTACTTTAGCCCCCAGAAAGTTCATTTTAACTAAATTTATCTGGGCAAAACATTGTTAAGAAAATTGGAGTGATATATGTGTTTTGTAGTTGCAGAAGCTTTTCTAAAAAATTGAGGAAAATGTTTACCATATCTCCATTAACCAAATTTGCATTTCTTTTATAACATATAATTACTTTCCCCCAAAAAGACATCTTTAGATAAAATCTTTTCTCAGGTAAAACTGTCTGACACAAATAATATTTAAAAAAATTCTGTGAGGGATATGTTTTATAGTTAAATAAGCTTTCTAAAATAATTGCCCTTAAGTAATTCTTTAAAAATAGGTGTAGCTTCATAACCTAAGTTTGCATTTTTTGTATTATATACAATTATTTGTATGGCCAAAAACAGATTTTAAATTAAAATTATCTGGCGCCATGTTATTTTTTCTAACATTTTAGCATTTAAAAGGACAAACTCACTTTTTCTGTAGTCTAAAGCAGGAGCAATTTTTCCTTCTCTAGAATGCTTAAAAGGTAGAATTTTTAAGAATAATATCTGAAGATTGACACCAGATTTATGTCCATTGATAGTGGCAAAAAAAAGGAACATAGTAAAATACATTTTCATTTTATAGTATGCGAAAAAGCTGGGTTTAGACCACCCCGGGATAAATCGTAGCTCTACAAGATTTTTTAAAATTTTATTTTAACTAATTTTTGGTAGATGTAGGTTTTAGGTCAAATGTCTTTTTTAAAATTTTATTTTGACAGATTAGCATTTCAGAACCCCCTGTATTTTATGTATCACAAGGGGTACAAAATAAAGTTTAATTTTCCATAAGAAAAATCATTGAAAATTAAACTTTTTTTGGCCACGGCTATACAGTGAGGTTAAAACTTGGCGTAGGAAAAGGGAATCCAATATGACAGCTGAGCTTGATTATTAGTCTAAAGGCCAAAAAAGTATTTTTGGGTGACCACACCCTCTTTTTCTTAGAAATGTATTAAAATACGAAATGTCAAAATTTCGCAAAAATGACAGTTTTTGTTTGCGAGATTGGAAAGTTCCTGGACCGATTTCGGCTTGAAATATACATGGAAATGTTTTTATGGGCCTTCTAGTATGGATTCATGTACATTTCATTAGATGAGTTACGCATTAGATACTATTTTTATCGATATTTTTAATGACCTTACAATGCATCCAAGAAAGTAAAAAAATTTATTAACATTCCGGGTAAAAACTGGCCGGCAGACATGTCGTTCCCTGTTAATCCAGATGCTAGGAGTCAATACAAAAAGGTCTCAAGTTGCTATCTTCCCGGCACATGTTGGACGCCTCTAATCAATACCGACTCAATGTATTTCAGTGGGTAATGCTCTAACTCCCCTACTATTAAGTGTGGCAGGCCAATTAATTTAGAGACAACAGTGGAAAAGTCAGTAAAAAAATTCACGAGAATGTCGTGAAAATGTTCAAGTGGGGTTTTACGAAAAATGTGAGTGGTTGCAAAATAGTATCAAAATTATTCTGCTGGCCCTGTTTCCTTTTCAATACATACAGATTTAAATACTTTCACAAAAGACTAAAAGGCGTGAGTAGACCTATACAATGTTTTTTTATTTTTTTTTTTTTTTGGTGCGCTTCCCCCTTGTAATGTGTCTATCTTATGGTAAAGGTCCAAATCTGACAATATTGAGGGGGTAAAAGAATTTTTTAGTCCCGCAACAAAATCTGTGTGGTGTAGCCGTACCGTTTATTCCCATTTTCCTGTGCTGAAGTTTGTCCTTGATTAGTGGACGGCGGATAATATGAATTTTAAATCATGGCGGGAACGTCGTGCCAATGTTGGAATTTCTTAGATCATCGCCAATTCAAGTAAACTGGTTCCTATAAAATCTGTTTGTTTCTATTTTCGATATTAGTCTTCGGTGCGATTCTTCGGGAATTTTTGATTAAGTTTTGTTCGGATTTCGAGTAAGTGTAGCTTTGTGTGTAAAAAATAGAACGCAGGAGGATTTGTCGAATTTTAAACCAGGTTTGTTTAAACTTTTTTCACTCTTTTTATCGACATTTTTTACACTATTAAAATCTGATGTCTCTATTAAATAACAGGCAGCAATATATCCTAAAATGTTGCAGATTTTTTTTAAATGTGTTTTAATTTTCTTTTTGATTATCGAAAATTTATCTCAGTTTCATTTTTTCACACCTTGTATGTTTCCTAGGCTTTCAATTTTAAACAATAATCATGCTAATGCATCTTTTTACACTGTCTTCGCTGATTATAAGCGTTGTCCTGGCCCAACTCGAGTCTCCATGTCCACAAGTACTACAATACGAACCAAGAAACGAGGACGAAATTGACAGATGGTATGGGGTGGTAACGTTAAGTACACCAGAAGATTTGGATGGGTTGTGGTTGAAGATTATTCTCGATGCAAAAGCCGATTTATTAGGGGTAAGTTAAATAAGGAAGAACCTGGAATATCTTTATTATCATTCAAAATAATTTAGGGAAAGGTTTTTGGGGGGCCGTGGAATGACGTATAGATGGCGCTGTTTGAGATTTTTTGTGTGACGCCCTGGCAAGGTCATTCCTTTAGACAGTCAGCTGTTAAATTTCAGATCGCTGCGTGCATTAGTTTCGTTTTAAAAGCTGTTTAATCAAGAACATGTCAGGGTTTTTGACGAGATGAATAGTGTTGAAATTCGTGATATCAGCAAGTACTTCTTCTTGAAAAAATGATCGGTAACTAATCGACATTCATAATGAAATGAATGATGGTCTGAAGGACTCAGCTTCTTCATTTTCCACTGCTAATAGCTGAGTTCGTGAGTTCAAATGCGATCATACAGGTGTTAAAGATGCACCTCGTAGCGGACGCCCAAAATTTGACACTATAACAGGAATTATTGAAAAGGTACAGGCCATGGTGTCGGCTGAAGACGGCTGAGATAGCGGAGGCTGCAAACGTCTCCAAAAAATGAGCAACGTACATGTTGAATAAAGAGTTGGCATGAAGAAGCTGTCCGCGAGGAGTGGGTGCCGCGACCGCTTACTGTGAATAAAAATTTTTCGCGCATTCAAATCTCTCGTGAGTGTTTGAAGGGTTTTCGAAAGAACGAAGTGGAATTTATGCGCCGATTTACCACCACAGATGAAGCTTGGGTCCACCAATACACATCAGAAACAAAACAACAATCTAAACAGCGGCGGTGCAGCAGTGGTTCGTCTCCCCCAAGGACGGCAATGTCTGCTCGATCGGCGAGAAAGGTAATAGCTTCCATTTTTTGGGATGCAAAAGGTATTCTTCTAATTGATTACCTTCCAAAAGGCCAAACCATCGCAGGCGAATACTATATGCAAGTCTTTTGAACAAGTTAAAGCAAACAGTTACTGAAAAGCGTCCTGGTGTAGCCAAGAAGAAAATGATTTTCCATCTAGATAATGCACGGCCCCTTACGAGTGCTATTGCTATGGCAAAAATTTGTGAATTAGGTGTTGATTTGCTGCCACACCCACCTTATTCGTCAGACTTAGCATCATTGCCAGGCAGGCCAGAAATTTTCAATAGACGACGTCGATGACAAAGGTACCGTGGAGGCAAGAGCTTGACAAGTCTGAATTTTATTAACGCATAGAGACTTTGGATCGTCGTTAGTCTAAATTCTAAATGTACCGGGGTGGCAGGGGATTATATTGAAAAGTAAACGTAATTTCAAACCACAAAGTCTTTTTTTTTATTTCCATTACACCGACTTTTTTCTTATGTTGGTCCAAAGAATCACTCCCAAAATTGTGCTGGCAGAGTTTCCCAATACCCTGTATACCGGTTGTTTTCAATATGTAAATTTGAGATCATCTTCTGCCGCTTGTTCTTATGTAATTTACTGGCTTGTTTGTTAGACCGTTTTCGTCCTTGCAAATTGCGTCTGAGGCGACGGAGGAGTGTCTGGATTCACAAATAATAATTGTCTATTGTCAAGGTATTATGTAGGTACAGAACAAGCTGAACAAGTTTACATCTTTCTTTATCCGTGAATGGAATTTAACCATTTTCGGATTTTTTTTTGATACATGAATTGATTTCTTCGTATTGTATATTTTATACTAAACCCGGACGTAACCAACCTGTCAGCCTAGTTTGTTATTTTTATTTTACACAAAAGAGCGAGATTCATTTTGCATATTTTAAAAAATATTGTCAAGTTTTCAGTTTTTTTCCTAATTATTTTTATACCTTTATCTTCCAAGGATCTCCACTTACACGGTTGACTTAACATCATTTGGATTTCTGCTATGAATTAAAATTACGTTCTTTTTAGTTGTCCTCGTGGAGAGATTTTCGATTCTCTAAATGCCTCATCGACTGATTGACATCGTATTTATTCATTCGTTCATTTTTACCATTCCAGAACTGGTTTGCAGACGCTGAATCGTCAGATGACATAGAATATTCCATAGAAGACCTTTCGTACACGTTTGAAGCTGGTTCTTCACTGTCTATAAGATTTTTTATTCATTATAACCCAGACAACATTGTTCCTACTGTGAAGCGAATATTGTTAAATGGTAAGCATTATTTTTAACTCTTAAGATGTTACATAATATATACAAAATTTAAGGCAATTAACTCAAAAAATGACAGAAATGTTTAAGATAAGATTATCAAGCTAGACAATAAAAACTCCGGTATTCACAAAACAGGTTTAAGACACAGCCCTGGTTGCAATTGGAATTTGTGTTTGTAAATTTGAGAAAAAACTGAGTCATAACTCACAGTTTAACTTATAGTTCAAAACTTAGTGGTCTTATTCTTATACCAATTTAAAACCTTAATTAATTGTCATATTCGGCCTGTCTTGGCTACACTGGATCTGACTGTAAAAGTTTAACACCCTTTATCTTAAAATTTAAATGCCACTAACCAGATGTTTATATATTTTTGAATAAATTAGATCTAGAACGACCTCCTACAATCTACTTAGACAACACCCCATATATGAATAGACCTACGGAGTGCTTCTTGGTACTGCAACTAAGACTTCTTTTCTGTAGGTCAACAGATCTGCCCATCTAAGAAAACTCTTCCCACTGGGCCTACTCTATTTATAAGTCAACGAAAGCAGCCACATGGTACTACTGTATCTAGATCTAGTTCTAGTAGTACTGTTATCACCATCGACACCAGCTACACCAGGTTTCGATCATTTTTTATTATTTAAATTTAGTAGCAAAAAAACCAAAAGGGAAATCTGACATTTCGTTTTTTTTTTCGTAAAAAAATATTCGGAATATTTAGAAATTCCTGGCGGCCTATAACGAGTTCAGCATTAAATTACACCAATCTGGCATTAGGTTTGATCTCTTACAATTAATAGGGAATATGCATTTAATGCGAAATTTCATTGTCGGTTGCTCACTTCCTATAATGAATGAAGGACTTAAAAGGTCAATCAGTAATTTTTGCAGTATTGTATTTTTGTAAGACCTATTAGTGATCACACTTCATAATACCGTTAGTACCAATTATTAATTGGTACTAACGGTATTATAAAGGCAATTATAAAGGAAAGTAATGTGTGTGAAAGTGAAAAATAAACGGAACTTGTTAAATTTTTATGGCGAATAACGTGACAACGTCACTGAATAAACCCAAGCAAACCCGAAACTCGCATAGACTATCAATATTTTCCTTGATCACGAGGAGGTATGTTATTATAGGTTTTATACAAGTGCCACGTGGATCTAACTGATTACGATTACTATCCTATAAGGGAGGTATATAAGGTTACTAACTGACTAAACTATACAATGTGAAATTATCGATTATTATATGTAGGTATATAAAAACTAACGCAAATTCGCCTTTTAGTATCATAATTTAATGGGAATTCAAGTTTGCTACCGCCAGATTGCTGAATTAGTTTTGGATTACTCGTTTTCAAAATACCCATAGGCGGTTCTAGACCTCTATTTTTGGGTGGGCTTAAGACCCTGGTTTATATATTTGGGGGGGGGTTAAGCCCCTGGTTTATATAAAGGCGGCTAGGCCACGCAGTTGGATTTGGGGAGGCTAATTCGAGATTTGGGGGGCTTAGCCCCCCAAGCCTCGAGATTCTAAAAACGGTCGTCCATCTTCGTCAATTCGAATGATGACGATCACTTTCTCAATTGTGATTTTTATGATTCCTTAACTGAAACTCTACTTCTAGCCTAGTGTCAGTAAGACAACCGGTACAGTGTGGAACGGTCGATTTCAACAGTACTCGCGGTAAGTTACCCCGAAGAACATTACAGGCTACAAAGCGTAGCCTTAGGTTATACTTAAAGATGTAAAAAATAGAGAAGACATGTAATGTTACTTACGTTTTAGGACAGTGGCCCTGGCATGTTGCTCTTTATAGCTTCAATGATACCGATGGTACCGTACTTATTTACACATGCGGAGGCACTATAATTTCAGAGCAGTTTGTTGTTACAGCAGCACACTGTGTAACTGGGAGTACTGGACCTGTTGATAAAGCATCTCTGGTAATTTATTCAGGTAAGTTACGTAGGGATATAGAGTGTCTTCTTAACAAATTTTTAATCAAATCAATGAAAATAAGAAATTTGTAGATTTATTTATTGTATTTTACTTGTAATTTTGTTGTAATATGTTTCTTAAATGCCGATGATATTTCTTTTACTTTCTCAGTAAAACGAAAAAGGGTTTCTTCTGGAACTTTCTAGGACACACTGTAGGTATATATTTTTTTGTAACTATTTTTAGGTACTAAATACTATCATGTCTATCATACTAATCGTGGACGCCGTGACATCGAAGTACAAGTTAGATTAATTAAAGAAATTTACGTACATTCATTTTACCTTATCTATAAATACAACAAGTACAGCATTGCCATTTTGAAACTCGCCCTTCCATTAGTGTTTAACAATTTTGTTCGACCATGCTGCCTTTGGGAAGATGAGACCAGTAATATGGACGATCTTGTTGGTCAGCAAGGTAAGAACTATTTGTTTTATTATAAAACACTGAAAATATTAAGTTTTTTGAATTTTCCATAAAAGCCTGTTCAAGTGCACTTCAACAAATACAGTGTTATATAAAAAATCATATTTTCAATTTTAATTTTAAAAGTCGTAGCATATGGATGTTGTGATGTAGGTAGAAATTTTATGATGAATTACAAGACGGTTTATTTTGTTTTTTATTTTCTCTAAAAAACTTTAAATTATCAGAAGAAGACGAACACTTAAAATTCTTGCTCTATCCAGTTATTTTTTCAGGAACGGTTGGATGGTGTGATAGCGAAAATAATCAACTAGTCCCAGCTCAGTTACCCATAGTTACTGATATAACATGTCGTCGCTCCAACCCAATGCTTTTTAATCAACTAAAATTAGACAAGAACTTCTGCGCAGAATTAAAAAATGGTAAGACTGAGGAAGCATCATTTTTCACTAAAAATGCAAAAGGGCGTATCTCTAAAAATAGTGTTATCGAGACTAGCACGGTAAAGTTATGCTAGCAATGAATGAACTTTACTGAAATGTATTACTTTTAGATACACCCATTTGAGCTTGATAGTGAATTTCTCCTTATAAATCTACAGCTCCAGTATCACAGACATCAACAAAGCAATTTTTTTTTTGGAAAAATAAGATTTTATTTTCATTTACAGGAACACCGGCATGTCCTGAAGCTCTTGGAGGAGGTATGGTCATGGTCAGGAATGGGCTTTGGCAACTGAGGGGAATAATTGCAGCAGGAGTACCTCAAGAAGGGCAAAAAGTACAAAATTTATATAAGTATGTTGTGTTTGTGGATGTTCCAATATATATACAGTGGATAAAAAATATAACTCTTCAATATAAAGATACATAATACCTACACCATACCGTTAAGAATTGTTGCTAGTATACAGTGTGTCCCACTTCAAGTTTGTCCATTGCTGATTCAATTTAAATGAAATTTATCTTTCTGTGGCAAATGTTATGCAACAAAACGCTTAAAAAATTAGGTGTTAAAAGTTTTTCAAAGTTTTATACAAGCTATAAATGCTAGGATACTTTACTTTCCAATCTTGCCAACTAATTTAATGAAAATTAAATGTAAGTAATGTGATATAAGGACGTATAGGTAGCCATAACAAGTAATAGGCATGTAATCAAACTGTTTCTGTATTATATACAAATAAAAACATTTTTAAGACCTTGTTTTATTACACATAACTAATAAAAAATAAAATCGATATTTTTTAATGGGAGTACGCCCACCTTCCTTTAAAAATCTTATTCATAAGAATCCGTCGTCCTTCTGGGGTAGTCATACGCTTGTTCCATCTGCGTCTTTTCACTCTTTTCCTTTCGGAAGGTCTTGGAAAGTGGCATCAAATTACTGATCTTGTTGCTTGATTGAAAAGACCTCCAGCGTTAATTTCTTAGAGTCCTTTAGCGACTGTTCAAGTTATAGAGTGAAAATTTGAGGTGGTTTGTTGAAAAAATGTCTGTGTGTTTGAATATCCGTCGCTTAGCACGGCACCGAAACCAGTTAACCGATCTATGTAGTTTAAATTTGATATTTAGGGTCCCCTTACAAGTATCTCCAAGGTGTTTTGTTAGTTTTTTTCTACGCCTCCAAATAAGGGTTACTAATGATTTTTCAAGATTCGCGATTTTTCTCAAATTTTCCAATTTGTTTATTCCATCGATTTAGCAACCAGGACAAGATATCATTATTTATATTTTAGAGCAATTAGAGATTCCAGGGTAATCTTCATCTGGTCAACTATATGGTCCCCACCTAATTTATGAAGACGCCTCTGTTGCCAACCTTTCAGTTATGTAGCATATTTCCAGATTGATAAACTATGCTAAAATAACGCAATTGATGTAAGTTATTATCTGCAATCTTAAATGCCAGAGGCATATGACTACGAATTAATAAAATTCACCAATATTTTTCGTCACAATAAATTTTTAGAAATCTATTTCCATTGCATGATAACGAAATTAAGAGTGACAGAGGCAACGTCGCTCTGTCATCAGAACACATATTTTCTCCTTATTCACTGATGATTTAAAGATTTGTCAAAGAGTAATGTTTTGTGTGTACCTTGTCAGGCAGGTCCGGACATATACATGTATAGTGAACTTTTAAGTGTTATTTTCCGAAGTGAAATAACTTCCCAAGGTTTCATATTTATATGACTATGATGCTGCTTATGTAACAAAAAGGTAAGTAATATCAACAAGATAATAATAAAGCGATTACGCTGGAATCTAGAAGCAGTGGCGTGCCGTCGGGAGGGCGGGGGGGTGCGCAAGCCCCGCGTCCCCCGCCCTCATCGTAAAGGCGTTCAATATCTGATTTGAGAGATGGAACTTCTATGCCATTTTTTAAATATTTTTTTGTACTACGCAGAGATATGAAAGTACGTTTGCCTTTTCCCACCCAAAAAATTTTCCAAAACAAAATCTCCGACTTGAACTTTATCATATTCTAAATTTCAGTTAAAGAAACTAGATAGAGGTAGATCGTCTTCAGCTTCTTCTTTTTCTAAAGCAATGTCGACATCATCCATACTATCTCCACTTTCTATCCACTCTTCATTATCATCAGATGAACTTTTAGAGTAACTGTTTGTTGGATAGTTTATAAATTATTATATGGATATAATAAAGAATGACTGCAAATTCTACATTTTAAGACGATTATGAGTATTTTTTATAATTATTATGTTTAGTCTATTATGTAATTTTTATCTAGCATTGGTTTATTAGTAATATATTATATCAAAGTTGGTAAACGATTTCCGGGACAATTAGCGTCCCGCAAGGCCTTTTTGCGAGACGGGCATAAAATCCCTTTAAATCCGGGACGTCCCGGAAAATCCGAAATAGTTGGCAACCCTACGGACAACCCACTTGACTTTTAAATCGTGGCGGGAACGTCGCGTGCCAATTTGGAATTTCTTAGATCATTGCTAATTCAAGTAAACTGGTTCCTATAAATTATATTTGTTTCTGTTTTCCATATTTGTCTTCGGTGTGATTCTTTGGGAATTTTTCATTTAGTTTTGTTCAGATTTCGAGTACGTGAAGCTTTGTGTGTCAAAAATAGAACGCAGGACGATTTGTCGAATTTTAAACCAGGTTTGCTTAAACTTTTTCCGTCTTTTTATCAACATTTTTTACACTATTAAAATATGATGCCTATATAAAATAACAGGCAGCAATATATCCTAATCTGCAGCCGAAAATATATTTTTGAAAAATTTTTATGATTTTTTTTTAAATGTTATCGAAAACTTTTCCACAATTTTTTTTACAACTAGTATGTTTCCCAGGCGTCCGATTTTAAACAATAATCATGCTAATGCACCTTTTTGCACTGTCTGGGCTGGTTATAAGCGTAGTCCAGGGCCAACTCGAGTCTCCATGTCCGCAAGTACTACAATACGAACCAAGAAAGGAGGACGACATTAACAGATGGTATGGAGTGGTTACGTTAAGTACCACAGAAGATTTGGATGGGTTGTGGTTGAAGATTATTCTGGATGCAAAGGCCGATTTATTAGGGGTAAGTTAAGATACCTACATAAATAAGAACGTACGTATGGAATATCTTTATTATCATTCAAAATAATAACTTACAGTAGTTTTTGGGGGTCCGTGGAATGACGGATAGATAGCGCTGCTTCAAACTTTTTGTGACGCGTACTTCTTCTTGAAAGGCTTATTAGTAAACGACATTTATTATGAGATGAGATGAAGGATGGTCTGAAGGACTCGACTTCTTCGTTTTCCACTGCTGATAAATGGGTTTGTGTGTTCAAATGTGCCCAAAATCTGCCACTATATACCAGGAATTGTCGAAAGGTACATGCTAGGGCATCGGCTGACGACGGCTGAGGTAGCGGAGGCTTTAAACATCTCCAAAGAAAGCCCAACGTACATTTTAAATGAACAGTTTGGCATGAAGAAGCTGTCCTCGAGGTGGGTGCCGCGACTACTCATAGTAGATCAAAAATTTTTGCGTATGCAAATCTCTCATGAGTGTTTGGAGCATTTTCGAAAGAACGAAGTCGATTTTATGCGCCGATTTACCACCACGGATGAAGCCTGGGTCCACCAATATACATCGGAAACAAAACAACAATTTGTGGCGGTGCAGTAGTTCTCCTCTCTCCATCGGCGAGGAAGGTAATGATAATGACTTCCATTTTTTGAGCTGAAAAAGGTATTCTTCAAATTAATTACCTTCCAAAGGCCAAACCACCACAGGCGAATTCTAGGCGTGTCTTTTAGACAAATTAAAGCAAACAGTTACTGAAAAGCGTCCTGGTGTAGCCAAGAAGGAAATGATTTTTGATCAAGATAATGCACAGCCCCAAACGAGTGTTATTAGTGTTATTACTAGGGCAAAAATTCAGGAATTAGGTATTGATTTGATGGATCGTAAAATATATTTGTCTGTTATCAAGATATTACGTAGGTGCCGAACGAGTTTACATCTTTCTTTATCCGTGAATGGAATTTAACCATTTTCGAACTTTTTTTTATACATAAATTGATTTCTTCGTATTGTATATTTTATACTAAACCCGGACGTAACCAACCTGTCAGCCAAGTTTGCTATTTTTATTTTACACGAAAGAGCGAGATTTATTTTGCATATTTTAAAAAATATGTAAAATTTTTTTTCCTAATTATTTTTATACCTATATTATATTTTTAAATACCTCATCGACTGACTGACATTGTATATATTAATTTTGTTAATTTTTACCATTCCAGAATTGGTTTGCAAACGCTGAGTCATCAGATGGCATAGAATATTCTATAGAAGACCTTTCATACACGTTTGAACCAGGTTCTCCGCTGTCGATAAGATTTTTTGTTCAATATAACACAGACGGCATTGTTCCTACTGTGAAGCGAATATTGTTAAATGGTAAGCATTATTTTTATCTCTTAAAATGTTACATAACATGTATATACAAAATTTGAGACAATTAACTCAAAAAATGTTTAAGATAAGAACCAAGCTAGAAAATAAAAACTCAGGGATTCACAAAACAGATTTAAGACACAGTACTGGCTGCAACTTGCAATTAGTTGTTGTAAATTTGAGAAAAAACTTAGTAATAGTTCACAAATTAATTCATAGTCCAAAACTTAGCGGTCTTTTTCTTATACCTGTCAATTTAAAGCCTTTATTGTCACATTAGGCGTGTCTTGGCAATAGTGGATCTGACTGTAAAAGTTTAACACCCTTTATCTTAAAAATTAAGTGCCATTAACCAGATGTTTATATTTTTTTGCATACATTTCTAGAACCACCTCCTGAAATCTACTTAGACAACACTCCGTATATGAATAAACCTACGTACGGGCTTCTAGGTACTGTAACTTAAACATTTCTTTTCTGTAGGCCAACAAATCTGCCCATCTAAGAAAACTCTTCCCACTGGGCCTACTCTATTTATAAGTCAAATAAGGCAGCCAAATGGTACTACTGGATCTAAATCTAGTCCTAGTAGTATGGCTACCACCACTACCAGAACCACTACTGCTTCTAGTAGACCCAATAGGTTTGGATCATTTTCCATTGCTTAGATTTAGTAGTAAAAAAAAATCAAAAGGGAAATCTTATATTTCGGCTATTTTAGTATAATTTAATGGGAATTCAAGATTGTTACCGCCTGACTGCTGAATTAATTTTGAATTACTCTATATCAAAATAACCCGTTCAAATCTAAAAATGATCGTCCATCTTTGTCAAATTCGAATGATGACGCTCACTTTTCCAATGGTGATCTTTATGATTTCTCAATTGAAAACCCTACTTCCAGGCCCGTGTCAGTTGTGAGACAACCGGAACAGTGTGGAGTCAGTAATAGTCCAGGATCAGGTGCCAGTAAGTTATACCAAAAAACAATATTTAGGCAACAAAGCATAGCCTTAGGTTTATATTTCAAAATGTTAAAAATAGAGAAGACATGTAATATTACTTTTTTCCTTATATATTAGGACGGTGGCCCTGGCATGCTGTCCTTTATCACTTGAACAGAACAAATCTGCATCTGTTTACATATGTGGAGCCACTATAATTTCAGAGCAGTTTGTAGTTACAGCCGCAAACTGTGTATTATATGGTTATAGATCTGCTGATACTCTGATAATTCACGGACGTAAGTTACGTGAGGATACAGAATGTTTTCTAACAAATTTTAAATTACTTTAATTAAAACAAGGAATTTGTTTTATTTTATTTTCTTTACCGCAGTACACTTTTATTGTTTAAGACGCCGTTTCATGTATTTTTCGTAAATGCCGATGATATTTCTTTTATCCTCTCAGTAAAACGAAAAAGAGTTTCTTCTGGAACTCTCTGGGACACACTGCATATTTCTGTTGTAACTACTTTCTAGCTGAAATTGGGACCGGATCAGACAGAGATATTGAAAAATTTTACATACATCCATTATACAGCGCCACTGAATACTACAATAACATTGCCATTTTGAAACTTAGCTCTCCATTAGAATTCCATAATTTTCTTCGACCAAGCTGCCTTTGGGATAATGACAGCCCTATCATAGACGATCTTGTTGGTAAACAAGGTAATAACTATTTTATTCTTATTATAAAAGATCAAAAATAAAATGGTAATCTAAAAACCAATACCTGTATGGTCAGAATTTTAAAACTGTTAAGGTATTTTACCAACAATAACAATAAAGTCGTTTTGACATACTATTTTCATAAATTGTGTTTCTCTGTTATAATAAGAAAAGAACATATTGTATTTAAATAAACTGCCTCCTACTCTTGGGTTGATGATGCCCAAAAAAGTCGAAACAATATATTGTCAACAGGATAGAGCTGTGAGTAAATATTTAAATCAATTTATAATAATTTTTTCGCTATTATTTTATAAGTATTTTAAAATACAAGAGACAAATGGACCAAAAAGTGTAAAGTACTAAAAAAGGTCATTCTTTATAAGAGTTTTTGTTAGCTTTAAAAATAAGGTCCACAATACCAAAAATGTATATTTTTGTACAGGGTATGCAAAAAATACAAAAAGGTAAAATTCAGTTGAGTAAAGTTGCCTTTTTTAAATTTTAATGCAAAACGTTAAACAAAAAAGTTGTTTTAAATTTTAAAAGAATTCTTATTCCAGATTTTCAAGTAAAAAATTGAAATTTCTAAATAATGCTTTTAAAATCAAAATTTCACATCAAAAAGTCACATTGTTGTCCTTTTTATTTGATTACACCATTGATAGCTGTGACGTATTTTTCAAAATAATAGAGATGTCTTTGTTTTGATGTTTTGCATACTCTGTACAAAAAAACAAATTTGTGGCATCGAGTATATTATTTTTAAAAGCAAGCAAAAACTTTTTTGGTCCATTTGTCTACCCCATCCATGGACATACTGTATACAGGTATATTACAGGTATTTTCTTTTTCAAAAACAGTGACCTATTTTTTTAGGATGGTTTGTTGGTTGGTGTCCTGACGAAAAAACTCAACTCGTGCAAGCTCAAACACCCATACTTTCAGCTATGACATGCCGTGTGCTCAATCCAAAGTTGTTTTCTAAAGTGAGTCCCGACAATAAGTTTTGCGCAACATTAAGCACTGGTAAGATTGAGAAAGCATCATTTCTCACTATTAAGTTGAAGAGGCACATCTCTATAATCTCTATAATAATAGTGTAATTGAGACCAGCATGTATGCTAGAAATAAATGAACATTCTTTAAATGTATTACTTTGAGATGCACCCTTTTAAGCTTGATAGCGATGAAGTACCCTATTTAACCTTCCTATAAATCTACAGCTCTAGTATTACAGACAGCAACAAA
Source organism: Philopedon plagiatum (assembly GCA_963971165.1). Classification (NCBI taxonomy): domain Eukaryota; kingdom Metazoa; phylum Arthropoda; class Insecta; order Coleoptera; family Curculionidae; genus Philopedon; species Philopedon plagiatum. The sequence goes on from OZ020193.1 coordinate 112,720,177, forward strand.
GTAAATTTTTTGGTAACATAAGAGATTTTATTTTAATTTACAGAAGTGTGTCTTGTAACTTCTACAGGGGACGGTATGTTCGTGCTCAGAAATGGACAGTGGCAACTGAGGGGAATAATTGAAACAGAACTAGCTAAACCAAGGAAAGCAGTAAAAGATTCATTTGAGTATGTTGTGTTGTTAGACATTGCAACATATGTACAGTGGATAAAAAGTATAATTCTACAGGATAAAGAATCATAATATCAATACACTGTTAAGAAGTGTTGCTAGTATCCATTGTATCCCACTTTAGGTGAATATTTTTGTCAGTTTGTCCACTCTTGATTTAAATTTTAATGAATTTTTTCTTTCTGTGGCAAATGTTATGCAAAAAACACTTAGAAAATTAGGTGCTAAACGTTTTTAAAATTTTATACAAGCTACCAATGTTAGCATAGTTTACTGTCCAACCTTGCCAACTAATTTAAAGAAAATATAAGTTATGTGATATAAGGACATATAGGTAGCTGTAACAAGTAATAATCATGTAATCAAGCTATCTTTATAGTTTATAGTATATACAAATAAAAACATTTTTTTAAAACCTTATTTTATTGGTCCTACAAATACATAACTAGCAAGAAATTAATGCAATCTTTTTTAATGGGAGTACACCCACCTTCCTTTCAAAATCCTATTCATAAGAACCCTTCGTCCTTCTGGGGTACTCATACGTTTGTTCCACCCGTGTCTTTTCACCCTTTTCCTTTCGGAAGGTCTTGGAAAGTGACATCGAATTATAGATCTTGTTGCTTGATTGAAAACACCTCCAGCGTTTATTTCTTGGGGTCCTTTAGGAGCTGTGCAGGTTAATGAGTGAAAATTTGAGGTTGCTTGAGGAAGTTTTGTTGCCGACTTGCTGCAAACGGGATTTATAAGGTTATAAGTAGTTTTTGAGGAATTCGTGGTAAATTGAAGTTAAAAAGGCTTAGGGGCTCTTCTTAGAGATCGAGAGGGCCAAATTTGTAGTCAATTTTTAATATTTTAGCTATAATTTAGGGAGCAATATAGGTTAAAAAAAAACTTACACTGCATTTAACAAATTTGGGAATAGCCTAGTAAGTAAAGGCATATTTTGTTAGATTTGCTCTCTTTTTATAATATTTGGAGCAAATTAAACACTATTTTAATTCAAAAACTGCTTTTTACAACTTTATTATACTTAACCCCACTTTATTGACAGCGGTCTTTAGGCTTTAGGATTTCGATATTAGTAATTTTGATCTAAACTAAAATTGGAATAACTTCCATCAAATGGAATTTTGGATGCATAGAAGAAATATTCACCAAAAAATCATTTTTAGACTTTTTTGAAAAGGTTCTTACTCGTATTAGGCGTATCGACATACGTATATTTTAGTTCCTTAGGATCCTTGTTGCGACTGCAAATTTATCGACACTATGGCCTCTGTAGTATTTAGGATGCACCAACCTAAAACCTCAAACTCGTTTAAATTTAATGCGGGAAATTTCAAACTCGTGCAAAATGACCTGCAATGACCGCAATTTCAACGTGGGGATTCCTAGTTTCCTGATCGTCAACTAGTTCTTAAATAATTCTTCTCGATTCACCTTGACGCAAATGCGAACAACTTGTTTTGATGAAAAAGAATTTGTTTTTTTATAGAAATAAATACAGCGGGTTTCGTGCTTTGTTGACTGCATGGTCCGGTGCTACCTAAAATCAGTCTCTACTCTTTACCACAAAAAATTGAATCACTTGATGATCACTTGTGGGTTCTAGAGGAAGATCAAGCGCGTGTGATATTTAAAAACAATAAAAGATTAAAAATAGATATTTAAATTTTGGAAAATCGCCCAAGTGTGACCGTTGATTACAATAATTGATATTTCTTCTAATAACATATTATTTTTGCTATTATTTTTTAAAATTTGTCTCGTCTGTTTTATTTGTTTTCCATAGAAACTGTGATTACCAGTCGTGATTTGAAGATCTGCAGAAAAAAAAACGGTAAGTAAATAACACAATCTTCATTTTTAAGTATTATTATTAAAAAAAGCTAATACAAACATCATCCTCATTATTAGTTATTAGCTGGTTATTATTAAAAAATATCTATCATTTTATTGTAAGTATTATGGTATTATGTTTATTGTATATATTTTTTAATACAAATATACTTATTATTATGGTTCCTTAGGTCTGTACTGCCTACACATAAAGGGTGAATTTTTTAACTTGAATAAACTCGGTAACAAAGAATCCACCCATCCTTGAAAAAATCCAAAAACACGAGCACCTTGTTTTTTGAATCAACAGTTTTTTTTGCATTTCCGTGAATATATTACCCTTCGTTCAGGGATGGAAACTAATCCAACTTTGTGAATTCCAGGTGTGGCGAGAATGGGGTATTGTGAATTTGAGAAATTTGAGAAAAACTGAAAATTACGATTTTTGACCCAAATTTTTCAGTTACTAATTTTTTTCGGAGTCAAAATGGATCCAAAACAAAATTACATTTGCATCAACGAAAAGATGCTTGTCGAAATACGTGATATATCCGTTCTCTTTAGGTTCTTCATTCTTTATAGGAAGGGAGCAATAGACGAATAAATTTCTAGTTGATAGGTACTGTTAGTGGGATCAGGTCAGTTATTTGTTTTTGTTTTCAATGGCGACGTTTCGATTTATTTAAGATCATCCTCAGGACTTTACGGAAAAAGGAAAATTAAGTACCAGTTAGGTATTTTTTTTATATAAAGGATAGTTATGGATTATAAATTTCTTTCTAATATGTAGGTATATTATTTGTATGTATAAGAAAATATGTCTACGCGTTGCCATAATACTCTAATAACCATTATTTAAAGGTTTACACATATTGTTTGGTTTACACCAAATAAAATAACAAAAAAAGGAAACAATAATAAATAAGGAAGCAGAATAAAAAAGACACTTCCAAAAAAAAACGCGTTTTCCGTGTTAAAACTAAAACGAAAGTTAAAAAGGGACACATTATATACTTACCTACACCTAACAGAATAACGTAAACAAAATAGACGCCAGACAATTAAAAAGAAATTGAAAATATATAAGAACCACACTACCTATGTATTAAAGTTGACTAAGGGATCTATTTGCTTTTTAGATTCTATCAATTAACAATATTAAAAACACAAAAAAAAATGGTGTCCCTTTTTACATTTAATTTTACTTTTAACACGGAAAACCCGTTTTTTTTTTGGTATGTGTCTTATTTATTCTGCTTCCTTATTTATGATTGTTTCCTTTTTTTTGTTATTTTATTTGGTGTAAACCTTTAAATAATGATTATTAGAGTATTATGGCAAAGCGTAAACATATTTTCTTATACATACAAATAATATACATATTAGAAAGAAATTTATAATTCATAACTCTCCTTTATATAAAAAAATACCTAATTGGTACTTATTGCTCCTTTTTCCATAGAGCCCTGAGGACGATTTTAAATTAATCGAAACGTCGGCATTGAAAACAAAAGAGTTTTCTTTAAATAACTGGCCAGATCCCACTAACAGTACCAACTATTCACACAACTGGCCACTAACCTTTTAAAGTAGAATAAATTTCTATTTTTTGACTTTTTGCCCACGATATTGGTACATTTGACCCATTCTGTATTTTTTTCTAGTGTCCTCAAACTTTTTCAGCGTTATCTGGTTAAGGGATAATCAAGCTTTAAACTAAATACCCAATGGGACATTCAGAAGCGTATTTAGGGGATAAAATTGCTTTTTTAAAGTGACAACGCTACAGACCACCTGAAAGCGGGAAACCTCTGTTTTTACTGTGTTTGTGTCCTTACGTATGTATCTCTTTACTGTCCAGCTTTAAAAGCCCAGAACATCCTACTTCTCTCGCTAATTCGTACCTAGGGTCTTCGCTTATGGAGGAAATTGCCTGCAGATGTTTTCCCTTCCCCTCCAAACCTCTAATCCTTTAAATCCCGAGTCAATAACATTCCCCTTCTCTTGAAACGCCCACGGTACGTTAATACTTCTTAAAGTCTTCGTGGACTGTCTCAGATTAAAAAAGAATCGTATTTCTGAGTAAAGCAGGACTTTCTTTTATAAAATACAACTGTTCTTAATGATAAAAATAGATTTTTTCTGTTAGGCGAGAAAGGAAAGAATGCATATTTCTTATATTTTATTAAGGCGAAAAAAACTAAAAAATATATAAATATAAATATATAAATAATATTTCGTATAGATACGAAGGTAAGTAGGTAAGCTACTAAATGGGCGCAGGCTTGCAAAAATCGGTACTATTTTTAGGACGTAGGTACTTACATGGTCTACCACGTTTTTTATCGCATACTTAAAAGCATTTTGAATAAATAATAAAAAGTGGTCCAATTAGAAAAGATTGTTCACAAACCAGATTTCAAAATTAATTAAGAAGGTGACGTAATCGCGTTAATTAAAACTTATTCGTCGTTCGCCTTGTTTAATTTTTAGATTTTGAGTCAACACCTACACGTAATTTTTTGTTTTGGGTAGCAATACGGAGCGGGCGTTAGAGGGGACAGCAAAAACATCGCTTACATATATTCTACCAATAGGGAATACGTATATAACCCAAATTAATCTGAAATACTTTTTTTATATTCTCTACAGAAATTAACCGCCAGATTCTCCAACGCTAGTACGGTCTAATTTGACAACCAAAAGTTTTAAACTGACAAGTGTAAGAATAAGACAACTAAGTTTTATGTATGAACTTATTTCTGGGCTTTTTCGCAAATTTATCAAGAAAAGGATAATTTTAGTACGTACTTTCAACAATAATAGAACTAAATTCATTACAGCAACTCCTTCCAAGACGAAAATCAGCTGGAAACCAAGTAAATCGCTGAAATATCACAATAATTCATAAGTTTTTAATGACGATTTATTAACAATGACAGGACAAAAACCTGTCAGAACATAACTGATCAGCTCTAAGATCTTAATTTAAACCAGTACTAAATCTTAAACCTTCTTAGTGAATCTGAACGTAAATGTTTATGGCTATTGCTGATATCCCTTTATTTTGGTCTTTATTGACAAAAAAAGGATTTTCTACTGTAAATTTTCGCGCGAATTCCGAAACTTGTAAAACGTGATCCCATTGGCTGTGTCGTTAAAAGTGTTTTTATGAGTCATAATGAGTACATGGCGAATTCCAGTGTTGTAGGGTTATCGAAAATTTCATAAAAATGGCATTTAATGCGTAACTCATCCAATGAAATATCCCTGCACGTAAAGTGGAAGGTTCCTAAAATCTTATTCATGTATATTTCAAGCCGAAATCGGTCCAGGAACCTTTAAATTTGCAACAAAAACAGGCATTTTTGCGAAATTCTAACACATCATAATATCTTAATAATTTTATATAAATAAATTGTAACACTTTGTTTCCATGGCAATCTTCGAAAAATCCAAAATTCAAAAATTTTCAAATTTTGCTTGTTCCCGGTGCAAATAAAACTATTTATTTATAGCTTTAACGAAAAAATAAGCGATTTAAATTAGTGGGAGGTATTCTTAGATAATCAACGAATAAAATAAACCCAAAAAGAATCACTAAAAGGAAAATAGTATGGAATAATTTCAGTTAAAAATAGGTTTGTCGGAAAAAATCAAGAAAATTCGGTTTTTACCCCTTAAATACGCTCCTGGATGACCGATTCTATATTCATTTTAAAGTGTGATTATCCCTTAATAAGATAGTGTTGAAAAATTGGGAAAAAATTAGATAGAAAAAAATACAGAGTGATTCAAATGTACCGATGACGAGGGCAAAAAAAGTAAAAAAATCGAAATTTAATGGGCGATTGCTCCCTTCCTATAAAGAATGAAGAAACTAAAAAATATGGATACCATGTATTTTGACGAACTCTTTCCGATGACGTTTATAATATTTTAATTTGAACCATTTTGACCCTACAAAAAATTAAAAACCGTGAAATATTTGGGTCAAAAATCGAAATTTTCAGTTTTTCCCATATATATCCATTTTCCAGTGATTTTAGGTTTAGATATTGCAAAAAGAAAGAATTTAAGATTTTAAAGTTTCACGTATGAATCCGTTTTTCGGTCAGACTTTCCGTTTTAGAGTTATTAAGTAGTATTAAACAAAGGTCTTCTGCAAATGGCATTTTTAACATAAAAAAATTACTTGCCATTTTCCGAAAAACGGATTTATAAGTGAAACTTTCACTTATGAATCCGTTTTTCGATCCGACGTTTTGTTTTCGAGTTATATAGGTACCAAAGAGGGGTCTGCAAAAGAACAAGACACATTTTTATGCGTTCAGACTCAATATAAACAAATATGTACATAGAAAATTAAGAAATTAATACGTTTCCAATACTTCTGAGAAAAGCTATCAAAGTGATACTTGAATTTATTAAAGTTATTTACCAAGACAACCTTTAGAGGTCAAGAAGAACAATATTGGTTTGAGGCTATTTTTTAATGCATATATTAAGTAATTTTTCTATCAAAATCGTCAAACAGAGGAATTTGTAATAACAACATACAACCAGTTATTATTTCGTTATTTTTATGACAAAAAATCAACTAAATTAATATTGTATGCTAAATCAAAGCTAATAAAAATGGTATTATTCTATTAAAACCTAGCGAATGGGAATTTTATTAAAAATTCGCTCTTTCTTGACCTGCTAAAACCCACAATAAAAATTCTAGACCAGGTTGCATAATAAATGTCAAAATATGGCGATGCGTAAGCTATTTTAAAAATTTCAAGTTTCTAGGTTCAGATCGGTCTGGACTTCTGCCTTTATACGTGTACAATATACATATGCGTATATAAAATGTACTTACTTGTGTACCTGGGCCTTTTTTGAGGTATACAGGGTGTCCGATAACAGTCCGAAAAGTATTAGTCTAGGCAAATAACGTAAGATCAAGAAAACACGTCCTCAAAGGATGCCGTGGGATCAATCAAGCAAGTCTTGAATTGTTACTCTTGAAAGGTAACATAGGTAAAAGGCATGCTACAAATAAAAGAAGATAAGACACAGCACAGGCAGGCGCCAAACAAAATTGTTATTTATAACATATTTTCGGAAGACTCTGTAGGTATATATTTTAATAAGAATATGCCTCTAAATAAAAATTATTATCTCAATTATTAGGCAGGTTTATTTTATAAAATTATTTACCTTTTCTTTTCACGTAAATAATACATAGAACGCAACTGGCAGGCAATATACCAATAATTATTATTTTAAATTAATTTATCCCTTTATTTACATGATTATTTTAAATCATATACTTTAAAATTTGTATTATTAGCAGGAGGCAAAGCATATTGCCAATAGAATTTATATAAAATCGCCTTTAACTAACGTAAACTCTATATATTGCGCGTTATAAATTTCAAAAATAACTCACAGCGTGACGTCATGCGCGAACCCGGACGAATTTGACACGGTTTGGTATCATATCTTCCTTTTATTGTATCATGGGTAAAAGGTAGAGGTGGATGAACAATAGAACTGCCAAGTTCTGAAGTTTTTATTTTTAAGAAAATTACATTATTGACATTTGCATAATACAGAATTAGCAAAAAACTTATACAACAAAGAACCTAAAAATTATAAATGTAAACTAAATGAGAGACGTGTGTCCACCTTCTACTTTCAAACATGTTCTCATTATTCTTTTTGCAGCATCAAAAACATTGGTGAGCACTTGGGGGGAGTTGTTAATCTTCTGAAATCTATTTGTAACAGTAACATTTTATAATATTAAGATTTTTCACTTTAAACTTCGGGAAGAATTAAAAATTAAATTTTGGATTGATACAGTGTGAAAAATCATTAAAAAGATATTGAGGTGTATGCATGAGCGGCCGCAGACTTTTTCTCAGGGGGGCAAAATGAAAAAAGTAATATATTTTTAAAGATTTTACTGCTAATAATTAAAAAGTATGACAATCTCAGGAGGGGGGGGGGGGCATGGCGCCCCCTGGCCCCCCCTGCGGCGCCCATGGGTGTATGTACAGTAATTGGACAATTTAAACTTTTAGTTCCACACGAAAATGCAATCACATTATATGAAAGTTTAAGTTATTATTGGCTGTACGTACTTTAGAACACTTCAGATGGTCCCCACTTCACCATTAAAAACACGTAGAAAAAATATCGCAGGTATAAAATGACTAAATCAAATATTTTGATTTTTACCTGCAAGTCTACTGGAAATCAGAAATCAGTTAGTTTTCAGTTATTTGTTTAATTTGTCTAAGTGCACCAAATCGGGGAAGCGTAAAAAAACCATTCTCAATAGTTTACTCAAGCAATTCACGAAATGTTGACCCCTGTGATTGACCGACCGTCTGCAGCAAAACATTTCTTCAAAACAATCGAAAGGTGTGACTTTGAGAACAATATTATTTATGAAATAAAAAAGCGAAAATATTAGAGATTTTTCCCTATTTAAAAGAAATTTTAAGACAATATTTTGAGATTATCGTGATCCGCCCTTGGTTTCACAGTATTTTTTTTTATGAAAACTACACTAAGTACTTTATTTTTTCAACTTTGATGCTCATTTTGGTTATTGCTTATTGTAAGTTCCCCCGACATAAAAATCAAGAGGGTTTAAGTCTGGGGACCTTGGTGGCCATGGCTGATTAGGTTCTTCAGCCCCCCACCAGCCAAATCGTTTTTGTAGTAGGCCAACACAAATTATTTACTCTTGAACTATCCCCTGTATCAAAAAATTACAGGAAACCTTTTTTATTGCGATTGAAGTAAAGATTCATAAAAAATAAATAATTTTAAAAAATCAGTGGCGTAACATAATTTTCATAAAAAAAAATATGATATTATAGATATATATATATATATATATATATATATATATATATATATATATATATATATATATATATATATATATATATATATATATATATATATATATATATATATATATATATATATTTCGTACTGACGCCACTGGTTGACTCTAAGAATGTATTGAACTTGCACATTAAGCGTATTTAAGATTTTATTTTATTCACCACATATACATATAGGATATTTCAAATAAACTGCTTTTATTTTTTTTAATTTTTGGATTCTACCGTTTTCAAGCGCCACAACTTTAAATGCCAAGGTTAGTTAGTTAACATAATAATTAATTAAGATTATGCTGCAGTAAAAAATATCCACAGTTCCTAAACTTTTAATTTTTATGGATTTCTGTAATTATTTTACTTATTTGATATATATGATAATAATAATATGAGATATGTATTTTCTACCCTTGAACGGATCAAGACCGTTCTCCGAAATTCAATGACCAAGATCGTTTACCTCAATGACTTACAGATTTAATCTGTACGTCAATGGTTTACCTGCGTTAGGAATGCTTTCAATGACTTACAGTTTAATCTGTACGTCAATGATTGCATTCCATTGAAAAAGAGTTCAGGTTGGGTTTTCTTTGTAACAAAATCAGTTTATTTCTTCACAGAAAATTCGAATATCTTTGCTATGTGAATTTCACAGTTCACCAAGAAAATCTCGCTGTTCTTTTTTCTGTAAATAACTATGATCATTGATCAACATTCTGCTTGGCAGCAAATAACACACACGTAAAAGGAATTTTTCGAAATCGATAAACACGCAGTTTTACATAAAAAAGCTATTTTTGGGTATTTTTTTATTCATCTTAAATTTATTATTATTTGTTATTTGATTTTATGCATGGTTTGTTTTTTATATAAAGTTTGTTTTAAGAAGTCAAAGCTTTTAAAAATTAATAAAACTATCCATTATAATTATCTATTATTATTTAAAAGTATTTTTTCGCTTTATAAACTTTTTTAATGCAATGAACGCCCCCGAATGTACCAACAAAGGCCTTAAAGAAGCAAAAATTTACATTCTATCGGATAGCCAGACAGCTTCATGTACCTTCAGCTCTAAATTAGGATTAGGATCACTCAATCAACTGGCAAAAAATAATAGTATAACTCTAATAATACAATACCCAAAAAATGGATATTTACTAGCTATCCCTAAATGGACATCCATGGGATGTCTTTTAACGCGTCTATACAAGGAAAGAGTCCTATTAATTTATATTTTAGAAGATTTGAGTATTAGTACTCTTAACAATCTAGCTCTTATCAAAACAAATAAATAAAATACCTAAAAATACAGGTATGTTAAATGTATAAAACCTGTACTGAAAATCCTTTCGAATTTCAGTGTCACCGATGCAAAATACTATGATGGTCCTGCCGGTCGTCCTGATTTGTGTCCTAGTGAAAATCGTCCTGTGTGCTGATGAACTCATATCGCCGTGCCCAAGTGTTTTTCAGTATGAGAAGAGACAGGGAGAGGTAGATCGGTGGTACGGTACTGCGACACTAACGTCTGATTCGGAGTTGTCTGGTGTCTGGTTCAGGATATTTTTGGATCGGACTTCAATACAACTGGGGGTAAGTAGTACTCTTAGTTGTGACCAAATTAAAGACTGTTTTCTTTGAAAAAAAACGGTGATACGTATTTTTTTTAACAGTACATGCATATACATACATATTTGTAGGTAGGATTTTCTTAGAGAATGATTCATATTTTTATTTTTCGTTTGTTAAAAATCTTACATAAAAACAATAAAAAATTGCCCAGACTAAGACGACCCTTCATTCAACATTCAATGAACAGTTAGGGACCGTATGCACAACGGTGTCGTAATCTAGCTTAACTTAAGCAAGAAAGCATATGCGCTGTCTGTAGCACTAATGGCCATCCGTACCGTAGTATTTTAAGTCAGCTCACACTTGAGGCGCTCTTAGGCTGGATTTCATAAGTAGAGTTAGAACCCCAATCTTCAGTTTAACTACAAGACTGACCGCCGTATGCACCGCTGACGGATTAACTTTTAATCGCGATTAATTCGTCAAGTGATCCGTTTTAACCAATTGAATTGTCATATATTTGGCGTTCTAATCGCGTTTAACACCTGATCCGGATTAAATGCTGACGGTCCATACCAGGGTGACCAATCAGCTGCCCGCTTTCCATAGTTTAAACTTAAGATTGTGGTTTACCAAAACTTGTGGAAGTGGCCCTTAGACTATGACCTACTGCCCTCTCTGAGGCTTCAACTGCCACATACTACGGTGCGAATGGCCATGCATTTCATAGTCCATGCGTGGTTCAAGGTCCAGTTGGATTAATGGACTACGGTGCATATGGCCATAAGAGCTCTCATCCCTACTATTGTGGTATTTGCCCCGCAAAGTATCGAATTTTTGCGGGGCAAGGTGTTTATTAAAGTACAAAATATAATTTTGATTTCTTGAACGAGTTAAATGTTGTTTCTATGTACCTATACATGTCATTGACCGAAAAGGAATTGGTTTTTCCAATGACGTCTGGGTTTTTCATATTAATAACTGAGCCAACCATCACAATATTAAAAATAAAAATAGTAGGAAGAGAAAGGCACCTGCTTATTGATAGTCGAAGTGATTCTATCAACTAAGCTTTAATAAGTAGTGTTGGACTGTTTAAAAATGCGTCGCAATTCTTGTTTGGATAATAAGAAATCGAGTTTTTGTGAAAATTTACTTTATCGATACTCCGGAAGATTGACATTGTCGATCAATGGGACCATCCCTACGTCCGTTCCCAAATGTCACGCGCCCGAAATCGTTACGTCAAAAAGTCAGGTTAAGTAAATCAAAATAAAACATTACTGAGTGGAAATACAAATAAAAATGATATCAAATATTTCTGTCGCGAAAATCGATTTATCGAATCTCCCGGAGCAACACCAAACATTCTACTACAAATAAAATAAAAAGTGGAACAAGGGCATGATCATCTCGAACAATGGACGCGAGGACGCAGAAATTAGAACAGCAACGGCAGATTTTAGAACAGAAAATGAAGCAGAAAAGACTCACTTCGGGAATGGTACAGGCTTCAGATGCCCGCAACAATTCGGGAAAGAGCAGAGATAGTAGCGGAACCAGCAGGAGGGAGTTGCACGGGTATGATGGTCCTTTACAGTATGCGATGAGTAGGGATAATAATCCTGATCAAATTATGGTTATGTCTAGTGTGGATAGCTTAGGTAAGTATTTAATTCTTTTGGTATTATGATATTTGAGGTCTTACTTTGAGATATACAGCCCTAAACCAACCAAATTACCTATTCAGGCAGATATCAGGTACAAATTACATACTTACAACACGTGTAACATCCAGAAGTTATTACACACAAATATTTTTAGATGATACTCTGGTTCAAGACCTCACAACCAACAACTTATCAAACAGTGACCTTTTGGACGTCGAAGACGACGAATCCTCTCCAGTAGCCCCAAACCAAAATGGTAATATCACTGCCCCAATTAATCCTTTGGCTGACAGCATGTCAGACGTTGCCAACGGCAACGAGTCTGTTGGGCCCCTGAGTTCTGGGAATTTGGAACTCGAAGGGGACCTGACGAATGATGATGTCGCCACTTTTGTCTTGGAGCCGGCCCCGCCAAGAGTAAGTTGAATTTTTCTTAATCCTTTATGACTAGATTTGCTATTGTTAATATCTTCTTTTCAAAAAGTTTTTATTTAATCGATTGTATCTTCAAATCAAAAGCGAAATCCCGCGAATATTACTTTACGTGATAGGATGGGTATTGCTTCCTAAATCTAGAAGAGTCTTCAAGGTATTCATCAAGCTTTTTTCAATACATGGCCGAAAATCTTAAAACCTCAGCAAAAAACAAGAAATTTCTTGTTCTAGGTTCTGTTTCGATGTCGCATTGCCAGAGACCGACGAGGCGTCGATAGAGGCCTCTTTCCCACCTATTTCCTCCAGCTAGAGAGGCCCCGAGGCAGGAGAGCCCTACTTTTAGCGGCGCGTAAGAGGAAAAAGAGCGCCACCAGTCACTATGTGATCAGCGCTGACCCTACAGACTTGTCTAGAAGGGGCTCTGGAGCGGTAGGGAAACTGAGGAGTAACGCTTTGGGGACGAGGTTCCAGGCGTGGGCAGGGAGGAGCGGCGGTAAGTTTTATGTTGTTAGGTGATTTTTTTAAATAGAAAATAAGCTCTTTCAATTTTTCTTGAGACTTTAAAAAACACTTTTCTTCCAGGATCTAACAAAATCGACGAAGAAGGTACAGAAGGGCCTCAAAAAGAGGAACTAGCAACTGTTCTATATGACGCGAACGTTCTCGGTTTCAAAGGTCCTCGTCGTATGACGGTTCTAGTTCCTGCTCTGGCAGAGGGGCACCGCGCAGGTCCGGACGAGCCCCTCGTCGAGGCTTGGAAATCGGCTCGGACGGATCGGCTTGTTGTTCTGCGGAACAAGACCCCCGTGTGGAACGACGATACTCAATCGTACGTGCTGAATTTCCACGGGAGAGTCACGCAGGCTTCCGTGAAGAATTTTCAGATTGTGCACGATAGTGACCCGGAGTACGTGGTGATGCAGTTCGGGAGGGTGGCCGACGACGCTTTTACCATGGATTTTAGGTATCCTCTGTGCGCCTTGCAGGCGTTCGCCATTGCTTTGAGCAGCTTCGATGGGAAACTGGCTTGTGAGTAGGGTTGAGGAGGTTCTTGGAGGTTTTCTTGGGTTTGGGTGTCAGTGAAAGTTTCTTTTTTGGGTGGGGTGTTTGCAGCGAGAGGTAAAGTTGGTAACATACTATTTTTTGTTAATATTTTGGAGATCTTTCATTGATACTTGGGCACGACTAAATCCAACCCTGCTTACGCCTTAAAGATCTGTTACAGTATTCTAGTATAAGGTTTTGATTATTTTCTGATACTCTAAGCATCATTTTGATCTGAGTTAATGATCTGATCACTATACAGGCTGTCTCATATTCAGCCTCTCAGTTAATGAGTATACTGGAGCAATCTCAAAAGTGTTTCTTGATTTTTTCCCTATTTCTATGGATTTTCATTCGCGACTTTCATTTCCTTAGATTATGTAGTAAAAACAGGTACATTTATTTGTAATTGTACTTCAAAACATGGGGCGTATTAAACGGATACCGAGTAGCAGCGTTGCCATAATGTGCAAAATTGGACTGGCATTTTTCTTTCAATGTGGTCGCATCGTAAAGGCTCGCGTTTTCAACATTGGCATTTGGCAACCTTGCGTGACGTGGTATAAAATGTGCGCCATGCAAACGACGACAGTAACACTTGTCATTATCTTTATTTCTTCTCAAAAGCGCGCCTTTTCTTAGATGTTGCCACATGGCGATAGAACGATTTATGAACTACTAGGGTGTAGACTGCCCAATGGGCCCCCAAGAGGCCTCTTAGGTCTTCACTGTCATCATTGAAAATTTCGTATTTCTAGACCCTGTACTAAGAAAGATATCACACTCCTTCGGACTGACGATCGAGGACAGACCGCTTGCCGTATATACACCCATATGTACACTAATATATTCACGGTGAATGGTACGTTACACGTACCAGTTAACGAATCGCTCTACCTGTCTAAAATATATTTGACAATGCAGTGTTGCCGCTTCTACTAAAAAGTAGTAGCAACTTTGATATTTTAAACGGAACACCCTGTATATTATTTCATTTTCAAAACCCCTATTAATTTCTTAACAACGTCCTTTAACATTGTTTTATACTTATTTCCTACCGTTTCTGAAATAATAATTTCGAATTTTTCTGGCGGAAAAAGTTACCTTAAAAAATGCTTATTTTTGCCCCTAAATATGCTTCTGAATGTCCCATTGGGTATTTATTTTAAAGTTTGATTATCCCTTGATCACATAACCCTAAAAAAGTTGGAGGATATTAGATAAGAAAAAATACAGTGTGTCAAATGTATCGATATCGTGGGTAAAAAGTCAAAAAATCGAAATTTCATTGTCGATTGCTCCCTTCCTATGAAGAATGAAGGACTTAAAGAATATGGATATCACGTACTTCGACGAGCTCTGTCCGATGATGTAAATAGAATTTTGATTTGGATCCATTTTGACCCCTGAAGAATTAAAAAGTGTGAAAAATTTGCTTTAAAAATCGAAATTTTCAGTTTTTCCCAAATTTTTCCAATTTCCAGTGGTTTTAGGTATAGGAAGATGTATTGCAAAATGAAAGTATTTGAGATTCTAAAGTTTGACGAGTCAAACCGTTTTTCGATCCGACCTACCGTTCTCGAGTTATTAAATACCAAAGATGCGTCTGAAAATGGCATTTTTCGGCCAAAAAAATTCAAAAGAATTACTTCCCATTTTCCGATCCTCACCAATATCAATAGGGCTCTGTAGCAATACCTACTTAACCCTTAGACCCCTACAACCTCCGAAAATTTAAACTAATTTAATACACTTTTGCGATTTGTATCCGATTTCAACAGAAATCGCAGAAATTTCTACTTTTACGTTTAATAGCTCCGAAACGAAACACCCTGTATAACTGAATTTATTACCGAAGCTAGTTCCACTATCCCTCCATTAACCCAGAAGGTTTGACCGTTTCGACTCCAGCCGTTTCCGAGAAAAATAATTGAGAATGTGCAAATGTCGACAGTAACGTCGACAACAATATTCGGACATTTTCCTCCAGTTTTCACTACATAATCTAAGTTTTCTTCAAGAACTATTAAATCTATCAGCTCCTATAAGTCAGAGAGAGACGACTGTATAAAGACACCTGTATAAGATGAGTACATAAATCATTTTAGGATAAATGATTTATGATATATTGAATAAAACGAGCTGAACGCTCCGTAGGTATATTAAATTATTTTTGAGTAAATATTTGAACATTTGATATTATATAATTAGTTGTCTACATGTGTGGTTGAAACATCACTATCACTTGGTGTGCCTTTTAGTTTTTGTTTTAAATAAAAGTGTTTAGACCTCGACAGCAGAAGATATTTAGTTGTATTTAAGTGTTAAGGTTATAAATCGTTAATCGGGACTTAAATATTGAAATATCCGAATATCCGTAGTGGCAGGGCTGGGCATTATTCGTATTTGTAAATACTTTTTTTATTTAAATATTTTTTAGTATTTAAATACAGTGCGACCTCGATAATCCGGAGCTTTAGTAGATCGGATTATTCGGTAATCCGGCCAAGCATTTCCATTGCATTGTGTACTTTATAATCCGGATTTGATAGTACTCGTTAATCCGGACCTGCGTTTGTAACTAAATTCTAGACTTCTTCATACAAATTAATGAAGGATATCTAAAATCGATTGTGTGAGGTTCCCCTAACTTCCGAAATTCGGCCGGATCAGATGTCTGGGCGTTCACATAAGCAGTGCGCGTGCCTTTGTGTTGACTAGGCGCGGCCCGTGAAATTTTAAAGTTGTATATCTCTGTTGCTACTTATGGGACCCACGCCAAGTTCAGGTTTTTTAATAGTGGGCCTACTAGGAATGTTTTGGCGAAAAAGAAATTATTTTGTAATTTGCGAAAAAAAGTTGAATTTTTGAATGGACCCACCTGGGTAAAAAATTAACACGCTTAGATATTTTATTTATTATTTTTTCTAAACAAATTTTACATAATTTTGTCGACAATTCTTAAATTTTAAGAGAAAAAAATGTGTTAGTAGAAAGTTATCGTCATTTGAATTTTTTTAAACCTAAAATATAATTAACAAAAATTCAAATGACTATAACTTTTTTGTTAATATGTATATGTACTATTTGCTAATTATTTTGTATTACATATTTCACTTTCCAATAAAAAACTGTCCCGCTTCAGTAATCCGAATTATTTACTAATCCGGATCACCGCGGTTTTAATTACTCCGGATTATCGAGGTCGCACTGTACTCGGTAATTAACTACTTTTTTACGAGAGGTATTTGTATTTGTAGACTCAAGTACTTTCCAAAGTGTTTGGTATTTAAATACATTTTTGAAAGTATTTATTTCCTTTACAAATATTTAAATACTTTTCAAATAGGTATGTAGAATCAACGATATAATATATCGTTGGTAGAATTAAAATATTTTCTACCTAAGCCACATTTTTAACATATTTAAATACTTTAAAAGTATCTAAATAAATACTTTAAAATTATTTAAATACTTTACTTTAAAAGTATTTGATTACTTTAAAAGTATTTAAATACTTTTTTGTCAGTATTTATGTACTAAAAGTATTTAAATCTTAAAAAAATATATATTTAAATACTTTTTGTGCCAAAAAAGGATTTAATATTTAAATATTTGTATTTTTAGAAAAGTATTTAATATTTAAATACTTTTTAAAAGTATATGCCCAACTCTGCTTAGTACTCAGCTCCCTATTAACGGTTCAGTTCTGTCTGCCTATGAGGTACTGATTAGGTGTTTTGATTCCTATGTCTAGAAAGTCGGTAAAGTGTATGTCGAGTATGTGCGGGTCCCGTCAGTGTTGACAAAAAAATGCTACTAGGCAGGTTTAAATAAAACTATTTTTCCTGGAATATGACACATATTCCTGCCCAACTAGGCAGGAAATTTTACATAATATGTGTTCCATATTTGAGCTCAATTGATCTAGCAATCTGTGGGCTATGCTCGGGACTGACGAGCAAACGAACAAGTGCTTCGCCAATAGGGTCTCCGTTTTAAGGCGACGGTCTTCTGAACAGAGACAGACTGTTTTGTTCCATAATCAAAATTGTCCATCTCTTTTCACAAGAATTCCGGGCCTCAATGGAACCCTGATAAACGAATAAATTGATATTTTTTCTAATTTAAATAACGAGGCACCGAATTAAACGTAAGTTTTAGAATTTTTGGCGGTTTTTGGCAATTTTATATTTTTAAATTTTAATATAAATTTTTAAATGGTAAATTTACAGGTTATATTTGTGCCTTCTCTATTACATTTTAAATATTAAATATTTGTAATGAAGACATCTTAAGATTTTTGTTAAAAATGATTTTTTGAGAGCTTTAGGAGCGGAAATTACCGATATTAACTTACCTTTAATCCAAAAATAAGAAAAAAATGGTATATGAACGTGATTCTGCAAATGCTTCCTGCGGGAGCTAGAAGCCTTTAAAGATGATGTCCAAGAAATGGATTTTTTGATAATTAAAAATATCTTTGGACTTTGGGGACGTCATTTTTTAAAGATAGTGTTAGAATATGGTTCTCGAGACGATTTTACTTAAAAAATATTTTTGTTACAAAACTGGGATCAGTCCGTTTTGATAGAAACCAGTCTAAAGTGATCACTGCATATGACGATCCAGGAAATCAGGAAAGCCCATTGCCCTACTTCAAAGGGATCTTTAATTACCAAATAATATCCATTTCTGGACATCATCTTCTAAGGCCTCCAGCACCAGCACCTCTAGGAAGCCTTGTTGGTATTTCCGGTTTTATATTGCTCTTAATCTAAGACATTCCTATAAAAAGATACAAAAACTCTTTTAAATTATGAATTTTAAATGATAAATAGAAATTTCTGTTTTGCAGAAAAATTAAATGTTTTAACGAATTAAATGTATATAAAAGGACCTTCGTGAATCAGTATTGTTAGAAATATTTTGCATTTGTATATGTTTTAAGTAGCTTTGTGAGTTAATAAAGATTCTTACAAAAGAAAAATGAATTTTTATTCCATTTCCTGCATACTAAATGGTAAGCATTCAATGAACAGTTGTTATTACGCGACTTGTAGCTAACTTCATATGAACCGTATTCCATTGACAAAAACTGGATCGTTCGAATCACATTACGGCGCTCCAAATATTTTATCTCTTTTTGATTCAATTGGGCCCTAATCCTACCCAATTGGGTATGTCGCTAATCTAAAAGTTCGTAAACTGATTGGGATCTATCCAATTTTTGTCATTTGGCGACTCAAAAGGAAGCCAGCTGCGATCAGCTGATTTTTAACTGGGACTGGGAATACTTACTAAAATAGACGACAAAATTGACAAAGATGCCAACAAATAACATAATATTAAAGACAAAGACGAAACAAAAACATTCCCCGTTAGAATAGTTAGCAAATCGGCTGAAGAGGACGCCACGTCTAGGGACGTGCACCTAATTTCACAGTCATTGCTGTCAAAATGAAAACATGAAAACAATACATAACCTCAATTTTTAAAATTATTGTGATTATGTAATTATTATTGAAATGAAAAATACAAACGACGTACGGACGACGATTCTGTTTTGGTAGTAAATGACTTTGGGAAGGTGTATGTGGATTCTTCCAATTCCATAGTCGATGATTCTATTTGGTCTGTACAAGGTAAGGGTTTCGAAGCCAACATATCCAAGAAAGGAAAAATTAAAAAGCTTCTCTCTTACCAAAAAGTCTGATCAAATTGTGCTCTTTTTCCAGAATTGGTTCGGGGAAGTGGAGTTCCGAGACAACAACACAGGGTACATTATTAAGAATCGCAACCACAAGATAAAAGCAAACACTCCTCTGCGTATCAGGTTTTATGTGCGCTATAATCCGAATGGCCCAGTCCCAAAGCTTGTATCATTAAGATTAAATGCTAAGTAAGTAGTAAGATCTAGTTGTTGTGGTCTGCCACTGGGTTATAAAAATTTCCAGTTGTTATTTTGCTTAGTCAGTTTTTAAACTTATTTTTCACTTATTTTAGAACAATATGCCCTACTGAAGAGGTCTTTACAGAAGCCTCTCAGGGGGCTAGTCATTTGTTTACCAACAAACCAGATGTGGCAGAAATACCTTCCTTACCTGAATCACCAGGAATTAATTTTAACAATCAGTAAGTGCTCACCAATTTTTGCCTCCAGCTGATTTTAAAATATGCTCATTTCCTAACTAGTTGATAGAAGTAAGACACTTTGGGGTTGTTTCTGCAGCAGTTTCAAATCAATCAGAGCCAATGAGGGTATCCTGTTTCGATCAGCAAACTGTTTTCCTTGAAGATGATTGGCTCCGACTAGTTTCAAACTGCTGCAGAAACTTCCCTTAGATTCGAGAAGTGAATTGCTAAAATCAGTTTATGCATGTAAATCCAGCTTAACTTAAGCTGCTCTTAGACTATGATCTAATACGCATTATCTGAAGCACAAACTGTCATAATCTAAGAGAGGCTTAAGTCTAAGCCTGTTTAACAGACTACAGTGCATACGGCCATTAAGAGCCAAATTGCAAGAACGAAAAGAACCAAAATATAATATTTCTATTTCTAGACAAAGACCATCTGCTATCCAGGGTGAGGAAGACTTTTACCATGGCGATTATTTTGAGCTGCTGAAACCTCAAGGTTCGAAACAAAGTGTCCTAGATGGCGCTACTTGCGGGACCGTAATAGTAAGTTAAGAACTAAAAATTACCATTTGTGAATACAAATTTTAATAGATTGATATAATATTTCTCACTCTCTTAGAAAGAACCTCGTCCACTCATAACCCACGGCCAAACCACCCAGGAAGGAGAGTTCCCTTGGCACGCAGCTCTGTATCACTCCCAAGGCATTGATTTGACGTACATTTGCGGAGCATCCTTGATAAGTTTGCAACACCTCATGACAGTGGCTCATTGCGTCACGAAAAGGAAGAGTCAGGCGTCGGTAAATCCGGACAATCTGGTGGTTTATTTAGGTAAGTTTGCCCTAGTTATGATTCTGTGGTTTATATATCGGTTTGTTATTTTAGGAAAAATTAAAATGAATTTTAGAATATTTCAGAGCAATTTTTTTTAGGAAAATTCTACCTAAGAGTGTGGAAAAACCCGGGAATCCAGGATAGGCGCGTGGACACCATTTTGATCCACCCCAAGTATAATCCTCAAACTTTCAACAGCGACATCGCCATTTTGAAACTCAGCGAGCCGGCTCGACTGACCAATTACGTGAGGCCTATATGCCTGTGGGAGGGGCCTGTGCAATTGGAAGCCATCGCCGGTCAAATTGGTAAGATATTGTTGTACCGGGTGCCCCAAATACAAAATGTATCCACCGTACAAGATTTTACATTTTATTTTTTCTTTTTTTCACAGGCACAGTAGTTGGATGGGGATTTGACGAGACGGGGAAGGTGACAGAACAGCTGACGAAAGCCTCTATGCCTATTGTGACGCAGGAGACCTGTATTTATTCGTTCCCAGACTTTTATTCGAGATTCACGAGCAGTACGACGTTTTGCGCCGGGTTCAAAAATGGTAAGACTGATGATGTGTTATAAATTTTTGGAAGTATATTTTGGAAATATTGAATTTCTTAGTTTAGTTTATCTACCAGCCAAGACTCTTAAAAAAATTTGTTCTAAACATGTCCCTCAGGTACATCAGTGTGCAACGGCGACTCAGGAGGTGGTCTGATCCTGCCCAAGGCCGGCTCCGATCCGAACAACCCAATTTGGCAGATCAGAGGGCTCGTGTCGATCAGCGTCGCGCTCCAGAACCGCTTCCGCTGCGATTCGTCCCACTACGTCGTGTTCACCGACGTTGCCAAGTATTTAGATTTTGTTGGAAAAGCCATGTCGCAGTAGGCGGCGCATACGTCGTGCTCACCGACGTTGCCAAGTATTTACATTTTATTAGGAAAGCAATGTCTCAACAGGCGATGTTTTTTAATGAATGACACGATTTGTATTTGTAAGGTTAGGTGGTGTTTTCGTTATATGTATGTATTTATTGGGTGTCCAAATAAAATCAACTGCTAACCATTCTACTTCACCCTATACAGTGTCCAGCAAAAAGTTGGCCCTATATGGAAAACTTTTTTATTATTAATCTCTCAGAAAATTTTATTCATGATAAAAGTTGGTGCCTTAAGAAAAATTAATTTTGACAACTTCAAATTTTAGGTAGAGTATATAGGGTGCTCAAAAAATACAAAAGTCTTGGTTTAGAAAACCAAAAATCTAGGAATTTCAAAATAATTTCCACAAAGAAAGTAAAGCTCCTGTCAAGAGAAGAACAAAAGTCAAATAACATTTTTTCCAAAAGAGAACCGCTGTGGAGAAAATTAAGGACGAAACTTACAAAAATCCATTTTTTTTACAAAATTTAGCCTGAAATTACCCTGCAACGACGTATTTTTGATGAGTGTTATTTGACTTTTGTTCTTCTCTCGACTACTTTGTATAATTTTTTTTTGAAATTCCTAAAGTTTTGTTTTTCTAAACCGATTTTGGTATTTTTTGATCACCCTGTATCCTCTACCTAGAATTTGAAGTTGTCAAAGTTAATTTTTCTTAATGCATCAACTTTTATCATGAATAAAATTTTCTGAGAAATCAATAATAAAAAAGTTTTCCATATATGGCCAACTTTTTGCCGGACACTGTATATTCATATATTAAGTATAAAATACAGGGTGGCTCAGAAAGGACCGTATTACTGTTTGTAAACCCAAAGTGTTGACGGCGTCTAGTTTGTAGCACTTTTTATAGTAAATTATTTTTTATATATTTATTTCCTAAATAAATGATGCTTAAAACTGTATTTAGTGTTTTATTATGACGTAATACTCTATATAATATACAAATTTTTAAATATATGGTTTCATAATAGGCAATATAAATCGATAATATTCTATATACAGGGTATCCCCATGCATTTTTTTAATCTTGGATCTACGTTCCTCGGAAATTCTTGCACTTATACCTGGAATAACCAAAAAAAAAAATATTTTAGAACGTGCCAATTAAAAAAACGCATGTACACCTCTAAGAACAAATTGATACCTCTAAAAAAAGTAGGGTTAGGTAAAAAGACGGAATAGTCCAACACTTTTTACACACCCTGTACGAAAAAATTCCGGGAGACTCCGGGAACTTTTCGAAACTCTTCACATTGTTAATATTAAAACAAAAAACGAAATTTTAGCAGTGTTTATCCAACAATTTCACTAAGAAACCCATAAGAAGCTAGAAGAACCTCGACAGCAAAGAACTGTATCACTAATTTCTATTCCACATATCTATCTTGACTAAATACACTATTAAAAAATAAATTATGTACATACAGAAAACGTAAAGCTATTGCGAATATATTTTTAGCCCCCCTAAGGGTTGAACTTTAATAATTAAAAAAAAACTACTACTACTACTTAAATTTTCGCGGCAGTAGCTAAAGTTCCGACTGCCGGAACGATAACGCGACGGCTTACAATTCCGGCGGTGACGGAACTATAAGTGCGATGTTATAAGTCCCGGTGCCGTACCTCTAGTCGCTACCTAATAAAGCTGGAACGAAGTGCAAAAGACAACGCCTATAAGAGGGCCGTATTATGACTAAAATAAAATCTGTTAAGCCTTGTACCATAATTTGAAGTGTTAAGTGAGTAGTACACAATAAGTTTGCTGCAGATGCATTTTAAAATTCGTTTTCTCAGAAGCGCTTCTATCTTTTTTTTTTTAATTTTAAAATTTCTACGCGAGTAGTTCTTATATTTATCACATTTTTACCTTTTTCAGATTATTCCATAGACTTAGTAACTAGAAAATTAAATTATTAAAAGCAAAATTTGTTTTAAATCCATAATTGTGACTAAGAAAAGGTTTAATGTCCAGAACCAGAATTGTGATTTTTTTACTTAGCTATTTGCGTCACAAGGGACGAAAGTTACATTTTTTGCTGACGGTAATTTTTTTCATGAAGAAGTAATTTTTCTTCCCTAGGGAGAAAATGGAGAAGCAACTTTCCTCCAATCAAGCAATCAAATTTCTCTTCTCTAGGGAGGAAAATTAGCAAATTTCTCCATAGGGAGCAAAAGTAATAGTTTCCTCCCTAGGGAGGAAAAGTAGCATTTTGTTCCATAAGGATCAAAATTCAAATCAAATTTTTCTTTCCTAGCGAGGAAAAGGAGAAGCAACTTTCCTCCTAACAGAAACCATCAAATTTCTATTCTTACGGAGAGGGAGTAGTATTTTCCTCCCTAGGGAGGAAAATTAGCATATTTCTCCCCAGAGAGAACAATAGCATTTTTCTCCATAAAGATCAAAAGCAGCATTTTCCACGCTAGAGAGGAAGATACATTTTCTTACCTCGGGATGAAGAATAGCATTTTCCTCCCTACTTTTCCTTCCTGGGTAGAAATATGTTACTTTTCCTCCCTAGGGAGGAAAAGTAGCTCTTTTCTCCATAGGGATGAAAAGTAGCATTTTACTCCCTAGGGAGGAAGATGTATTTCTTTTCTAGGGAGGAATGTTGCTTTTCCTCCCTAGAGAGGAAAAGTAGCATATCCCTCCCTAGGAAGGAAAACAATAGTATTTTCCTCCCTAGGAACGACAACTAACATTCTTTCTCTCTGGGGAGGAAAAGTAACATTCCTCCCTAGAGAAGAAAATGTAAATTTTCTGCCCTAGGGAGAAAAAGTAGCAATTTCCTCCTTAGCAAGAAAAAGTAGCACATTCCTCCTTAGAAAGGAAAAGTAGCAATTTCCTCCTTATGGATTAAGAGATATTTTCATCCCTTTGGATGGAAAAGCAGCATTTTCCTTCCTAGCATGAGAAAAGTTATTTTTAGCCCTGATAATTTTATTGCTAAAGAGGAAATTGCTACTTTTCCTCCCTAGGGAAGAAAATATATACCTATTTCTTCTTAGAAAAAGTTATGTTAAGCTCTGATAATTCTGGACATTCCCAATTGATAAATTACAAAAAAAAATCCTCAAGCAACTAAAAAAAGTCTTTAGTCCCTTGATGGGCCACAAAAGTATTATAATTTGGCCGCGAGTGGCGTCAAGAAGGGCGGATACAACCCCTGGTTTACGGGCAAGATGTCCTGCCCAAAAAAATTGACAAGATAATAAATCGGTAAAAGAACGTATGGGAAACGGCTACTTCCTACACGGACAGGCGTCTCAACCCGTACACCAGGGAGTTCTCCACCCTCACCCCCACCGCAGACCTTCTATCAACAAAGTTTCTAACCTACAAATCCACCTTCAGTATCAAAATTCTTCTAGCATGCGCAAGAATCCCCGTTCCCGTTCGATTTTTGATTCTGAGTGATTTTAATCTGATCCGGGAACTCGTTGTACAGATCCACCGTCGAGTTCTGTTGAGCCAGAGCGTTCTTAGCTATGGCCAGGAAGGCTTGTTCGACATTGAGGCCCTCTGAAAAAAATCTGGGGTGTTAGAATGGGAATTGGGGTAAGAAACGAGGCGCGGAAAGCACGCATCATATATGGTAAAGGCAATTTTACCTTAGATTATATAGCAAAGAACAGATAAATTCTTTATATAGCCTTGCCGTCAACAAGAAAATATTTGAGATTTTAATCGGTGTTAAACCGTTTTTCGATCCGATTTAGCGTTCTCGAGTTATTAAGTACCAAAAATTGGTCTGCAAATGGTATTTTTCGACTTTAAAAAATTTAAAACTATAATTCCCATTTTCCGATCCTCACCAATATCAATAGGGTTCTGTAGCCTCGAGTCCTCTACTGAAAACAGACCTCTGTCTGTAAGAAGAAGTAGGTAATCTGCTCTTCGCTACATAATCTAAGACTTTTGCTTGTGGTTTTGATAAATCTGAGTATGTACCATCGTGTGAGAAATATGTATAAAATCTCTTGTATTATACAAAGCAAATTACTTAAATCTGACGTAGCCTCATAGAGACGCATGACCATGAATAAGCCGAAATATGTACAATTTGCAGCTGATTTTTGTAAGCCAGAACTAACCCGAAATATATAATTTTTTTTTAACAAAAACAACCCTCATTGGTCTCTCGTCTCCTTTCGTGTTTAAGAACGAGCCTCGGAATGGGATCGGTCAGAGGGCGTAGGTTTTGTTGACCTACGGCCATGTTAACCATAGATAGGAACGCTTGTTCCACGTTAATATCCTCTAAAAAAATAATTAGAAAACAAATTGTATGCAGTGTGGAGCAATAGTCACCGTTCCCTTCTAATTTTGCGTCGTTTTCATAATTCAATGTTGTAATTTCCGTCGCCCAAGTTCGAATCTCAATTTGATGGCCCAATTCCCGTCCGATTTTCAAAAACTTTTTGTCAGATGAAAGCCCTGTATCGCTGCTTTTTATTTCTAGTCACCTGAGTTATACAGGACCGAACTAAAGAAAGATAGAGGGTAAATCGTGGCACCTTGTTTTACCGGTAATTTTCTTAGCATTAACAACCTCTGGAGCGTTTCTTATAGCCTGAGATTACTATTGCACGGACTTTAGAGAGTACCAAGCACTCTCCAAAGCGGTTAAAAGAGAAATGATAATTGATTATAACAAAAATTCCAAGGGTCACTAAGGAAAATCTTCAAAAAAAACAAGGTGTCACGTCTCACCCTGTATTTTTCTTCAAATCAATTCTGCATAACTTAGGTGACCGGAAATAGAAAGCACACATACAGTACTTCCATCTGAAGAAAAGTTTTTTAAAATCGGGCGATAATTCAGCTATCAATTGCGTGTCGAGACTCTGGATAAACAAAAATCACCATCCGTTTTAAAAGTTGGAAAATCGGTTGTGTTCTGAACAGAGCAGATTTGCGGCAGTTGATGAATAAGGCAAAGTACTTATATACAGTTGCAGCAGCTGACGCGTTAAAGCCAAAACTAACCCTTAACCCTGTCTACACTAACAAAAACAAGATTTAGACTCCGGAATGAGAATCGGGGCTGGAAATGGATTCGACACTGGATGCAGGTTATCCTCGTTCGCAAGAGCACTTTTGGCCGCACTCAGAAAAGCCTGTTGTACGTTAAAACCATCTAGAAAATAATTAAAAAGTATTTTTCGTAACGTGGAGGATATGAATAATGATAATTTCATTCATATTTTAAATAAAAACCGAAAATCTGAAATTTCGGTTTCTTTCGGATATCTCCGAAAATATTCGGAATATTCTTAATTTCTCAAAAGCCTACCATTCGGCAGCGAATTATGCAAATTTGTCCCCAGTTCACCGACTCTATTTCTTATGGTTAACAAAATGCCAATGTTAACCTATCGACTTTCTAACCACCCTGTAAATCTAACAATAATTTAACCCCCAAGGCTCATTGCCCTAATCCAAAAGAACCTTTAATTATCGAATAAAATCCACTTCTTGGACACCATCTTCAAGCCCCCAGTTCCTCTAGGGAGCCTTTGCAGAACCACGTTCATATAGCTTTTTTATTAATATTTTTGGACGATACATATCCCCCCTGAATTATCCCGATTCTATTTTCGAACACCCTGTATATTTGGACTTTTACGTAAGTGTTCCAAATAAATATAACACATAAACTGTTACCGCACTGCAAATCCAGCCGTTACAGCGTGACACAAAAAAATTAGAAAGGACCGGGGGACCAGTTTTTTCATTTTACCATCAACGTTTTTTGAGGTAAATTCCTCAAAATTTATACGTGGCTATATTTTAGCAAGATGTATAAAAAATTGTTAAAAACTTCCCGAACAATATACGGGATGATACTTTTTCTGGGGTCGTGGTTCCTTTTACCACTCTGAACTTTTTTTTACGACGTCACTCACTACCTTTAATGCAATAATTAGTACTCCTATTTAGTTCTAAAACTGTTTTGCCTCTTGCAATTTTTTTGGGATCTTGCATCCTTTACAAATTATTTAACGAAATATTCAAAAATATTTAATCAAAATCGGTAAATAATCAATTAAACTGTTTTTATAAAAAAAAATAGCAAAATAACTATAAAAACATTTTTCTGGTCTCAACTTACCTTTCGCTGACGTCTCGAAATAAGGGATGTTGTTCTTGCTCTGGCACCACTGCTGCGCCCTCTTGGCGCTGATCGCCCTCGGCTCCAGATCCACCTTGTTGCCCAGCAACACGAAGGGGAAGTTTTCGGGCTCGCGAGGAGACGCCTGAATGAGGAACTCGTCCCGCCAGCTGTCGAGAGATTTGAAAGTGTTGGGGGCAGTCACGTCGAAAACTGGAATGAAAACCACAGATAGAGCAAAGCCCTTTTTTACCAGATTGTGGCACGATAATATGGGGATGACAGGGAAAAAAACTAAGCAAACCTTATCTAAGACAGCCATTATAACGACGAATATTCGACGTCTGTCAAATCTGTGCAGAAAGCCCGGTTTTCTCTCGACTCGCGTCGTACCAACCCCAACCCCTTCCTTTACGGACCCGAAAATGACGCGCCTTACATCAACTGAAAGATTTAAATTTAAGTTTGAAACAATTTTACTGAATCCCGGTGTTAAATTTTAACGCCTTGAGGGCATTCTAGCTAGTTTGCTATAAAAACTTTCCCATTAATTAAAAATGTTGTCACGAAACAAAATAAAAACCCAAATAACATGAGTAAAAAATCAATAATTATTAATTTTTATTTAATAATTTAATTATCTTCTAAACAAACACATGTTGACTCATCTCTTTCGGGATATGAAAATGATGACCATATCAACTTGTAACTAATATAAATAGTGGTTATTTATATAAAGTTCCCCGTATTCTAATCATTTTGACCTGTGTAAACAAGGTGATAAAGTAGCATTTTTGCTTGATTTATTTTAGAAATGCAGCTTTATTTGGCATTAACTTTGTACTATTTAATAAATAATAACTTCTATAAACAAATTTATTTGTTGATTCATATAAAATCTGGAACAATTGTTGTATACAGGGTTTGATATGTAAATGACAGATAAACAATGGAACATACCTTAGTATAGGCTTTTCTCGCTCAGTTTAGATAGATTTAACCTAACTTATCCTTCCAAAAGTTGATAATAAGAAAGATATACAGGGTGTTAAAAGAAAAAATTTAATTTTACACTACCTTTTGCCCGCCACTTCGTCCGCGGTATTACAATTTTACTCCATTACAAACTTTGAGCCCCATTTTACCCCCTCAGGGATTGATTTATTAAAAACTGTAAAACACGTGTTTGAACAATTATTTTTTAGAGTAATTCTATGAAGTTTCGAGTTAATAGGACCATTTAATATTTTTACTCCATACAAAGTTTGAACCCGTTTCCCCCCCTCAGGGTTTGAATATTGAAAAACTCTTCTTTAGTAGACGCCTACGATATAAGAAACCCCTGTGCAAAATTTTAAGTTTCTAGACCCTTTTAGGATAATATTGCAAAGTAGTCAAAAGTTAAAATTATCGCTACCTAGAAACTAATTTTTAAAATAATACCAAGTAACTTGTTGGTGGTTGTGTGGTCTTGCAAAAAGATACAGAAAAGGTCCATATAAAAAAGTTCGGTCAAGTACAAGCTATACTTGCAGAATTAGTGTTCTGTGCCACCCAAACCTGACCAAAAATTGGCCGCCCGATCTCCGCCCATCTGCCACGCTATCAGCCGCCGACGGCACCAACGCCGTATCACATCGCGAATGCGCGGAGCTGAGTGGGGAGCGTTTCGACGTCAAATTAAAAATTCTGAAAAAACATGTAAGGACAAAAGTTGTTCCTTACATTGTGGGAAATAACTTTTGTCAAAATTTTTTTTCTCTAAAATCAATGGTTCAGCAGTTATAAGGAAATAAACAATTAAATTGTTTATAACAATTGATAGCGCTAGACTTTTTCAATTCTGATAATTTTGGCTCAATCTACACCTAATTCTCAATGTTCATGATTTTTTTCAGATTCTTCATAGCGATCATTTTGGTGATAAGGGCGGGGAACAGCAATTTTTAGGTGTTTATCCCGAAAAATGTTTAAAAAAATGCGTGAAAAAAATACATCATACAATTTTGTCGAATTCATGCTTCAATAAGCTTTCACTTTACACCCTGCATGATGCCCTTGAATTTTTTTTCCATTTCCCAATTTATGCTCTGAAATCAACCAACAGAATCAAAATTCAACTTTTTATACTTCACGTCTATAATTGGGCCACCACACTCTACCTCTGTGCTAAATTTAAAATTTTTAAGTCAAATAGTTTCAGAGAACATCACCTATCACAGAGGACGGATGGACAGCCACCGAAGGGATTCCATAAGTGTTCCGTTTTGCTAATTTTAGCACAAAACACTAAAAACTGCATTTTAAAAATTTTGTTAGAAAGAATTAGTCATTTTCCCTTTGTATGTCCCTTAAAAAGCAAATTTACTTATCTCAAATATTGATTTCACAAATAAATCAGACTAATACCTATTTGGGTAAATATCTCTTATCAAAACGCGGTATTTTTTTTATCACATATTTGTCACACAACAATCCTGAGATTGTCCTACCAAAAAGGAATTTATTTATAATACAAATAAAGGCATTTATTTGAAAATAACCAACATAAAAATAAAAACTTATGAATTTTATCTTCCAAACAGCTAAAAAATTAAAAAAAAGCCTTGCTACTATAGAAAACACAAACCAATCATGTTAGAGTTACTCGGAAAAGTTTGCTACAAAATTCACCGGTTCATTTACTACTTACCGAGTACACAACAATCAGCCCCCCTGTAGAACGCTACACCAAGCGACTGGAACCTCTCTTGACCTGCCGTATCCCAAATTTGCATTGTCACAGTCCTACAAAGAACATATTTTAAAATATCACCTTCATTTACTCTTACAAGTATTTTTTACCCACCTATCATCTACTGTCACTTCCTTAGTTAAAAAATCGGCTCCGATTGTTGCTTTGTATTGATTTGAAAATTTCCTATTGACATACTGGTTCATTAGCGACGTCTTGCCTACACTGGAGTCGCCGAGGATGATGACTTTGAGAAGGACCTTTTTACGTGAAGCCATTTTCTGGAATTATGAAAGGGTTCTTATAGGCACTACTACGGGTCTGTAATCACGCTGAACAATTTTTCTAGGACAATTTATTTACCGCGACGTAGGTATATCGCGACTTTTTGTGTTCTTATTCCCTATTGTAGTCTATTGTTGACGACAGCAACTTATACGTTCTTATATTGGAAGTCGTAAAACTTACAAAAGCATTTACGAGTAATTTTACAAGCTAATTATGTGATATTAATAGTAAAATTGATAAAATGGGGGCGGAAATTTAATAGAAAACCGTACAACTGACTCATCCCAGGATCTGCTGGACAATGAAAAAATTAAATACAAAAGTCAGCTGATTTTTATCCCAATAAAAGTCGCATTTCCCAACAGATTTTACCTTTGAAAACACTTTACTAACAATAAAAACAATCTTTACTTACTGATTATACAATTTATTTCCAATAACGTCGAAAAATACACTTAAAAATTGCTAAAAAACACTGGTAAAATTTTACTGCGTAATGACAATGACAAAAGAAAATGGCGATTCTGTTTATGTTCAGGGATTTTTTGTTTTATTCGTATACAGGTTGGCAATTCGATTTTTTATGCCATTTGGTTACGTCGTATCCTAAATTAACAGAGACAGTAAGAAACAGCGAATATCTAATTTGTCGAAAGTTTAACGTGGTAAAATCCTAATTTATAGAGACCCGTCACTGTCGAATCCTAAAGGCGCGAGAGCTTTTAGGTTCGAAATTAATTTTTTAAAAAATTCAAACTCATTTTTAAATAGACGATACTTTATTTTCCGACTAAAATACAATAAAATGCCAATAAAATTATTGTATTCTTATTTAGTAAAATTGTACAGTCAAAACTATAAAAATAAAATAAGTTTTCTTCCGTTTTCTACATTTACACCTTCCTCAACTCGTGTATATTTAACATTAATTAATATTAATAACAATAAAAACTAAGTTATTAGGTATTTACGCACATTTATTTTTATATTATGTCTTTGTTTCGGGACTATTACTTCTAATAATCGTAAGAGCCCATGAAAAACATAAAATCTATTCACTACGTAAAAGCAAATGTCTAGTTTAGGTCATCATAACCGTGGCACCTTCACCATTTCATATTTTTGAAATTTTTTAAAAAGGCCCTTAATTTGGGCCGCTTACGAATTATACATTCATAAAACAGTAAAATGGTAAAGGACTTTGTAGTAATTACTTAAATATATGTTATGTCAATAATAAATAATCAAGAAAAATTGTATTTATGTAAGCTAGCTAACAGCTAAATATACAAATGCACAGCCAAATATTGTTAAATACATATATCTCACATGAAAGAGGCTGCCTTTAAGTTAACTAAGTCCGGTTCCCATAGGAGCGTTCCTTTTGCGAATTCTAAATGATGGAATTTATTTGGGACAACGAAGTGTAATGTGGAAATTCTTGAAAACAGTCCCATAAATTCTTTAAACATTTATATGCGTAGGGTCATAAATAATTACTAATCTTTTCCAAAGATGTTCCATCTCAAGGTACCGATATTTTTACCGATAAATTTTCAAGATAAAACCCCCAACATCGCCCCCACATTCTCCTTATTGGGGGCCCAAATTAAGGAAGCCAGATTTTTAACGGGAAGCAGGGATTACTAGACAACAAAATTGACAAAAATGTCAATGAGACGAAACGAAAACATTCCCCGATATAGTAGTTCCCAAATCGACTGAAAAGTTTCAAAAGGACGCCACGTTCGGGAATCCCCCTCTCAATGACAGTTCATAAGCGGTATACTTTCCGACGATGGTCGAAATCAAACGAGTATCGTCGGAAGCGTTCCCAGTTATACGGGGTTTCATCAATAAGGAATACGGGTCCCACCAATAAAGATTCTACAGGGTCCCATCAATAAAAAAGCATATAGAATGTAATATTTGCAAAAAGCTCCAGAGATTTAAGACGTCTGTATTGAAATTGACTGCCAAAAAGCACGTAACTAAAAAATGGCACCTACGAATATTTCAGCTAAATATTGAAAAAAAGACAGACCAATGACTGAACGCATATTTTTACGTCAAATTTCATGTCTTTGGTAGTTGTAGTTTAAGTAAAAGAAATTGGCAACCCCTAAAAACGTTATTTCCTGTAGTCTAGTTAGAAAAAGGGCAAATAAATAATAAAAAAACATACATCTTCATCTAGTGCTAACCAATAATTCTTCTAAAGGCCTTTAAAAACAGATCCCTTTTATGAATAAAGGGTAAAACATGTTGAGTTCAACAAGAGACTACCAAATTCACGAAAGAGGCTGAGAATTTAAAATAGTTCCTGTCAAATTACAGCTGTTTTACATTACTTTTTGGAGAATCTGGAGGCATATTTTTCAACCCTTCTTCCATTAAAGGCTATTTTTTAAAAGCCTTGTATGCAAATTAGTTCCCATTCCATGTAAAGCAGTCTATTTTTTCTTAAAAAGCATTTAGAAAAATAGACGGTACTACACTTGATTGAGGACTATGCGTCCTGAAGTTAAATTGTTTTAAGAGTATTCTCCATTTACCTCCTCTCTTCGTTCCTTATTTTCCAATGCAAAAGAGGTAAACAAAAAATTTGATAACAGGCCTATACTGGAATAGTTGTTTAAGTGAACACAGTACACAGCCCTAATATAGAGTGCATTTGGCCATTTAATTTTGGATTTAAATAACATTTATAATAAAAAAATTGAAATTAATATTTTATTAGTAAAAAACCTTATAATTTGGCCAACCGAATTTTTTATTTAGTTCCTTAGAAGCTAGAAGTATCCCCAAAATAAAAAAAATTAGGCCCCTACGCGATGGCGCAGTCGCGTAGGAGTTTTTAAAAAATGGTAAGTCGCTAATTCACAGTCCCATTGACAAAACCCTATGAGAAAATCCCTTAAACTTCATCTAGATTGTGAATTGACAACCTCCTTTTTAATTATAAGGGGGTACTTTTGGCCATTGAAAATCCAAATATTAGGGCATGTTTTGCGGTAATTCTCAGTTACCAGGCCAAAGCTAGGTCTGCACTTTTTTCTATAAAACTACACATCCTTATAAGCAACTAATTTCATAAAATATTAATTTAGACACCTATTTTTTTTCTGGAAGAAAATATTCCACAATATTTTTTTTAATGGATTTATAAGTTAATTCTTGACAGAGCTTAAACGGGGGCACAATAATTACTTAATTGTTGGTTTAAAAATTAATAAAAATTAATTTTTGTTTCATATAAATTACTATAAAAAAATCACAGAAAACAATACATTGAAAGACAAATAACTTAATGAAAATATGCAAAAGCAGAGAATTATGGAAACTTTATAAACACAAAAAAATATTTGCAAAACTTTAAAATGAAATTTACTTTTACCACTCTTTCTGAATCTTCGCAAAAGAATATACCTTTAAAATGTTTAACAACTTCCCCACAAACACCTGTATATATGATTATACCCAAATAATATGAATTGTCACGTCTTTATATTGGAAAAATGTGTGCAAACTTTTTTTGTGTAAAAAAACAGAAATAAATTAAATAAAATGAAAAAACATTCTGTCAAGCATTTAATGCTTGTATAAATCTTACATTGATTTGTTATAATCCATGTAAACTCAATTTTGAGCTCCTCATAAAAAGTTACTTTAAATAAGTTTGCTTGATTTTCTGACATAAAACTGATTCTCTCTAGAATTAACATCTTATCGGTGTTAAATCCAGCTTGAAAACTCTGAAAAGACAAACTTCCTCTATCCCTTTTAGCTTAGCAAAACCAATTTAGTCAGAAAATCAAGCAAAACCCTACAACTGAACCCTACCCGACTAAAAAAACTCCAAATTTTGGCATATGGTTAATTTTGATTAGACTTGGGCACCCGAACCATGAGTGCTGTCATGCCTACTTTCACTAGTGTTGGATTTGCCATTGTCTTCATCGTCATCATCATCCTCCTCCTCTTCTAGCAATTTTTTAGCTAGCTGGAGTGCATGGAATTCATTGTAATGTTTTTTTCTAAACAAAATAATAAAATATTATGTTAAAAGATGATACACAATATCTGTTTCTTTCTTAAACATGTATTAGCTCTATTATCAGCTATAATTATGAAAGTTTTGAAAGAATAACCTCATAATATATCAACTCTACCTTTTCAATTCAAATTCTTTACGTTTCTGTTTTTCTTCTTCTGTAAGCTCTTCCTCTTCGTCTGAACTATCTGAAGGTGGGTCCAAGGCTCTTGGAGGCTTGTCGGCTCCTATTTTTATCCTAAAACAAGAACTGCATGTAATAAAACACAACTCTTGTGCAGATGTACAAACAGGGCATACCTTTGAGCCAGATCTTCTGGATTTAACCCGTCAACATTATCCATATCAACATCGTAACTGTATGGAGTTTTTGGTTCATCTATTTTCATGTGACCATAGTCTTTTCCTGGGGGGTGATAAGTGGCTATAATGTTCATTTCATCCCATTTTGTTTCTTTTGCTCTTCTAGGTGTGAAAAACGCGATTTAAGAATAAATCTTTACAAATAGAAGGAAAGTCATGCTTTAGATTTGCAGATCATTTAATATTTCCACTCAAAATGTCTAAAGATACTAACAAAAATGAAGATTTTTAAGGAAAACATCCAATGTAGGTCATATGATGCACACCATTGTAGTCATTTAACAATAGCTATAAACAACTCGATTATCTCACGAGTTCTTGGTAGTTTAGTCATTTAGCTATTTAATTATTAGAAACGCATTACATATATCACCTAAATTGCAGAATATGACTCATATTTTGAAAAATATTCCAAAACTTTTATAACCAAAACATATGATTTTATACCCTTTCAAAAATGATGTTTTAATACACGTCAGTATTACTTACTTTGCCGATGAATGTGTTTCCTGCTTATCAAAACTACTGGAATTTTTTAAAATGCCCTTTGCAGGACGTTTCTGTAAATTTTCTGACATTTTTTATAATAAAAAAAATTGACTCGGTTGTCAAACGTCAATGGTTGTCAAAGTCAAAATCAGGCCATCAAACGTCAAAACAAAAATAGTTGGAAGTGGCTCAAGACCCTAAGGACAAGAGGGGTGTTCGTTTGGCAGTGTGTGCGCTTGACCAGGACTTTGAATAATTGATATATTTTTACATCTATATTACATAAAACCTATTTAGTTCTAATTGTTACATTATCTTATTCACTTAGAGCAAGTTCACTAAATACATGAAGAATGTAACAAAAAACTTTAGAGTGGACCAACTGAAGATCACCTAAACTGATACTGAACAAACCGATTATGATTAGAGAGCTATCGCAATAACACGGTATATTAGCCTTTCTATTTTTTCACACACAAAGCACTGCAACCGTAACCAAACTTTAAAATTTGAATTTGAATCTTACGAAGATGAGGGTTCAGAAGTTGAAACTTTTTTTTAGTTAAAAACTGGTGTAGCAAGACCAGGGAGGGCCGCAGCCAACCCTGCTTTTTAGGGAAGCTAAGCAAAATCTTGGGCGGCTTAATATTTTTCTACATTATAGTGTAGAAACGTCAAAGAGACACAGAGAGTTTTGCTTTTAGGACTTTAATGAGATCTTAAGAAAATTTCCTTGATAAAATTTCGTCAATTTTTAAAAATAGAGGTAGTTTATTCTTCAGCGACTTTCACTTTTTTGTAATTTATGGCCTTAGTACGCAAATGTTAGAAAAACTGTCATCTTATTTAGAGGTTTTGGAACAAGCACCCACTTTTTTCAAGAATATTTTTTTTTGAGAAACGTCGAATAAAAAAGTTTTCCATTTGACCACCATGTATATCTAAGAAAACATTTTAAACGAAATAACAATGAACCAAACGAAGAAGTTGCAATAAAAAAAGTAATAAATATCTTTTTAAAACAACTGGTTTTCTATTTTAAAATTTTTAAACCGAACCAACATGTCTTTTACCCTCTCTTTTTCAAACGCTAAATGGGTAAGGTCTCTCAATCTAGGATGCAGCATTGACCTTCGTCGTTGAGGTATATATTCTAGTTATTAAGACGAAAAAATTGCGTAAAATAACGTGTAACGTTTTTATTTAATGTACAATATCTCCCTATCTCTGGTTAGGGCAATCGTACCTTGAGACACTTCCTGCGTCCATCAGCCCTGTCACAGTCAAAAGGTGACACTCTAACCTATAAAATCAAAAAATTTACGTTCAATTACCCATTTTTTCTTATTTTTATGACTAAAAACACCCTCAGCTTTAAAGATCCCACGCTAAGATTCTAAGGAACGCTTGGAAAATAAAGAAAATTCAAAAAGAAAACAACGCATGAACTGTAGCGCATGCGCAAGTTATTCTTAGCTCGCTTCAGCGATCAAATTTCTTGAAAAATTTTCAGCCAGTCTGGTGTTGAACGCGAAGGGGTGTAGTCGTGCGTTTTTTATTAGTGCTGTGCCCGAAACTGTCAAAACCCGAAAAAAATCGGCGAAAAGGTAAGTGAAATGCCTGTTAATTTTACTATATTTTAAGGAAATTAAACGATTTGTAACTACAGGCCAGCTGGTTTTAGGGTTTTTAAAAGGTTTAAAAATCAAAGGGTGAAGGAGATCGAGCTGGCCATGCATAAAAGCAAGTGCACCTTGCAGGTGCGTTATAAAATCAAATTGCAGACGCTCCGCGGCCCGAAAGGCCTTCCTACGAGGGTTGGGCAACAGACCGTTAAATAACCAATTCGGTTTAATGTATAATCTTCATTAAAGATAAAAATGTCGACTAAAAGTTCCCACTTTTCTCTGCGGCATTATGGGCATGGCCGCTGCGTTGTTTTGTTTTCTTTCCGTGTCAAAAACCTCTTTTGTTTTGTGGTGTTTTTGTCTTTTATTTCGCGTCACATTCTTCATGGTTAACGCGATTTGCAAATTATTTTGCTGGTACCCAATAGAGACCTTCAGTCGAATCCCGTTATTTCAAATCACCTAATTAATTTTAAAATATGTGTATACTTAAAACAACGGCATACCTATATATAAAAGAATTTTCGTTGTATATCAAGCTGGAATGCGTGGAATATGTTTCTAGTTAAAACGTGTTTAAAAGCGCTCCTCGAAATTTAAATCACTTGGAGTTTGTCCAAAAAAATTGAATCTAAATATAATAATTGTTTGGGAGGATGTCTTGCCTGTTTTTTGATTCCTTTAATTTGTTTATAAACTGTGTAGAGTTTGGTTTCAAATAATTTTTTGAATTGTTTGCTGTCGAGTGAAATTTAACTTTAATTTATTTACCAGTTAAAGCTGTCAGCGCAATTTCGCGAGTTCGTGAACTCGGCTTGACTTGTTCAGATTAGTCACGATAGCCACGGCCCTTTTTTAACGTGTTCAGTTAACGTATTTTTTACGGTACGTTAAACAAAACTAGTTTTAAAATAAATGTTGCATAAAAATTGCACAACTTGTAATTGTTTTAAAGTAATGATAATGAATTTCTTTGTGTTTTTATTAATAAACATTATGCACGATGTTCTGGGTTGCAATGCAGCATAATGCAATAGTTTGAAGGACGGCTTATTATAAAAATAAAAATATTATAACAACCTTGAGACCTAAAAATGTGCCTTTTGTTGTAAATAATAGTCTTAACCAAGTTGATGTCTTAATATACCTACCTAATACAGTGTGCACTCTGATTGTTGGGCAGCTTTTGTAGCTTCTATTTAAAAAAAAAAGAAATCTGTAGCAATAACTCTCTATTTAGTTATAAAAATCCCGCTAACCGCTGGCAAAAGTTCTCTATTATTAGGTGCAAAACATCCAAATTTCTTTCTATTTTCGCATACTTTTTTGTTCGGTAATAATCATAATAAAAAAGCGGCAACCATAACGAAGAACTGAAATTGTTCTAGATTTTCGTTTGTTTATTGTATAAATTTGATTATCCTGATGTAAAAGAAATTATAAACAGATCCGGTAGACAGTTACATGAAATTTAACATTTTTATCTTATTATTTTTGCGGTACCTATGCGGTATATTTTTTTTCTTGCATTTTTGCTCGTGAGTTGACCAAATTACCAAAGCTACGAACCACCAGTTATCCAACAATGTAATTTATTACAGTTTCGAGATCTAGACGGTCATAGTCCTGAAATAGCGCTTAGAGATCAACTGTTTTTTTCAAGTGGCAGCGCTAGTCTTCTGTTTCCCAGTGGCTATTAATTAATTACATGAGCCTTAGACAGCTCGTTTAACAACAAAACATATTTATTTACTATCAACGGACCGCTTAATAATTAAATAAACTAATAAACACCATAAAACCCATAAACAAACGTACTTAAAACCAATTTAAACTTCTTAGAACTATGTCAAGAGTGCTCGGTCGTTCACAGAATCAACAAACAAAAGCGAAACACAAGTCAAAGCCTCCTATCTAAATTTATTACCAAATCATTAAGCCAATTCATTTGTTTGATATCAATTATTGTCACATATTGTATCGACGATGATTGTCGCACGGCCTACTCATTGTCAGTACGCAGTTCGCATAAAAATTGACCGTTATTGAATAGATTCAATGTTTTATGATAAAAATAATTTTTAAGAGCGGTTAAACAACTTGCTAACCAAAGACTCCACAAGCGTTTGTCCGTGGACTTCATTTGTTTATCCGTCCGCCATTTGTTTATTAAAACAATATGGCCCTTGACCGTCTCTTAATTATTTCGAAGTGTTGTTCAATTGTTTTATGGTCTATGGTCAAGTACGACAAGATGCAGCGGATTGCACAAAGTGTGCCGTGCATATTAATAAGAAACAATTGCGACAAGGACTGTGTATGTATAGTCATTTGTTATTGTAATTGCCGGCCATTTTTATTTTTGGACATTTGAATGGGGTCTGGTCGTCCGGGCAGGCGATGGGAACAGATGAATAAGGGTATAAAACAAAAGATAAATGATACAGAGTGGCGTAAATATTGGTTTAGATGTTGAAAAACGATAGTAATTGGGTTACCGCGTTGTAGGGTTAAAAACAGCCAAGTTATGTCCTTTTAACGTAGTAAATATCCGAAACCACCCGCGAGAGGCCTTAAAGCAGTCATAAATTCTTGCTGAAAGGCCAAGAAGGAACTGGTAAAGAGTATGGAGTGTTGTGCGAGTTCAAGGCTCGATTAGGTCATGATGGCTGAACCATTTCGAATAAAACGTTTGAGAGAGGCGAATATAAGCGCTGACCGATTCTGCGAATCGGATTTGGAGTCTAGACTGGGTTGTACAGGTCGGCCAAAGGTGTTACATATAATGGGATGGTGATTTTATTGTCTTCAACAATGTACATATAATATGATGTATTTTTTTAAACATTTTTCGAAAAAAATGCTTGAAAATTGCTGTCCCCCACCCTTATTACCAAAAGGATCGCTCAGAAAAAATCATGAACATTTTTTCTCACCATGTAGAGATGGCATTTCTAACTGTTTAAACAAACTTGTATTACAGGGGAAATAACCGCAAATTATCACATCTTTTGCAACATTTTAGTCACGATACCGAGCTTCTTTAATAACTTTTTTTTTTCCG
Organism: Philopedon plagiatum; assembly: GCA_963971165.1. NCBI lineage: Eukaryota > Metazoa > Arthropoda > Insecta > Coleoptera > Curculionidae > Philopedon > Philopedon plagiatum. The sequence continues at coordinate 112,760,475 of OZ020193.1, forward strand.
ACGCCGAGTGTGTGAAAGAACGTCAGTGTTTTGTTTGGGATTGCGCGACCGGAACCATACATCGCCTGCTGTAATAAACGCGAATTTTCTTGGTAAATCAGCGCTGTTGTCATATTTCGTCTTCTGCCGTTAGCTATTGTACAATTAAGGGGGTAATCAGCACCCATCTCATTATTTCGTTAATTTAATAATTGGCGACAAAATGATGTAAAATTTGTATAGAAAAAATAATAAATAAAATACTTATATGTATTAATTTTTCCCCAGGGGGGGGGGGGGACAATGCAACTGTTTTCGCAAACTATAAAATGTTTTTTTTCTTTATCAAAACATTGCCAGTGGCCTCACTATTAAATCCCCTAAATTTGGTATGGATCCTGTAAATAGGAACAGAGGTATCGTCAGGTAGCTGCAAAAACAAGAAAACTCCATATTGCGCTGTTTTTGAGTTAACTACACTATAAGACTAAAAATTATTTCGAAAACATACTGCCAAAACCAGTCAAGGACAAAATAATATTTATTGTCTTCCACTTTAGACCTGGTTTTGGCAGTATGTTTTCGGAACAATTTTTAGTCTTATAGCGTATTTAACTCAAAAACAGCACAAGATGGAGTTATCTTGTTTATCTTGCAGCAACCCGACGATATACAACTTTGAAATTTTACCAGCCGTCGCGTCGTCTCTGGTTCCAAGAACCTTGTTCAGTTTAACGCCTCCAAACCCCAGTATTGCTCCCTGTCACGCAAAAAATCCGGTATAAGATCTAACCTAGATTACTGTTCCCACATCTGTCCTCACAAGAAAACTATCTTCTCTCGCTCATCGCCGCGCCCTTGTGGGGATTTGTCCCTTTTCCCCTGTTTTTTGAAACACCCTGTATGTATATATCAAAATGTTTTCTCGAGTGCAGAAAACAATGAGTAAATATACCGTGTCCTCCTTAACGCTGACAACGTCGATTACAACTTATTAGTTATTACTTATTCAGACCAAAATATTTATTGGCGATCATTTAGTACCGCCTGGGGACACAATATGTTCAAAATAATAAAAGTAAACTGTACAAGAATCATAAATTAATAAGTAATGACCTCAATGGTACCCAAACTCTTTCTTTTCCAACAGGCTGGTACAGTCATTTAGCGTTTGGAATAAATATGTTAATATTATTGCATACTCACTCAGTCACATTGACATTCTTTGCAGTATAATTCTATTAATTCAGTTTATTAATTTATCATTTTCGTTAATTATGCCCCAAAAACGAACCACGGAACAAAAAAATTGAAAATGGCGACAACTACAAAAGTTATAGGAAAGCCGCTGTCTCCCATCAAACCGTTGGACACATAATGACAAAATTTAAAAGTAGCGTATTTGTGGATAACCTCTTCAATAAAAAAAATCAAATTCAGGCCGAAGATGATGAGGATCATCACCTACAAATTATCCAAGCCGTTGTTGAAAATCCCAAGATTTCGTTGAGAAATTTGGAAAAAAGTACTTCCTGGAAACGACACACGCTCTTTGTAAATTGACTGCTGGAAGAGTTCTTAAAGCAAATCATTTTCATCCATACAAACCTACCTTTGTCCACATATTGAAACCTGGAGACTTTAATATTCGGTTTGATTTGTCGGATTGGTATCAAGGTATGCTTGAAGATGACCCGTCTTTTTGCAAAAAAATATTTTCTGATGAAGCATGTTTTACATCAAATGGAGTAGTTAACTCCCAAAATTATCGTTGGTGCATGGGGTACAGCTAATCCGGGATTTGGTATCCAGTGTCGAGATCAGTATTATTTTAAGACAAATGTGTGGTCGAAATCCGATTTTTATAAACTTTTGAATTCCGCCCGATCCAAGAATGTGAACAATCGAGGAAACTGACATTCTTCTAAACGTTTTGCATGCTTTTCCGCAGTATTTGGCGTACTGCCAAGAAGTACATAGACATCATTTTAAACATTTGATTTAGTTTTCTTCATCAACTTTTAAATTAGCTCCTCCTGTATTGTTTAATCTTGTATACTAAATATCCACATCCCACATAGTATAACGTTTTTTACGTTTCTAGTTTGAAGATTTTTTTTTAAACTTTACTGACAGTAGATTTAGTTAATGGATTTCTGTTAGGATATTTTTCATTAAAAATATTTCAAACTTTTTGTTGCGTTCGCATTCTGTCCCCATTGTTATGTTATTAAAATTTCAATTCTTTGGGTTTCTGTTAAATGATCCATTTTTGGTAAATAAACGAAACGGACAGTGTCAGACTTTTCAGGTAAACTTTCGCGCACAGGTATTTTAAGGTAAAATACAATAAAATAACGATTTTTTACCACCATTTTCTCAAAAACTGTTAACTCTAGGATAAAATGTTCCCAATAAGAAGTATTCAGAATTTTAAGCTGAATTCAAAAATCGAATAAAATAAATCAATAAAATTATACTTCTCATTGTACTTAAAGAATGCCAGCAAAATCGTCTTGTAAAAATTGAAAAACTCGCCTCGCTTATTACTTAAATTAATTAATTGTAAAACAGCTAATATCTGCATGTAATAAAAAAAATGACGCATTTTCGCTAGCTAATCGCACTTGGTTCACCTACTGTGTAATCTAAAAATAGTTTTTACTTTATTTTCATTGTCACGCCACGTAGGAAAACATTGAAAAATGAAAATAGTGTTTCACCTTTTCACCAAATCCTCAATTCGTCAGTCCGCCCAAAACTAAAGGCCACCCAAAACTTGTAATTATTTGTAAATAAATATATAGCAAAAGTCGAATGTTAATGTAATGCTTAGATTGCTTGGTCTAGTAGTTCTAATGTTTTCCTGTGATAAATGGGGTGTTGAGATATAATATTAGAAGATTCAGGGGTATATGTATTGTCCAAAAATGAGAAACAATGATTTGCGAACCTGGAACTACAACTGATTCCTGGGGGGAGCTAGAAGCCTTTGAAGATGATGTCCAAGAAATTGGTTTTGTTTGACGTAGGGCACTTAGGAGCGCCTTTTTTATTATTTGTGACTGACATCGTGACAGTTGCTTGCTGGAAACTTTCCTTTGTGTCTGGAGAATGATCACGGTTTTTTCGAGACAGTTTAATCGCGCAGTTTTGTAACAAAAATATCTTTTTTACGTAAAATCGCCTGGAGAATCATATTTTAACGAGAAATTTAGAAAAAATCTACTGCCAAAGAAATTTGGGGTAAAATGCGACCTTTTCCCCCTGATTCGTAAGCCACTTATTATTATTTGGGCCCCTTGGTACCTTCAAACAATGGCGCCCCGTAGTAATAACTAAATCCCCCAATCTCATTGCCCTACTCCAGAGGAAAATTTAGTTATCAAATGAAATACATTTTTTGGACGTCATCTCCGAAGATTTCTACCTCCCCTAGGAAGCATTTGCAGATCCAGGTTCATATAATTTTTTTTTCTTATTTGTGGACGATACACGTACCCCTGAATCTTATTTTCCTCAATTCTATGTATGTTATATTCGTATGGAGTAAAATTTGGGGTAAAATGCGCCCATTTCCGCCCGTTTTGTGCGCTACTGATTATAATTTGTGCCACTTGGTAATAATGGCGCTCCTTAGGGATACCTTAATCCCCCAAGCTCATTGCTCTACTCCAAAGGGAACTTTAGTTATCAAATTAAATCCATTTCTTGGACACCATCTCCGAAGGCTTCTAGCTCCCCTACGAAATAGATTATGTGCGGATCCAGGTTCATATAATGTATTTTCTTTTATTTGTGGACGATACACATATGCCAGAATCTTATTTTCCTCAATCCGTATGAAATAGATCTTGCAGATCTACCAGACTTCTAACATTGATGTTCCGACCGCGGTTTACCAGAAGTAAATTCGACTGTTGTTAGAGGCTAAATTATGCACCACATGTAAAAATAAACCAATTCTAAGATACATAAGTCGAGAAAACACCGAGCCAAAAATAGAAGACCCAAATGTTACAGTTACCTACAACAGAGAAAGGTTTATTCGAGCGTACAGAGCGACCAAAAACTCTAAAAGTACGTCTTATTTTATAGAAAATAGGATTTTTAATGCGATATCCACCAAAAAGATTTGATACTCATCACTCATCACTCCAAAGCAGTGATATCTCTTTTGGTACAGGGTCTAGGAATACGAAAATTTTAATGATGACCTTGGAGACCCCTCGGCGCCCTCCTGGGCGATCTGCATCTTAGTTAATAAATCGTCATTAAATTCGGAAGCGCATCTACAGAGATAGAAGATAGTGGGAACAGTACAAGCCTCTATAGGCGAGATATTCCTTGACCAGCACACAAAAAAAATACTTCAAGAATAGACCCTTTACTTGTATCACCCTGTATTTGCGTTCGGATACTATAAAAATAGACATTCCGTATTTAATTGCCTTAAAACAATAATTAATGAACTGAAGCGGTGTATCGTTTTGATGTTCTTCCTAAAATTAAGTTTAGTAATACAGCGTTTGTTTTTAAAAATAGAGGAAAGTACTCGAATTAATCTTCTATAATTTATTGGGGGGGATTTCGGGGGATATAGAGAGAAATATTTTTAATAATATAAACGGATTAGTTTTGGTATAAAATGAGGTAATACGACCGTAAGTTAACTGCGTCTCCAATTTTATTGTTCTCTTTTGTGTTTTATTGTTTTTTAAATAACTTAAGTCATTGGGATTTTTGAGAGCCAATAACTGAGCCGCAGCATTGTTAAAAAAGCAAACACACAAAAGAAAAACTGACTTAATACCCTCTCCGGTGTCCTAAATGCACTGTAGATTAGCATAGGTTTCTGTTTGTCCATGTTAATTACTTAACCTAAAGATCGTCATAAATTTATGGCATCCCGGCATCCCGTGATGGGAAAAGAGCGGGTTCCTAATGATTTCTATAATCAGAAGGCAGCAGAGTATAAATTTTATAGAGATCTGCCCATCTAACTTTGTATACGCTGTTTATTAGACAACTTCAACAGCGGAAAATTAAGGGGTTCGCGTTAAAAGTCTTACGCAAGTTCGCAACAGGTCCAGAACCTTCTAGAAATAAAACCGGATGTATCTATGCTTTCTAAAAGAACACTGTTTCCATCTTCTGCTGTTAAAATGACACAGATTATGGGCTTATTATGAACATTAGACCATCCATCCAAGGACATGCAAATAGACTGTCCAGATAACTTGTTAAAACATTTAGATTTTTCTTCTTCAAATCTTTCATTGAGGAGCGTTGATGATATGATAACTGAAACCTAGACGGCTCGGCGGAACATAACCTGGTCTTAACATTTCTATGGCCTTTCGAACTTCCATATTTTCCATCGATCTAAAACTGCAGTTTGTTGCGTAAACGGCTTTAGCTATTTGCATGTCCAATTCTTCCTTCTTATCTTGACAAGTTCTCACAACAAAAGAACCCAAATGGCTACTACTTCCACTATTTTCACTTCCACCTCCATTTTCCTTGTCCCGTCTCTGTTTCTTTGTCGACTGGATAACTTCATTTTGGCTAGTTACAGGCCGGAATTTACAATCACGTTCAAGACCACTAATGTCACTGGTTTTACTTTGGCAGGTTTACCAGTGACTTTTTAGTCTATCCACTATACCTTGCATATCTTTACCACACTTTCTTCTTTTGTAAAATGTTGCCAAATACTAAATTACTTTCTACCCCGACTTCTCATGAATGATTCAAAAGTCTTTTCAAGTTCCGACTCGACTTGTCGAATGTTGATTCGTTTCTGTATTATTTTATTATTTACGCTTAAAATATTTTTTCATTATAAGTTTGACTAAACAAGATAGGTTAGGAAATATGTGTATTAATAAAATTAGTCCAAAATAAAAATTTTTGAAAAAAAAATCGCTGATCATTTTTTTTTTTAAATTAATTAAACCTATTTTTGACATGAGCGACGTTTAATTGCTATTTTGAGGGTGAATTTGATCAGAATATATAATAATTTTTTGGGGATAAAGCTTCTTGAATGGAGTACGAAATAAAAAAATTGGTTGATAAGCCCATTGCAGCTTGTTCATGTGTAAAATACGGTAGCTCTTAACTTAATAAGCCAATGGCTGAAACTCTCTAGTATTTTCCATCCAGCTCTGCTAATCTTTCTGCTTGGTATGCAAAGCTAAAAGCTGGTAGTTAGTAGTTTAATGAGCTTCACGTATGGAAAAGTAAAAAATGATAAATCAAAGAAATAAGAAGTTACGCGACCGATGCCTTGTGTATATGTATATAAAACGGCTTCGGAGATGTATTATTATGGAGGATAATAAGAACTAAGGGCAAGAACGACTAATTTATTAGGAATTTAATTAAAGTCAGGGGTTTGAGCTAATTTCTTGGTCTTTTTTGGATTTTGAACATCCTTCCTTTTCTTTTCGGCATAGGTATGTATTATTCATATAGACAATGTGCGTAAGAGATAGTCTGTGAGATCTCTAAAATGTACCAAACGAAATCGTATGTTTCCTCTCAATTAAAATACGAACCGATTCCAAAGCGGAAGTGCGATAACAATCTGAAACAAATCCTCTGACCGCACATCGTGGTAAGATTTTAAAATTGAAATTAAAATTCACTAATTTATCATAATTAGCTGTTTTCATTATGGTTAACGAGAAATTCGGGCGACTGTCTAAACAATGGGGTCATTGTTAGTGGGTTTTAGACGGTGAAGAAGGAAAAAATAGCTCAGGTCGTTCACAGTTCAAGGAAGAAGGACTGAGGGAAGCTCTGTTCAAGCTGTATGGAAGAAAAATGAAATTTTCCAATACAATACTCAAGATTTTAAATTTTTTACCATTATTTTTGTTGTAGCCTATCCAGGGGCTGAACCATTGGTTTTAGAGAAAAAGTTTTTTGACAAAAAATATTTCTCACGATGTAAGGAACAACTTTTGTCCTAACACGTTTTTCAAAATTTTTAATTTGGCTCAGTCGAAACGCTCCCCACTCAGCTCCGCGCATATTAAAAACGCGAAGTGACGGAACAAGCAAATTTAATGACATAACTGTCAACTTAGGCCCAATGATCAAAATCTCCGGTATGTTTTGTGACCCTATGATTGTGCGATAAAGAGGGCGTTGTTTATACAACGGTAGTCAGACCTGCAGTGATGTACGGAGCGCAAATATGACCAAAAAGGAAATTGCTTCGAGAAAGTTACGTATATGTGACAAAAATAAGGACGTTAAGATGGATATGGAGGGCACCAAGAAGAGTCAAGACTAGGAATGAAAGAACACACGGAACAGTCAGGTTGTGGAGCGTTTTGAAAGCAATTAACGCACCATCGACTCCATAAAGTTGAGATCAGACGGATTCAAATAAGCAGAACAATTTAAGTCTAGTCGTAAACCAATTTTTTGTCGGTCATCTATGTTTTTAATCTATTTAAGTACTCAAAAAAACAATCTATTTTTAAAAACCTTAGCGTGAAATGAGCTATATTTCTTTGTAATTGTCAGAAATAAATTCTAGAGATTTCCAAATAATCATATTATCGAGTCAAAAGCTAAAATTAAGTTGTGAAAAATACGGTGAAACATTTAAAAGGTGAAAAATGCATGTAAAATGAAATATTTAGAGCAACTGGCAGCTTGACAATTTATTTTGACTAATATAGGTACTAATAAATATTATAAAATGGTTTCCAACCTACGCATTCTTTAATAATTCAGGAATGTCTACATTTAGGTATTATTTACTGTAATATTAACAAATTTTCATTTACAAAAAATTCTCTATTCAGTTTTTATGAATTTCTGACCAGAATCCTTCATTAAACCTTAATAAGTTATATATTTTTGGAATCTCCAGAAGACTGGCTATCGGATAAAGCAATATTCGAGGGAATTCGCTTTATATAAGAAGATACAGTTGATTCAATAAAAACTTTTTGCTGCGAAGTTCATAAAATTTTTTAATTTTCTATCTTAATTCAGTTTTTATTAGTATCTGTGCAGAATCTTTAACGAAACCTTAATAAGTTATATATTTTTGGAATCTGAAGAAAGTTTGCTGTCGAATAAAGCAATATTCGTGGGAATTCCCCTTAGATCAGATGATACAGTTGATAAACTAAAAACTTTTCGAAATGATAGTTACAAAAATATATATTCTACCTTAATCGAATTTTTATGAATTTCTAGACAGAACCTTTAAGGGGTTATATACAGTTAGGAGGCCTAAAAAAGCGATTTTTCAAGAATTTTTCCTGAGAAGACTTTTAAATTTATTAATGTGAAAATTTGTACACATATTATGGTAACTTTTAAGTGTATTTTAAGATTTTTGTATTTGTAAAAATAATAATTTTGAAAGCTGCTATAGCTGATCTCCAGGAGTTCCTCTCAAAAAAGGCATCTTGCGGTGACAACGATATCTCTGGACTGGATCATCGAAAATGAAAAAACCAAACGGATTTCGTTAGAGTAATGTATAATCTTCTAATTAATCGAAGGAATAAGCAAAATACATTTTTTTGACAAAATGGCGGCTTCTCAAAAAAAAAATCTATTTTTGACCAAAATTTTGGCCTTAAATTGTTTATATAAAAAAAAATATCTATCGGTGAGAAAAAACCTTCGATTAATTAGTAGAAAATATACTTAAGAAGCTTGTGTTAAAATTTGAGACTGATCGGTCCAGCCGTTTCCGAGAAATCTCCGTCACCGACTTTAAAAACACAGTTTTGAGAAAAACGCGTTTAAAGTTTCAAAAGTACTCTACATAGCGTACAATAGCTCTGACACGTCTTTACAAATATGCGTGTAACTTCGAAAATAATCGCCGGATTGCCTTGAAATTTTCTGTGTGTGTACTGGAATATACGTATGTACCTTACGAAAATGAAATTAAAAAAAAATCGATTTTTTGAAAATTCTAACTGTATGTAACCCCTTAACGAAACCTTAATAAGTTATACATTTCTGGGATCTCCAGAAAATTTGCCATCGGATAAAGCAATATTCGTGGGAAGTCGCCTTATTCAATATTTCCTTATCTTTTATCGGATATTCTCGGGGGTATAAAGTTTATCGACGCAAAATTTCGATTTGTCAATATATCGCTTTACAAAGAAAGTTTGTTTTGTCACAATGTACAACGCCTTTATTTCGCAATAAGTCAACAACTCAAGTCACTGATCCATTGTAAATAAACACAAGAGAATTCGATATACAACTAAATAAATATCGTGTACCGAGTACGTAGCTTTATTGGGTTTTTAACGTGCAATAACATTTTCTTTCAATGCATAGATTTGCATTGGTTTATCTGGATTGGGATTTGGGTTTTAGTATGTGCCTATAGGGTTCCTTGAAGAATATGTCTAGACAACGCAGTAGAACAGGAAAAACACGCAAAATCTTTTGGTGCAAAAAATAAGAACCAGGAAGAAAAATATATTAGTACCAAGTTATTTAATATGTTAATTGTCTGTATGTGGCGCCCCCTACAAGATACAGCAGATTTGAGAACGAATTTGCGTTTCCCATTCGAAAAAAATCCCGTCTACCAAATTTGTTTAGCATCTTTCAAAACATATGGATAAAAATGTAAAATAAAATCTTAACTTTAACACCCTGTATCTCTCTTATTATCAACTTTCTAAGATAAGTTAGGTTAAATTTCGTTACCAAAGGCCATGTATAAAAAATTATAGTATATAAAGATTGGCAAACGTTGTAGGAAGCGTTACAGACATATGTATTCGAAACACGAGACCGTAACTTTTGGACTTCTGGATCAAAACAAATATTTTAGTCGAAAACGACTGCTCCAGACATAGTTCTATAATTCAGGGCGCCTGGCGTCGCCTTTTGACCAATGAGGTTTGAAAGATATGGACGTGGTCACGCGTCAAGATGGATTTAGTGATCTGGTTTTATTTTTTAAAAATCTTAAGACAAGAGTGTTCAACTCGCATTATTACTATTTATTTTTAATTCTTCCTGGATTGGGTTGTATAGTCAGTGGCTTAAATAAAAGCCCTTTTTATGTAAAGCACCAATAATTTTTTTACCTTACTTCAGTTTTTATTTAGTTTTTGGACAAAGACGTTAGTGAAACTTTAACAAGAAAAAACCTGATCAGTGATCAACATCAATTTAAATAAAAACCATAGTAGGGATGCTAGCTGATCCCTTCAGTTTTACACTTCACTGGCTAGCCACGCGAGTCCACATCTGCGTCTCCTGTTTTTGCGTGGTTTTCACATTTCGCGAATTCCTCGGGATTATTTTTGGAAACCCCGGAAACCTACGCGTCTTCAAGTAGTCATGTTCATGTCGTAATTCTTGAACTAGGCAAGCACCATAATAACACTTATAGCATACCTAGTACAGTAAATAGGACCAGTGCCTTAGAATTTTCGTCAAAGAATTTTTAAGTCGAGAACATTTAAAATTTCTCGACAAAATGATGTAAAATTTGTTTAGAAAAACAAATAAAATACCTAAACGTGTTCATTTTATTCTTTTTTTTTTCGCAAATTGCAAAATGTTTTTTTTACTAAAACATTCCCATGGGCCCACTATTAATATCCCTAAATTTGGTAGGGGTCCTGTAAGTAGGAACAGAGATATACAACTTTGAAATTTCACCAACCGGCACTGGTTTAAAAGTGACCCTTCGGGCTTCGATAATGGAGATTAGAACAACCCTTTTAAACCCCAAAGAAAAACGTCATCCTACGATATACTTGCCGTTTTTTGCAGGCGCGGCCCGTGAAATTTCAAAGTTGCATATCTCTGTTGCTACTTATGGGACCCATACCAAATTCAGGTTTTTTAATAGTGAGCCTACTAGGAATGTTTTGGTAAAGAAAAGAAATATTTTGCAATTTGCGAAAAAAAGTTGATTTTTTGAATTGACCCACCAGGGTAAAAAATTACCACGCTTAGATAATTTATTTATTATTTTCTCTAAACAAATTTTACATCATTTTGTCGACAATTCTTAAATTTTAAGAGAAAAAATGTGTTAGTAGAAAGTTATAGTCATTTGAAATTTTTCAACCGAAAAATAATTTAAATTTTCGGTTGCAAAAAATTCAAATGACTATAACTTTCTACTAACACATTTTTTTCTCTTAAAATTTAAGAATTGTCGACAAAATGATGTAAAATTTGTTTAGAAAAAATAATAAATAAAATATCTAAGCGTGGTAATTTTTTACCCAGGTGGGTCAATTCAAAAAATCAACTTTTTTTCGCAAATTGCAAAATATTTTTTTTCTTTACCAAAACATTCCTAGTAGGCTCACTATTAAAAAACCTGAATTTGGTATGGGTCCCATAAGTAGCAACAGAGACATGCAACGTTGAAATTTCACGGGCCGCGCCTGGTTTTTTGTGTTTGAACTATTATCTTCCAATTAAAAAACTCGTGTATGTAAAGTTACACCACTTAAAAATACTTCAACAGCTGTACACTGTCAATTAATAAATATGCGTATAAATCTTAATATGTTTAAAAGCACTTAAATTGTTTAAAATTAAATTTTTACATTTACCATTAAGAACTCTTCTCTACGATTGCATACAGTATTTAAAAGCATTCATTGCGACTGTTTTTTTTCTTTTTGGCAAGACCATGGTAAAGTTTTCCAGTGTCTGGGGCTCAAAAGTGTGAAGCGAGCAGGATCCTTAGTATAGGAGGGTACTGAAAACACTATGTCTATGGTGGAGTAGGTACAGTAAACGTAAAAAATTGATAGATTGAAGATACAGTTGATTAAATAAAAACTTTTTGACAAAAAGGTCATAAAAGTTGATATTTTCTACCTCATTTCCGTTTGTATAAATTTGTGGACAGAATCTTTAACGAAACCTTAATAAGTTATACATTCTTGGGATCCCAGAAAATTTGCTATATGGATAAAGAAATTTATAAACGTTTTAAAAACACCGACAACACAATGTTAAAAAACCAGAATAGCAGTGTGTAAACAGCGTTGGACCTCTTAAGAGAAATACACAAATGGCTAAAAATACTCCTTTGTTGACATCATCCCGGCATTTAAAGGAAATTTTTGACATTATTTATATTTTACTCCATTTTGCCAAACTATATTGCCCTGCCTTAGTCACGATGCATGTCCAGATTTAATGTGACAGCATTTTGTTTCTTGTTAGTCATACGTAAAGTGAGCAATTTTCCTTTTTTAAATATCTTTATATATCACGTTCTTTTATTGTATACTTGTAGCAGTGATTCAATATGCATATAACCCAAATCAGTCTGAAATATATTTTTTCTATATTATCTACATAAATTACATGGTTATGGCGGTTGCTGTTATCCATTTATTTTGATCTTTATTAACAAATAAGAGGTTTTCTACTGCAAATTTTCGCGCGAATTTCGAAACTTGTAAAACGTGATCCCATTGGCTGTCATCAAAAATGAACTTATGACTTTTAATGAGTACCTGGCAAATTCCCGTGTTGTAGGGTCATCGAAAAATCAATAAAAATGGCATTTAATGCGTAACTCATCTAATGAAATATCCCTGCACTTAAAGTAGAAGGTTTCTTAAATCGTATTTATGTACCTATATTTAAAGCCGAAATCAGTCCAGGAACCTTCCATTCTTGCAACAAAAACTGGCATTTTTGCGAAATTTTGAAATCTTGGTTGTCCTATTCTTACACTTGTCAGTTTACAACCTTTGGTTGTCAAATTAGACCGGACTAGCGTTGGAGAATCTGGCTGCTGATGTTTAAACACGTGTTTTACAGTTTTTAATAAATTAACCCCTAACGAGGTGAGATGGGGGTTCAAATTATGTAATGGAGTAAAATTGTTATATCGCGGACGAAGTCGCGGGCAAAAGCTGTATATGTATACATACATATCTAGATACCATTCTATACAAGAGACCTTATTGTATTTCATTTTGCTACAATAATTTTAAGCTACTCCAAACAGGTTTTGTCTTCTCAAGTTTATGTTATCATTCTTTTTTGTTTTTGACTGCACTTGAGACTCTTTGTGTTTGGCGTCGGCTTTAATTCTGTTGATTTAGGATAAGAAGGTTTACAATTTTAAGATCCTTATAGGTTATTGGTCTGTTTTTGCTTACTATTCGAGATTAGGCAAGAATTGCAGCTTCAGTTTTATCGACGATTGCAAAACACCAAACCTGTAAAAAATTTGAAAATCGAAAATTTACTTTTACTCTCGTTTAGTTGTATTTGTCTTTATTTCACCTATTACCAGACCCTAATAACATTTCACGCTTAGGCCAAGCAATAGAGCGATTTGTCGTGACATTAATACTATTGGAAAACCGTCTGTGCCATCACCTAAAAGATGATCCGTAGATGATTGCTGTTATATTTCCAACTCTGAAATTTTTTCCATTTATTTCTTGTAAACATTTTTAAGCAAAAAAACGCGATTTGTTTAGTTTTTTGCTTATAAAATGGAAAGTAATGAAGCAATCTTAATGGTGTAAATGGGCGATTTGTAGAGAATAAAAATACAAACAAAATGAGAGGTCGGTCGTCCCAATAGAATAAGTAGCAACGGAGAAAATCCGGAAAAACCGGAAAATTAAGGCTTTTTTTAAAAATTCGTAAATCGGCCATTTTTAAACGTAAAGGGCTCAAACTTTGGGAAAAGTAGTAATTTATAGCTACTTTATGTGTACAAAACCCCGACGCTGTCCGACGATTAGTTTTGCCACAATCGTCATTTTAATTTTTCAACACACTATTTTACAACAGGTCTGGATGCTCTATGGATCGTCTGATTTTAATTATTGAAACGGATTTGAAAAGTACAAGTTTAATTGAACAATATGTATATCTTAATTTTTCTATAAAATGCTACGAAACCGGTTGAAAATGCACGTAAAGATGCGTGAAAATGGCTGAGCGCGCGAATATTGGCTCCCCTTCGCTCCGCTTCTCTCCCGCTGCTCGATCTATTTCGCGCGCTCGACCATTTTCACGCATCTTTACGTGCATTTTCAACCGGTTTCGTAGCAGTTTATGGAAAAATTAAGATATACATATTGTTAAATTAAACTTGTACTTTTCAAATCCGTTTCAATAATTAAAATCGGACGATCCATAGAGCATCCAGACCTGTTGCAAAATAGTGTGTTGAAAAATTAAAATGACGATTGTGGCAAAACTAATCATCGGACAGCGTCGGGGTTTTGCACACATAAAGTAGCTATAAATTACTACTTTTTCCCAAAGTTTGAGCCCTCTACGTTTAAAAATGGCCGATTTATGAATTTAAAAAAAAACTCTTAATTTTCCCGTTTTTTCGGATTTTCTCCGTTGCTACTTATCCTATCGGGACGCTCGACCTCTCATTTTGTTTGTATTTTTATTCTCTACAAATCGTAACAAGAATCATCTACGGATCGTCTTTCAGATGATAGCACAGGCGGTTTTCTAATAGTATTAATGTCAAAAAATCGCTAATATTTTGCTCTGTTGCTTGGCCTAGCTGCGAAGTTTAAATTATAGATAGTAGGACAAAGTACGCAATTTCCAAGTCCTTTGACAGAACTCCATGCACTTAATGCAGCTGAGACTTTGAAGTAATGTCCCTATTTTATTTAATGCAGTTGCAAATTAGATCCAGGAGCGAGAGCTATGCAGCTGTCTAATTTACTTACAAATTTAATTTTTCTGAAAAGGTATGTCATGGAAATATTAGAATAAATTTTAATAAATTCAAATTATCATTCTTGTACTTACGCCACCTTTTATAGATCTTATTTTTTTCTTTAACAGATTTTATTGTTGCTTGAGTATAAAATGTTGTGACGTGAAGTACATTTTTCAGTATTTTGTATTTGCCTTTAAACACCCTTGAGAAAAATCCTAAAAAGAGTATATATAGAAAATTTCCTATAGTTACAGGAGTTCAAAGTATATTTTCTTCCTCTCAGTATAAATATACACACAAACCCAAGTCGTATTAAACGTCAAGGAAACGTAAACCAAAAATGAATTTAATGCGCTTTACGTAGAAATATGTATACTCGATTTGAAATTGGTTGATAGTAATAAATCATTAAAATCCGTCAAACACGTACACAGAGTGGTCCACCTAAATTGCCAAGTTTTAAATAGTATATACATTGAAAGTCTAGACCCTTTTGCATTTATTAAACTTTCCATTCCTATAGATCTGATAAGGGCGTCGAATACAAAGCTTAACCCGAGGCTCGAACAATAAGCGGTAGTATTCTACCTGTGATGTTTTGCACTCATGCACGTGCTTTCGGGTGGGTTTAAGTTTATATTAAACACAATAATTATATAATTTAGTGAACATTCGGATGTGTGGCATAATTTGTTACCCTTGTATTTGAATAAATATAATACTAATAACAATAAAGCAACTAATAAACAAGTAAATTTGGAAAAATGTTTCTATTTGAAATTCTATAAAATTTATAGTAAGTCATTACAGTTCTTCGCTTTAAATTAATCATCATCAGAAAATGAAATATCTGAGGGACTGTCTTCTTCCCCTAAATTGATAATAAGTGGTTCGACCGTTTTCTCCAGTAAACTATCCAATTGCCACATTTTTTCCTCCTCCTTTAGTACATGCTCTATACATCTTTGCCACTTCCCCGCGTTGACTTCTTGAAGCGCTTCTTCAAAGAGTTTTTGAACATCACTCATTTTATAAGTGGTATTTTTTCTAGCCACATAACCTTTCACATGAGCCCATACCAGTTCGATCGGATTTAATTCGCAATGGTAGGGGGGGAGCCGAAGCACTATTATATTTTGTTTTTTGGCCATTTCGTCAACAACATATTTTTGAAACCGATGTTTATGGGTGTTTACAATTGATAGCAACTCCTTTTTAACCATATTGTCCTCAAATTGTATTTGTTTCTCCACAAGCCACTCGATAATTTTTGCTTTTCGCCAAGCAGTTGTAGGCATCTTCTCCAATCTTCTGGAGTGATACGGAGCGTTATCTAACACAATGACGGAGCCAGGTGGAATCAGCTCTATCATTTGTTCGAAATACTCCTCAAAAACATCAGCATTCATATCCTCGTGGTAATCGCCTGTACGAACTGATTGGAATGATAATAGTCCACCTTCTAAAAATCCATTGGAGCTACCGATGTGAGTTATAATTAATCGTTTTCCTTTTCCAGAGGGCGGATTTATTCCTGTTGATAGACCGTCTAAAAATGCTTGCCGGTGAGAAGTCACATTTTTGTCTGTCCATATTTTTCCAACTGTGTAGCCTTCGTTCAGCCATGTTTCGTCCAAATAGAAAATTGTTTTGTTTTCATTGCGAAATTTTCTTATTTTTCTCAAATAATTACGTCTCCAACATACTATTTCATCTTTTTCGAGCAAATGAGACTTCCGACTATGTTTTTCCCATCTAAAATTCATTTCTCTTAGAACTTTCCATAGTTTATCTCTCTTGATTGCAGGAAAGTCTTCTTTTACTGCCCCTAAAACTCTATCCAAAGTAGGGATCTCCTTATTGAAATAGAATGAATGCACCTTTCGTCTTATGATGGCCTTTTCGTCCTCATCGATCGGTATTGTTCGCCTTCCTGGAGATGGTTTTGGTGGCGTCACGGTTCCTGTCTTTTCTTCCCGCATCAGCCTGTAGATGGTTGCTTTTCCAATACCTGTCATCTTTGAACAAAGTTCCACTGCAGAATCGATACTTATTGCACTTTTTTGATATCTAAGTGCATTAAATACATTAAGCACAATAATCTTTTCACTAATGCTTAGCGCTGATTTCGCAGCTCGCTTAACTGGAATAAATCCTGAAAGACTCTCCATTTTCAAAAATTACCCAAATGTGTGTCCTAGAATACTCGCATTAGGTTTGTTCGCTCTTAAAATGACTCACAGTTTTATACCAATAAGTAGAGGTACCTAATTTTTCGTAACTACCTGAAAAGTAACATTGTGTATTAATTGTTCCCGGAATTCTCGGCATAATTATTTTTACCTGTTATGACAATAATGATTACTAAATTATTCGGATAAGTAAATAGGGTTCAAACCGGCACGTCAGGTAGGTGCGCCTATGGAATCGGCTGCTAAAAATGATTTATTACTATCAACCAATTTCAAATCGAGTATAGTGTTCGGAATATCAACACAACAGGGGATAATCTTGGGATATCAAGCAGTTTAGAAGGTATATAAAAAGCTATATACGAAAAAAATAAAACTACCGATATATGCACCATTGCTATCACCGGTTTAGCTTTGGATTAGAAGAAACAGTTGATTAAAGTGAAACTTTTTGACAAAAGGGTCATAAAAATTGAAATTTTCTTTCTTAGTTTAGTTTTTTGGAATTTTTGGACATAATCTTCAACGAAATCTTAACAAGTTATACATTTTGCTGTCGGATAAAGTAATATTTGCGGAAATTCGCTTTGGATTAGAAGGTACAGTTGACTAAATTAAAACTTTTTAATAAAAGGCACTAAAAATTGAAATTTCTTGCCTCAATTCAGATTTTATGAATTTCTACGTTTTTATGAATTTAGAGGCAGAATCTTTAACGAAACCTTAACAAGTTGTACATTTTTGGAATTCCCAGAAAATTTCCTCTAGGATAAAGCCATGGATGAATTGGAAAGGATTCGGTGTTCCGTATACTGTGAGCGTATCGAACGTGAATCCTGTTTATTTGTTGTTTGTTATAAAAACATTTAGGTACCTTAGAGGTCTAGTTTACGAACTTTAAGGAAATACGTAATTGAATCAAGAATGGTAGTAGAAAGAGATAAAATAGCATTGGAGAGTTGGAGCTCAGAAGTGTTGCTGTCTCTGCTGGTTGCTTAGGACATACGTCTGAACACTCGGTTACACGTACGTCTTTGTCTAATGAACTAGAAAAGAAAAAGTGCGACTTATAGATTTATAAATGACTCGGAGCGACTTTAAATAAACTTTTAGAAATAATATAACCTATAAATAATAAAACCTTTTTAACTTAAATTTATTATTATTTAGCAGAAAAATAAAATATTTTAGGCCTTTTATTGCTTTTAGTAAATCTTGTGATGCTTCTAACGTATTTTTTGTACAAAAATACAAGGTAAAATAAGATGTGGCCAATGTTTACAAATTATGTTTACTGTGTCGCTTAGAATGGTTTGTTTTGGCTTCAAAGAATGTTAAATCATCCCGTATCCATTCTTAATAAATCCATGGATAAAGCAATATTCGCAGGGATTCGCGATAAATTAGAAGATACAGTTGATTAAATAAGAATATTTTGACAAGAAGGTCATAAAAATGGAAAAACTACTCGACGAAACGTTTATTTTCGCCTCGCAAAAAATAGACCTACCATAATAGAATATAATAAATAATATTTATTAACTTTTACCAAACAACTTCCACTTGTTACACATCTGGTGTCGCGCCGCTAAAAAACGCATAACTTAAAATTTTAGAGCAAATTTATCAAAAGCAGCTCGCAAACGGACGATTTTTGACCTGGCCCCGATCCCCATCGACTGAATACCAGAAAAAACAAAGCTCTACGTGATCTGAACCGAGATTTTCTTATTTTAATCCGATTAAAACGGACAAAAAGTTGAAATATTTAGTAAAAGTGCTTTTTTTTGTGTTACGGTGTAACGTTGTATGAATAATGCATTAGAATTAACAATGAAACTTAGCTAGTTACCGTTAGTTTGAATTTGGGAACAAGCAAAATAATTATTTATTCGGCGAGGAAAGAAGACGTTACGAGGGAAGCGAAGATCCCTTGAAGATGGACGTGTAAAAATCAGTAGGAAGGCAACTGGGTACATGAAGTTTAATGTAGAAGGAAGGAGGACCATAGGTAAGGATGCAAGAAGAAAGGCTAAGAATTTTAAATATCGAAGGTCCACCATCCAGGAGCGTGTCAGGGGCTGTATTCCTGTTCTTGAAAGAACATCTTCGGGAATAAGAGCGTTGTCAAGGTAGGAAGCATTCTCTCAAGAGCGAGAATACTGGCCCTGAATGTGGTTCATGGTAGTAGAACCAGTGCGCAGAAGAAGGGACAGTAAGAGGCGAGATTTCGCTTTCCACTTATTTATATTCCTATAAAAAGCAAACAAAAATTGAAAGATTGCCAACTAAATGCCTTCCAAGGCAGGTTCTTCCAAGCATGTCTTGCTTGTATCGTGACGTCACGGGCACTCATGTGTGTCTCTTGTACCAACAACAGAAACAAAGAAGGTATTTATTTAGTACATGTATGATAATTAACAAAAAATATACTGTGTGTTCTATTTTAAGGTGGCCCCACTTAGTTCGGATTGAGTAAAGAGATAAAAGTGTCAACGGACTAACAAAATTAAAAAAAAAACAATTTTTTTCTTTAATTGTAACAGTTAAATGTCGTTCGCTATTGACATGGTGTTTTATACTACTTGTACGAAAATTATTTAAATCTGTAACGCCGACTGACTTCCAGTCAGTTTTCTCACTTATATTGAAAAATAAACATGACCAGCTGAGCAGAATAATTTTGATAATATTTTGCACCCAAGCAAACCCATAACATAAGATCTAAAAAAGACGCCCTCAACGTATGCCGAGAAGTCAATCATGCATGTCTTGAATTATTACTCTTGAGAGGTAACATAAGTAAAAGGTAGAGGTGAATGAAAAATAGAACTGTCAAGTTCCGAAGTTTTTATTTTTAAGAAAATTAAATATGGTAATCCCGCAAGAACAAAGAGCTTTTATGATCGAAAGTTACTTTAGAAATGGTAACAGGGTTGATGGCCAGTGGGTTTATTCAACACGGGACGCCATTCAGGATTTTCAAACAGAATTTCTACACATAGCCATGGATTTCGACCAGTTTCGCCGTTTGACTAGATCTTTGGCTTTGCTTAGAGAAACAGGAAGTGTGAGTGGAAAGGAAGGCAGTGGGAGACCCAAAGTTCGCATCACTGCGTAAAAAGTAGAAGAATTGAGACAAATTGTTTATAAACACCCACAAACCCCTATTCGGCGTTTAAGCCAGCTAGTAAATGTATCCTACGAAACCTGCAATACAATCCAGAAATGTGACCTGCATATGCACGCTTATCGTCTAAGCTCAGTCCAAGAATTGTTACCAAACGACAAGTCGCATCGAATGCAATTTTCAGACTGGTTTATAGGTAATTTGCATAATAATGAAAACGTATTTCAAAATACCTTTTTTACTGACGAGGCATCGTTTTACCTCTGTGGTTAATTCTCAACAATTGAGAATGTGGAGTTCTGAGAATTCACATTTCTTTATGGAGAAGCCTCTGCATTCACAGAAAGTTGGCGTGTGGGCGGCCATGTCGAAAAGAAGGTGATTGGACCGATTTTTTTTAAGGAACTCTCATTTCGGCGCGATACCGTAATGAAATTTTAGAAAATTTGTATACGCATTAGACGATGAAGAGATGCGACACGGCTTCTTTTAGCAGGACGGCGCACCAATTCAGGTAACTCTTGATAATTTAAATTTTGTGGAAGAATTAGTCAATTAGTTATTAGTGGTTATAACAATCAGTCGTAATATGCCAGTTAGGTGGTCACCATGGTCCTGCGATCTCACGCCGTGCGCCTTTTTTTTATGGCCACACATTAAAAACTCGGTTTACACTTTAGAATTACAAATACATGTCAGGAGATTAACAACTCACCCCCAAGTGCTCATCAATGTTTTTGATGCTGTAAAAGGAAAAATGAGAACATGTTTGGAAGTGGAAGTAGAAGGTGGACACGTCTCTCATTTAATTTTTTAGGTAAATTTTTACGTTTACGTAAGATTTCATTTCAAGAAATTTAATTCATTCAAGAAATTAAATCGATATTTTTATAAAATTATAGTATGTTAAAAATTGTTACATTGTTAATGTATACAAATGTATTTTTTATCTCCAAAAAGTTTGTGCACTTGTTTGTATTTTACTTAGTATTTCCTTAAAAAGAAAATATATAATGTACCTAACATAACGGTACTGAGTTTCAACCTTGACATAGTTCCACTACCTAATTATAAAAAAAACTTGCACTGATGATGCATTTTATCTACATATCCTCGCAAGTGCGTTCTCGATTCCTCATAATTACTTATTTTCTTGAGGTCAGTAAAAGAGAGTTGTTATGATATTGTGGTGTTAGAAGCTATTATTGCTATTTATGTTTAATAATGGTTTAGTATATCAATTATTTTACCAGATACATTAAAAACATTATTTTATTATCAATAACAGTTCTTTTTTTTGAATACGTTTTCATTCTTTGAATGAAAGTAACATTATTTAACAATAAATGAAGTTTAAAGCAATATGTAAAATATGTGGATCAATTAAATATTGACCTGTTTTACTAAATATCATTTAATTAAATAGTTTTTTTTTTCAATTATATTGACAACTAATAAAAGTTTACAATTGCCTTTAATACCGAAGAGCAATAATTGTAACAAAAGCATTGCTATTGTAAAAAATTGTATTTCTCTCTCTTCTCAAAAGCAGTTTGAAGTAAAAAAAGGTAGGGGAATAAGAATTTCTACTCAGAAATTGTGTACACTGAAGCACAAAGAAGTTGGGACGTTTTAAAATGGCATTAAATACGGTATGTGGCGCCCTCTACAATATACAGCAAATTTGAGAACGGATTTGCTTTTACAATCCCAAAAAACCCCCGCCTACCAAATTTTGTGAACTTGTTTAAGTATCTTTCAGAACATAGCGATGAAAAAGTCAAATAAAATATCGACTTTAACACTCTTTGTCTCTCTTATTATCAACTTTATATAAAACCCTATAGGTATGTAATTTTTTAGGTGAAAAATTGTAGGCTACAATACGAACAAATGCAAAATCTCAAATTCTTCCAATTATATTCTTACTCTGAAATTAACAAATTAACACTTGTCACTTGAAGGTAAATAATAGAAAACTAGTAAATCCGAGTATTAGGACTCTTAAATCCTAGAAAGGATTCCGCGACTGCACAACTTATTACTGCATTCATTGACTTGAAGGTAAATAATAGAAAACTAGTAAATCCGAGTATTAGGACTCTTAACTCCTAGAAAGGATTCCGCCACTGCACAACTTATTACTGCATTCATTGTTAAGCGAAAAGAAAAGGAGCCGGCTACAGTCTACAGTTAGATTCGCTGTTTTTGACCATTTATCTCGTAAACTATTTACCAAGTGTGAACAAAAAAAAACTGTACCGCTGATTGAATGTACTGGTCTATGGTTGTACCGTAAGGTTTAATCATTTGTTGATACGGTGCGATTTATAGATAAAAACGTTCGTTTTGTGTAATTGCATTTCTTGGTGTTTCCGATCCAAATGGAAAGCTAAATATCTATTGATTTTATGCGATTTTCCACGCTTTGGGATGTGAAAAACTGCTCTCTCGGAGTAGCTGAAATGTGTCACGAAAGGTTTAGAATTATTTCGGGGATATGGGGGATAATATTTAGAGCACAGCCATATTCGGTTATTTAGCTTTACAATTTTTCAGTTAATAGCAGCATTTACTACTTGATTTTGTTAAACACTGTTCTTGCCATTGACCTTCAATTTATCTGAAATCTTACGTAAACGTAAAACATTTTACAGCGTAAACGCAACCCATTTCTCTCTGCGCCCCGTCGCACAGTGGGACCCGGAACCCAGCAACTTGACATTTATTCAAAATATGAAATTGAACATTAAAATTACCTTTGCTTATATTTCTTAACTACACATACCACTGCGTTATTTCCCCTACCGTATACTCGAGAATAGCAACCACAGAGAAGCGACAAACGTGTCGGCGCCTTTGATCTTTAGGGTACCAGTTTTTCTGACTTTGGACACATATCCATAATATCGAACGAAGAAAAATTATTTAGTCAAACTAATGATGCGGTATACGGAGAAAAATGTTCAACAGTGTAGGTGCAAATGTACTTACCGATCATGGTCAAGTCAAAACTTAATGTTGATCCTTTTCAAGAATATTTGATAGATACTGCAAAGCTGTATGTGTCCATTATATATTTGGTACTCTATGCCATCAAGTGTTCATATTATGTTATTAATATAAGAGGCAGGAATTTGCCAGAACTTTTCTTATATTCCTATTAGACATTTACCTGAAGAGGCATCAAAAGCTAGAAATAGTTCTGTAAATTCCGATAAATGCGCGAAAGCGAGGACAAACCAAGAATGTTCAAAACATATACTGCACAACTTGTTTATTTCTTCAGATCCCCTTGTATTTTTTATTAAACCAAAATGTACTGTAAAAAAAGTTATATGTTCCCAGAAACCGAAACACTTTTTAAAGAAACTAATGTTGAGGAAGACGATTCTGATAGATCAGTCTCCAGCTCAGATTGTGAAAATTGGGTTAATTAAAGTATGTTTTTTTATATAATTTAGTATTTAAGTCTACTAAACTTCGTTTAGTAGCGTTTAGTTTAAAGCGAAAACAGTATTTTTTTATTTATTACTATTAGTACAAGTACGTTAGTATTTGTAGATCTTCTCATTGATATAATTTAGAGGAATATTTAATTTCCCTCGTCAATTTTCTACTAAGCTTCAACAGAACTAGCTACGACACTAATGACGTTTGATTTCTACGCGCCGTCTGTGCGCTTTCTTATTCGCCAGCCCTGTATATAGCGGCAGCGATGGAAACGGCACCGTAACCGAGTCACAACCGAGTACCGGGTTCAAGGTGAAACCGGCGTGTGAAAGAAAGAGAAAGAGAACGAAAAAAAACTATTATAACTGGTTATAGTATAATGATAATGAATAATTTGAATAGTGAAAATAATAGTCTATTTACAGTGGTTAATTATTATAATGAGATCGCTTTGGCCACGACTAATCGTTGAGGTTTATACGGTGGTACCATATAGTATGGTACATGGCTCAGTAAACCCTAACTTCGCAATTTCGGTACTAACTTCTTAAACCAGGATATTTCATACAGTGATCGGCAGAATTCTCGCTCCATATGGTATTTTTTTTATTGTTAATTTCTCAGAAAATGTTATTCCTGATAAAACCCTTAAACTAAAAGGCCGCCTACCAAAAGTTGAAAAAAAACTAAGATATACGAGGGAGATGCAAATTTTTTAAATTACCGCATTTTATGGGAAAAAAAATCAGTTGAAAGAACGATCATTTCGGAACAGTGTGTTTATTGTTGTGTTATCAAAAATGTTAAAAATCAAATTTTTAAACTACCACATAAATTTCCTATTTTAACTGGAAAAGTCTAAAATGTCTTTTTTTAAATACATAATTTTTTATACAGGGTGTCTAATATAGGTGATACCACTATTGCTATCTCCGAAACGGTAAAAGATACGAGATCGGTTAAATTAGAGAAAATGTGCCATTTTTAGTTGCCAAATTCTCTATAGCTTCTTATCTACAGGGTTTTTTTTTTAAATAATCAAAGATTTAATTCTTCAATATTTTGAAAACTATTATAGTTAGAAAAAAATGTTTTAACAAAAATCACACGATTTTGTACCTTCTCTAAAGTAACGTTATTGTTTTGTTTATTCCATTTATTTTTATTGAGTTACTGATACTAACTTGTTTTTTTCAAATACGGACCTGGTGCTGCATTTTTTGAAAGAATACTTCATACCCTTTACAACTGTGTATAACTTGAATATGTTTCCCGACGTTTTGATCAAGAATTGCAACATCATCAGGATTTTCTCTCAATACGGACCTGGGATCTTCCATGTTAAGGCACAATTCACAACCTATCGCTATGGTTTGTGGTTTTTCTGGTTGTGAAATGGCGCATTAACTTGAAAAATGCCAGGTCGTACTGGTAGAATATCCTGATGATGGTGCTATTTTTCGCCAAAACGTCGAAAAACATAATCAAGTGATACACAGTTGTAAAGGGTACGAAATATTCTTTCAAAAAATGCAGCAAAAAGTCCAGGTCTGTATTTGAAAAAAACAAGTTAGGATCAGGAACTCAATAAAAACAAATAGTTTAAACAAAACAATAACGTTACTTTAGAGAAGGTAAAAACAATTTTGGCAACTCCGTAAACGGAATATGAACAGGGACTAAAAATGGTGCATTTTCTCTGATTTAACCGACCTTGTATCTTTTACTGTTTCGGAGATAGCAATAGTTTTTACTTTTAGACACCCTGTATATTGGTACTACATGTTTCACATAATGTGAAATGTTAGAAACTACACAGTAATTAATAATTTTAGTATAGTCGTTAATGTAAACAAAAAAAAAACAACTTGCAAAACCTACAAAAACAAATAATTCTAACCTAAAAATCACTGTCTTCTTCTCGAAATCGACCGAAAAGGGGTCGCTAGAGGTATCGAAAGAATCGACATCGTTTTGCATATTTTAAGTGTATTTACGGATTTTTCGGGGTGTATAATACGTATTAATTCGAATCAAAGCCTTACTATCATACCGATATTATTTATTCTATCAATACAAATAAAATTTGAGTAATTATCTATTTACTTTAGGCTTGGGAAACACAAATGACAATATTATTTCTGCGGATGAGTCAAAATCGGAGATAATTGAAGAATTTAAACCACTTTTTAAGCTGTATATTAATTTTCTTCGAACTGGAAATGTCGCTTTACGATAACTGTGATAAGTGATAATTCTTATAACAGAAAGCATAGTCAGGGGTGGGGTGGGTAGTTGGAGGTGAGGTGGCGTAAAATTAAATATGTGTTGGTTTTAAACTTCAAATTCCAATATCTTAAATGGCGTGTTTTTTTGTTCAAACCGAATTTACTTCAAGCCAAGTGTTATTGAAAGGGGTTAGTTGAAGGTGCTACATTTGGAGAATATTATTTTTTAAACATAACTGCCAAGTCTCCAGTTTTTAATAAGATAAACAAGAATGTTATTTTTCTAAAATTGTTTTGTAAAAAGCCACTCTCGTAGTAACCCTTTATAAGCCTAGGAGCTTATAAGCTCGATTTGAGAAAAATCAAGAAAATTACAATATACAAATCTATTTTTTCCTGAGGTAGAGGTATATATACAACGGGACATTCGGCAGATGGACAAAAAATTTGCATATGCCTACGTAAGGTATAAAACCTTTTTAAATAATCGAATGCATGTCTAAAACTTAAACATGCCAATTTACAATCTAAAGTCCAAGTAATCCACTGAAAAATTTAGAAGTGGAAAAAGTCTTTCAAACCTCGTGATCAAACCCAAGCAAACATAATATATCTCTGCATACTACTCTGGGTCTTTCAAATTCTATTTTCCAAAAACTTGATTTTAAATTTTTTTATCGTACTTTCACCAAACTTTTTTTAATATAATTTTCTCAATAATTTAGTACAACGGTCATTTGTTATGCCGAATCACTAGTATTAAATAAATCAACTTTATTTGTAACAATTTGTTGACCATAAATCGGATAATCATAACTTTTAACGAGCGTAATTCATTATTGGTCACGCATCACTTGAGCGGGCAAACGATTTTAGATTAGAAAAGATTACAAGAAATACAAGTAAATGATTAAAAAAGGAGTTACAACAACATTATTGGAAAACGAAGTAGGCTTTAATGTTTCCAAAAAAACGTCACTCGGTGAGTAGACAGGGTGTGGACACGCGGCAGAGTGGGGACATGCGACAGGGTGAGGACATGCATACATATGCGATTACTATTGCCGACAGGGTATGGACAAGCGGCAGGGTATGGACATGAGGGCGAATGTAATTATCGGTAAAATGATACAGCTCAAACTGCCACTGTTTTTGCACAAACGTAACAGTGTAAGATACCTACATTTTTACCGGAAATAAACCCCACGAGACCGTCTTCCCGATCCTGCACATGACGTAACTACGTATATACTCTCAGGTACGCTGAACTTTCAGAGCCACCTTGTTCTAAATCGGATTCTGCATTATAAATAGTTCGTCTGGAATTTTGTCGTCCAACGGGAATACGGCTCGTCATGTTACTTAAGAAATATTACGGCCCGTTTCCTTATTTTTATTTCCTTTTTCTACTTTGGATTTAACGTCTTTTGGTAATTTTGTAAATGTATGGAGTGTATTCCGTTGATGCACGATAAAAAAAGTCAGGTTTATGTGGAAATATAGCTCGGATATCATCGAGAAGAAGTACGAATAGTAGGAAGATTATATAATGGCAGTAATGCCAGAATCGGCCTTAATAATACGTGTATCGAAAGGATTTTCAGAATTACTTTTCTAAAAAAAAATTTCTCTTGTATTGTCTTGTCTGTATATGTTTTAATAAGATCTGCGAATTAAGGCAGAAAATTGAAATTGTCCTTTTTAAAAAGTTTTTATGTAATCCACTGTATATTCTAATCTAAAGCGAATTCGCCTATGCATGAAGAAGAGGTATGCAAAATCATATCCTATCTTCAAGGTATTTGCTTCTCCCGCCCCCTACAACTAAGAAAATATTAATTTTTTGATATAGATCGCACAAAAAAAAACCTACGCCATTGATTAGGTACTACCCGATTACAAAAACCCATTTTAAAAATATTTACATTATGTAGTTTAACAACTAAGAGGTCATTCATACTCGGATACACACACGCCAACTGCTGTGACGTAGAAAACGTATTAAAAAGTCCACAGAACGGAAATACCGCGCTCGCATCTGTTCGAAAAAAACAAGAAACCAAGAACACAATGGTAATGCGAAGCAAGATGGCCCGAAGAAAGAAAGAGAGAAAGAAATGTTTGTTTTATTTGTGGAGTGGTGAAAAAAGATAAACATAACGCGGTCGGATGATGGTGGAAAGAGTTTTGTATCAATGGGAAGTCTGTTCGTGGAGAAAGATCAGTATATAAGGCATTAAGAAAATTTTTAAAACGACTAGGTTTACCTATCAACTCTTTTTATTAAAACTTTCGACCGGCCTCCCTTTTTTGTTATTCAGTCATCGATCTCGTAATCTAAAGTGAATTCCCGCGAATGTTGCTCTATCTGCCTGTAAATTATAACCATAATATTCTTTAATGTACTTTCAAAATGTGATTTCGAAAAAATAATTTTGATTTCCTTTTTTTCAGAATGGCCGACACAGTCAAAAAATCCAGAATAGTAAGTGATGACGACCATGACCTCGAAGAGGCCTTACTCGAAGAATTTAACATCCGCCTTAAAAACTGCATGAGCCAAGTGTGTATTTTTTTGCCATTTTGTTTTTTTTTCCCCGTGGCTTTAAACGCAGTCTTCTCGGTAACCAAATTTCGTGTAGTCGGGACTCGAAAACCTCTAAGATAAAGTTTCTATTTGACTTTATAATTCTCTTATTTACAGAAAAACTAGCAAACCTAAGCAGAATTTTCGAAAAAACCGGTTAGAAATCGAAAAAACAAAGAAAACCTTCCCGTACCGCAGTACCAAAAAAAATGCGTTTAAAACCATCAATTTTTTAACACCAGGCTTTGGAGTGTTTTTTTTTTGGTGTGCTCACTAACCTCAATTTTAGGATGACCTTCAGAAAGACGCGGATCCTCCTGAACCAGACGAAATTTACGAAAACCTAAGTTCACCTCAAAAAACTTCGCCAAAAAATCACATTTTAGCCACGGAAGCTTTTTTACAAACGGAAATCCAGCAGGATAGTTACTACGACGAACCTAGACGCCTAAATAACGGTACGAGGCAAAATGGACACGATGACATCAGTAGTGAGCCTCAGGAAGAGGATATTTACGAGAATATTCCAGAAAAGACTGAAAACTTGGACCAACCATATGTTCAAATGGTAGAAAATAAGATTGAAGAATCCCAACACATAGATTTAAGTCCGCAGAAATCTCAACACGAGGAGTACGAACTCATGGGGCTTGAAGATACCAGCTCTAACCTCTACGAAAGCGTAGAACTCAAACCTCAAAGTGTAGAGCCTGTAGAACCTAAAAAAATGACCCCAACGTTAAACCTTCCTACCACTTTGTTCACGGACTATTCCGAGCAAAAATCGCCGGATAGAGAAGTAAAACCTTCCGCGAAGGATAGAATGCTTCTAAGTGATGAAACCTCCACGCTCCTCTTCACACAAACCGTTACCTCCCCAATGTTAACGCCCAGCGAGGAGAATATAGATTTCCTCAAAGGATTCCAAAGAGATAATACTATTTCTGAAAGTACCGTATCAAATAGCAGTCCACCTAAAGAAACTGAAGAAAAATTTGAAGCCACAGAGACTAGTCCTGAGATTTCGGAGCCTCTAGAAGAAGAAAAAGTTCCTCAAAGCGAAAATGCTTATGAATATCACAAAGATTCTACTATTGGAAACACTTATGAAAACCTTATTTCAGATAGAGGTGTAGAAATAGAAGAAAACATTTATGAACACCTGGATGATATTAAGAATGAAGTTCTAGAGTTAGAAGGCAAGGAAGAAGAGGTTGCAGACGTGGAAAACATCTATCAAAACATCGATGAGTGTTTGGGTGACTTTAAGGAACCTGTTAAAAATGGGGGTAAGAGCCAAGACACTGACGACGGTAGCTTAGAGGAGTTTATTAGAAATGAAAGGGAGGTCTCTGAGAGCTTTTTAGTGAGTAATACTGCCTCCACAAAGGTTGGTCATGTAAAGTTGGTAGAAGAACAACAAGAGCCTAAGCAAGATGCTGAAGTTATAGAACAGGAAATTCGTGAGGAGGATGTGGTAGATCGAGTACAGGATGAAGTTGAAGGAATAGAAGAGCAGGAAATACTTGAGGTGGGGAAAGCTAGTCAGGATGAACAAGAAATTGTACAGTTAATCGAAGAGGGACATGAAGTTATTAATACAGTCCAAGAAACTGAAGATATCGTTAAGAATACTCAAACTAGTGTCGATATTGTTATAAACGGTCAAACAATTGTGGAGTTTTTGAAGGAAGCCCAAAATTATCAGAAGACATTCGAGACTGGTGAAGAAAGTATAGATTCAGTTTGTACGGTTCAAAATGTATCGGATAAAGAAGCAAAAGAGAAAATTTCCACAGAGACCTACAAAGAGCTAATATATCATCAGAAATTAGAGACCAACTCAAACTATTGCGAAAAATACTCTGAAGTTGTGACCAAGAGCTCTAAAAGCGAAGTGATAAGTAACAGAGAGAAAGATACCGAAACAGTCCCGCCGGAGATAGTAAAGAACTTGAAAAGTCAGTTCCAAAATAAAGCAGGCGTGGAAGTGGTCGGGACTGTTAAGAAAGGAAGTGGGGGTAAAAAGGAGAATGGCGTTACGGATATGAAGAGCGCCAATATTATTAACCAAATCAAGACGAAGTTTGAGGTTGGGTCTGAGAATGGCGATGGCAAAAAAGAGAATGATGTAAGTAGATTAGATTTTTAGTAAATATGTATAAAAATTCTTTATTGCGACGTTTAACAGATGATACTCTGGTTCATTCTTGAATAACTCTTGTTGCGAAAGTGGGTTTTCGATCAAAAATAGGAAAAAATGTGGGCTGGTTCAGCACTTACCCTAAATCCACGGTAAAGTATGCTCAGTGTTAGGTAAAGTGGAATTTTGCATGCTGTATCGTAATTTTTTTCGCTATTTTATTTTTTAATTTATTGTGCTTTCGATTTATTGTTTATCTGACATCTTCAAGATATTTTCCTTAAAGATATAAATATAATATGTGGGGTAAATGATTAGAAAGAATATAATTGTTTTTTCAATTTTAGTATCGATTGGAATTATAAAAACCCATCTCGCTGTCTCTTCTAGCGAATTTTAAAACAAGTAAAAATTAATTGTTATGCCATTCTCTTTACCCTACATTTTATATTTTAATTATTCATTATTCTAAATTAGTATATACAGGGTGTCCCGGAGGATTCTTACCAAATGAAAAAATGCGTATTTTGTAACATGTTTTTGTTGTAAATTATTCTAGAAATTTTTTCAAAATAATATTTTTGGGTTTGTAAGGACTTCCTTAAACGATTTATACAATAAAAAAATACATGCATATTATTCCTTATTGAGTTTTATATACTTTGTAATATGTTTTTCTTAATTTGAATTAATTATGATTTTACTTGGTTATTTTTATTTTGTTACTAGTCTTTTTGTTTTTTTTTTTCTTTAGATTACAGAGTATTCTGAAACAATTGTAGAAACGAATGCTCCTGGCGAGAGGTCGATAAAAAAGAAAAAAGTGAAAAAAACTAGAAAGGACGAAAAGGAAAATATTTCCGTTGTAAGTTTTTTTTTGTTTTATTAGTTGTTTCTTTTTTATTTGGGTTTTCTTAGTTATTTTTAATGCGCGTTTGAAGATTTAATTTTGATGTCTAGTGTTTTAGTGTTTGTCTCTGTGTGCATGTAAAACTGTGGAGATAAAAACAGAAGATTTTTGGGATATCTGCATTTTTTGTCTGATTTGTTTTGATTGTTATACAGAGTGGTTAAAATTAATTGTAGATGCATGGTTGTATTTTGCAAATTACGCTCTGTATAGTAAGTACAAAGCCGACAATAGAACTTTGTAGCAAATCAATGTTAGCATATATTTTTGTTGTTTGTATCTTAATTATTGTTTTGTGTTTTGTTATTGTGTGTTTTTTTTTGCTACTTAATTTTAGACTCACAACGGGAACGTAGATGGGGAGAACTTTTACAACGTAAATGTTAAAAGTTTGGTAAGATAATTTTGTATTTCTTTTAGTTAATATTTTTTGCTAAATTAACCATTAGAAGATATGAAAAATTGTTTTTGTTAGACCTTTTAGATTTTTTTTTGCATTGAAATGTAATATTTGCTTTGACAACACCTCGAATCGAAATAACAAAAGTCTAAAATAGCTGCAGTTTGTTTTGCCCGATATTTGCTTGCCAAAAAACAATATACTGAGTACGTGAAACGTAAGTGTTTAAAAATGGGGTTTTTGCGTTTAGGTGTATTTAAAAAAAACTAAAGGCCGGATTTGACCAACCCTCCATACTGCAGGGTTGAGAAGATTTAAATCAGTTGATTAAAATCAGCGATTAAAATCATGATTTTAATCTAAATTAATTTAAAAAATGATTGAAATTAAAAAATTAAGCTAAAATCAGGATACTTACTTAAAACATATTTATTCATAAAAATAAAACTTTCACCTCCATTTCCCTTGTCCCTTCTCTATTTCTTTGCCGATTGGATAACATCATTTTGGCTAGTTCCAGGCTGGAATTCACAATCACTTTCAACACCACTAATATCACTAATTTTACCTTTGCAGGTTTCCCAGTGACTTTTCAGTCATCCACTAAACCTTGCATCTCTTTATCACACTTTTTACACACCGCTCTGTATCCTAGTTTGCAAACTACTTTCTTTTTTATAAAATGTTGCCAAATACCAAATTTGTTTCTACCCCGACTTGTCATGATTCATAATTTTGTGCTACACTACTCTCATAAGCAAAAATATTAGTCCAAAATAGTTTGAATTTTTTGAAATCATGATTTTTATCAACCGTGAATTAAGGTATAAAAATTTATCAAAATCGTATTTTTATTTAAACACTTACGATTTTAAGGTACTGTTGCATGGCTACCCGGCGTTTTAACTAATTTTTGCATTTCTTATTAGTGTAGATCGTTTGGCGACTTAACAAAAATCGAAAAGGATCTAAATAATAAAAAGAACAGTGATAGAACGGTAAGAATTTACTTTTGACGAGGGGAGGGGTTTCTTTGTCATTGTCCATAGACGGGATGTTAAAAAGTACAGGGCAAATTAAAAACGATTTAGTTAAATTAAAAATTTTGAAAATACGAATGTGCTTAAAATTGTAACAGATTTATTTGAGAGAAAAATAACACTTGGAAAAAAATTTCTACCCTGAATTTTTTTAACACCTTTTGTTAGTTTTCGTTCATTACTTAAGTGTTTATTTCAAGACATCGGTGAAGGACAGAAAACTGAACATTTAACGGGTCAGATAGAGACCAGATATTTGCCGCCATCTTTAATTCTGCTTTAAAAATAACTTTGAAAATGGTCTCATTTCACAGTTTCGGTAGGGGTCCATTTTTTTTTCTGTGATATAGAAATGTAATTTTGGAATTCTCTAGTCACAGTTCTCTAAAAAAGTAGATTACCTGCTAAGTGAAGAAACAAGGAGGATATACTATTTACATTGTATAGGGTGTCAAAATAACTAGGGATGTAACGGGTAGCGCTTTTTAGGATCCGGCCAAACCGGGTACCCGGTCAATTAAGACCAGACAAAACCCGGTACCCGGCCGGGTACCCGGTCCCGGGTACCCGGTCTTGCCGAATATTACTATTGGCAATATCTTCTTTTACTTCTAATCAGTGGGTCATAGCAGAAAAGTTGCTGGAGCTGCTACAACCATTTGAACAAACAACTAAACATTTCAGCAGTACACACTGTACTATATCGGAAGTAATTCCTACAGTTTTTTCGCTAAAGAGGTTTTTAAGAGAAACACAAGTTCCAGGCTTAGGATCCATGCAAGAAAATCTTATGGAAGGATTAAGTCGAAGGTTTTCGAATATCGACACGAACAATAATTATCTGGTTGCATTTTTTACTGACACAGATAATTTGAAGGAAAAAGTAATAAAATATATCCTTGAAGCAAATTTGTTAATCCAAAATAATGAAGTTAATTTGTCATCCAATTCAGATTCAGATGACAATGTTCCTCTTAGTTTGTATACAGATAATCCATCCTCATCAAAAAGACCTAGAGAAGATAAACGCTCAGTTTGGGATGTGTTTACCAGTATTGCAAACACGCGAGATACAAATAAAAAATCATCTGCTAAAGCACCAAACATACAACAGGACGTGGAGGATGAAATAAGTTCATATTTGGCGTTGCCGTTAATTGATAGACAGTCAAGCCCATTTTCGTGGTGGCAAATAAATTCGCAGAGATTTCCTAATCTAGCAAAGCTTGCTAAAAAGTTTCTTTCAGCACCTGCCTCAACAATATTTAGTGAACGGTTGTTTTCAGAAGCGGGTAATATTTATGAAGAAACCCGAAACCGACTATCCTCTGAGAATGGTGAAATTTTAGTTTATCTTCATCACAATTTGCCATTAATTGATTTTAGTTATTAAATGTTTTAACAAAGTTTACTATTATAACCTTTTAAAATCTGTTTTTTATGTATTTTTTATCATCACAAAAATACACCGTTTCAGTTCTTTTTTGTTTTATTTTATCAAAAATAGAAAACATAATAAAAAAACCGGGTACCCGACCGGGTAACACCTGAACCCGGCAAAACCGGGTATCCGGCCTTCCCGGCCGGGTACCCGGTTTTGGCCGGGTAGACCGAGTACCCGTTACATCCCTAAAAATAACCTTACTCTACCACACAACCTAATCAAATGCTGATGCGGAATAATTTTTTAAATGCTCTTTTGAATCGTATTGGCCTAGGATTTTTGCAGTTTGCATTTTGTTGCCCAGTGAACCCAAAAAAAATTTCCAAGCAAACTTGATTAAGGCGCCCGGAGAAAAGGAGGTAGTTTACTCTTATTTGTAATTCGCCGGTCTTATAAAAATAACAATATAACAATATGTCTAGATAGATAATAAAATTAAATGTTGTTCCTAATGGCACAACTAATAGCAAAAGCTTTGTAAAATGTAAATTTGGTAACAGTCTGGACAAAATTCCTAATATAAATAGGTAGTTTTTATTGTACTGTCCAGAGAAGAAGCAATTAAGTAGGCTATCAATGGTTGGAATATTTAGGCCGGATTGTTAGGATAATGTAATTTAAATATTGTTTGTTATTCCGGGGTTTTATGATAATGTAATAAAGTAAATAATAAAAGATTATTTTTGAATTTTAAAATAATAAGATGTTTGAAGCTAGACAATTGGATAAAAGACATAAAAATAATGAAATCAAATATTGGATACATATATTACCATATGTGTATTTACAACTGAGGAGTTATCCTTCTGGTTTATATTTATTCTTGTGGTATTACGATCTCTCTTTCTCTCATACGTGTAATTTTCCTAGATGTTGGAGGATGACTCTAAGATGATTTAGAGTAAATAGTTTTATCTATTATATAACCTATTCGGTATTCCACTTTTTCTAGAGACATGTGATTGGTACCGAACACTGCCCGAATCTCGACTCGCTAATTCATCGTATTTTGCATGATTTTAACGCATTTTTGTTTCGTTTTATTTTTGCATATTTTCCATTTGTAGCGTACTAAATCATTGACAGATATGGTATCTCATTCTAACATAAAAAACATCGAAAACGTATTTTCTGGAGTGTCAGTGAGGACTTTGGTAAGGATTTACTAAAAAGATTAATAATTTTAGAATATTTTCATGTTGAGAAATATTTTTTCTATACGTTTAGATACCATTGGTACCCGACATTTTTTTACATATGTATGACTTGTCAAATTTGCCTCATGTTGGTAATGGTGCCGATGTCTTAAAATATATGTATTATACCTCCCCTGTTCGGATGTTGTCGCAGTCATTTTACATTTTCACCTTCTCGATTTTTTTTCTCGCAAACGGTCAGAGACGGAAGGTTCAAATATCTCTTGATCGGAAAAAGATCTCGGGATGAACCAAACAACGTTTTGTAGTTTAAGTGATTATCTATTTGGGAAAAGTATACACAAAAGGCCCCTCTTTTTTGAAGTGCCCTAAAAACACGTAAACTTCGGCATTTTTTGATCTCAAATACTTTCTTTTTGCAATACATTTACCTATACTTACCTAAAACCACTGAAAAATGGAAAATGTGGGAAAAACTGTAAAGGTCGATTTATGACTTAACTTTTTCACGTTTTTAATTTTTTTTAGGGTTCAAAATGGAAACAAATCAAAATTTCGCATACATTATCGAAAAGAGCTCGTCGAAATACGTGGCATTCATATTTTTTAGGCCTTCATTCCTTATAGGAAGGGAGCACTCGATGATTAAATTTCGGTTTTTTGAACCTAGAAACAATATCTTTTTCCGTAATGAAATAATGTACCTAAATTAGTAGACAAAATATTTTTCAATGTAATAATACGAGGTAGTATTGACATATACATATATTGATTGCTAGTACATTAGTATCATTGCTACATGTTTTTAGTAAAATTATCGTTTTTTTTTTAAATTAAATTGAAAAAAATTGCATACGTAAAAACTAACAACTAAAATATTGCATTTAGCTATTGAATTTAGTTTTTTTAGTGACTAACAGTTAGTCTTTTGCATGTTTCGTTTTTTGCATGTACTCGCCAAAAATGTAGAAAGAGAGATTTAACAGCGCTGGAACTAACACTAAAAAATGCCCGTTTACAGATCCGTACTTGGTAAGTGTAGTTTTAGATCTTCGAAATATTTTTTGTTACGGTATTGGTCTTGTGGAGAGTGGCTGAGAATTTTTCTTTATTGAACAAAATCAAAATACAGGATTTTTGGTATCTCAGCAGTGGTTCAATAAAATCAATAAATTAAAGATTTGTTTTCACTCACAAGAACATGAAGTTTTCAATTTACTTATTAGTAAAATCGCGAGAAAGCTTCAGCATTTTTTTTATTTTTAGAAATCAAGTTTTTCAAAGTTTGACGCATTGCAGAAGAAGAACATACTCCACGTCAGGTCCACGGACTCCACCAAGGCTCAAGAAAAGTTTAGCAATGTGAGTATTGTAATATCTACTCGTTTTGAGCAGAAAATCTAGCCTTACTGCTTCCAAAAAGCGCAAGACCTTCGTACAAAGCAAAATTTCTTCCAAGCATTGTAGCCCCTTTGTCCCCAGCTCTGTGATACACCCTGTATAAATAATAAAGACGGCAAAATATCAGGGCGTTCACCTATATAACAAAGCGACAATGTTTATCGATGCTAATCAATCGATTCATTGGATAAACCGCTTCTTATCTGTTGTCCTTTACCTAAGTTAGTAATTGGGCATAAATCCCCTTTTTTAGCCAGTACTACTAATTCGGATGTGTCTAAAACACTTCACCAGTGATTAATACGTTCTAATCCAGTCTAAATTTAAAAAATATGTTTCATTTTCTTTATTTGTTTATATACATAGACATGGAAATAATGATTACTCAACGATAACGAGTGCCGCAATATTGTTCTTAAATTAACTTGATAGAATTCGCAGAAAGCCGGAAATTCGTGGTTTTTTCTTACCAAGAAGACGTCTGATAAAGAATTTATACAAAAGTTAATATTTTATTATAATCGAAGTTTAGTTTTGGTGTCACCGGAGTCGTGAAAATGTCTACGTCAGAGGTTCGAAGGCTCTTTGAGGTATAAAAAGGTTTTTTCCACCTGGGTAGAAAGTGTATTGATGACTTCCTCCTGTAAAGCTGGAAAATGTCACATTTATTCCCTAGGGAAGAACACTTTTCCTCCCTAGATAGGGAAATTTTTCCTGCCAAGGGAGGAAAATATTGTTCATCATTAACGTGGTTGCATATTTTTTGCAGGGAACACAGATTGAACTTTGCACAAACTGCAAGGCGTGCGGTAAACAAGTTTTCCAAATGGAGCAAATCAAAGCAGAAAGGTCGTTATGGCATAAGAATTGTTTTAGATGTATCGAATGCAGTAAGCAGTTGACGTAAGTACCGAAACAACACACTGTAGCTAATTTCGTTCATCACTTAACCTCACTTTACGTCTTGTTATACAGGGTAGACACCTATGAAAGTAACGACGGCTCCCTGTACTGCAAACCCCACTTCAAGGCCTTGTTCGCACCGAAAGCAGTCGAAGACGAGGGACCTCGTAAGTAGCAGCCAGTCTGTTCTTGTTACTAGCGTGCCACGATGCCAAGTCTTATTTTCTTTGAAATAGGGAAACGCGGAACGCTTGGCATCGTGGCAAATATTCTTTTTTCAGTGCTATATTCGTCTCTAATCTTAGAATTTCATTTTTATACATATATTAGCTTTATTTTTATCTATTTTAAGCTTTTTGCTTCTATATTCTATATCTTACAGCGAGACCTCGACGACACGAACCTATAATTCGTGAAAACCAACCTCAAGAACTACCTCCAGATGTAGTACGAGGTAGAACCCAAAGCTTGTTTGTTGTGACTCATGGCAGTACTAATTTTAACATCCTGCGGAATTTTGATGTTGTTTTGTCTATATTAACATTGAAGTTCCTAAAAATAACATTGAAGATTGCATTTTTCGAAAAAATCGTTCCCTGCCAACTTGTCAATCTTCGCGGTGCAATATAATACTTAACCATGACCTCTTTTTCTATTTTGACGTCTATTTTTTGCCTAACCTTCAAATATTGTAACAGAAATTTTCAATTTCGCCTACTTTTTTTTTAGACATGATGCTTGGATTGTTTAATAATGATGTCACTCTGTATATGATGTGGTTGCATTTTCTGTACTATGATTTTTTTCTACAGCAAGTGATAAACCAGATTTAGGCCTAGAAGAGTTACAAAGCCTAAATGTCAAAGAAAGATTTCAAGTCTTCGAACACTATCAAACTCAACAAACTGAGACTTCCGCGTCAGAACTGGAGAGGGGAGGAATACCAAATGTGAAGAGGTCGCCTAGCATTCTGTCCAAGTTGGCCAGGTACGTCTAGGAACCGGTGTTATCAGATCCTCCTCTTTAAAAAAATCCTTAATTCGTAAAATTAAGTTTTGAAAACTTTATTATCAGAATGTTAATTTTTACCTGTAGATTTCAAAAACATGGCATGGACGTAGGTGTCTCAAACGAAGCTCTAGATGGAGTCCCCATTGAAGAATCTTCCTCTGAAGAAGAGCAAGAGGAAGAAGTTGTAGAAGGTGAAGATTCCGATCTGGTTAGGTAGGTTTTTTTTAACTATTTCACCAAGTGCTGAGCTGCAAATTTTATCACCTATATTTGTCCCATTTCAGGGCGAAGAAGATTCAAAAAGAGAAGCCCTTCCACTTCACCGGTATGTCAGACGTCAAGAAAAGATGGGAACAAGGCGACCATGGCAGAGAGGAAAGGAGAGAGGAGACGAAACAAGAAATTCAAAACATTAGGACTAGATTATTTATGGTAAGAGTGCCTAAGGTGCCTATTTTCAAAAATCATTAAATTCTAGGTCTGGCCGACGGACTGTCCATTCCATAATTTTACAAGATAACCCATATAATGTTGTATTGTAGGGAAAGCAAGAAAAAATGAAAGAAGCTTACCAAAACGCCATTATCGAAAGCGAATCGAAGAAGGATAAAAATAGCTCTGAAAAAATTGAAGTCTGTGATACTAAGTCTATTAAGGAACGTTTTGAGAAGGGGCATGTAGCCAACGAGACGAGAATCAATAGGGAGATAAGTAGGGATGGCGAGGAGGAGGTGTACGAGAGCGGTAAGCAAACCTTTACTGCTAAATTTGTGAAATGAGATGAATTTTTTATACTTGAACTTCTTTTTCTTTTCTGTTTTTCTGTTCTTTTTGTCCTTTTCTTTTTGTCCTTTTCTTGAAAGTTATTTTTATTTTCTTTTTTTTCTCTCTTTTCTTTTTATCCTTTTCTTGGAAGTTATTTTTCTTTTGTTTTTCATTTTTTCCTTTCTTTTTCTTTTTATCCTTTTCTTTTTTCTTTTAATCCTGTTCTTTTTTAATTTTTGTATTGAAGCATATTAGGAAAATTGTTCTATTTAATGATAATTCTTCTTGTTTCATAAAAATATAGGAAAAGCTGTTATACAAATCTTACAGGTCTAATTTTTTTACAGAAATTAGTAAAAAATCCAGATCTTTGTTCCTAGAACTCGACGCAAATGCGTCAAAACAACCCGCAATCTCGCCCGTAACCCCACCAAAGTTAGAAGTTAAAAAAGCCAGAGAAGTAAGTACTTAACCTTTATTTTGTAAAATTTAAGCACCCTCACCCTTTATAACGAATCACCCTATACAATGAGCTCTTTTATTTTACTAAGTTTGGACTTTACTTACTTTTTTTACTCTAGACTTAATTAAACATGTAGAGATGCGAAATCTATCCCTTGCATTATCTACTAAACGTACTACAGATTTTCTTCTTTTCGGAAATCAACACAACAAAGCCAATAACAGCAGTACGTGGCCGCAGAATGCCGATATCACACGAATGCCCTAGCCAATCTGCTTTCCTCCCGCGAGAACGCCGCTCATTGGCAACAAATATTCGACGTTATTTCCTAGATGTTTTAAATTTAATTAAATACATACATATACAAGTATAACTGATTTGCGGTGTTAATGTTAAAACTGTGAAATTCTGTATAGTGAAACAGCTTCATTTTTCCCAATTTCTCAGGCGTATTTAGCCAGAACATCCACAGAAGACACAGTGAAGTCGACCGAGCTAATCGAAGAAGTCGAAGTCAAGACTGCCGATATCCAGGAGAAGTTTAAATTTTTCGAAACGTACAGAGAACCGGAGCAGCACCGGAGGCAGTTCAGGATAACCCCGCCCAGAGATCCCTCGCAAGTTAAGGTTATTAGAACGAGACACTCTGTGGATGAGGATGATTTTTGCTGTTAATACTAAAAAAAAGCACCATGTTTCATTGCATTTAACATACCATGAGAAATGCCGTCTTTGATTAACTAATTCACCAAACCTTATATTAACCGATTTTCTTCCAGCGTTATCTATCGAGATATAAAGGTTCATCTTTAATGCTCCTTTCCTGACCTATGGACAATAGTTTATATGCAAAAGTTCAAGTCTCAACAAATTTGCCGCTACAGTGAGCAATTCTAGGTCAGAGTTGAAGCATAAGGATGAACTTTGCTCATTTTTTACTCTATTGGCTTTAACTGTTGTCTTTTCTTAATACTTTTTCATTTTCTTGGAGTTCTAGGCGACTAAAAGCGTCTGCACATCCTCAATGCTGTACTTCATAATTCATTGCAAAATCTAAAACAAAAATCGACCAGGAATTCCATTGCATTTGCGTGTTTTTCCACTAATACCTCGTAATGTTGGAAAACTCATCACTCCTACACATTTTAAAGATTTTCCTATTTCACTTATAGACTGAAACGCCCGAAAGGGAAATCTACAGGGACCCGGAAGTGGTGAGATCGGAGGAATACATCGATGACTCGAAGATCGCCAAGGAAAGTCACACAGCCTCGAAAATGTTGAACAAATTCAGAGAAATGGAGGAGAATCTGCATAGGGAGCCAGAACCACAAGGTATTAATCGTTCTAAGTCGTATTACTGTAAAATAAATGCTTTTATGGACGTATTTCTTCATTTTATAGTCGCGAACTTTTCAAAGACCCCCCGTAACAGCGGTAGTTCAAATGACGCGGTTTACCGGGCGCGTGTCAAAAGTACG
Source organism: Philopedon plagiatum (assembly GCA_963971165.1). Taxonomy (NCBI): domain Eukaryota; kingdom Metazoa; phylum Arthropoda; class Insecta; order Coleoptera; family Curculionidae; genus Philopedon; species Philopedon plagiatum. The sequence continues at coordinate 112,801,872 of OZ020193.1, forward strand.
ATGAACCGCAATGAGGTTTTTTTAGCTTGTTCACTTGATTAATTTAAAATATTATTTACTTAGGATAAAAACTGGATTGGACATTACATCATTTACAAAAATAAGGTTAGGTTTAGTAAGAAAACTTAGTAATAGCGTCAATTGCAATTTTTTAAAAGTTTTTTTCTCGTTTCTTCAGGCCTCAAACCACTAAAATGCTTCACCCCTCCTCCCGAGCCCGCAAGGACCGAACACCGAAGCGAGGAGGAAGAATCTTCTGAATACGAAGAGGAGGAAGAAGAAGAAGTCGATGCGACAGGAAAATTACCCGACGATCTCATTGAAGTAAGTTAGATATGGAAAATGTAATTTTTACTTGGTATTGGGAGGCGGAGATATGAATTTTACATTGCAGCGATTAGACTGTGAATCTATACGTTTATTTTTGACAGGCACAAAAAGCCGCCAGAGCCAAGCATCTCCGCGCCAAATTCGAAAAATGGGAAGTAAACGAAATCAAGAGGGAACAGCATAATTCTGTCAATATTGTCGAGGAAACCGGAGAAGAACAGTCACAGATTGAATCTACAAGAGTGTAAGTATAAACAGGTTCCTCTTGTGGTTTCTTCGTTCTCGTTTCTCCTAACACTGACAAGAGCTTGGCGGCAGCATGGATACAATTCTGAAATATTAATGCGTCGGGTGCTGTGTTGCCAAATTATTGTCAAAGTCGTAATTTCTGTTTTAATGTTTATTCGGCACAGTTACAATTATTATTATTAGTAGCAAATTATTAGGTAGATCATTGACTATAAATTTAGGTGGGTCATTGACCCAATGACCTTATGGTATTCAACTGTTTTACTTCATCCAAGGCTAATGTGACTTAGTACAATAGGTGAACATATCAAAAACCATTTAAGCAAATATATACTGAGCGTCCATTTAAAACAAAAAATTTGATCCAAATTTTGACATTACACCCACATTTTTTTTTCAGGTTAAGAGCCAAATTCGAGCAGATGCGAGATTCGAGTAATAGTGAATTAAACAAACCGAAAATAAAGCCGAATCGTTTTGTGGTAAGTGTTTCTTTTTAAATAAACGTTTAACTCATCTTTAACACCGCTCAAATAGTTCTTTTGCTTCTTTGTTACCTGTTTATTTTCGCAATTTATCGTTTTTTGCGTACTTTTGTGTTTGTCTTATTTTTACGTTTTGTTGTTTTTGCATAACACAAGTCTTTGTAAACTGTAAACTTTGTAAGGATGGACAACATGTTTCACCTAAGTAGAGGAAAAACAATTTTTCAGTTTTTCGCGAGGAGAAAATGTTTTCAAAAAACCATCAATTTTAGAAAAATATCATGCTTGTTTAGAAAACTCTTCGTTACAGAATTCGGAGGAAAAATCATTTTGTCCATTCTTAGTAATGGCTAGAATTAGCTAGTTTTCGCAAGAAAAACCACGCCCTAACAGCACTAATACAGTGATTTTTTATTATGTTTACAGCATGGCCACAGTCTAAACACTGAATTACATTCTTAACTTTAGTCAGTTTTGGTTGGATCTTGAACTATATTTTTAAGGATTATTTTTACAATTTAGTGGCATGATATGAGTGTGAAATAAAAAAAAACAAATATTTACTGATTTCTTTCTTTTTTCAGTGAATTTAAGAAATATCATCAGTCGTCCCCTTTCATGTGTCAATGTAAATTTAAAATAAAAATTAAAAATATTTAAAAAAAAACACCAATTTACTTGTAAGTCATCCCCCTCCCCCACACGTCTACCACGTCTTTTTACCAAAAAATTTTGTCTCTTTATACTTTCATATTTCTATTTGAAATTTTAAATATATTTCGGATTCTGAAGGTCTTTAATTTGAAACGAATATATACCCTATATACAGGGTGATTTGTGTAGAACTTACTAACGAATCATTATGAAAATTCGGTTACAAGGGTAAACGACTATGTTATATCGATCTAAAATGTCTAGCTATGCGGTGTTGCCGCTTCTAGCTAAAAGTAGCAGCAACTTCGAATTTTTAAACGTAATCGTTTCAAAATTTAGACCTTTCTAAGGCCAAGTAAAAAGTCTTTCTTATGTGTATATAGAAAAAAAACTAGTAATAAAAAAGAGGCAATAGGATACATGTCTTTTAGGACTTCCTTTTTGATATACGGTGATTTTATTAGAAAAAGTTATTTAGGTGAAAACAATTTAGTTAGAGAACAATTTTTACCATTTTAGATGAAATGAAATGAAATGTTCATGAGATTTTTTTTACGTTTAGGTATAATTATTATTTTGTGAGTTTGGTGAGCTCAAAAAATATGCGAAAGTTGTTAATTATATCAAAAATTTATTTAAAGGTTTTAGCACTGGTACTTTTTAAAGTTGGATCTAGTTGATTGTTAGGTTCAGGTTCTGTTTTATGGCTGCTAAAAGTTCAAAATTTAGTTGTCTTCTTACACTTGTCAATTTAAACAAGTAGTTTTCCATTTCGAGAAAATAATAAATCTGGCATCACCGCAACTTTTTAAAACGTTCGTAATATTTTTTGATCTTACCGTAAACAGAGTGTCCCAACAAAAAAAAACTATAAACGAATTCCTCGAAGATAACAAGAAAAAAGAAAAGATCCGTGCAGTGTGTCAAACTAACAACTTCACACTTTTTTAACAGTCAACAATTTAAGTTGTAAACAACAAAATACTATTTTAATTCTACAGAACTGTAGAACTATTGCAGCACTAACGGGAACTCATGAGTTTTAAATCAGAACTCTTGTTACTATAAACTAGTGCAGTAGGGGGGACGTTTGCGCCAAGTGCACACTGCCAGAACCTGTTTCTGAAACAGGGTCTGTTTTTTAGCTGTTTTGTAGCTGTTTCATAGACGTTTTCTGAAACAGGGTCTATTTTTTAGCTGTTTTGTAGCTGTTTCCAGAAACAGGGTCTGTTTTTTAGCTGTTTATAGTTGTTTTCTGAAACAAGTTCTGTTTTTAGTCTGTTTCTGGAAACAACTCCTAAACAGCTATAAATCAGCTAAAAAACAGGTCCTGTTTCAGAAACAGCAACAAAACAGCTAAAAAACAGACCCTGTTTCGGAACTCCATTAATTTTTAATAAATTTTGCATTTGGGAGGCCAACTTCACAGACGTGTTTCTTCGTTGTCGTTTTTTTTTTGGAACACCTTGTTTGTTACAGTAAACTTTTTAAGTACGTTAGCTATTTTTAAGCGCTTGTTGTTTCTACTAAGATTTTATAGTTTATTATTAGTATTTATTATTATTCGTAAAGAAATGACTATTACCGCTTTTTACGCGCATACGTGTAGATTTTAATCGTTGCCATAGGCTCTTTATACATGTTTTTGTTTTCTGTTTCTTTATACGGGGTTCTGCAAAAACTGCAGCATATGGAAACTTTTAAATTGTTTATTATCAATAATATCTTAAGTCTATTCTAATTATTTCTAACTTTGCATAGGCTCTGTGTAAAATGAACTGGGTGAATTATCTATATAGATCTCACATAAACAATATTTTACTTGTTTTAAATATTGCCATACGGTATACTTTACAAAACCTCTGCAGGACGTTACAAAGCTAGGTTTAATTTTAATATTTCTTCATAAAAATAATTAACAAATTTACCCCCTATTGAGAAAAATTTTTGATGTTAACTTCTAGCAATATAATTAAGAAATATCTCAATTCTAAATGTTTAGGTCTGACGATGAAAAATACCCAAAATTCGACCAAAAAGGTGTTTTTAAGAATATGTTGCTCTATTTTCGTCCCTAACTGTATGTTTGTTTCAATTTATTTTTTTTACAATAGCCTGTATATAAGGGGGTTTTATTATCTTACATTAAGTAAATTCCCAAAAATTCGATCAGAAAATATTTTTTCTTAGGGTAGATAAGACCCCTTTTATGCAACTTCCTTCAAAAATTTGTTATACTTTTATTATTACATTTATTAATGTTTTAGGTAGTACTATTGTGCCAATTTTTTAAAATATGTTGAGTGATTTTAATAAAAATTATTTATCTTCCTGTAAGTTGTTTTATTTTAGTTTAGTTAGTGGTAATTATTGTAAAAACCGTAAAAATAGGACAAACACAGAGGTACCTAAACAAATCAGTTTGAAGGATCGGGGTTTAGTTTACGAAAATTTTTCTAAAATATTTTTCACATTTTTAAACATTTCAAAGAAATATTTTTGAAAATTTTTCGTAATAAGGGTTTTATAATAGATAAAGAAATATATCACCAACAAATTTGCTCTTCATCATATAAAATACATGCACCCAAACACATACAAACACATGATTTAAATTTTTTGATAAATATGGGTCTGCTAAAGGTAAGTATATTGAAGCTTTGAAAATACGATTTGTAGCAACAAGTTTAAGAAATGAATTTATGGGACTTCTACTAGAATATATAAATTTTCCTTCCTAGAGAAAAAAACCTTTTTCTCCCTGGGGAGGAAATCAAACCTGAAGAGAAAACCTAGATTTTACTTCCTAGGGAAGAAAATCATTTTCTTCCCTAGGGAGGAAATCAAACCTGAGAAGAGAAAACCTAGATTTCCTTTTGTAAGGAGGAATCAAACCTGAGAAAGCATATATTTTTCGTCCTAGGGAGGCTAAAATATAATATATTTTTTGGACTTCCAAATTAGTACGTAGTTTTTTTTTCTCATTATTATTTTTGCTTAAAAGTTTTTTGTTCAGTTCAATTGGAGCAGAATAACTAATCTTCCTTCCCTGAACAAACCTGAGAATAGAAAACCTAGATTTTCCTGCCTAGAGAGGAAAATCCTTTTCCTCCCTAGGGCGGAAATCAAACCTGAAAAAAGTAAACCTAGATTTTTAACAAGAAATTTCAACAAATTTCTTAACAAACCGGTTTTGATGTTGACCAGGTTTCATTTCCTTCCTAGGTAGGAAATCTGATGATTGGCTTTGATTTCCTCCCTAGGGAAAAAATCAAACCTGAGAAAACCAATATTTTTCGGGAGTAAATCTCAGGTTGAACAGGTTCGATGTCCTCCCTAGGAAGGATATTAAACCTGAGAAAATCTAGGTTTTTTGCCCTATGAAGGCTAAAATTTCCCTACCTACACCTAGGGAGGAAAAAGATTTCCTCCTGTCTTCACAGGCATTTTTTTCTAGGATATGTCGGCCGCCATTACTGAAACTTGTCAAAGCTGCAATGGAAAAGTTTATCCATTAGAGAAGATCTCTATTCATGGAAACGTCTACCATAAGAACTGCTTTAAGTGTATGGAGTGTTCTTGCGTGTTACGGTAAGAACAAGACCAAAAGTGTTCCTCCCTGGGAAGAAAATACACCATTTTCCACCCTAGGGAGAAAACACTATTTTTCTCTCTAAGGAGGAAAATAGATGTTCTCTTCCTGGTTCCTTATCTTTTTCTCATCAGTTTTGATCTCCCTCCCTATGGGGAGAGTCTATTTTGTTCCCTAGGAAGGAAAAGGCTTTTTATGGAGAATATATTTTTCTCCCCAGGAAGGAAAATATTTTCGGCCATAGAGAGGGAAATGAAACCTAAGAAAACCTCATCAAACCTGAGGAGAATGAAATCTTCCTTCCTAGGGTGATCTCTCTTTCTCCTCAGGTTTGATTTCCTCCCTAGGGAAGAAAAAAATTTCTACCTAGGGAGGAAAATAATTTTCCTCCCTTGGAAGGATTATCTTAGTTTTCTCAGGTTTGATTTCCTCCCTAGGGAGGAGATCTTATGTTGACCAGTCTTGGTTTTCTCCCTAGAAAGGAAATCAAACCTGAAAAATTAAAATTTTTCAACCATAGGGAGGTGAAAATGTCCCTACATAAAAAGGAAAGGAATTTTCCTCCAAGGGAGGGAAATTAAACCTGAAAAAACCTACGCAAACCTGAGAATAGCTTTTCCTCCCTAGGGAGGAAAGTACTTCTAATCTCTTTCTTACACAATATTGATATTTTGTTAGGATGGACTCTTATTCATATAATCAAGGTCTCTTGTACTGTACCCCCCACTTCAAAAGGCTCTTCATTTCCAAAGGTAACTACGATTCCGCCTTTGGCCTGGACCAGCACAAAGAAAAATGGCAGAGCAGCGCGAGTAATATGACAGTGGCGTAGGTAACACGCCCTACATGACAAAATAATTTATTTTAAAAAAATTCGAATGTGATACATGTCCCGAATATTGCCTTAGAAAAGAAAATGTCGAGATATAAAAAAGAAAAAATGTATTTTTTTTATAAAACTTTAAAAAAAGTCGAAAATTGAGCGACTTTGAAAAAAAAGTATTTTTTATTTATTTCAGACAAAAAATAAAATATAACCAATATACTTTTCCTAAATCGCCGAGTTGAATTTTTGCTCACCCTGTAAGACGACGTACTTAAAAAGTATACAACGTTTCGACTTAACTGTTGATTAAGACGAGGCTTGCAGCCAATAATTTTGTACATTTATGTGTTTTTATATTTTTCTTTTTAAGTACCTATATTTAGGTTATTTTTTAAAATATATTTTTTATTAGTAGGTATACATATTTATAAATAAGTATAGAATATCTGTCTACTGCCAACGATCTGCCTGTATTTGATACAGTATTTTTAAGCTATATACAGGGTGTATTACTATAGAAAGCCTATGATACTCCCTGTATATCTACCTTACTTTGATATCTTATACCTTCATTTTATGAAACAAAAATATCTAAACTTATTTTTACACTTTTTATCTATATAAATATATTTATACCCTTTTTTTGTATTACCATGTTTTTTATTATATGTGATTTTTTAATAAATGGATATACCGAGAACTACCGACTTTTTTTTTAAGTTTCGTACCTCAAATTAAAAAAATCTTTGAATTTTTGAGGCTCCCATTTTGGATACGAAAAAAATCCCACATCTCCAAAACGACTGAACCGATTTAAGAAATTCTTGTACTGGTCGATAGCCTGAACCTTCCCGAGCATTATCGGCTATATAAAATTGTTACCAGCTGCTTCACTTGCGTGGTGTATAGAATAAATGAGAGCGATGTTGCATCTTAGAGATGCCTAAGTTTTAGTATTCGAGAAACGAAAAAATCCCACATTTCCAAAACTACCGAACCGATTTGGGGAATTCTTTTAGTAGTCGACAGCCTGGACCTTTCTGAGCATCACGGGCTATATAAAATTGTTACCAGCTATTTTACTTGCGTGGTATACAGAGTAAATGAGAGCGATGTTGTAAGTTAGATTGTCCTCAGTTTGAATATTTGAGGAAGGACTTGACCGACTTGAAAAATTCTTCTACCGGCGCTTAGCTTGGACCTTCTTAAATGTCACAGTCTAGATAGATCTGTTACCCGCGGCTCCGCTAGCATTAAATAGAGCCATTTAGGAAACTACTGAACGGATTTGAAACGTTTTTCGCTGATGAATAGCCTGTAACCTCTTGAGCGTGGCAGGCTGTAAACAACTGTTACCCGCAGCTTCGCTTGCGCGATATACGTCGCAAACAACAGGTAATGTCGCCTCTTGGGTTTGCGGTATATTTAGCTACACAAGCCGACATGCATACAAAAGTTTGGTTAAGCTAAATTTTTTGGCTCGCCCCGTTTTCGGAAAAGTCCCCTCTTATCGTTGGCCCGCCGTGTAAAAGTAAACAGTCAATCGCACGAAGCATGCGTTCGCCTATATAAGATCAATAGCTGGAAAACAGCTGACATAGATTTATTTGAACATTCAAGAGATTTTATGATTTTCGTAAAATCCATTACCGCGATGTGCTCCAGAAACTAAAATTTAACAGACTGATTTTTTTACGCAGTTGATATGTAAGGAAAAAGATACTCGGAAAAAATTGTGCCAAATTATAGTTCGGTTCTTTTATAGTGCGTGTGTTGGAGTGTGTGGGTGTGAGGAGTTTTTCTTGAAACAGTGGATTAGGTGAATTTATATTGTTTATTGTTGTTACAGGGCAAGGCTTGAAAAACATATTTATAGGATGTAGTGCTTCATTTCGTTAAACTCTCTGGTCAATTTGAGCTTCTTATTTTTAGTATTTTGGTAATTTGGTCACGTTTTTAAAATTCTGACCGAAAAAATACGAAATAGAAAAGAATTGGGACTGTGCCTGAACAATTAAAAATCAAGGAATAGGGTAATTAATACTTCTTTATTTCCTATATACTCAATGTTTTTGAGAAGCTTTGGTTCATATTTCAGCGTGAGTTGGTTAAAAAAATGTCCGATCTCTTTCACGGGATCTGGATTTTTCGGAAAAACCAATTTCCGAATTTTTTTTCTCCAAATATACAATTCTTTAAAAGAAGGCCAACTTTTTGGGGGGCTCGGCGATGTATATATGGTCCATTCATAGTTACACATTTGGGTCCAGACTGGATTATGCGGGGGGGGGGGGGGGGGGGGGCGATTTTTCGTTACACCCATGGCACAAGAATAATTAAATAGCCAGAAGAATAACTCTCGAGTGGCACGTTTGTTCTGAGCATCCAACGCTGAGGGAACTTGACTCGGTGTTGAAGCAAAATTTTACAATATTGCCATAGGCATACCTAGAGATGTGTCATGAGAAAGTTCTCAAGCGAATATTTCTGGGGAACGGTAAATTACCGAGAATATTTCCCAACATAAATTCTCGAGAATTTATGATTTTAGAAAAAAATATAAATTCTCCTGGAGAATATTCTCGAAGAATTTATGAGAATTTACCGAAATTTAAATGTGTTTTTTCAATTTATGCAGTCAAAACATAAAATTCTCCAACATATAAAATAAATTCTCCAAAATTTCCGATAATTCTCATTTTTCTCGGAGAATATTTCCGAAAAATAAATTCTCGAGAATGTTCCATCCCTAGGCATACCTAGGAAATAATATGTTGTAATATTAAATTAGCACAAAAAAATAGAATTTAGTTAACAATGTGATTAGTGGGTCTTAGGTAGTGCACAATGCCTTAAAATATACTGGGTATCTATATCCCACGGTATTTTGACGTATTTCACACAAATTTATCTTTTCATTAAGAGCGTAAAATAATCTTACTCAACCATACAACCTAAGCGGAAAACTTGTGTAAGGAAAAACAAAGCGGCTATTTTTACAAATACAAAAGAGTAGATTTATTAACCAATAAGATACACCTAAAATTTGGAGTCTCTGTCTTTACTAATAGCAAAGATATTTGCCCATACTAAGACTTGTCGGACACCCTGTATATATACATATATTCACGATGAATTTTTCAATTCTTTAACAATCTGAGGCTCAGGTTGGCTCAGGTTTGCTAAACATCTCATATTTTAAAACTAGGATTTACAATAAACGTGAAGAAATATATACAGGACGTTCCAAAAGTTTTGATGTCAACTAGACAATGATGGATTACATACGGGAGTTTGACATACAGTTGGAGAGGGAGTATTACTACGCTGGAGAGTGTGTCAGTGGGAACGTCATTTTGGATACCGTAGAAAACTTTAAATTGAGAAGTAAGTATAAAGGAAAAAAGTCAACTTTTTTTTTAAGACTTTGTGTTTGATATTTGACGTTTTGACAGCGGGAGGCAATATACTTTGCCTCACCTGATCAATAGAATTTAAAGTATTAATATTAACTATAAACTTTCTTTTTTTAGCTATAAGAGTCATCCTAAGAGGGAAGGCCCACGCAGAATGGAAAGTGTTACTTTCTGGAGATAGGAGAACGGTAAGATGAATTTAAGTACTTACTCCGGGATTCAGTAAAAGGGTTTAAAACTTATTGTTACTGTACTTTTTTGCCTTGAGGAAAAATATCAAGCCAATGAAAAAGGCTTATTTATATTCTTTTTAGGTCAAAGAAGACCAATATTTCGTCGACCAACGACAAACCATATGGGGCGAGAAAAATTTGGACACCACCATACCGATCTTACCAAGAGGAGTGCACAAATTCCCATTCAAGTAAGTTTAAAAAATTTTATACAGGGTGATTGCCTAAAATATTCAAATTTTTTTGTATAATACATGTAATGTTTAATAAAATATTTTAGATTCAATCTTCCAGAGTCGGCCTTACCGTGTTCGTTCGAGAGCAGGGCCGGACAAATCCGATATTTTTTCAAGGTCACGATAGACATACCCTATGCGAGTCCTCCTCAGGGTATGAAGTATTTTACGGTAATCGGGCCCCATATTGACTGCATGGATGAACAATATTTGGTTTGTATCTCTATATAATGAAATACAGTACATAAGGCAATACATATGTATGTGCTTTTTTTTTAGAAACCGACGATAATGGAGAATAGACGCTCAACGTGTTGTTGGTGTTGCAAAAAAGGCACAGTCTCGCTGAGATGTGTTCTGGAACGATCGGCCTACGTCTGCAAGGAAAGTATTAAACTTAAGGCTACAATCGACAATCAGGGAGAGGAAGAGGTTAAATTGAGAGTGAGGTAAGCGCTAGAGTTAACAAATCATCAGAATCACCTATGCATATTGTGTAGTCGCCGTTGTTGCGACTTGAAATTTTGCACCAGAAACGATTTTACTTGTGAACGCGTGAAATAAACGTTTTTGCAAATCCTCTTTATGTATTCTCTTTCTTCTTTGTGTTTTTCACAGGTTGGAGCAGATATGCGAATATTTCATAGACCGAGGAGTCCTGGGGGTGTCCAAGGATCAGAAACATCTTGTTCTCGAGTATAGGTAAGTCATGAGGTTGTGGTTTATAAAATCCTCATTTTGTTTTAGGATGTACGTTTGAACGTAATTATTTTTGACTTGATTTCTAGTTGGTTTCGCATAAGTTTCACATCTTTTTGTTGTGTTATTTTAGGGGAAACCCGGTGAAACCTCACAAACGGATCAAATGGGACAGCGGGAACGTTCTGGTGATTCCTCCTGTACCAACTACATTAGTTAACATTTGTCGTTTGACACAGATATATTACGTGTTAACGGTAAGTCTGCTGGTATCTATAAGAAAAATTCCAAGTAATTTTTTCGAAATTTAATGCATTTTTGAAAAAAAGCACCAAAAATGTGTTTTTGACTAAAGAATTTCTATTTTTCATTTCATAAACCTTTTTTAGGTAAGTTTAGATACCCAAAAGGAAGCGGACCTGGTCACAGTCAACACTCCGCTCACGATAGGTACCGTACCTTTTAGGATACCAAACAGCGATAAGCACCCTGTTATCAAATATGGCAAGTAACATTTTTTTTCATAATAAATATTTAGTGGTATAAATTTGTACATTTTCGGAGGCTGTAAAGGACCTGGGACTGCAGAATTGGACCCCTATTGATATTGGTGAGCGGTTGAAAAATGGAAAGTGATTGTTTTGAATTTTTTTTGATCAAAAAATGTCATTTACAGACCCATCTTTGGTACTTAATAATAACTCGAAAACGGTAGGTCAGATCGAAAAACGGTTTGACACGTCAACTTTAGAATCTCAAATACTTTTTTTGCAACACATCCTCCTATACCTAAAACCGATGGAAATTGGGAAAATTTGGGAAAAACTGAAAATTACGATTTTGGACCCAAATTTGTCAAGGTATTTAATTTTTTTAGGGGTCCAAAAATCATCGGAAGGAGCTCGTTGGAATACGTGATATCCATATTTTTAAAGTCCTTTATTCTTTATAGAAAGGAAGCAATCGAAAATTAAATTTCGATTTTGTCTTTTTTTGCCCACGACATCGGTATATTTGACACACTGTATTTCTTTCTATCTAATTTACTCAAACTTTTTCAACGTTATCTGATAAAGGAATACTCAAGCTTTAAAATAAATACCCAATGGGACATTCAGGAGCGTATTTAGGGGGTTAAAATTGTTTTTAAAATTTTTTTAATTAAAACCCGCGTTATATTCTTATTTGCCAATTCTTTCAGGTTTATTTTATGTGATACCATCGGTCTGCACCCTATTTGCTCTCAATACCTTCACATTTTACTAAAAATATTGCACGTTCACATTTTTATTTCAAATTGAGTTATTATGGTCATCGCTATCACCGGATTTAAGTTCCAGTGACTTTCTATTTATAAATTTTCATTTTCCAGAGCATGCATGTTCCCACGTGGAAGGGGGTCAGTACCTGGCCCCCGATTTCCTTCTGGGGCAAGTATACGATGGCAATGAGCACTATCTGAGGTAATTTTCTTCTCTTTCGATAACAGATTTTTACATTAATACGGTTTGCGTTTTTTTAGGGAACCGATTGTCCTCTACAAACCTGTCTACGCAACCGTGGACAAGTCGGAGGAAAAATGAAACAACCAAAGCAATAATGCAGTATTACAGGGTATATAATCTCGATTTTAAGTTTAATATGACCCTCTCGAGGCGTCCACAAAACGCCGCATACTAGCCATTCTCGCAAAAAGATATTTTGTCTAGAAATGACTTTGTGAAAAATAACAACAGAGGTTCATACACAAGATTAAAAAAAAGTGTCTAGTTGAAACCATTCTTCTATTTTTCTATATTATCAAAGAAAATTATGCCTAGTTGAAAATATAAGGAAAATGAAAGACAAAATATTGCGTGTAGGGGATGCTTTACTAAACGGCACCTATTAAACGAAAAAATCCTCCTTTGAATCCCTAGCAACGCTGACTGAAGAACAAAATAAACGGAACTCATCAGCAAAAATAGGTAAGAAAGGAAGTGTTAGTCTGTGGCGTTATGTAATGCCGCTCTTCTTAAGTAAGTTATCCAAGACTGAATAACCATAACCCTTAAATTTATTCTTGTTTTGTATAAGCCTATGTTTAGGTGTACTATGTGATTGGATTAATGATTGGATTAGATTCGCCACATTGAAAAGATAGACACACACTTTACAATATATATATATATATATATATATATATATATATATATATATATATATATATATATATATATATACAGGGGCTTGGTATGTGGCCTGTATACCGACCCAAATTGAGTCAAGGGAGCCATTGCTAAGATATGGCTCATTCGTTACCAAACTCCATGTATACCTAAGATATAATATAGGTAACATAAAATAGTACACCGAACGTATAACAATTTTTTTTTTCAAGGCATTTAAGTATTCTTTTTAAAAATGTCAATTCGACAATCTGTTTTTTTTTAATTTTTAACTTTTTTATGAAAGAAAATTGCTCATGAACCAATGATTTTCTATTTGCTGAGGCCTCAACAGAAATCCCAATTTTTATTAACCACTTTGTCCTTTGTTTTTTTAATTGAAAAAATACATAAACAACTAAGAAATGCACAAAAACACTTAATTACCTACATAGCAATTCTAAAATGTCAAATTTTTGTGTCAAATATATGTGTCGATATGTAAATCTACCCTGTGGACCAAGAAATGAATTTATATATTCTTTATTTAATAAAAAGCATGGGCATTTTTACATACAGAATCGTTAGAGCTAGCTCAGATTTTCAACAGAAAAGAACAAATGTACACCCAAGGACAAAAATTGTTCAACTGATTCACAGTCTATAAGCGCCAGCCCTAAAAAAGCCCTTTAAGAAATGCATAGACTGTGAATTTATTAACGATTTTATTAATCACGTCTGTACATTTCAATGAGGGTTTCCTTTGGCCTATAAATGTACAGCGAAAATAATTCTACACTCTTTCTTCAGACTGTTATTTCTGTTTCGATTTTCGCGGCATATTTCAATTGGTTCACAGGGTACGTGTATAAACCGATCAGCGTTTGAAATGGTTCATCCAACAATATTCGAATTTTTAAATATTTTTCTCTCCAAAAATTAACGAGAACCTACAGAGTGAGAGAAAAAACCGAACTGAATATAGACAGTTCAATTGTTTTTCTAGTTGTTTCATTTTTACTTTTATACTAGACAGAGAAACAAGAGAAACATATTATATTATGTTTAAAATCAGCGAATAATTTTGGGAATTCATGTCAGATGTTGATCACTTTAGTAGTACTTTAGGCCAGAAAGCAAACTTGTATTTTTAAGGACATTTTCAAGTAATTGTAATGGTGCATATTTTCCTGGTTTTAGTTAGGTACATAATATCAATATTTTAAGGTCTGTTAAAGTTTCTTGTTAGGGCTACATTCATTAAAGCTGAGACCGATCTAAATTGACAATTAAGAGTTAAATTGACAGGTGCAATAATAGAAATTTTGTATATTATTTTTAAGAAAATTTGAAAGAACCAAAATCGGTCAAAATATTAATTTATTTTGTGCGAGTTCTGCTCTTAAACAACTGTTATTATATTATGTAATCAAAATCGCCCAAAATATATATTGTTACACATATTCTGAATAAATATAAAACCACTTAAGTACTGGCCTATATTGCTATAATGTAAAGTAGGACTGAAAATAATTTTTATAAAAAAACCTTGATAAATGTCAGAAATTTTTCTTAGGTACCTCCCTGTTATTTTTTGAAAAAGGGTACCTCGATTATTGTAGATGCACCACGTACTGACCTATATTTCTATATGTAAAGTAGACTGAAAATAATTTTTATAAAAAAAAACGTTTATATAATGTCAGAAATTTTTCGTTACCCCGCCCCTGTTATTTTTCGAAAAAGGGTACCTCGATTATTGTAGATGCACAAATATTTATTACAAATAGGAAATTTTTAAATGTTGTTAAAATAAATACAAGTACTTAAAAGAATATAAATAAATAATAGACTATTAATAAATAAATGTTATTAAATATGGATGTTATAAATGTGAAAATGTAATTAAAATATAGGTAAAAACAGAGCCGTGCGAAAGTGGGGCTGTGAGGGGGGTAGTTGTGTGTATTAGTGCCAAAACTCTATATCGAGTACTGAATTATTTGTAACCTCTCTTGGCGCATTCTTCTTATCGCACGGTAGGACTAGTTAAAAGTAATTAACAAAAACAATATAGCAGATATTTTTAATGAAAACATAACGAATTATTTTATATTGGTCTTTTTTAAACAGAGTTATACATAGTAGATAGTTTATAAAGTTAGGCCAAAATAAATATGTCTTCACATCATTTTGTAACACCAAGTTTTGCATATATAAAATAATCTTCCTTGTTTATAATATATTATATATTTTAGAGAAAACTTACAATATATACTTAAATCTTGTTAGATTTAAATTTTCTTGCATCCGACCTGTACGCGTAGTTATCGACATACCTCGTATATATTTGAGTCGTCTTCGTACAGGGGCGATCAAAAATAACTAAAAATTAATACCAAAGAAGAGGTGGGTAAGTAAAGGTCATTTTCCACCTATCGACAAAAAATCTATCTAGCTTAAGCCATTATTCTATTTTTCTATATAGTTGAAGATCTGCCTTTATGTTATTATTTCTCTGATCTCTTATATAGATTCTGTATATAATAGATACAAATATTTATTTATCCCTAAACTTACTATTAGGTAAAAACCGAGGGGCGGCTCACTCCCTTAAATCTGTGTACATACTATTGTTAAATCGCATTAAATCATTTTAAATCTTTCTTAAATCACTAGATTTTTTGATTTTTTAAATCACTTAGATCAATTTAAATGGCTTTAAATCATTTGAAATCAAGTTAAATCACTTTATTTCATGTAAAATCGATTTAAAGCACCATAAATCATCAATAAATCACAAAAATCACCTAACATTCGTTAAATCATCATCACAATTTGGCATCGCCGACAGTGCTGGGCAGCGCGTTACAGCATTTAAATCGTTTTAAATCAGATTAAATCAATACTGATTTAAAATCAGTGTACACCTTTTTTGGGAGTTAGCCGCCCCTCGGTAAAAACCTTTTGTATGGTAATATTACCTCTAGATTTTCTCGCGATTTTTCACTTTTTATTAATTATTTTTATTTGTTTATATAAGAAAATTAAACTAAATGTATTGGTGTTAATTATTGAATAGAGATTCCTTAACGGCATAAAATAGCACAACATAGTTTTTAACGAAGTGAATTACAACAAATATACAGTAAATATAATGTTTAGAACGCATAATTTTATTGTTACTGTTAAAATACGATTATTATTGATATAGTGCTGTAAGAATAAATGTTTGTATAAGAAAAAAACGGCATTTTATTTGTTCCTTTATCTATTTATACTTTTAAACATGGTGCGTCACTTTAAAATTTCCCGCCCCTCGATCACAGCATTAGTTTAAGCTTTTAATAAGAGATGACTCTCCAGTCAAGATGTTCTGGCACTAAAATCCTAAAAAATTCAAATCCGACTGAAATCCACGTGTTTGCAAATGTCAAAGTTTAACATAACCTCAATATAATTTACAACTAGAGTTTCTGTATTTGTATTTTTAACTAAACGAATTGGATTTATAGCTTTAAAATTGTTCCAGCAGGTACGTCTTTATTTAAATTTACTAATTTGCCTATTTTTTTCACAACCAGTGGATCTATTTTTAGGTTTAGAAACAGCAAGAAATGGGGAAATTTCGAAGTAAACTAAAAGGTAGAACAAAAGGAAAGCGCTGGCCAAAAGGGCAAAGCTCAAGCTCAAATCCTGAAACCCGCAAGTACAGAGATCAAGCTAAAAGTCGCTTTTTTCAAGAAAACTTGGGGCCTAGCTCACTTACCACCGATACCTTAAAAAAGCATAATGCCTTGCAGTTTTTCAAGGATCCCCCGGCTCAAAAAGACGCTGATATTGAAGAAGAAAGCTATGATATGGAGTCAGAAAGCAGTTTTGGAGCTGGAACTTTCCAATCTATGCAGTCGTTTGCATCTACCTGGTCTGACTGTAGCAATATGTCATTTAGCAGGTTTTTGAACACTTTTCAAGCAGACTCAGCTCTTCATAAAGAAATGCTAGCCATTTTAGCTGCTATAACTGACGTTATTAAACAAAATGGTGGCACAGAGTCATCTACCGAATATTATTGCTCCTTATTAACAACTTTAGAAACAATTTATAATAATGAAGATAAGAATGAAGACCAACTAACAGCAGTATTAGCCCTGTTGAATATGGGAATAAAGAGTGTACCTGAAGCAGTTCTTCGGAAGCATTTCAGTGATGTTACTATAAAAATGCTTCATATCCTGAAAGATTATTCTTCCGCAGAGAATAATGTTATCATAAAATCAATTCTTGGGGTTTTTACAACAGTTTTAAGAGCCCAGGAGCTGGCTGCATGGACGCACGACTCGACGAAGCAAATTTTTAGTGCCATATTGAATCCGTTCTGTATTCATTCGAAGCCGAAGTGGCGAAAAGCCGCGCAGAAAGCAGTTGCTGCGATTGTTAAAGCACCTTGCTTTGACAAGGCTCCAAGTCATAATGCAGCTGCTGATAAGTGCGCTGAATTCTGTGAGGGAATATTGGAGAATTCTTTAGGAGGGGACGCTGAAAAGGTGGCTGTAAGCTCCATACAGTCTGGACAAACTACAATCTTGCACACTTTGGGGCTGTTAAAGGAAACAATTCAAAGCTTCTCAAAGACACATATAAAGAAGTGTTGTGAGACTATTCTTCGTTTGATGACTCTGAACTATCCCATTGTCACATCCTGTGGGTTACAAGTCCTGCATTCTTTATTCTCAGCTCAGAAGACGGTTATTTCAAGCGATCTTAATGCCAAGTTGATTGCAGCTTTGTATGAGTTCCAGCCAAGCAATACTGATGTTCAACCAAGTTTGGCTTGGTTGTTGGTGATGCAAGAAGGTCACGTGCACTTGGCTGATGCAGATGTTGGTATGGCGGTGAATTTGCTGCCTAAATTCTTTGCCAATATATCGCTGATGTGGCTGACAGGAAGGACGGAGGTTATGAATGGGACAACCCATTGTTTAGAGGTAATTTTTTTTGCAAATTTAACTTTGTGTTGATTTATATACAATACAATTATCAAAGATTCTAAAGGTACTTTAAGTAGATAGATTGACCAATAATTAGGAATAATATAAAATTAACGGCATTCATTAATTTACTTACAGGTTCTTCTAAAAGACGCCATTGGTCCAGCCTGTGAATCCCCAGAAGCTGTCAGCCAACACCGTTCGAAGCTTGAGAAGTGTTTTAATGTTATCCATTCTTGCTTAAGCTACCAGTACAACGCTGCCTGGCATCAGGTCCTACACATCATCGGCGTTATGTTTGAAGTAGCTGGGGCCAATTGCAGCGATATGTTCACAGAGACTTTGAAAAGTTTGGCCGAGTTAAGGGATTCTTACAAGTTTAGGTAAAGGTGATTGTTTGGTATTAACGATAATTTTGTTTTTTTGAGGAAATAAGGAAAAACGCGCACAGATCTCACAATTAATACGCGTAGTTTGCCTGGCGTCACCCGGCCGGTTTGAGAAACGACGTTAAAACACAACCGCCAGCGTTGTATTAGGTTGAAAATTGGTTCGATTTATATGTAAAGGTTGCGACCCCATACACACGTTATTGCACTGCAAGTTTTACACTGATTTCACGGCGACAGGGCTGCCAACTGACCTTTACTGTTTTACTCTCAAAACTTTCCTGGATTACTCACAATTACTCACAACTTCAACATATCAATATCAAGACACCCTTTTTTTGTATAAACCGTAAAACACCGTAGGTATATTTGTTAATACTAATAAGTGGCAACTGATGGCGCTTTTGTTTTTATTTTATTACTGTGCAATGTTGCTAAACATCAAAAGCTGGTGTTGCGTGTTGCTAGGGTTGCCAACTCGGAAGAAAGCTAAAGTAGGAGCCCTTTCACCATTTTGAAAGGAATATGTTTGTGTAAATCCATAAACGATGAAATCCGTGTGTAAATCACACAAGATACAGGAGGGGAATACCCGAGACGCTGCGACACCTAGTGTTGCAAGTTGCAGCATCAAACAGACGAATCACTAGCTACCTTACTTATCCTCTTATATTTTTATATTGGCTTAGCAAGAGAGGTCGCTAAAAGCAGTGCAAATCTAAAAACTGCAAAATTGTAATTACTAGAGCTAGAGCGCCTAAAATTATGCCTAAATTTAGATTTTTAAAATTAAATTTTTAATAAATTATCAGATTAGAAATCTGCATAACTACCAAGAATATACTACGTGAATATACGTTGATCTCTCGATTACTCACAATTTACTCACAATTGCCACTTTCTCACAAAATTACTCACAGAGCAGCAAATTACTCACAAATGTGAGGAATTACTCACAAATTGGCAGCCCTGCACGGCGATTCTTAAGACAAACTCGTCTTTAAGAGCACCAGTTACAACACGACCGAGCGACTGGCTCGCGCGCTTTTACTGGCTTGACGTCTTCTTCTTTTTTTCTTCTTTGGTTCTCGGCTCGGCTTATCGCCTAGGCACTTTGCCAGCCAGTTCTCCTCCGGTAGGTATTTGACATCGTGCCTCTACCCACGGAGGGACCCGATCTCAATCGATTATACGGGGTCCAATCACTAAAAATGCAGAAACTTATGTAAAAGAACGCGACCATTCGCAGCCGATTGTTGCCGTTAAAAACGTTTTAAACTACTGTATTATTGACTGATATTAATCGCATTTTTATATAGTCTTATTTCTTGTTTCTTTCAGCTACAACAATGAGCTGGAATATGCAGTAGGCACAGCAATTCGATTTGTAGGCCCTGAAAAGGTACTGAACATCATTCCACTCAAGAAGGACAATGGAGATCTCAACATAGACCGCTCATGGCTGCTGCCAGTCCTAAAAGAGAACATCAGGTGTTCTACTTTAGCCTACTTCAGGGACGCCATTTTTCCCCTGGCGAGGTACTGCCAGGAAAGAGCCTCACAACTAGCCGAAGCCAACGATGGCATAGGGGCGCACAGCAGCGAATTACTATATTTGCAGTTGTGGAGCTTGTTGCCTTGCTTTTGCAATAACCCCACCGATATGAAAGCTGAGTTTAAGAGTTTGGCGAAGCTTTTGGGTGTAGCCATCTCAGATAGGAAAGAATTGAGGTTAGGTGTCATGGCGGCCGTTAGAAAGCTCATACAAAGCGCCAAGGAAAGCGAAAGGAAAGAAGACTTGGCGGAAATAGCACGATTCGACAAAAACTACCTTCCGATTCTTTTTAATGTGTACACCACCAAGCCTATAGGGTCAGACGAAGAAGGGCAACATTTAGCCGCGCTGGAGACCATTAAGACTTACCTTACAATAGCCAGACCCGAATTGACACGGCAGTTGTTCACCAGCGCGTTGGAGAGGCTGCACTCGTCCAGTGACGAGCCAGAAGATCATTTTATCAAGGAATCGATTCTAGATCTGATAAGAGCTTTAATTCCGTATCAAGACGCCGAAAACGTAGGCACAGTCTACAGCCAGTGCGTCAAAAATCTCCCTGAAATCAACAACAACAGAGAGCAGAAGAAGGCGTATCGGCTTCTGGAAGAAATCGTCTCCAGCGAGTCTGAAGGTTGCAAGAACTTTATTAAAGCTAACAGAAAAGAGGTGCAGAGGTTGTTGAGGAAGAGTTTGGAGACTGCAGCCACTTCAAGTAAAGGAGCTAGACTCAGATGCATGAAGTATCTGATCAAGGCACAGCCCCAGCTTGATCAAGAAAGCAAACTCATCAGAGCGGCGATTCCTGAGGCTGTGCTTTGCTGCAAGGATATCAATGAAAGATGCAGGCAGATCGCCTATGAAGTGATTAATACTGTTGGGGAGACGCTTATGAATCATGATCAAATGCAGCAGTTTGTGATAATGCTCACAGCAGGACTAGCAGGGAGTCCTCCAATGATCTCATGCACTGTACTGGCGCTGGCGTCAGTTTTACACAACTTTTCGGGGGCTTTGGGGCAGGAGAATATTCGGCTTATTTTGGAAAATGTGGCTACACTTGCTAGTTGCCCTACTAGGGAGATTGTCGCCTCGTGTCTGAGCTTCGTTAAAGTGTATTGTACCACTTTGCCGACGATAATGGTGCAAGCTTCTCTGGAGAATATCATGAAAGCCATCACGGGGATGACAGAAGATTGCAAGAGACATTTCAGGCTTAAAGTAAGGGATATCTTGGACCGTTTGGTGAGAAAGTACGGCGCTGAGAGCGTCACTCCATTTGTACCGTCAGATGATCAGGTTATGCAGAAGAGGATCAAAAATTTGAGAAAGCTAAATGATAGGAAAAATAGAATGAAAAAAGAAAGAAGAGAAATGGACGACGATGACTCGGGAACCGTTGAGGAGTTCGCAGTCAAATCGAAGCCTAAGACTGTGGAGGAGATTCTGGCAGACAGTGATTCAGACCTGGAGGGAATGGAGACTGACCAGAACCCTCAAAAAACGAAGAAGCAAGTCAACACCTGGATTGAAGAGGATGCGGAAAGCATCGTGGACTTTGCTGACCCGTCCGTCACGACCAAAATCAGAGCTACCATCCCTCGACAGACAGCCAGTCAAGCGCAGACGCAAACCAAACCTGACAAAGAGAAAAACAGAGGGTTTAAAACTGGTGCTGATGGCAGGTTGATCATTAAAGATGATGACTCGAGTGATGACGAAAATGCTAAGAAGAAATCTAGCAAAATCAGCTTCAATTCTGATAGTTCCGACACTGAGGATGAGGGAGCGAGCGTAGCCGAAACGCTGCGTCTAGTCAACCGCAAGAGGAAGCGACCAGGTTCTGCCAAGAGTGGTTTTAGCGTTTCTACTGCTCCGCCGTCCAAATACAAGACAGGAGGCGTCGGAATCCATCGTCCTGTGAATTCCTCGTCAGTTAAGAGTGGGGTGTCTAGTTCAAGGGCTTTGGGAGCAGAATTCAAGAGTAAAAAAGCGGCAGGCGATGTGAAAAAGAAAGGCAAGAATTTCGATCCCTACGCGTATGTTCCTCTGCAGAGGAGCGCACTGAATAAGAGGAAAAGGGCTAAAGGTGTGGGACAATTGAAGGGCATCGTTAAGGGTGCTAAAAAAGGGGCTATGAAGGGAGCCAAAGCGAAAAAGAATAGGAAAAAAACCTCGTAGAGACTGAGAAACGTGAACTTGATGCTTACAATGTGATTAAATTAGATGATACGATTTAGAAATATTAACATATTTGCGTAATGTGACAGAATCTTAATAAATTTGTTAAAGATAAATTGTCTATTTATTGCTTGTATTTTAGTAACTGATGATTGGATTAGAGACCGGATTTCAATATTACATGACGTAAAAATCAGGGTCGGAAATTAATATTATATTTTGTCAGGTTGTATTATTGTTGGTTTGGTTGTATTGCCCCTAAAAAATAATTTCGTTTTCAAAAACATGAACCAAATTCACAAAAGGAAAAGCATTTTAAAAGTATGACGTCATATTGTTACGTATTTATATTACTGGAGTTAATGAAATTTTGTTTTTTACGAAAAAAAAATATTTCTTTCTTTTTAGTGCACCTATTCTTCCCTCCCCACCCTTCATCTTATCACTCCCTCTTTAAAGTTGCAATGTTAATGTAATATGAGATTTTCTGGCCTTAATAACCCCCGAAAATGGCATATTAGTTAACATTTTGGAGAAATTTCTAGTCACTTTAACAACACAAAATTAGATTTTCTGGCCTTAATAACCCCGAAAATGGCATATTAGTTAAGACATTTGGAAAAAATTACCTACCGATCCCTTTTACCCCCTCCCTCCCCCACCATCCCCTCACCGTTAATTTTTTCTACCATCTGTTAGACAAAATCAGATTTTCGGACCTCAATAACCCCATGGTCTTGTCAAAAATATTTTTAATATTTTCTGTGTAGTGTCTTTCCAGCTGAGTACGTTCCTGGAATGTATTATTCGAATCCGGTCTGTACTGATGATAAAAGAATATGAAGGATCACATTTGCACGGATGACTGGTGCGCGCTGCACTCTTTATTAAAAATAACTTAATTTATACATTTGCTTAGTTATAACCCTGAAATAAAAATCTAGGTACAATTTCAAAATTTTTAGAATAGCCCTTGTAAAATTGGGTCGGATTCTCTGATTAAGGCGCCATCTAGTAATGAGTAGCTATACTGCGCTAAAGGATTGTCGATAAGAACGGTTTGTATATTACGAAGAAGGTAGAGTTTTCTAAGACTGCAACCACCAGTCATAGATGACGCTACATACAACTTTAATGGTTAGTTCCGTGATTTCATGGTAGATGGCGACCACATTCTTAAATTGGCTTTTTAAATTAAAAATATGTTAAGAATTTGCTTTTATTTGTGTTAGACCAAATGATAATAATTTTTATATACCTTTTGTTTAAAAATAGACGGCGAGAGAGAGGTTTAAGAGCACCTTTGCTATAAGCTAATAAAAATAGAGAAAGTAAAAAACTGGTCTCACTATTGTTTGGTACCTTTACAGCTGCTCCCTACCGCGAACTCTTCGTTATTCCTGGGTCAAACAATGGCCGCGTTCTTGGTATTGGCTTTATCAATCTTAGAAATATCTAAGCCGAACTAATTGCAAAAAATGAGCAGATTCTCAAAAATATTTTACCAAATGCCTCAAAGTAAAAATATCTAATTTTGAAAATTAAATAACTTGTTTTCAAATCATCAGTTGGGTTGTAGAATTTGCTTTAATAATTTAGGTGTGCTAGATCTTATTGGTAATGCCTAAGTTCGTGAATCAAATATTTTTTGCTCCTTCTGTTTGGCAGACACGTGGCTTTTTGATGTAAACAATACGACTGATCACGTGCCTGTCAAAAATTTCGAGCAAAAAAAAGACGGTTGAGTGTTTGAATATAGCCCATGTATAGTTCGACACGAAAACTCGTCCACTAAAAGAATGCAGCAAAAAAATTAGTAGATATGTTGCCAAACTTACAAACAAAACTATTATAGTAAATAAGTTACTGAAAATTGTTTTTCGCAATAATGTTGAGCGATATGGTTTAATATATAAAATAATAACAAAAACCATAATTATATATTATATTTATTATAGATAACAAATTATTATGGGTACCCTAATATTATTCTATTTTAACATCGGAAGTCGTCAGTCGGAAAACTTCGTCAAGATTAAAATAATGCGAATCTTTGTAAAATATTCAACGTTGTTAACAGGTGGCACCGTTCTTCCGGTTGATAGGTTAATAGGCTGGCGTCTACAATAATAATGGCGTATCTAGCTGCTTACCGAGTGGTGATTTGTATTTAAGCTCCGTTCACCTAATTTTTTATCACTTCCTCACCCTTTCGTCGCATACAACTTACCATGTGTCGGACTATACCTAATTCATCACTTCATCAGGGGTTTGAGGATGGGGCTAATCAGTTCTGTGATTTCAACAAGGCATCTGACTGTGTCAGTTGATGAAACAAACTAAATAATTTAAATAAGGTAATTTGTATACAAATGAGAAATCCTGTTACTAAGGCTAAGGCATGATATTGTCAATCATAAGCGTCCTCCAAGACTTAATTTTCAGAAACAAAAGATAAAAACCCAAGGCGACTCGATGATAATTCAACCTATAGCCTATTAAGGCGAAAAACAAGAGAAAAAAGATCGAGATGCAGCGATCTCTTCGCCAGCCCAGACCGAGAAGAAGTAGAAGAAGAGAAAAAACGGCTGGACCGCGCGGCCGTTATGATAATGGGACAGAGGGCGGGCCGAACAGTTAAAACAAATGCCAGACGGCGCCACCGTCGATCGCGGCCGCCCGAGATAAACGATCATCCATCGAGATGCGGCCGTGGCATTTTCAGCAGCCAAAATTTATGCGACCTGCCGGTCGCCGATTCCAGGGAAGGAATGTCGAGGCAGAGTGCACCGTTGCCCCGATTTATGGGCGATTTATTAATTGCTCGAAGAAGGCCGTGTCCTCTATATGACGTCCTCAAGGTCAAATAAATTGAAACAAAGTCAGAAGCTTTTCAAAGATCGTGGAAAAACCAAGGTCCAGAAAATCATGAGAAAAAATGGTCAGGTAAGTTCTCTTTTACTAGTTGACTAACCTGACAAAAAATCATTTATTCTTCACGCACTTCTGCATTAAGGGTATGTTCCGAAAGTAACCATCTAATAACCAGCAAATTTTCTGGAGATTCCAAAAATATATAACTTATTAAGGTTTCGTTAAAGGTTCTGCCTCGAAACTAATAAAAACTAAATTGTGGTAAATTTTTTTAATTTGAACGAACCTCTCCAAAAAGTTTTTATTTAATCAAATAATCTTCAAAAGTAAAGCGAATTCCAGCGATTATTGGCTTTATCCCATAGCAAGTGTTCTGGAGATTCCAAAAATATATAACTTATTAGGATTTCGTTAAACATTCTGTCCAGAAACTACCTAATAAACACTGAATTATCGTAAAAAAATTTAATTTGAATGATCCTCCTTACAAAAAGATTTTATTTAATAAACTGTATCTTCTAATCAAAGCGAATTCCGGCGAGTATTGCTTTATCCGATAGCAAATTTTCTGGAGATTCAAAAAATGTATAACTTATTAGGATTCCATTAAAGATTCTGCTCAGAAATTTATAAAAACTGAATTAAGATAAAAGAAAATTTGAATTTTTCATACTCTCGTTTAAAGAAACTTTTATATAATCAACTATTTCCAATCCAAGGTGAATTACCGCGAATATAGCTTTGTCCCATAAATTTTCTATGCATGGATAAAAACCGTACAAATCTCTATGTACACGAAAAATATGTATAATCTTAATCTAATAAACAAAAATTACATCTAAAAATAACATCTGCACGTTCTCCGTTAAAAATCGCACAAGTTAAAAATCCTAGGCCTTATTTCCAAAACCGAACTGACTCCATAAATCATACAGCTTTTGGAAAAATCATAAATTACCCGAAATTAATGAATACCTTGCGAAAATTGACTCATCCAAAGCTACAGGGCGCCGATGAGTCCTTACCTGAGACCGTATATTTACGTTTTTGAAAATAAAACAACCACAGGGGGCTTTTTGTGCGCCTTTTTGTTGACAGCTTCTTCACGCCCACCCTGTATAATTTATTGCGTCGGTTTTTGCTTGTTTTTGAGTAAAAACAGCATTGAGACGAGTAATTAACTGGGATTACTACTATTTCGCGTTTTTAACAACATCAAACCAACTTATAGGGATATTTTCTGTGTTCCTTTCTCTTTCTTCGTCTCTCTCTTGCAACAAGTTAGCAACAAAATACCCTGATCGGTCGCATCAGGCCTTTCGACCTGACCAAATTGAAATCAAAATATCTGAGAATTTATCTAAAACAAGTCGTACAAGAGGTAATAGACACTATCTGATCCTACCGAAGCAACATGGTTTCAATTAATTTGGGACCGAATTAAGAATTCGCGTTGTCGCCAGACATTTTCCCTTTTAAATTGTTAAGGTTTCATTAAAGTTTGTCTTGGAATTTATAAAAACTGAATTAAGGTAGAAAATTTAATTTTTTATGATGCGCTTTTCAATTTTTTTTATTTAATTCACTGTTTCATAACACTATTTTTATAACACTTCTTTCAATTTTTTTTTAATTTAATCTACTGTATCTTCTAATCTAAGACGAATTCTCACGAATATTGCTTTATCCGATAGCAAATTTTGTGGAGATTCCAACAAATTTTGTGGAGATTCCAAAAACATATAACTTATTTATTACGGTTTTATAAAAGATTCCGTCGAAGAATTTTAGTTATATTCTCTAAAGTTTTTAGGTTAAACTTGACAACATCGCACTCAAAGCTGTCACACACCTATTAGCCGAGACTAATGCCGATGGGCCTATCAAACCCATTTGTACCCACCACGGGCCGACCTCACGGCAGATTTAATTAAATCAACCCTTTGACGTAGACGTGCGCCTATGGCGAGCCCATCTTGATGGGTGCTTGGCGCCAGGACCGCGGATGGTTCGAATTCCGACCAGCAGTGATCGGAGAAGATGGGTCCTATGAGTATTCAATTTTGGCTCTTTTTTTATGTTCTTACGGTCTGTAGGAAATTGTGTATACGTTAAGTAGACTATGTGAGTTCCTCTTTTAAAAAAGTCTAAGCTATAACTCGTGTCAACAAAATTTATTACCGGATTTGGTTCAGGAGAGGGCAAATTTTCCGGAGATGCCAAAAATATTTAACTTATTAGGATTTCATAAGAGATTCTACCCAGAAATCCATACAAACTGAATGAAGGTAGAAAATTTAAATTTTTATGATACTCTCCTCAAAAAGTTTTTATTTAATCAACTGTATCTTCTAATCTAAGGCCAATTCCCCCGAATATTGTCTCGTAATTCGTTCTCTAGATGTGATGATGGCTTTGTTAGTATTTCGCACTAGGTTGAATCAAGAATCAAGTCCCATTTTTGTGCACTGAATGACATCTCATAGGCAATATAAGTAAATACTAATTCAATTCTTCCACCAAATGAAGTCATAAAGGATGCAATCGTAATTTTTTGCTCCATTCAATGGTCAAGCTTTCACATTTAACTACCACATACGTGCATATCCATTTAACATTGAAACTGCGCTTTTAAATGCATATGAATGGGGTTTTCAGCTGTTAATTATACGCCTTCTGATAACATGCAAATGTACTAAGCTACAATGTTTACTCCTTTCGGAGTTAAAGTAGGCATTACACATTAAGGTTTCGTTGAAGATTCTGTCCAGAAACTAATAAAAACTGAATTAAGAGCAAATTATTAATTTGTTTTACTCCTGTTTCAAAAACTTGGCGAGGGCACTCTGACAAGCCTCCAGCATTTCTGATATTAATTTTGTTAAGAACATCCACAAGATGCGGATGTTCTTTGCCAGAAATATATTACTTAAAATAACTCGACAAAACAACAATTTATGTTGTCATCAAATCATTATCAAAAACTTCCTCTTTAGCGTTATCATCAAATTAAAAAGTAATAAAGGCCGGAACTTTGAAATGTGCGGCTCTGTCTGACCAATCATCGGCCATTTCGAGCAATTACCGCCGATACGTAGTAAATAATCCTTTTAAAAGTACCGCCATTGCGAATAAGAAATTGATACAAATAGATGATCAAAACATAAGGAACAGTGATTCAACTCCTGAAAAACTAGAATTTGATGATTTGTTGGCATCGAATCAGTTGAGTAAGATCTCTTGTGAACGTTCTACAAATAACGGAAAATCAAAAAACGTCCTCAAAATATACCGTGCAATCAGTCACGCGTGTCTTGAATTATTGAAAGGGAACGCAGGTAAAAGGTATAGATGAATGAAATAATGAAAAATAAAACTGTCAAGTTCTGAAGTTTTTATTTTCAAGAAAATTACATTATTGTCATTGCCATTGCATAATACAGAATTTAAAAAAAACATACAACAAAGAACCTAAAAATTATAAATTTAAACTAAATGAGAGACGGGTCCACCTGCTATTTCCAAACATGTTCTCATTCTTCATTTTACAGCATCAAAAGCTTTGGTGAACACTTGGGTTTGATAATCTGGTTTGATTAATCTGATGAAATGTATTTGTAACTCAAGCCCGTAGGTCTTCTAAATTTTCACAAGGGGTTTTGAAAACCGAGTTTCTAATGTGTGGCCATAAAAAAAGTCGCACGGCGTGAGATCGCAGGACCGTGGTGGCCACCTAACTGGCATATTACGACTAATGACTCGGTCTTCGAAAAATTCTTCCAAAAAATTTGAATTATCAAGAGTTACGTGAATTAGTACGCCGTTCTGCTGGAAGTAGCCTTGTCGCATCTCTTCATCGTCTAATGCGTTTACAAAATTTTGTAAAATCTCATTAGGGTATCGCGCCAAATTGGAAGTCCCTTAAAAAAATCGGTCCACTTAACCTTCTTTTCGATATGGCCGCCTACACGCCAACTTTCTGTGAATGCACAGGCTTCTCTATACAGAAATGTGGATTTTCAGAGTTCCACATTCTCATTTGTTGAGAATTTATATAACCTGAGAGGTAAAACCATGCCTCGTCAGTAAAAAAGGTTTTTTCAAATATATTTTTATTATTATGCAAATTTTCCATAAACCACTCTGAAAATTGCACTCGCTGCAGCTTGTCGTTTGGTAACAATTCTTGGACTGAGCTTAGACGATAAGCGTGCATATGCAGGTCATATTTTAGGATTGTTTTGCAGTTTCCGTAGGATACATTTACTTCCTGGCTTAAACGCCGAATAGAGGTTTGTGGGTATCCATTAACAATTTGCCTTAATTCTTCTACTTTTTACGCAGTGCGAACTTTGGGACTCCCACTGCTTTCCTTGCTATTCATTCTTCCTGTTTCTCTAAACAAAGCCCCAGATCTAGTCAAAACTTGGCGAAACTGGTCACTGGTCGAAATCCATGGCTATGTGTAGAAATTCTGTTTGAAAATCCTGAATGGCGTCCCGTATTGAATAAACCCACTGGCCATCAACCCTTCTACCATTTCTAAAGTAACTTTCGATCATAAAAGCTCTTTGTTCTGCCGTAATTACCATATTTAATTTTCTTAAAAATAAAACCTTCAGAACTTGACAGTTCTGTTTTTCATTACAGATTTTGTCCAGAAATTCATAAAAACTGAGCTAAGGTAAAGAAAATTAAATTTTTATCTTCTAATCTAAAGCGAATACCCGCGAATATTGCTTTACCCAATAGCGAAACCTCCGGAGATTCCGAAAATATATAACTTATTAAGGTTTCGCTTGATATTTTGTCCAGAAATTTATAAAAACTGAAGGTTTTAGGGTTAAAGCCGAAACCTGGTGGAAGCCAAATGTTTTCTGTTTGTACTAAAAAACAAAAATATTTACACATTTTCTTTTGTAGACGAGATATGGTTCGGTCTGCTTCTGCCAAGTAGGACCTCTTGTAAATATTTCGCAATTATTTAACTACCAATTCTTTGACTACCAAAACGACTTTTTAGATCTGGCTAATAAAATCAGTGTTTCCCATTGAGAAATAGACCTATTTCTTTATGATATCTCTTCCATACTCCAGCGCGTCAAATGCTCGTCGACACTATGTAACTAAAACAAAGAATGTAATCATAATGGACTGACTAATTTGCATCCGAGCAGGCCTGGACAATTAAAATCGGCCTGTGGCGTCGTCGACCGCGCGGCCGATTTTATTATTTAAGACAATTAACTTTGTTTACGGACCTACCGCGACGATTTCATAATTATTATCGCTCGTGAGAGAGAAAATGTATTGGTCAGAGGTGATGATTAAGAAATTATAGCCCTGCGCGATCCGAAATCAGCTATAAAGTTTCCGAAATCATATCTATAAGCACACATATCCCATATTTTTAAAAAGCGATGACATTTTTAATGGGGGACCATGACCAAAAAAGTTCAATTAATTTTGGCGTAATATATAGTTCTTGACACTATGGCGAATCAACTGTAATGTTCTTTTCAAAGATATCCTGTAATTTACATAAATATATCCTTGACATTATATATGTATGTGTGGTTCAAATCATTAATCTGATATGAAAAACTGAATTAAGGTAAAAATTTTCACCTTCATTGGCCTCATTTCAAAAAGTTCTTATTTAATCTACTGTATCTTCTAATTTGAAACGAATTTCCGCGAGTATTGCTCTATCCAATAGCAAATTTTTTTGAGATTCCAAAAATATATAACTCATTAGGGTTTCATAACAGATTCCGTCTGGAAACTAAGATAAGCTGAATTAAAGTAGAAATTTTCACATTTCGTTGTTTTCATTTCAAAGAGTTCTTATTTAATCACTTGTATCTTCTAAACTACAACGAATTTTTACGAGTATTGCTCAATCCGATAGCAAATTTTTCGGAGATTTCAAAAATATATAACTTAGTAGGGTTTTATTAAAGATTCTGCCTGGAAACTGAGAAAAACTCAGTTACGGTAGAAATTTTCACATTTCATTGGCCTTGTTTCAAATAATTCTTATTTAATCACCTGCATCTTCTAATCTGAAAAGAGTTTCCGCAAATATTGCTTTATCTCAGTGATTCCCAACCTTCTTATACTTGAGTACCACCTGAGAATTTTGAGGTGTCGTGGCGTCCCACTGGTTGTTGTAACTTTTTAAGGGAGTCAAATAAATTCTATGCACATGTAAATAACTGTACAAAATGTATTTAAGTATAAACAAAAAATACAGAATATAAATCCATAAAACTAAAAAAAGGAAGGATAGTTTGAATTTCCCGACACTAATATGTCTTTCTCAGAGGTTTAATGAGAAACTACCACCAGTAGCACTACCAGTGGTACGCGTAACTACGTACTACCACCAGTGGTACGCGTACCACCAGTTGGGAATCACTGCTTTTCTGATAGGCAATCAGATTCTGTTTTTAAAAATTTGTGTTTAATCAACTGTATCTTCTAATCTTAGACGAATTCCCGCCAATATTACTTTATTCAATAGCAAATGTCCTGGAGATTCCAAAAATATATAGCCAATTAAGATTCCGTTAAAGATTCTGCACGGAAACTAGTAAAAACCTAATTAAGGTAGTACCCAAGCAAACCCAACCCGAGCAAATTTTCTGGAGATTCCAAAAATACATATCTTATTGAGGTTTCATTAAAGGTTCGTTCCATAAACTAATAAAAATTGATTGAAGGTACCTACACATTTTCACTTTTTATAACCCTTCTTTCAATTTTTTTGTATTTAATCAACTGTATCTTCTAATCCAAGGCGAATTCCAGCGAATACGATAGCAAATTTTCTGGAGATTCCAAAAATATATAACTTATTAGAGTTTCGCTAAAGGTTCTGTCCAGAGACTAATAAAAATTGATTTAAGGTACAAATTTTCAATTTTTATAACCCTTCTTTCATTTTTTTTTATTTAATCAACTGTATCTTCTATTATAAGGTGATTTCCCGCGAATATTGTACAACTTATTAAGGTTTCATTAAAGATTTTGTCCAGAAAGTCATAAAAACTGAATTAAGAACAAAAATCTAAATTTTCATGACGTTCTTTTCAATAAGTTTTCATTCAGTCAACTATATCTGCTAATCGAAAGCGAATTCCGAAGTTTTTTGCACCTCAGGCACTTACTTAAATAAAATGCAAAATAATTCGTACGATATAACTGATTGTTTTTAGGTTTCCACGACGCACATAATATCTATCTTGTCTACGTATTTATCCTCTTTACTAATTAACAAGTCATTTTAGGCCTATAATCATCCACCCACCACCCACAGATCCCGTGACCTCTTCGAATCAATCACCCTGCTTCGTCATTGTCTTTAAACGTACGCATACGTCCTTAGATCCTGCCAGTGGTCCTGCTAGTGTGCCCCATTGTTCCCTTTGTATCGCTTGTTGCCCTATTGAATTACGTATGTCGCACAGGACCATTGTTTGGCCAACATCGGTCAAGCGTCGTTAAGTGTTCCTTAACGACTGCAGGACGCCGTTAATTGATATTGTGTTGCGTAGCAGGAATAATGTGTTGTAGCAGGAATGGTCCGGTTAAGTTGTTTAGGCCTTTATACTTTATCGGAGTGGACAATGGGAATAATGGTGACTTGAGCAAAGGAACAAACACTCATTGTTTTAGTTAGTTTCAGCAGGAAAGCATATAAAACTAGTATCAGCAGGAAAGCATGTATATATATTTACCAGACTTCAGCGGAGCAAACGCGAAGCTTTTTATATCTGGTCAGAGCTATATTTCTATTTGTAAATGTTTTTTTTTTGTTTAAATACTTTTTAGTATTCAAGTAAATAAGAACTTTTTAAAACAAGTTCAATCAACAAGTGCAAATCGCATTAAAATTTCGCAATTTAAAAGAAAATTAACAATGTCATAAGATGGTTAAAAATCTTCAAATTTAGCATTTCAAAACATGGACTAACTAGAAACACAACTATGTTATAAATAATACAATATAATAATACTTTAAAAGTATTTAAATACTTTTTTGGTTGTGTTTAACTACTAAAAGTATTTAAATAATAAAAAAAGCTGCTTAAATAATACTTTTTGTGCCAAAAAAGGATTTAATAGTCAAATATTCTTATTTTTAAAAAAGTATTTAGTATTTAAATACTTTTTAAAAGTATTTGCCCAGCTCTGTATCTGGTATATTTTTATTGTAAAAAATAATTACATAACATTTGTTAAATAAAATATATTATAATGTCGGAATGGATTCTTTATGGCCAAAACAGCATCCTTTGTTCTCACGTAGAAATTTATGGCTAATCAACTCTTTATTAATTACTCTCCCAAGATCAAAAATGGCCGCCACAGCTTCTTTCAATGTGGGAGGCCGGCCGGAACACATCTTATATAAATCAAAGCGAATTGTTTGCTGGTCAGGATTGGACTGACGTAAATATGGGCTTCTACGCAATAATACGCATTCTTGAAAGAATATTCAACTAAGGCCAATAGAAAACCATTGTATTCAGGGAATAAATGGCGTTGTGGTAAAATTTCTCCCTTCGCCATCCAATCCTTGTATCTTTTTTTGCGGCTCGCGGTAATGACAATAATTAGATGGTATTTAGTATTGGATTAGGCGAAATACGGTGCGATTAGTATCAATTTCAATATAGATTGGCTTGTTAAAAGTAAATATAAATATTATTATTATATAGCCAGTTACAGATAGTTAGAGTTAGAACAGTAGGAAACCTAGGATTTAAACGTAGACTAGAAGAATTCCTGTATTTCGGGAAATAGAGAAGTTAAAATAATAACTGACTACGTCCCTGTTGCAAGTGATTTTTCACCTTGCATGTGCTTCCTTATTTTATTTTTTCATTTTTTTAAAATACTCATTGAAGACAGTCCTGCAAACAGCAGGTTGTATTGTAACTGATCTACAGGTATGAATCAAATGCTCAGTGTGTTGCTGAAATGGTAAAAAACTGTATGAGTAGTTGTTTTAAGCGTATCTCATGTATATTGTCCACCTACTCAAGGGAATAGGAACAAAATGTTAAAACATATTAGAGTTTACATAGTTAAAAATTCTGTCCGGAAACTTCTAAAAATTCTAAAGATTCTGTCTGAAAACTATGAAAAACTGAATTAAGGTCGAAATTTTCACATTTCATTGGCCTCATTTCAAAAATGCATGAGTGCAAAAATAATAGTGCTAAGATAGAGTCAAAGAAAAAACTAAAGAAGTTCAACAATAAAATAGAATTGACTAATTTAAAATAAACGAACACAACACAAAATCGCATTCTACTTAGCCCACCCGAAAACACCCAAAAACCACATCGCCAAATGGTTAACAATCGATATCCGCGGTCTTTTCAATTCGTGCAACCTCAACCTGTTCAAAACTCATCAATTTCTGAGATAACTCTTCAATGACTACCTTTAAGCTTTTGTTACTTGAAAAAAATTGGAAAATATACATGATTAGTCGGTCCGAACATGTGGCCGGGCCAATTATCAAATTTACAAATAATAAAAATTAGGTGTACTGTTAACGTCATCTGTATACGAGGTTTAGTAGAAAATAAATTGTAGTTTAAAAAACTAAAAAACATGCTTTTATGAGTAGCGCACTAAAAAGTTAAAAATAAAATTATTTTTTCCATTATATGTATATATTCCATTTTTTTTAAATCGTATGGTTTCTTCTTAATAGCTGTCAATAAATCACAGCACTACGTTTGACAGTCAAAAAATGCCACGAAATGTGTGTGTAGTAAAATTTTTAAGTGATTTTGTACCGGTTTTTTTATAAAATTTTAACAGACAGACCCAAGTTATAAAAGCGTGTGTACACGAAAGTCACCAGACTGGCACCGTATACTTTTGAGATTCCCCAGGTATAAGACCACTCATCGCGTGTTTTAAACTTATTTCCTAAACAAAACCAGTAAATTTGTGCCGACAAAACGTACAAAACCACAAATTTGCCGTAACGAACGGACACTTTTCAAAATCATGCATGATCTAAAATAACAGAAAGTTTGGGTTTGGACAAAAGGTATTGAAAAAGACCGTCAGGGTGCGTGTGTCTCTTGTAGAGCAGCGGCTTTATCCTGCTGGTATAGTAGAAAAGGCACTAAGATGACAAAAGAATGAAAATTTTTTCGTAAAAATAATTTAACATTCGGAGAAGCCCATCAGGCGATTGGCATGTTCGAATGTCAGTATCAGAAAGACCTAAGCTTGGTTTGCGTTATTTCAGGTTCAGGTAGGAGGGGGCAATAATAATAATACCAATAACACGTTGAAATGTGCTTTGATCAACATAAAAATTTATAGAGAATATGGGAAAAGTAAACTTTCACATACCTCCTCGTCTAAATAGTGGGAGCTATTCTCGTTAATATTTTTTCCCTACTAAAACCGGTAGCCATATGTTGTAGTTTTATACACACAACTAAATGATAATACGGTGTTTGGTACACGTAACCGCGAAATTACTATCATCAGCGAACATTATTACAGGTTGTTCGTAACAATATGACGTGTTTTTCTCTCTGCGTCTCTCTGTTTGTTTTAGATTAGCCGCTTTGCTGTTTATTAAATAAAAATGGCTTGGCTACATTTTTTATAGTTAAATATATACGTTCAGATTCACTAAGAATGTTTACGATTTAGTACTGGTTTAAATTAAGATCTTCTAGTTGTCCAGATATGTTTTTACAGGATTTTGTCCTCTGTCATTGTTAATAAGTCGTCATTAAAAACTGATATTTTAGGGATTTGAGTGCTTTCCAAATGATTTTCATCTTGAAAATGGGTTGCTAGAATGAATTTGGTTCTATTATTGTCGAAAGTACTTTCTAAAATTGCCCTTTTCTTTGTAAATTTGCGAGAATCCTAGAAATAAATTCATAGTATTAACCTTTAGTAAAAAAATTTCAGGGGCATCTTGTAGGGTGTCAAATGAAAACTTATTGAAGTACGAATTTAACAATGTAATAATGTATTTTTGTATGCATCTTTTTACACATTTTTTAGGAAAAATTGCTGTCCTCCACCCTTATCACCAAAAAAATCACTGAGAAAAATCTGCAAAAATCATGAATATGGAGAATTATAGGTCTAGATTGAGCTAAAATTATCAGGATTCAAAAATTCCAGCGCAATCAATTGTTATAAATAATTCAATTGTTTAATTTAGCTTTCGTCCTTACACGTCTTGCTGCACGACCGATTTTTTTTTGAAAGAGTTGTAATTTTTCTGCGAGAAGTGTACCGATTTTTCCAGATAGATAAATAAAAAAAAAGTGATGGTAACGTCTGGTTTTTATGTAAAATATGTAACTTTTACTGGACGGTTTTTTATTATCTCAATAAAGCAAATATTCCAAGAATATCTACGTCCACAAAGCTATATTACCCACCACAACTCCGTTTTATTACTATTAAAATTCATTCATAAAACCCGAAAACCGTCTTTGTAGGTAAATGGAGATAAAAGCCACAGAAAAACATCTAAAAACAAAACGGCCTCCCACTTTTAGTGTCAGTAAAACGGACGAATATTATTATTAAAATTCTCGGAGACAAATATCTTTCTCTCCTTAAAGTTATTACATTCTGGCGTTTTCTGAATACAAATCGTGCCGTATATGAGAATACCGCCGCCCGTATTCAAATTAGGTAACGAGATATGGGAACATCTTTTTGACTGAAATGGACGCAGTGATTTTGGGCAGGCTAGAATATTTCGACAGGCTTGGGATTTTTTGTGTGTGCTGTATCCGTATAATCGACGTCTGTCAAGCCTGTGAAGAAATCCGGGTTTTCTCTATTTGACATGAAATATTTTATGTTCGTTTCCGAACAATATCTACTTCGCTTTGCGTTGACCTGTTTTCGTTCATCTTATTTCGCCTATTTCTTACTAAAAGTTACGAAATGAATGTTCTAGCCGGTCCGTTTTAAATCACACAACCAGAATCATAACAAGAAAAGAATAGAGAGCAAATAATCACGTCCGAGATCTGAACTTCGAGCCAAAAGCGCCTTCGAAAAGCCCGTTATATAAATCTTGCTCGGACCATCTCCTGGACTATCACGAAAGTGGATCAAACCGGACGGTGGCGCCTCGTGTTTGAACGACCTACCACCGAGAAAGATACGTGAATACGTTAGAATTTCGGTTATTAATTCTAAAATAGAAAAATTTGGATTGCAACTTTCAACATTTGTGTTTATTTTGACAGAATTTTCCACTGAAATCAAAGTATTGTGAATGTCTTTAGATTATCCCAGGATCAATATATTAAACCATATTCATAACACCCTGTATAATATCAGATTTGGAGGTACACGCATTAAACTAGTAATTTTATCAAGCACATAGTTCAGGGTTTCTCTTCTATCCGACTGTTAACGTCTATCTCTCCAACCATCAATAATTTTACTATTCACAGCACTAAATGAGCTGAATCGACTTATTTATATTATTTTGTTGTCACCTGAGTTAAGCTGCAATCCTCAAAAATACGTAAGTGTCCCTTAAACACATTTTTCAATTCATTTTTACCTGTTTTACTCGCGACTTGCCTCCATAATTTCGATCGTTTAGAAGAACAAAAGCACCGACGGACATCTTTATTTCAGGCGTTTTACCCAGCGTACGTGACGCGGTTAAGTGTTAAAAATGGTTAGTTTTTCGATATATTTTTAAGCGATTACTCCAGTGGCGTAACGCAAAATGTTAAGGGCCTCCCGCGAAATCGAAATTGGACCCAGAGGCGTAGCTAGAAGTGAGCTCTAGCTCCGCCGAAGCCGGTTAAGGTTCTACTTATGTCGCAAAAAATCTTATTCACCAGTCAACTGTTGTGGAAATACATAAGCTACAAAAGTAATTTCAGAAATGTATAACTTGTTAAGGTTTCATTAAAGATTCGAACGGAATTATAACAAGAATTTTTAATTTTTATAGCCTCCATCGCCGTCACTGATTCATTTTGGCCTGTATGCCATTAACTCTGTTATTCTGTAACGAATTTTAGAACAAAAGACTTCCAGAAAAATGTTTTTCGAGACATCAATTTCTAAAAATTTTTAGATATCTTTAAATGAAACAAACTAATATGAATTAACCTGAATACCCCTGAATAATCACTAATCAGCTATTTCATGATAGCATTCTAAAATTATTAGATAACATTTTTACGACGTCTATAAAACGTGGTAACGTAGACCCGGATCCGAATCAATAAAATCAATTTCTCTAGGGAAAACAATCTCGCATCGCCAATAAGTCGGAGTGGTTCGCGTGACGGATCCCGGACCATCGATCATATAATCTAATTGGCCTCGCAAGAGCCGACAAAAGAACGTCGGCACGGACTCAAAGCCTGCTTCGCACCCGTGTGGGTATTCCTGCGAGTCTTGCATGCCTACTGGTGAAATTTACGTCTTCGATAGTACACATCTTTAGATTAGCAGGAATAATCGAAGATTGGTGCTATGAATTATCGAGGTTTGGTTGACTAGAGGTACATTCCTGCTATTTTTTTTTTAAATATTATTTTTGGGTTTGTAATGACTTCATTAAACGATTTATGTAATAAAAAAATACGTGCAATTTTTGAAAATCTTTTACAACAAATAGAATTTCATTAAAAAGAACCTCAAGGTCAGCCCCTGTCCAATTACTCTTATTTTATGAACGTTCGCGTTGCCCTAAGTTCGAATCGACGTCATACATGCCAATGAGGCGGTCACGGCTGTCCATTACAAAGTTTCGATTCGTATTCCACGCTAGACTTTCCTACAATGTTCAAAAATAAATTTAAACCAGTGTTAAATGTTGTACGGAATCGTAATCAGTTAGGAATGAATTTACCCCACTTAGAGGTGAGCAACTTGTACGTGATTTTTATATTTTCAGGTAAAAAATGCAGTTTTAAGTTGAGCTATGAGCATGACAGCCAACTAACATGATAAGACCGTATATTGGTACATTCCTTCATATTTATGCTTGCGAGCGTTTCAGAATGTCCGAAATCTTGCTCTCGGGCACTATATAGTTCAAAGGGCCTCCATATTTCAAGAGATCTGCATTTGTCTGGCACAGTGCAGACGATGGTGTCGGAATTGCGAAGATTAATTCAGTTTTTATGAATTTCTGGACAGAATCTTTAATGAAACCTTAAGATGTTATTGAAATGTTTATGAAATTTTTTATCGAATATAGTAATATTCACGCAAATTCGGTTTAAATTAGAAGATATAATTAAATAAAAAAAAAATGAAAAGAGTGTGTAATTTAATTTTGGTAAATTTTTGAGCAGAATCTTTAATGGAATCCTAATAAGTTATGTATTTTTGGAATCTCCAGAAAATTTGTCATCAGATAAAGCCATATTCGCCGAAATTCGCTTTAGATTAGAAGATACAGTTGATTAAATAAGAACTTCTTAAAAAGCGGGTCATTCAAATTAAATTTCTTTTACCATAAATCAATTTTTATTAGTTTCTGGACAGAATCTTTAACGAAATCCTAGTAAGTTATATCTTTTTAAAATCTCCAGAAAATTTGCTATCTGAAAAAGCGGTATTCGAGGGAATTCAGTATGGATTAGAAGATTACAGTGCGTAAATAGAAAAAATATTGTCATAAAAATTTAAATTTTCTTCCTTAATTCAGTTTTTATAAATTTTTAGACACAACTTTTAACGAAACCTCAATAAGTTATATATTTTTGGAATTTCCAGAAAATTTGCTATCGGATAATGCAATATTCGCCGGAATTCGCTTTAGATTAGAAGATACAGTCGAATAAATAGAAACTTGATAAAATTATTGTCACAAAAATTTAAATTTCCTTCCTTATTACAGTTTCTATGAATTTCTAGACAAAATCTTCAACGAACCCTTACAGGGCCGCATTTATGCGCAGGATATCTAGGATGCAGCCTATGGGCCCGCACCACAAAGGGGTCCGCAACCCAAAAACAAAAACCGTTTAAAATTTTTATTTTTTTATTATTTTGCAACATGTTTACTTAAAATTACAATAATAATATGTTATTTTTTAAATTGAAATACTGATTTTTGCATAGTTGGGAACATAGACATAAATCTCAACTGTTTGTTCTTTTTTTAATATAGTTCATAGCAATATTAACAATTTTAATAAATCGTGTTGATTATCTTAATGATTTTGAATTCTTTTCATTTTTTATCTCATTAATTTATGAACTTCTAAATACTGTATAGTAAAATTTTCTATAATTTAATAATAAACTTTAAATCGTTCCTTTAAGGCTTGTAGTCAGAAAATTGCTCTGAAATGTGATTTCTCCAGGTTAATTATCAAGAAATATTCCCCCCGGTGTAGGCCTCGCACCACAGGTTCAGCAAGGGCCTACAGATCCTAAATACGGTCCTGAAACCATAATAAGTTATATATTTTTAAAATTTCCAGAAAATTTACTGTCGGATAAAACAATATTCGCGGGAATTCGCTTTAGATTAGAAATTCAAACAGTCTACCTTAATTCAGTTTACCCTAGTTCTACGATATTCTCTAGTATTTAATACTTAACAAACACAGTCAAATATATTTGTGCCATTTTAGAATAATTATCTTCGTTGCACCATCTAAAACTAAAAAATCTAATTAACTTCGAAGGGAAATTAAAACAAATACCTTTTTATTGGTTGAGGTTGAGGTTTTATTGTGATAATTATAATTTTATTATTTATTATATTTATTTTTAGCCGTCTAGCAGCGTGAAACAGATTAAATTATTTTCAGTCGTAAGCATTTTCGTTTTTAATCTTTTTTGTTGGTTACAGCTGCATTCACTAGTGTTGTGTAAATGAATTACGATACTACATATCAATCAAGCCCATTTGCCGCGCTACCCGTCGCCGACGGCACCAACGCCGTATCACATCGAGTATGCACGGAGCTGAGTGGGGGGAGCGTTTCGACTGAGCCAAATTATAAATTTTAAAAAACGTGTAAGGACAAAAGGTGTTCCTTACATCGTGAGAAATATTTTTCGTCGAGAAACTTTTTCTGTAAAACCAATGGTTCACCAGTTATAAGGAAATAAACATTTCAATTGCTTATAACAATGGATCGCGCTAGAATTTTTCAATCCTGATAATTTTGGCTTAATCTACACCTAATTCTCAATGCTCATGATTTTTTTCAAATGTTTCTGAACGATCTTTTTTGGCGATAAGGGCAGAGAACAGCAATAGTTAAGGGTTTTTCCCGAAAAAGGTTTTAAAATGCATACAAAAGATACATCATACATATTGTTGAATTCGTGCTTCAATACGCTTTCAATTTACACCCTACATGCTGCCCTTGAATTTTTTTTCCCAATTTACCCCCTGAAATTAACCCCCAGAATCAAAATTCAAGTTTTTATACTTTACGTATATAATTGGGTCACCACACTCTATATCTGTGCTAAATTTTAAATGTTTACGTCGAATAGTTTCAGAGAAAATTGCCTGCAATGACAGACGGACCGACGAACGGACGGACGGACACCGAAGGATTGCAACACTAAAAATGTGTTTGAGTCTGTGGAAGTCTCGTTCGTCGCGAATATATTCTCCATTCTTTCCCAACTTTATATAGGATCGATATTCCTTTATAACTAACTTTGCAACGCCTGGTCCTAGGTTTTATCTCCTACTAAACATTTTTCCCTTAAATTATTGCTAACTCCATTCTACCTCTACTTATGATCCTTTTGTAGCAACTGTCATAAAAATTTAAATTTTCTACCTTATGTCTGGAAAGAATCTTTAACGAAACCCTGTGTATGTATATTGTATATCCAGTTTATTCTTATATTTATATCGCATTAAATTTACTTTATAATATAAAAGGTTACTTTTTATTTCGATGTAATTTTTCCATAGAGATAATATGCAAACTAGCTGAACTTTCTCCATCATCAGGTACCATCAAAATGCGAGAAGTGTGGTGCAGACGGCCGGGCTTCCCACGAATATTATTTTTTATATCGTTTGACTCCGCCACGTTTTTGATGATCTTTCGCTCACACTTGAAGACGTGATGATGCTTTATCTCGGTCTATGGGAGAGACTAGGTTCCTGAGTCATTGTGGGTCTTCAAATGTTCCTTCTTTGGGCGGATTTAAATTTTTTTTACAAAATCGGTTTTCCGACAAAATAACTAAAAAAAAATAATTTTTTGAGTTTGTTACCGTATGTTGCAGACCGCCTGGCGCCAGGTCTATTACAGCCACCCCCCCCCCCCCCCCCCCGTGATCAAGGAAAATATTTGGTTGTTTCGACATTTTTACCTTCTCGATTTTTTCTCTTGGAAGCGGTTTGAGGGAGATTGTTAAAATTTTTTCGGATAATAGAAGGATAGTGGGACGAGCTTCGGTTAAAAATTCAGTTATGCAGGGTGTTTCGTTTCGTTTTGAAATCGGCGGTACTGGTCGCACAAGTGGATTAAATCAATTTAAATTC
Source organism: Philopedon plagiatum (assembly GCA_963971165.1). NCBI lineage: Eukaryota > Metazoa > Arthropoda > Insecta > Coleoptera > Curculionidae > Philopedon > Philopedon plagiatum. The sequence continues at coordinate 112,844,262 of OZ020193.1, forward strand.
TCGAATGTTGTAGGGTATCTAGGGCTACAGAACCCTATTGAAACTGGTGAGGATCGGGAAATGGGAAGTAATTCTTTTAAATTTTTTTGGATCGAAAAATGCTATTAGCAGACCCATCTTTGGTACTTAATAACTCTAAAACGGTAGATCGGATCGAAAGAGGGTTTAAATGTCAAACTTAGGAATCTTAAATACTGCTATTTTGCAATATTTACTGTACCGAAAACTACTGAAAACTGGAGAAATTTGTGAAAAACTGAAAATGACGATTTTTGACCCAATTTTTTAATTTTTTAATTTTTTTAGGGGTCAAAATGGATCCAAATTAAAATTTTATTTGCATCATCAGAAAGAGCTCGTCGAAATACGTGATTTTCATATTTTTAAGGTTATTCATTCTTTATAGGAAGGGAGAAATCGACGATTAAATCGATTTTGTAACTTTTTTGCCTTTGACATCGGTACATTTGATACGCTCCGTATCTCATTTTCTGAAACTTTTTCAGGGCTATCTGATTAAGGGATAATCAAGCTTTAAAGCAAATACCCAATGGGACATTCAGGAGCGTATTTAAGCGTTAAAAATGATTTTTTTTGTCTTTTCAATCAAAACCTATCTTTAACCGTCATTATTATATACTATTTTTCTTATTTACCAATTCTTTCTGGGTTAATTTTATTTCCTAATCTTCTAAGAATATAAAGAAAATTATTTTTCCTATAAAATATTTTTAAAATATGATTCTAGATGTTAATCGGCTTGAATTCTGATCTCCATAAAATTTAGTCATTCTCGAACGCACCTATTCTCTCCCAAAGACCTTTAGACCTCCCTCGTGGGAGTAAGAGCCAACTTATTCAAAAAAGAGATAGAATAAGGCGATACTACGTCTCGCGTTACTCATACAATTTGCATATACGAGCTAGTTGACAAATATAATGCGAGATCGAGCGATTAGGTGCAGTATGGGTGACCGTGGATCTTTGTTTCTCCTTTATGAATAAAATAGGTGCCGTGCGAATCATATTTTTTATTACATTGTAATAAAAATATTTTAAAAATCAAAGGGTATTAGGTGTGGTGATCTAGGAGTCAAGCTAAGGTAGATACGCTTTAAGTGCATAACGCAGTAAGCTTTGAAATTGTTCCGAGTGTCGTTCATTAATTCATTTTATAAAACTACCCCTTAACCTGTTACCATAAATTCTTATTACCTGTAAAATTCTGATTGATTCGTAACAGGCAATTTAAACTCTCCTACCATTTCTAGAGTAATTTGATTGAAACGGAATTTGCTGGGGGGTACAAACCATATTTAAGGTTTTCTCTTAAGAAAATGAAAATATATCAAATAATATTATAATACGAATAATGAATCCACTTGAAATTATAAATTATTCTAACAACACAGTCGGCTGATTATAAAATCGACGCAAAAGTCATTTGTTCTGTTTAAACTCTTATCCTCGTTAGGGTAATAAAAAAGTACCACCAAAATTTAAAGATCTTACAATCTCGTAAAAATCAACTTGACTTCCGCTCGACAGCAGGTGCAGATACTTTGATGGTTCTCGAAATAACAGAGTATGAAATTTGACGAGGCGCCCTACTCGCCAAACCTAATGCCTCTGCATCAATTTTAATAATTTCGTGTTGTTTATTCGGTCTTTAAACGCAGCTTTAAGGACGATTAATTTAAAAAATGAATGAAAAATATTTTTTCTAATCTATTTTTTAAGTGTTTTGAAAGGTTTATAAGTCTTGAGGTTGGTTTTACACAGGGGTAGAATGTATCCTTATATTGTCTGCCCAAGATATCTGCAACCGGCTAAAGGATTTAGAGAATCCAAGAAAAGTTTAAATCTTATTAACGAAAAATTAAACAGTTTTTCAAAATTGAACTTTGCTTAAGCATTCTCTTGCATTCTTTAAATTTTTTGCCGGTAGCAAATGCTTTTGCGCAGTAATTTTTTTTTTACGGATACAGTTATATAATTTATCTACCCCTACGACCCCTACGTGCCATTTAGTGGAAGCGCCTTGACATTTAGGCCATACGTGATATTTGGTGAAGGTGCCAGGTAAAGCACCATGTAGTACTGTAGTACTCTACACTATTTTAATAATAATATCCTTTACTCGAAAATTCGATTCAAGTCCGCCTGATATCTAACTACCTCCACCATTGGTACCACCAATCAGCCCGCAACCAAAAACAAACATAGATGTAAAAATCACAAGGCAATTTTTAAAAATACCATCAATTTTTAATGATTTATCATCTAAAGAGCCCAGGAGTACCACAACGATCGGAAAGTACCAATAAGCAGACCTCCCAGATTGAAATATAGCCTGTTGGTACCCCGTGATTATCGCGTTGAGACCGGCCCCTTGGACCCGAGCACCTTGTTAGCGAAATCATCAACGTGTGTGACGTCACGGACGTGGCGCACTCTGGGTACCACCGATAGAGCGCGATCGCTAACCGATTAATTATAGTAACGATACAGCAAAAAATAGTTTGTGGAATTTTCTTTCAGATTTAGGGCAATTTTTGTGAAGAAATTACTTTTAAAATGCAGGCAGGACCGTATTAGAAGCAACACGCGAATTTTTCAATAAAATAGAATTAAGTTAGCATTGAGAAAATTCGTGACTGTTGAGTAAAGTAAATTTGTTTTGTTTCGGTTTCTGTTTTTATTCTTTTAATATCGTCAAATATTATTAGGACAATATTTAATTATCAGCACTTTATTTTATTGTAAAAGTCACGTCTTTCCCTTAATGCTGCTCTGTTCAGAACGCTTTATCGCAAGGTGTGACGTTTGGAGTCTGTATCTTTCAACCTAAAGCGAATTTCCGCGAATATATAATTTATAGGTTACATGAAAGATGCTGCCCAGAAATTCATAAATAGTAAACGAAGGAAAAAAATAAAATAAAGGAAAGAGGGCACTACTAGCAAAATGCAACGCTGTCAAATGTGACTAATTTACCGTATTCTACATGGTGCGACGGCTCTCTATCTTTCTGAGTGGGTTGCCTAGGGCGACGGCCACCATGGAGCGATGAAACAGACGCCAAAGTTATAAGCATGAGCGTTTTTAATTAGGTATTTCATGAAATTGCTGTATAATCATCATCGAAGGCCTTTTCTAGCTGATGATTAATAGATATAGACCCATGTAATGATGTTAGCATATATTACCTAATATATTTTTAAAATTAAGCTCTTGTTCTTAATTTTTTTTTTTAAATAAATAGATGAATTTTAGAGAAAATACCTCAGAGTTGTTTATATGAATGTGATGAATTGCCAGGGGTTTGATTTCAGTCATTCTGTTATTTCTGCCACTTGTTCTCGGCACCCTCGACGTATGAAATACATCCCTAGCCGCTCGCACTGGCTTCATCAGAGAGTGTTTATTAATATTTTTTTAAATCCGAGGTGCCATGAACTCGTTATTAAGTAACGTATGTTCTTTTTCGACGTTCATTTGTCTCGCGACCGCATCAGCGCCATGGGTGGCGGCGCTGGCGGCGGGGTGTTCGTCTTTTGTTTTAGCGGCCGCTAGCGACGCCGCCTTGACTGCAACACGCTCTAAATGGCCGATTAATGACGTTTTTGTGCCGACGATGACATTGCTGGTTTTTGGCCTCGGTGGTGATCATCATCGTCATGAAGGTCATAACCGTGGTAACGTGGTTAATATAATCATAATAATAGGTTGTCGATAATTAATTTTCTTATTTATCAAGCGAAATTCATTGGGTCACTCGTGTCTTGATTTTTGACAGACTGACAAGTCACATTGATCAGCTGGTATACTTAGTACTCGTTTACGGAAGTCATTACGAACCCAAAAAAAAAAAATATTTTGAACAAAATTACTACGATAATTTAGCTACGAAAAATGTTTACTTTTCGGTATAATTTATTACAATTTAAAAAGCAGCCATTTGTCCTTAATGAATAATGACGTCAGGAGATCAGCAAAAATACGTGTCAATCTACATGTTAACGTAACGATTAACCTTAAGTCGAACGGAGGTTTGTTTTTCCCGGAAACAGTCAGTTCCTGGACCGATTTCGGCTTGAAATATACATGAATAAGATTTTAGAAACCTTCTACTTAAAGTGCAGGGATAGTTCATTGGATGAGTTACGCACTAAATGCCATTTTTATTGATTTTTCGATGACCCTACAACACTGGAAAACACTTTTTTCGCCACAGCCAATGGGATCGCGTTTTATAAGTTTCGAAATTCGCGCGAAAATTTGCAGTAGAAAATCAGTGAATATAAATGGGTATACTGAGTACTGCTTTTAGAGCATCGGAAGTCAGGTAATACGCAAAAACATAGCGGTGTAAACATAGCCTTTCCTATTAAACTTTTTAGTGAAAACTACGGTAACCACAAGGTGTAACACAGCGTAGATATTTATCATAACTAATAAAGTTTGCTAGCCGGTTTAATTTATCGCTTATGTAAATTAAATGTGATGAATAAAATAATGTAGCGTATTAAATATTGCGCTGAAGGCGTGTTCTCATAATTCATTAGAAAATTAAATGTATATTGCTGGGTGTAAAATTATTAGACAAGGCATTAGACGGTTGTGTAACTTTAATAATTGTATTGACACAGGCAATCTTATTAAAAATTCTGTCCAGAATCTTACGTAAATAAAACTGAATTAAGTTGAAGGATATTTTTGTGACCCGCGTCAACTGTATTCTGGCAAATATTATGTTATTTTGTAGAACATTTTCTGAAAATTCCAAAAATATAAAACTTATTCTGTCCAGAAGTTCATAAAAACTGAATTAGATCCTCTTTTAATTTTTTTTATTTAACCAACTGTATCTTCTAATCTAAAGCGAATTTTCACGAATATTGCTTTATCTGATAGTAAATTTCTTGGAGATTTCAAAAATGTATAACTTATTAAGATTTCAGTAAAGATTCTATCCGGAAATTAATAAAAACTGAATTAAAGGAGACAATTACAATTTGTATGGCCCTCTATTAAAAAAAGTTGTTCTTAATCAACTACTGCATCTTCTAATCTATAGGGAATTCCCGCGAGTATTGCTTTATCCGATAGCAAATTTTCTGGAGATTTTAAAAATATATATAACTTATTAAAGTTTCATTAACGATTGTGTCCAGAAATTCATAAAAGCTGAATTCAGGTAGAAAATTTAAATTTGTATATCCCTCTTTTATTTTTTTTTTTATTTAACCAACAGTTTTCTTCTAATCAGTGTTCAGAATGGGGGCGGTGGACTGTGCGTGCTGCCTATCAAGCAATGTAAAAGATATTAGAATCTTTAAATCAAAACAACGAAACCATAGCTATGTGTCTAGACCTGTCAAAAGCAGTTGACCGTGTCGACCACAAATTACTTTTTTCTACAAACGTGTTAAAAATGCATTTTTTAACACGCCGCAGACGCCTTAAAAATGTTACTTTATGGCACTAGTGTTAAAAGTACTTTGTAGCACTAGTGTTAAAAGTACTACTATGGCAACTACGACGCCAACAATGGTTGTTAGATTTTTTGACAAATGTCAACTTCATAATTTTATATTATATCTACGATGCTACTTATTAAAACTATGTGTTTCGAATATGTTAAACTTTCTAAAAATTGTAATTGTATTTTTGTTTTTTATTGTCGTTTGTAGAAAAAATTTTGTATGATATTTGTGTTAAAAGTACTTTTAAGGCACTCATTTGAATTGCAGAATTCGCTTCGCTCATTCTGCAAACTTTCAAATTCGTGCCGTAAAATTATACTTTTAACACTTATATCATAAATAACTATTTTCTACAAACGTGTTAAAAATGCATTTTTTAACACGCCGCAGATGCCTTAAAAAGGTTACTTTATGGCACTAGTGTTAAAAGTACTTTATAGCACTAGTGTTAAAAGTAATACTATGGCAACTACGACGCCAACAATGGTTGTTGGTTTTTTTGACAAATGTCAACTTAATAATTTTATATTATATCTACGATGCTACTTAAAACTATGTGTTTCCAATATGTTAAACTTTCTAAAAATTGTAATTGTGTTTTTGTTTTTTATTGGCGTTTGTAGAAAAAATTTTGTATGATATTTGTGTTAAAAGTACTTTTAAGGCACTCATTTGAATTGCAGAATTCGCTTCGCTCATTCTGCAAACTTTCAAATTCGTGCCGTAAAATTGTACTTTTAACACTTATATCATAAATAACTATTATCAAAGCTCGAACATTTTGGCGTATCATTAGAGTTAATGCGCTCGTATCTTGCAAACAGGCAGCAATGCAGGTTATGGTGGGAGGATGGGTTCAGATCTGATTTCTACTGTTGTTATGTTACCCAGAAATTCATAAAAACTGAATTGAAGTTAGAACCAAATATCAAGGTGGTTTTTCTTAGGTTTTCCACTTGAAAATTGCCTGGCAACTTTAAAATAACAAATAACTAACTTATATATATATATTATACTCATTTGAGCATCTGCACTCTGTAACTCTTATACACCGCAAGGATCACCGGACGGATTGTAAGACTATCAGGAACTCCATCCACTAAAGGCTTCCCCAGGGCCTCCATCAGCCCCGGGCACTGCCGGTTCTCCCATGCCGAGAACGGTACTTTGTACTAGCAACGCTTGGCGTGTACTTATTTGTATTTTTGTATTTTGTGCTTGGGTTTGCTTGGTATATTTATTGTGCTTTGTACTTTTATACTTGTTGTAAGCTATTGTGAATTGTTTGTATTTTGAAAATAAAGAGATTTAAAAAGTGTTAAATATGGGACTCAGTTGGTCTAGAGCCCCAGAGCGCTTTTTAAATAGGGGCGCAAAACCATCAACGTCGCACTGACGATTTAGTTAGGGTAGGATTTGTAAAAAATGTCCACAACGTAACGCCTGGAAGCAGTTTAACAAAAAGTGGACTCTTGTCCTACTACCCCCTATGTTGGGGGAGCTTCATACATTTAAGCCCCATAAAAATGTATTGTGTAGTATAAAAAGATTCCTTGTAAGCTGTTGTGAAAAGGCAAAAGCTAAATATTGACGATTTTAAGAGAATATTCATAAAAATAAATTTCTCAAGTTTTAATATAAATTTTGATTAGAAAAAATAATTCAAAAAAGTTCGTGAGGCCCCGGCGAGATTCGAACTCGCGATCTCCTGTTTACTAGACAGGCGCTTTAACCAACTAAGCCACGGCGCCGCTGCTTTCATTTAATTTGGGACAGGCTAGTAAGCCAGTGGTGGCGAAGTTGTATTGTTACAGGGTATTATTATTTTTATGCTTTTGGGTGAAACATAAAATTTAGCTTTTTTGCAATATTTCTGTGCTAAAAAAGCTTCGAATAAATACCTCACTGGAAGTAGAGACGACATCGGCAGCAAGATTAACGCCTGGGGATTAAAAAGGCGAGGCGCCCTCAATCTCTTCGGTTTTCATGAATTTTCGGACAGAATTTTCAATTAAATGTTAATAAGCTATATGTTTTTGGAATCTACAGAAAATTTTCTATCGGATTCGCGGGAATTCGCTTCAGAATAGAAGATACAGTTGATTAAATAAAATCTTTTTGAAAAGAGATCCATAAAAATTTAAATTTTGTACCTTAATTCAGTTTTTATGAATTTCTGGACAGAATCTTTAATGAAACCTTTATAAGCTATATATTTTTGGAATCCCCAGAAAATTTGCTTTCGAATAAGGCAATATTCGTAGGAATTCGCTTTAGATTAGAAGATGCAGTTCAGTTGACTAAATGAAAACTTTCTGAAACGAGGCTAAAAAAGATTTAAGTTTTCAATCTTAATTCAACTTATATTAGTTTTTGGATTGAATGTTTAATGAAACCTTAATAAGTCATATATTTTTGGAATCCACAGAAAATTTGCTTTCGAATAAAGCAATATTCGTAGGAATTCGCTTTAGATTAGAAGATGCAGTTGACTAAATGAAAACTTTCTGAAACGAGGGTAAAAAAGATTTAAGTTTTCAATCTTAATTCAACTTATATTAGTTTTTGGATTGAATGTTTAATGAAACCTTAATAAGTCATATATTTTTGGAATCTCCAGAAAATTTGCTATGTTATAAAGCGATATTCGCGTGAATTCGCTTTAGATTAGAAAATACAGTTAACTAAATGAAAACTTTCTGAAACGAGGGTAAAAAAGATTTAAGTTTTCAATCTTAATTCAACTTATATTAGTTTTTGGATTGAATGTTTAATGAAACCTTAATAAGTCATATATTTTTGGAATCCACAGAAAATTTGCTTTCGAATAAAGCAATATTCGTAGGAATTCGCTTTAGATTAGAAGATGCAGTTGACTAAATGAAAACTTTCTGAAACGAGGGTAAAAAAGATTTAAGTTTTCAATCTTAATTCAACTTATATTAGTTTTTGGATTGAATGTTTAATGAAACCTTAATAAGTCATATATTTTTGGAATCTCCAGAAAATTTGCTATGTTATAAAGCGATATTCGCGTGAATTCGCTTTAGATTAGAAAATACAGTTAACTAAATGAAAACTTTCTGAAACGAGGGTAAAAAAGATTTAAGTTTTCAATCTTAATTCAACTTATATTAGTTTTTGGATTGAATGTTTAATGAAACCTTAATAAGTCATATATTTTTGGAATCTCCAGAAAATTTGCTGTCGAATAAAGCAATATTCGCGGGAATTCGCTTTAGATTAGAAAATACAGTTAACTAAATGAAAACTTTCTGAAACGAGGGTAAAAAAGATTTAAGTTTTCAATCTTAATTCAACTTATATTAGTTTTTGGATTGAATGTTTAATGAAACCTTAATAAGTCATACATTTTTGGAATCTCCAAAAAATTTTCTATCGGATAAAGCAATACTCGCGGGAATTCGCTTTAGATTAGAAGATATAGTTGACTAAGTGCAAACTTTTTGAAACAAGGGTCATAAAAATTGAAGTTTTTAATCTTAATTCATTTTAGTAACACCTTATAAGAGCCATTTTACATACAACAAAATTACTGCGAAAATTTTAACAATAATTTTAAGTAAATTTTTGCCAACAATTTCCAGCAAATTTTTTTAAAAGAAAAAAGGGACACTGTATGATACAGCTAAAAAATTTGAAGTGAAATTCAGCAATTATTTGTTTGGTGCGCATGCTTAGTGCAGTTTCAACAAATTGACAATTAAAATTAACCTCCAAAATAAATTTGTGTTTTGTGCTCCTACGCTAGCCAGATGTTAACACAACAAAAGTTACTTCTTTTGACTGCTACAACAATTAGTGGTTATTTAGTCCATTATTTAATTTAAAAAAATCAAAAAATAGAAAAACTAAATGAACCACAAAATGACTCCAAAAAAAAAGGAACTCTTAAATAAAGAACCAAAAGTTGAAGATCCAGAGGCATATCGAAATTTTTAAGACTTGGTGAACCACAGTTTGCTTGGTTACTAAATTTAATTTGAAAAGAAAACATAAAAAAATAAGATACCCTCATGAGAGACTCATGAGGGTATCATAGCATAGTCACTTCTTCTCTGCTCCTCGAAATAATAGTTTTTATTATTATTCGTAATATACGTTCTATAAATAGGCAAAAAAAAATAAACAAAATCACATATCACCAAAATAAATACAAAATAAACCAGGTTGTGTTAGTTTACTTCTGGTGGCGTCACATCAGTAACAAACTCTTGACCTGCGCTGATTCTCGCGCACTTTCTGAATTGCATTCATTCAATGTTCTATATTTTTATGTCGAAAGTTTTCATGATAATTTTGGTAAGAATTCTTGTATGTAAAATACAACAAATAATTTCGGCAAAATTTCGAGATAAATTTTCGCTATAATTCTGTTGGGTGTAAAACGGCTCTATAAGAATCATTTCGAAACCAAGCAGATCGAAAAATAATAGAGTTACTGATAAGGTTTTTTTTAGGACCAAAGCCTGTCAAAAATTTTTACACCCGAAGGTCTGAAGCCAACCCAACCATAGCTTTGGTATTTATAAACTTAAAAAGAAATAATCTAAACTATTTAATTTCCTTTCCGTACGGTAGCCCATCTCCTATCTGTTCCCCAAAGTAGATTTATGGCCCCTATCCCTCGCTCAACACATGGCTCATGTATACACAAGGTCCCAGAAAAGGTGGATTTAACAAAATTGTCGACTAGTAATTTAGTGTCGCAACCCGCAGCTTGTTAACCCTTGATTAATTTAGAGGGACACGCCCTTTTGGTTTACTGTTTTGTACGATTTGTTTTATTACCGTACTGCTACACATTTTAATTTGTTTGGATTGATTAAACACGAGTCGTTAAATTACAATATTGTCTCTGTAGTGGGAAAAAAGTCGCGGTTTTTTTTGCGATGTGGGAAAAAAGCGAAATAATTGGTGATTCTAAACAGATCGTTAGGTTTAAAAACTAGCCGACTGATCGGTGATTTGTGGTGTTTGTAAACGTTTGTTTACCCAGTGTGTGATTAAACTCGAAATTTCTCATCAGATAAAGCAATATTAACCTTAATAATTTATATATTATATTCGCGGGAATTCGCTTTAGGTTAGAAGATAGAAGTTGAATAAATGAAAACGTTTTGAAAGTTTTCGATCTAAGTTTAGTTTTGATTAGTTTCTTCCAGTGATAAAAATTAATTTTTCTCTGAAACTTACTCTTATCAGAGTCAGAATGCAAGGAGAGGAGAGGTTAGAGATAAAGAGATATCGGGAATAATCATGCAAGGTTGAAGAAATAGGCCTATTGCAATAGCAACTCAAGCGTCTTCATTAGGATAAATGTTTTAAAACATCTCTGCGCCAACTGAACGCAATCAGTTTGGACGAGCTCCAAATTCGAGGCAAAATAATTTTCGCGACAGACGCGATTTATTGCACTAAGAGACGACATTTTCTAAACGATTAAATCGTCTTAAGTCTGTAAAATCATTTATTAATAACTCAAAATAAGATAAACTTGCTGTCAACGGCATGTCGTTTGAAAGGAGCGGGTTTTACGGGAAGTATGGAACTGTATAGAGTCGGTTTGACGTATACTTACATTACTTACGCACTGAAAACTGGGCGCTTATTAATACTATTTTGACTGCATCAACATTATTATTGCCTGGTTTATTACATAACGCTCTAGGGGGCGATCTGTATATCACCCCCCCCCCCCCCCCAATAGAGGAAATGTTCCGATGTTGCACTTTCGACATTTCCACATTCTCAATGTTTTCTCTCGGAAACGGTTGGAGTCGAAAAGTTCAAACTTTCTGAGTTAATAGTGACACTAGGTTCCGAAAAAAATTCAGTTATACAGGGTGTTTCGTTTCGGAGCTATTAAACGTCAAAGTTAAAATATCAGCGATTTTCGTTGAAATCTGGTACAGGTCGCAAAAGTGGATTAATTCGATTTAAATTTTTGGAGGTTGTAGAGAACCCGGGGATATCGAACCCTATTGGTGAGGATTGGAAAATGGGAAGTAATTTTTTTGAGTTTTTTAAGCCGAAAAATGCCCTTTACAGACCCATCTTTGGTACTTAATAACTCGAAAACGATAAGTCGGATCGAAAAAGGTTTAACATATCAAACTTTACAATCTCAAATACTTTTTTCTTTGCAATACATCTTCCTATACCTAAAACCACTGGAAATTGGGAAAATTAGGCAATAACAGAAAGTTTCGATTTTTGGCCCAAAACTTTCGTTTTGAAATCCATTTACCTATACCTAAAACGGCTAGAAAATTAATTTATTTGGGAAAACTGTACATTTCGATTTTTGATCCTAATTTTTCACGGTTTTTAATTTTTTTCGGTGTCAAAATGGATACAAATTGGGAGGGGAAGGGGGGTAATTGGGCAGTCTACACCCTAGTTAGTGACTGCTGTTTCATGTTACTTCGACCCTAAGGTAAAATTTTGAGTTTACTTTAAGACTCTCTCTTTTTGTGTGCTGTACCGAGGAAAATAAAAAAAGATAATAAGTGTAAGAATCACCACGTTCCACTAAGCTTAGTTCGCTCCAATCCTGTACAACGTTCCTGCTACTAAATTATGTAAATAACCAGGTCCATTCGAGCTAACATTAACTAAAGGGCAGCAGTAAATACTGCTCAGGAATTACAATGACCGGTAACAGGGTTAAGCCTCTGCCGTGCTGACCACCGGTCAAATTTAGGCTGTTTGCCAAGCTAACGACTGTTCGTCAGAACAAACAGACAGATAGTTAGGAGGACCGGTCGTGACTTGACCGACAAAATGGAGGACAATGGCGAAGTTTGATGTTGTTTGGGTTTATTTATTAGTTTAGCACGCGTGTGAGATCGAAGGACGAACGACTTCTTCTTTTGAAAATAAGTTGTCCAGCAGGGGAAAGGATTCTTTCAGATGGTACTGATGTCGCAACTATGCGCAAATATTGTTTTGCCATCTTAGAGAAATAGGGATGGATTGTTGTTCTGGATTTCCAGCATTCAAGCGGATTTGTTGGATTGTTTTAATAAAGTTTGTTAACGATTAAAGTAGACAGTATTTTTTTCAGTCCTTTTCAGCTTATTTCCACAGAAATAATTCGATATATGTTAAGTAAAGTAATAGTAATCAGTAGCGATATAAAGCCAACTTTGCTTATCTTTACATTACAACTTTTCTTGACTAAAACTAAAAATAAATAAATAAATTAAAACTCAACCGTGGTGGATACCTAACTGGCATATTACGACTGATGAGTCGGTCTTCTAAAAATTCATCCAAAAAATTTAAATTATCAAGAGTGACGTGAATTGATGCGCCGCCGTCCTGCTGGAAGTAGCCTTGTCGCATCTCTTCATCGTCTAATGCGTTTACAAAATTTTCTAAAATTTCATTATGGTATCGCGCCGAATTGGGGGTCCCTTCAAAAAAAATCGGTCCAATTAACCTTCTTTTCGATATGGCCGTCCACATGCCAACATTCTGTGAATGCACAGGCTTCTCTATACAGAAATGTGGATTTTCAGATCTCTACATTCCCATTTGTTGAGAATTTACATAACCAGAGAGGTAAAACCATGCCTCGTCAGTAAAAAAGGTTTTTCCAAATACGTTTTCATTATTATGCAAATTACCCATAAACCACTCTGAAAATTGCATTCGCTGCAGCTTGTCGTTTGGTAACAATTCTTGGAGTGAGCTTAGACGATAACCGTGCATATGCAGGTCACATTTCTGGATTGTATTGCAGGTTTCGTAGGATACATTTACTTGCTGGCTTAAACGCCGAATAGGGGTTTGTGGGTGTTCATTAACAATTTGCCTCAATTCTTTTACTTTTTGTGCAGTGCGGACTTTGGGTCACCCACTGCGTTCCTTTCTATTCATACTTCCTGTTGCTATAAACAAAGCCGCAGATCTAGTCAAATCTCTAAATTATTTAGAGATTTGACTAGATCTGTGGCTTTGTTTAGACTAAACAAAGCCACAGGTCTAGTCAAAACTTGGCGAAACTGGTCGAAATTAGGGATTCACCAAATCTCAAAAAAAATAGATATTTCGAATCGATCTTAGATCGTGATCATGGAAATCGATTCACTATTATGATCGCCTTAAGAGATCGATCTTTTAAATAATCGATCTTTGGAAAAATTTGGGCGTAGGAGAGGGGAGCCGGGAGAGTAAACAGTGTCCGCTCCAAACCAATGGTATTTAAAACTCTTTGGGTATAAATTGTACAGTTGTACATTATGTTCGTCGATTGGCTGATTTCTATTTTTAAGAGTTGCTTATAACTTAATGCTTCGATACATTATTCCTTACTTTTTCATATAAAAAAGAAATTATTACAAAATCCTGCGGGTTACTAACCCTTACTCGGTTATCTCGAAACAACAAACTGCCCTTCTTCAACGTGAACAAACACCATCACACTTTACTGGACATCGACAAACAGTTTCTTTCACATGCATATGAAAAACAAATATTCCGTCCAAGCAAAGGAACGTTTTCCGTTAAAAGGGAATTAATTTTTCATGTTTTTTCGCCCTTTTTTATCTTTGGAACGAGATAGCGACACGTGGGGTGGCAACTGACCACTTCGAATTACTCCTGTGATTTTTTTATGTCGCTTTTTTAGTTTTTTGTTTGTTGCACAGAGCACTGTTTAAACTAGAAGTATTATACTTGTTCATACATTTATACTTTAGAAAATTCATTAAAGAGGTAACTTTCTAATGTGGAAAATTATATCAATAGTCTGACGAAATCGTACGACAAAATGGACGAATGTTTATTAAGCTACGACTCAAAATTGACAAAAAATTCGGTCAAGTGCAAGCTATACTTGCACAATTATTAGTGTTCCGACAACTTTTTATACTTTACGTCTATGATTGGGCCACCACACTTTATCTCTGTGCTAAATTTCAAATTTTTACGAATAGTTTCAGAGAATATCGCCTGTGACAGACGGACGGACATGTGTCAAGTGATTTTATAAGTGTTCCGTTTTACTAATTTTAGCAAGGAATACTAAAAATGGCGGACGCAGAACGCCATAGTGTCCAAATCGAAAAAGAAAACTTGAAAGATCTATGAAGCTAGGTTTCAAAAGGTTCGTCTAGGTCCCAAGAGTGTCTTTGACTACATAAAATCTATTTATAGACACTGAACACTACAGAATAATCTACAACTAAAAACTAAAACTAGCTCAGAACAAAATGCATGAAGGGTTGGCTCAACGAATTGTGAGAACAGTAAGAAAGGGAAAAGTGATAGTATGCTACACTGCGTCAAACTTCAAGTACCGCTACAGAGCATCCAGGGATATGTTGAAGATATCGATGGTAGAGAAGAATTTCTTGTAGTTGGGCACCAGGCGGTGCCCAATAACCGGAGCTGTCTCGTTTGTCTTGACGGAACTGAAATCAGAACATCCGCCAGTAGATCACTGCAGTCTGTCACCTTGTGGGTCAGCTTGTGAAGAAATAGTAGCTGCGCATCTCTTCTTCGCTGCTCCAAGGATTTTAAACCACAGAGGAGTAGCCTGGTGTCGCACGTTAGGTCCTGGTGTGGGAGGTGCAGTTTAAATAAGACATATTTGGTGAATTTATTCTGAACTTACTCGATTGTGAAGAGCGTAATATGATAACCACACAGCCGAGCAGTATTCGAGTATGCTTCTCACAAGACTGTGGTAGAGAATCGTGATCGATCTTGTGTCGTTAACGTAGTTGGTGTTTCTTTTGATGAAACCGAGCATTCTAAAGCTGCGCTGTACGATTTTTTCGACGTGTAGGTATTAAATAAATAGTTAACAGAGTAGCCTTAGTCCTGGGAGTGACAAACTGTATATTAAATTAAAAATACGCAAAATGGCGGACGCTAGACGCCACATTGTCTGAATCGAAAAATTAAACTTTTTTTCGCAGTTGGGTTTTTTGATTTTTTAAACTTGACTATTTATTTATAAAGAAAACGCTACTTGGAAAAGTGGCCGTTTTCCTTTTTATCTAATAATTACAACAGTCGAAGATCTTACGCACAACCAAACTTTTTGATGTATGAGTTATGAAAAGTCGCGGTTACTATGCCTAATGAGCTGTTCTGTAATTAACTCTATTTTATCTTGAAATGTCATGGTACAAACAGTTCATTAGAGACAGCTGTGGCCAGACCTGAAGTTAAAGCTTTGCAAATATATTTGGTACAGTGTACATTTGCACGTCTAGGAAAATTGATAAATATATTAATATATACACAGAGAAAAACAGGAAGTGTGAATAGAAAATAAGGCAGGGAGAGATCCAAAGGTTGCACTGCACAAAAAGTAGAAGAATTGAGGCAAATTGTCAATTGACACCCACAAACCCCTATTCGGCGTTCAAGCCAGCAAGTAAATGTATCCTACGGAACCTGTAATACAATCCTGAAATGTGTTATACATATGCTGTCTTATCGTCTAAGCTCAGTCCAAGAATTGTTACCAAACGACAAGCCTTCTTCGTTTCATATAATTTTTTTTATAATACTTATATATAATAATTTTTAATACTCGAAACTAAAATATCTAAAAACTGGTCATCAGAATACATGGTTCGAATTTGAACAAACTTTTCCTCCATTTAATTCGAAAAACTGATTATCCCCGGCATTAGAAGAAAAAGATAAGACTTGCCAGAATTGTTATTACGTTCCTAAGAGAGCAATTCGAAGGTTTATTTCCAAAATATCGGCTCCAGACGAAGGCGACGCCTCAGTTCAAGATAACTGCCGGAGTTTACACAAACACAAAAGTTTTTCCCGAACGCGCAGTGGTTCAGATATCATTGCAGTCGGTCAATATTAGTAACAGAACAGCAAAAACAAAATTAGTCCACTACAAACTAGATTTTGTGTGACGTGGATAATTATTAACAGTATGCCACGGAGATTTGAAGCCTAAATTTTAAACAGAGATAGTTCAGCGCATTGTATACAAGCTACGATATCGTTTGTGTTGATAAAACTGAGCAAAATATTTAAAAATATGGGTTTATTTAATAATAAAAAAAAAGTCTTGTCTATCCCCGTACTTAAAATTTCAAACAATAACTATTTTTGGTGAGTACACGCCATGAGCTGCGCTGAACTGTACTTACAAATACTGATTTAACACTTAAGCATGTATTTTTTCTATTTGCCTATTTTTAATCAAATTTAACAGCAGATTTGGCTTTTATTAACAGGTTTATTTATATCGTCTTTAATTTTTAAGCGAAATTCTTCTCAACTTAAATTAATAATAAACTTTACCTTCATGAACTCTTCCAGTGTTGAAACAGTCATATTTAGCAGTAACCACCCAGTACAGTAGATAATGAAAAAAGAGCACTCAACTAACAATTAAAATTAACAAAAGTTAAACACAAATATTCCAGGCTTTTTATCGCTATCCGCCATATTAAAAACGAAAACTAATGTTTTTGTTACTTTTAGAGTAAAATCTAAACAAACACTAACAAAACAGAAGGTAAGTATAGCCATTAATGTAAAAAACATTCCACTATGTAACTAATTAAAACACAATGCTTAAAAGAACCCAAGGTATTTTTTACTATCAACATTGAAAAACTAAAAAGATATTTATTTACTAAACAACACAACTCTTCTTGCCATTGACATTATAGGTATATCATTGACCCTTAACAAAAGACAGGCAACCAAAAAATACTACAAATAGAAATAATGGTTGCATAATAGTTTTCTGGCGCATCCGCCAGTTTATAAAATGTCTGGTTTTGGTTTATTTCAAAGGTAACATTACAAACAGGCGTTATATTTTAAATTTTCGCGCCAGATCAGCGCCAGTTACTTCATCAAGACACTAAGACAGTAACAAAGAGACATGATACATGTATAAAAAAATGTAAATTATTTTTTATTGAATTATAATAAATAAGAAAGTTTGACCAAAAATTTTATAAATTCAGTCCACTGCAAAACGGCTGAAAATGACACACAAAGGGACCAATATTCGCAGGGTCCTGCAAAAGACGGAAACAGCGCGGGGCAGCGGAGGACGGGGGAAAATAGTAGAAAATCTGGGGGCGGCGGCGGCGGGGGGACAAACAAGGGGTGTAAGGAGCAAAGCGTCGGCTACTCTCGGCTCGGCGCCGCTCTCGACGAGGAGGGGCGTCGGTTCAAAGCGTCGCTCGTAGGCGCCGGGCGTCGCGTCATACTCGACGCCGCTAGCGCGCGGCCGGACGCGACAACGCTGCAAAAAGTGCTACTGGAGATGATTTCGTCGCAAGCTGGAGGAAACTGGGGGGATTCTGGGAAAGTGTGGGGTTTGGGTGAAAGATGGGCTTTCTTGGAGGGGTCGTGGTGTGGTTAGAAGAAAAGAACAGCGGCGTTGCCTTTATCGCATTAGATAAGGAAAAAGTTATTTATTTGAGATGTTTACTGGAAGAAGCACTGGTTATTTTGTTTTTAAATTTATTTACTAGGGATATAAAAATATATTACCTTATTGGTATTTTGTAGGACTCTAAAATAAAATATAGAAACTCTTATTTCATTAATTATACAGGGTGTTACAAAAAGATGTTAAGAAATTTTAAGGGCACATTCTACATCTAAAAATATGAAAATAAGTCTTAACATGGATCATCAAACGCGTCTTTTTCGAGATACAGGGTGTTTAATATTTTCGTACCTAAAGTATTCCGCAGAGTTAGGAGAAATATGCGAAGAGCATGTATTGAAGCACGAAGAAGCCATTTCTATCATTATCATTATTTCAATGACCAAAATACTATTTGTAGGCGGTGTGATTCAAATTACAATATATTTTATTAAACGAACAAGAGCTACGGTTTAAATAAAGAATGTAAAAATTAAGTCAATAATCCTTATATCATTTCAATTATAATAAACACTCCTTTAAAATATATAAGGTATTGGAGAAATAATAAAAAATATTATTTCAATGGGTCCTATTGTTGGCTGAAATATTATTTATATTGCTCGCGGACACCTTTGGAGAGGTTAGAATTTTTCTTTGTTCGTTGAATAGTCGTACGCCAAAAATAATAGATCTTTTGCAAGACTGGAGACTGGAGCAACTTATTTCAGTGTTTTATGGTAAGTAAAACAAATCTAAAAAGCTTTGCAGTAGTAAGTGTGTTTCTTTATTTGTAAATCTCTCTTGGCTAGTCTATTTTAAGACTTTTTACTCAGCCGATACGTAGTGTTAAAAAACTATTAACATAAAATATGATCGCAAGTTTATTGTTGAATTTGTATTTTTTTAAACATGGTTTACACCAAATCTAGCTGTAAATTTAGGAGATTCAAATGCAGTGTCAAATCTGTTCCATCTAGCATCCTGTACCCATACAAGCCAAAGGAGACAGTTTTACAAAGGAGCAGATCCTATATTTCGAGTGAAATAAATATAAAAGTTTATGGTGTTCGCGTCAGTGTGGTGAAATAAGATGTGTTTTTGTTTTATATTAAAATGTTTACAGAATGTCTAAACAATGTTCACAAAAATGTTGTCTTTCTATTGGAAGTTACATTAAATTAATTACTGTTGTAGTTGAAACAAAAATACGATGAAACCATTAAAATTTAATGAATCGATGAATCGCTTTCCCCTTTATAATGTCGCCGAACGCCACTGATACCTACTAATATTTTACAATTATCTTTACAATGTTGCTGAAAACTGCAACATCCATCAGCAAGTGATTGGAAAGCTAACGTCCAGAAATACTTTTTTAGTCCTTTAAAAAAAACCAACGCAATCAATTACAAAATTGAGACTCGTTTTTAATAAAGACAAGTAGGCAGTGCCTGCGTCCATCACCACCGCAAAAACAAAAAAGACAGACGAAAAAATACCAATATGACATAAGCGAAAAAGAAGAGGAGAAAAATAAAATTCGAACGCGTCGTAGTGGCCTGATGTCGCGTAAACGCCTTTCTTTTATTTTTAGTAGTATGAGGCCTACTGAGTCTAGAACTGACCAATCTGCGAACAAAAGACGATTAACATGATGTGTGGCCATACAATGTTGCCAAATTTGGTTATGCGCGAATGTTAAAAGTATATTTTTTGCTGGTAGGCACGTCTCGTGATCAAGAGTTATAATTACAGAGTCGTAGTTAAATTTTGATTGTTTTTGCTTTATACAGTCGCTATAAAGCACTTATGGTGTAATTTATCGGGGCATAGAATCGGATAATTTATTACCTAGGTAAGACAGTAGCTGGAAGCGTAATGTGGTTAACTACACAGCCATTATAATAATTTAAAGATCGCTGTTGGATCATTTATATTGAATAGTAAATTGTTTCGTAACCGTATACATTTCGTGTAATTTTGATGTATTTTTTTGTATTCACATGGTAGAATGGAGGAACGATTGGCTATATACAGGAGCATGCGGTCCATGGAAGCGGGGAAGTCCCGCTTTCCTAAACTTTTTGGAATTAAAAAAATAAATTGGTATACATTAATAATGCGAAATTTTAAACAATGTACAGGGTGTACAATAGGGTATCTTGGTTATCTTTAAAGATAGAGCTGCGGTTTTCGTGAAACGTATGGTGCTACAAACAGAATTTTCATAGCCCCCTTCGTTTCTGAGATGCAGGGCGATTTGAAAAATGTGTCCTTTTCAAGCACCCCTCGTACCTCAGATAAAAACTGACTAGTATGTAGTGTTTTGCGTAGAATCCAGTTACTCAGTCAATTTTTCAACTTTCAGTAGACAACCAGAAATACTTGCACAAACAATGCCGACTGTGATAAAATGTTTAATTATTCTCTTTTATTGGCAACAACATCGTTTTTGTTTGTCTTTTACTAATTCCCCTTTTGCTACCAAGGATAGAAATAAATCGGATTCCGATGGGAATTTTATCATACGATAAAAAAAAACGTCCTCAAAGTATGCCGTGGACGCATCAATCACGCATGTCTTGAATTATTACTCTTGTAAGGTAACATAGGTTAGGTAGAAGGTATAGATGACTGAAAAATAGAACTATCAAGTTCTGAAGTTATTATTTTTAAGAAAATTAAATATGGTAATCACGGCAAAACAAAAGACTTTTATGATCGAAAGTTATTTGGTAGAAGAGTTGCTGAAATTGCTAATAAACACCTACAAACCCCTAGTCGGCATTTAAGCCAGCAAGTATGTAAATGTATCGTACGGAACCTGAAATACAATACTGAAATGTGACCTGCATATGCACGCTTGTCGTCTAAGCTCAGTTCAAGAATTGTTACTAAACGACAAGCCGCAGCGAATGCAATTTTCAGAATACCTTTCAAGAGTAATAATTCAAGACTTGCGTGATTCATTCCACGGCATACTTTGCCGGCTTTTTTTTTTATTTTACGTTATGTTTGCAAAACTATATTTTCAAAAATATATATATACTTCGATTGTAATTTTTTTCAAACCATCTTGTCAAAAAACTGACCATCTGGCAACGTCCGCGAGCACCAAAACAATAACACATCTTTAGCCATAGCCAACTTATAACATCATAAGTTATGCCCGCGGCCTCCCATGACGAACAACCGTGGCGACCAATGGCGAGAGGCGGCGGCGTTAGGCTTTTGATTTTTTCAAAAAACGATTAAAGTAGGCGGCGACATGGTCGCTCTTAGGCGAGCCTTGTTCGCCACGGACGCGGCATGGTCGAAGAGGTAATTTAATTCACGGAGAAGAGTTATCGCGAAGAAGGAGTACCATCGGGTAGGTAGGTAGTACTGGATGTCAATATAGCTCTTTTTGACTGGTGATGTGGTTTGGTAAACTGCTGGATTTTTTCAAAGAGCCCTTTTTTTTTATGTCTGTAAGCGCACTATTTTTAGTTCGGTATTTACAGAGTATATTTTGTTGTCTTCAGGCTAGGCAGAAAACTTTTCATCTGGTAAAGCGGTAAGAAAAATTTAGCTAATTATAAACGTGAAGGCGACTGTGGGTAACAGTATCGTATACAGTTTTTCGCTGTTGTTAGCCCTTTCAGTTTTTTGACGGTCACTGTCGGTAGGCCAAAAATTAAAAAAAAAATAGGGTATTACCAGAGACTATAAAGAATATAGAGACACTCGAATACACCGAAAAGCCGGTCTCCTTTGAGACATTTGATGGGTTTACTGGTTTATGGTTTAAAAGTTTGTTTGTCCATATGTGTATGTATATTTATATAATGGTAGATAAACACACTTTTAAACCATAAACCAGTAAACCCACCAAATGTCTCAAGGGAGACCCGCTTTTCGTTGCACGGCAGTGTTCGTCTAGGTATTATTTAGTCTATGGTATTACTCTAAAGATTTACAATCAATCAACCGACCAAGATGATTTGTTTGTAAAAAAAATCCTGAAATAATTTATTTTTCTTGCGATTTTGTGGCAATAGCAATCAGCTGGCAGGTTTGACTCTCAAAAGTAATATTCCCAATTACTGATAAAATCACTTTTTCATGGCATTTACTTTATATCAAAATCCTTATCTAAACAGACGCGTCCTGTCCAAGGGAGGGTCGCCCTGAATCGTTCGGACGGATATGAAATCATACGGGATCAGATTAGAATTCCTGCAACAACACCATGACAAATATATTGCTCTTAATGCAGGAAATTTCGGGATTTCTTGGGGGAAAAACAACCTGCACCAATAAGAATCAGAAAAGAATTTTTCCTACATCCCTATGAATACTCTACTCTACTTTATATATATATATATATATATATATATATATATATATATATATATATATATATATATATATATATATATACAGGGCTTGATACCGGGTGAACTAGCTAACTTAAACCGTATTATCATATTTATATATATTCAAGAAAAACACATCTTATTTTTAATTTGACTGACTGTGGCATTGTGCTTTAGACAGTGGAGTAGGTAATTTAATGGCCGTTCTCACCGTAGTGTGTTAAGCCGGCTTAAACTTGAGCCTCGCTTAGTGTACGACAGTTTGTGCCTTAGAAAAAGCAGTAGGTCATAGGCTAAGAGCTCAAGTCTAAACCGGCTTAACAGACCTTGGTACGAATGACCAAAAGAGCGGCTCAAGTCTAAACCGGCTTAACAGACTACAGTGCAAGCGGCCACAAGAGAAACATCTCATATGGAAAGTCCAAAATACATTTAGTTTTGAATGCATATTATTCAAAATATTTTTTGTGTATTCTCTACATACATTAAATATTTTATTACCAAAAAATAATATTTTCTACTACAATTTTTTTTTAAATATTGGATTTGTCTTTTCTGTGAAGGTACAGTGTTGGTGCAAGCGGCCTAGTACCTCCTTAATGTATCAAATTTTACAAGTAGTCTAACTCGGGCATTACAATATTGTTGCCATTCTTCCTTTCCCCTTTTTCTGGACAATGCGCTTTTCAGGCTCGGAAGTCGAAAATATTTGGGGTGCCGCGGTTATTTGTGATTTTCTGCCAGAGTTACGCATTCGCCACGGCTGACCATGGAGAATCCGCTAATATTCGGAAATAAATCATTTTTATCTGGATTTGTTTGGTGGCAGTTTTCGTAAAGGGACACTTAAAGTGAACGTCGGAGAGGAGAGCTTAAAACCCAACTGTGGGATTCACTAAAAAAGATTACGATTTAGTACTGGTTTACAGGATGTGGATAAATGAGGATCATTTTCCGTCTGCAGTCTACGCCAAAAAAAAAAAGCTGATGATATGCCCTTTAGGTTTGATAATGAAACCATAAAAATCATTTTCATAAATTGACGGATCGCTACCCCCTTTATAATTGTCCCTATACGCCACTGGAGGCCGTGTTCGGACAGAAAAAACACTTATATTTCAGTTGCGCAATACATCCCTATAATTACAACATGTTTCTTTTAAGAGTGGAGTGTTTGGTTTAAGAGAAGGGTCTCAATTCGAGCCGCCTGTTTTGGGGCTGTTTATTGGAATTTCTAGAGTGGATTTATCATTTTTATTATTTGGTCCGGCACAGCGGGAAATGCAGACGCTCGGTCGGAGTATGGAATTTAATTTGACAAGTTTTATTATATTTTAGGGGTTTTTGGTGGTATTACTGAATTAATTTTCTTGTTATTTTTGACGGGTTTGGGGACGTTCTGTCGGATTGGGTTGTCAGGAATGTCTAATATATTCCTTAAGCTTCCATCCCTACTGTTTGTTTAATACATTGTTGCTTAATTTGCTATAAAAAGATCTTAATTTAAATCAGTACTAAATCTTAAACCTTCTTAGTGAATCTGAACGTATGTGTTTCCCAAAAATGAGACCTAACCTAGAATACTGTTCCCACATATGGGGAGCTGGATCATCTTCGACACTTAACATCCTTGATTCTATCCAAAAAGAGCCATTCGACTTATCAACGACCCAGTCATCACAAGAAAAAAAACGGTTCACTCCTGTAGAAGTCAGTTGACCAGAAATAGAAATTATACACACAGAATTTTCATCTGAAAAAGTTTGCTTGCTATAAATTTGCCAAAACTCTTTCGTCAGTGTACATCCAACTTTTATTTTCAATTCTTTGCAGTTGACCAGGTCGAGCGTCCCCCTGAAAAGAACTGTACCCAAACCAGTTCACGAGAATTGTGCAAAATCTTTGCAGAATAGTAATCGCTTTTTTACCAACTATACGTGTAGAATCAAGTGACCAATGATAAAGATCTTAGTACTTGGTACTAGTTTTGCTTCATCCGGTATGTCAAGTACGACGCGCTCGTTAGATGAAGAAAAAGTCACTGTAAACGCATCATTTGTATGAAGTTCTCGTTTCTGTCCTGGTGACATTGCAAAAAATACTATATACACGAAAAAACTTATTGGTAGTTTGACGAGAGTTGGCAGTAAAAAAAATTGTAACTTAGATTACTATTTATTGTTGTTATTTATTGTTGTTGCCGACGTCGCTTTGGCAATAAAAATATTATTTTAAGTGTTTATAGAAGTGCCTAGTTTGTTTTTATTTAATATTCTTCTTCGACTCCGTCATCTTGTCCTTGTGAACTTCATGTACTCGATTTCCTTCTTGCTGATGTTCAGGCCTATATCTTTTAGGGATCTCCTCCAATTCTTTCCATTTGTTTCAACGTCTTTCTGACTGGTCAGCCGCAATATCATCTAGCTAATCCTACTAGCTAGGAAGAGGAGCATTTGCTCTTAAAAATGATAAACCCGTTAACAATATCTTAAGAGCAGGATTTGATATTTTTACGTTTCAAAAATCACTCTAATATTCAGTAGAAAAATCCCCAATAAAATAATTGAAATTGTATTTTATTTAACTGTATTTCTCCCCCTCGGAGAGGGTAAAACAGCCGAAATAAAGACAAAAGAACTGGGAGACACGACGAAGATGTCACGCGGCAACGGGAAACATTGTAAAGTCAGATGCCGGCGGTAAATCTGCAGCCGCCCCGTCGCTTTATTTGACAGTCAACCACCCGGCAGGATGGGGAAATTTAATTTTACTGTTTTTGGGGTTTTAGAACGCCGGGTGATTTAGAATTATCGCATTCGGAAGAAATTTACAGGGCGACTCTTTTGAATTTGCAATATTAAGAGCAATATATTCACTATTTTTCTTAATCTCGTTCAACCAGGCGCGGCCCGTGAAATTTTAAAGTTGTATATCTCTGTTGCTACTTATGGGACCCAGTGGCGCACCCAGGGGAGGGGCTGGGGGCATTAACAAGAGGCAAACGCCATAATATTGTTTGCCGCACATTTTTTTTTTTACATCTTTCACAAGCTCACATTTGATATCGCAACAATAAATTAAAGGCAAAAATTGTTCATATTGTTTATTTTAGTCAGTTCTTTGCTTTAATCAACATCTGCCAAATGCCACCATCTCCCTAACTATAAGGAGATCAGCCGTGGATCTTTGGTGACGAAATCCGTACTGTCTGTCATGGATCATTTTGTGTTTTTCTAGATATTTTAGAATTTGCAAGTTGATGATTCCATAACTTTGCTGGCAACAGAGAGAAGAGAGATCTAGGTCTAAAATTGGATGGAAGGGACTTGGAACCTTTCTTCGGGACAGGCTGCACACGAGCAGTCTTCCAGCTGTCTGGAAAGATACCCTTGTCATAGGAAAACTGGAAATGAAGAGATATTTTTTTAGAACGAAGAAATTGTGTGGCAAAGAAAAGGAAAGCTGTGGATCTGAGGCGCCTAAATCCATAATGGACTGTTGTGTATGAAACGTAAGAACTTGTTTTTCTGGTAATCTCCCTAGTGATGTTTGGAATCCTTGTCAGAACCTGCCATTACTCTATCGTGGTCTCTGGAGAGTACGGAACCATAAAAACAACCATCAGCCATTTCAAAAGTTGAGAAATTTACTTCATAATAATAATCATTACCGTCCCATTTCATTGGAGCAAATTAATTGCTCCAGACACAATAGAATCAAGCTCACCATCAATACGGGGTGTTAATAACCGATGTCCGTATCAAAACTATATAAATCTCTTATCTAAACTGGCAATGTTTGGACAACCCCTCCGATTCGCAATCGAAAAAGGGGCCTCGAAGATATAAAATTAAGTTAACAGGCCCATATGCGCGCTTCCGAACACACAGACCGTCCCGATCAATCCAATTTTGGCATTGCAATCAACTCCGAGGCCAAACGGTATAAATTACTAATTCTTTTGGTAAATATATTTGTTTGGTTTGAAGGCGCTGATTTTGATAAGGATATCTCCGGGGTAAGGATTATTGGTGAGCTCGACAACATACAGGGTGTGCAAAATCTTTACCGGTACAGCAGGTGATTCTTTAGTCCAAAATAAGACGACAAGTTCTTATTAGAGACCAAAATTTTGGAGAAACTGAATATTACGATTTTTTACCCAATTTTCTCTGGGTTTTAAATTTTTTTAGGGGTCAAAATGGCTATAAATGAAAACTCTATTTACATCATCGGAAAGAGCTCGTCGAGATACGTGATATACATATTTTTTAGGTTCTTTATAGGAAGGGAGCAATCGACGAATAACTTTCAATTTCTTTTGTTTATAACATCGGTATATTTGACACGCTCTGTACTGTTTCCTATCTACTTATTCTCAAGCTCTTTCAGCGTTACCTAATACAGGGATGATCAAGCTTTAAAACAAATACCCAATGAGACATTCAGAATGTACAGGGAATGTATGATGAGGTATTTTACCACCTGCTTTTTGTACCACAGAATCAATAAACTTGTTTCAAAAAAAGGGTCCAATATTTTCGACAATAAACCAGTTACATTAATAGAAACATCCGAAACTGTTCCGACCAATTTGGACCGTTCTTTACATACGATTTACCCTGATGAAGGGTGGCCGAGAGCACTCGTGCACAACTAACGTCCACCAGCAACGTCAGAGGGGTCTTAGAGAAAATATAGTTGAACGTTCAGAATGCGTCTTAACAAAAAGTATCACAGGGTTTATAAATATTAAGATATTGGTTGATATAATATTGAGTAATGTGTGTATATATCCTGAGTGCCCAGTTAACAGTAGTCGATCTTCAAGGTTGATAATTTAAATTTTTATGATCCACATTTCAATGGTTTTTTATTTTATCAACTGTATCTTCTAATCTGAAGCGAATTTCCGCGAATATTGCTTGATCTGATAGCAAATTTTTTGGAGAGTCCAACTTATTAATGTTTCGGTAAAAATTCTGTCCAAAAAGGCCTAAAAACTAACTTAAGATCAGGACTGTGTGGGTAGGGCTCACTGGAGCTCGAGCCCAGCTCCCCTGTAGATTTGTATCATAATTATTGGTAGCTATGTCCGGTTATATAAAACTGGCTTGAGCTCAGTTTAACTAAAACTCGTCTCAGACTTAAACCGTCCCATAACAAATGCATTGCTGTCAAACTGAATGCAGTTTTGACAGAAATGCATTTATATAGGAAGGTTTCAGTCAGAACCGAGTTTACGTTGAACTAAGCTTAAGCCACTACTGTACAACCGGACATTAGAGAAAATAAGAAATCTTAGGTTGTAGGCTTCAGTAAATATAATATAACAAATTTGAACATTTTGACAATGTTACAAAAGAGTTTAAGCCTGAGCAGATACTTTTTTTTGGAGCGATCCATTTTCGAAGATTGTAGGTTTTTTAAAATTGAATCGGTGGTCTCGTAGTTGCCATTTTACTCCGAGCGTACCGAGCATCTTTCGCGACACGCACATCAGTGACAGTGGTGCAATTGTCATCATCTCGCTTTAAGCGAAAGACCGAAATCACCCTCCGTGCAACCCCAAATACGGCAGTGGCATGCTGCGACTCCGGAAACCGGGCAAGTTTGGGGATTCACCGCCTGCTGGACTCTGAAAGCTCGATATAAAGCGCTTAAAAGAGTGAGGTTGTTAAAGGAATCCTATAAAGTCGAAAATGAAATGAATTTTTTCTATAACTGCTCTGAAAATACCATTAGATGCAATGTTAACGTTTAAGGCTAACGTAAAATTCTTCTGCTTCGTGTAGGGCTATTTAGGAAGAAGTTGGAGTGAACAAACCTCGAGCACAAACTATATTACACAAACATAAATTTAGACCATATAAAGTCAAAATCGTTCAGCATTTACATCCTGGGGATGCTAAACGTCGTCTTATTTTCAGTGGCGTAACTAGCCATCTGACCTGGAGGGGGGGGGGGAGGGAATATTATTATTACTTGATAGCAGTGTTGCCAATAATGGCAAAATATAAAACATACAGATGTTTGGCCAGCCCTCGCGTAATTATCTTAGATGTTATCGCGTGGCAACGAAACGATTTATGAATGGATGGTTTAATCTGCTCTTCGCTACACAATCTAAGAGCCCTAGCCCTAATTAAATTTAGGTTTAGCCCAAAATGTCAAAATATGGACTAATGGTTTCGAAATTCATAAAATTACCCAAATTCACCCTGTTGGTTTTAATAAATAGAATATAATAGAGGTCTACAAACGACACTGTTTACTGAAGCGATTATAATAACACGGGCCAAATCGAAAATAACAGAAATTTAAATCCATTCTAATGGTCTATAATAGAGAGATGTTGCCACACAAAGGGATACAGGGACGTTTAATGTTTAGAGTATAGGGTTACATACTTTTTCGACTATTGCTCTCTTTATAAGTTAACAACTTGAAGATCCAGTTCAGCATTCATCTCAGCTATTTTGGTTTCTTAGCAATGTTGTTGCTTAATGATTTGCTATAAAAAAGACATATACTATTAAAGACAGCAGTGGCGCACCCAGGGGAGGGGCTGGGGGAGACATCTAAACACAAAAAAGTAGAAGATTATAAAACATATCAAGAAAAAAGAATCGAAATAAAGACAGTAGTAAGGAAAGCAAAACAGGAGTCACGGAGAAAGCTTGGAGAAAGATGACGGATAACTTCAGACAGAATCAAAACCTATTTAATGGTACACTGAAAGAACTGAGGCAGAAAAAACAATATAATATGATGAACATAGGGATAAAAATGGAAATACAATTACAGAAGGAAAACAAAATCATGAAAAACTGGCAGAGTTAAGTACAGCCACAGACGAACAGTAGAAGGAAATAACGAAATAACAGATTTCATAAGGGAAGAAGAGGTGGTCGAGGCCACAGGTAGGATGAAGCTGGGTCAAGCAGCAGGAAGAGATAACACCAGACATGACTAAATATGTAATGCAATGGTAAATGAATTAATGAGTATGATTATGGAAAGTGCGAAAGGAATGGAATTCAGGAATTGTACTTCTAATATATAGGAAAGGAGATAAAAGGGAGTGTAGCAATTATATTTAGGGGAGGACGGAGTACAAAGGACCTAGTATTCATAATAAGACAAGTCAGCAAAAAACTCATAAACAACAATAGATACATTCATAAGTGCTTTATAGACCTTGAAAAGGCTTTCGATCGAATACAAAGAACGGACTAGAGAATACAAAGAAAATATTCAAGTTTATTTTATTCATTCCTATTGCGTTCTCCAATAAAAGACTACGACGATACCTCTCTAAACCAAAGGACTCAAAATTAAATGTATTTTAATAATATACATTTCGACGAGCGTTGAAAACAATAACAACTGTATAATGACGTGAAAACACTATTATTTAGTTGGTTTCGGCAATTTTAGGTTCACATTTGGATCGTTAAGGGCGTTTGGTTATGCGAAATTCCGAAATATGATTTGAAAATAATGATTTGTCCAGTGAAAACGAGGTGATAATAATGGTGTTGAAAACTGTGTCTGTTTATTTTTATGTATTTTCGGGTAATTTTATACACGAATAGATTTTTCTAGCCCACAGGGTATGCCTCTGTTGCAGACCCTTTTGCCTTTTACACATAGGCTTATTGCCCCAAAGTGAGGATTCCTTTGCACCATGGATTTATTAAGAAAGGATTCGATGTCCGTATACTGTGAGCGTATCGAACGTGAAGACTTATATTTGTTGTTTGTTATTCTCTTGGGGGAACAGTTTACAAACTTGAAGGAAACACGTAATTGAATCAAGAATGGTAGTAGAAAGAGATAAAATAGCATTGGAGTGTTGAAGCTCAGAAGTGTTGCTATCTGTGCTGGTTGCTTAGGAAAACGGCTGAACCTCGGTCTGAACACTCGGATACACGTACGTCTTTGTCTAATGAACTAGAAAAGAAAAAGTGCGACTTATAGATTTATAAATGACTCGGAGCGACTTTAAACAAACACCTTTAGAAATAACATAACCTATAAATAATAAAACCTTTTTAACTTAAATTTATTATTATATATTTAGCAGAAAAATAAAATATTTTAGGGCTTTTATTACTTTTAGTTTAGTAAATCTTCTGATGCTTCTAACGTATTTTTTGTACAAAAATACAAGGTAAAATAAGATGTAGCCAATGTTTACAAATTGTGTTTACAGTGTCGTTTAGAATGGTTTGTTTTGGCCTCAAAGAATGTTAAATCATCCCGTATCCATATCTTAATAAATCCATGCTTTGCACCGTCTTTAACACAGATAGTGTGTAACAAAGATATGGAAACCTCGAGATATCTTGCAATCCGTTCATCCGATTTTTATGAACTTTTGTTTACTCAGGTACGAAATTACGCCCGATCTAATGGCGAGTTTCGCATTGTTGTCAAGTTTACCGTTTTCCTGAAATCGACAGGCACTTTTTTTTTAAATGGAACGATCTATATTTTATTCGATTTTCAAATTTAGCTTAAAATTCTGAATACTTGTTACTGGAAACATTTTACCATAACGATATACAATAAAACAACGATTTTTGACCACCATTTTCTTAAAAACTGTTAACTTTAGGATAAAATGTTCCCAATTTTAAGCTGAATTCGAAAATCGAATAATTTATAGCGCCTTCCATTAAAAAAAGGTTCCAGTCGATTTCAGAAAAACGGTAAACTTGACAACAATGGATAGGGCGTAATCATGTACAAAATTTCATTAAAATCGGATGAACGGTTTTCAAGATATTTCGAGGTTTCCATATTTTTGTTACACACTGCATATAACTTATTTTCTAAGAAGGCTTGATCTTTTTGTAGTGTACTCTTCTTCATGCATTATCGCTCATTATTTACACACAGACCATGTACACACTGTAATCCATCTAGTACTAGTACTTGTTTATATCGGATAATGCACTGTTATTAAGTTCCATTGAGCAACCATCTCAGAATTCTATTACGTCTATAACAAGTCCGAAACCGCCGAGCTCATAATTATTGCCCATAAATCTGCATATCATCGCAATAAGCGTCACGTCGTAGCTTGACGCTGCTGCTGCGGCGGTACGACGAGGCTACGAAGAAATGAGTGCTGAAAATGTTGTGTAACTCTAAGAAAACATTGTCGTAGAACCTGAGATTTAATGAAACTAGGCCAATTTCTGTTTTGAAATCAAACGCGATGAATTACGAGAGCACAGACGGAAATATTCGACACAAAATATCGAATTTAAAGTCACAATATTAAATGTAAAGTCAAAATTCCAAATTTAAAGTCAAAATGCCGAATTGAGTGCATGATTTTCAAATTTGCAGTCAGAATTTAATGTCAGAATGCAGAATTTGTAGTCAAAATTCCAAATTTAAAATGCCAAGTCTAAAGCCAGAATGCGGAATTATGAAGCCAAGATTCTAAATGTAAATTTGGAAGGCCAAAATTTAAGTCAGAATGCTGAATTTAAAGCCAGAATGCCGAATTTAGTGTCTGAATTTCAAATTTGCAGTCAGAATTTAAAGTCAACATGCGGAAATTGTAGTCAGAACAAAGAGGTTACTCCTTGGTCAGAACTCCGAATTTAAAGTTAAAATGCCAAGTCTAAAGTCGGAATGCTTAAAGTCGTAATTTTTGCAGTCTTAATAGTATCCGGTTCAGTTACTTACGAATACGAGGAAAGCGAAGCCACGCCATTCCGACCTTGCTTCGAGAGAGATGAGACCTTAACTGGTACGCTTTTTCGAATTTAATACTAGTACTACCTGTATTCCGTTAAATGTCAACAATTTCGTAATTTTCAATAATCCAAAGAATTTCTTCATTCGTCTTCTTCACAGAACTCCAAGTAGCCTCGTCGCCGTTCTCGGTACGACTATGGCCGCGGGTTCTCGCGGTTCCACCGCCGCCTCGTCGTCGCAGGTACTTCGTCGATATCAGCGGGACGCGTTGCGGACCACCCGTAAGGGCACACTCGCTCGTCGCGGGGGGTCGTGCCCGCGAACGGTTCCAACTCAACGGTTCCATTCATGCAAATTGCCTGGATTGGGAGAGATTTTTATGGCGGCGTAATAGTGTTGCGAAAGGGATAGATTTCGCGATATGTACTATGGATTCGATATATTTTGAACATTTGATATATTTTGAACATTTTGAAAAGAGGGTTTCCTTTATAAGTAATATATTTTTGGAATCTAGAAATTAAAACTTTTGGATCGAGTATCTTAGAATCTTTATTGAAACGAAAAAATAAAGCAAACTCCGCTACTGGCTACAAACCATGATTAGAAATTAGAAACAGCTTATTTTAAAGCAAGCACTAATTTCTGCCTCCATCAAGGTGCGTGCCTCTATCTAAAAACCCACAAAATAAATACGAAAACTCCCTTGGGGGGTTTTACTGTTAAAAACACAATTTTATGCGTATCAGCGACCTGAGGTCTCTTCTCCACGGACTGCTCGGTCGTTAAAAATCTATTAGTGCATTTTTTAAATTTATCTCTGCTGTCAGGCAGTTTTGTCAGTTTTTGGTAAAAAATGAACGAAACATCGGTCCTTGGCCGGTTGGAGATTCAAGATGGATAGAGGAGGAATTGTTTTGTTCAACGTACGAACATTTTTCAACATCTCGAGAACCAATAGGAAATATTCTGTAGTAATATGTTAAGGGCATATGAACTTGCCGAACATTTTGCCTGAAGATTTGTTGCCTTGGAAACAGTTTAATTTCATTTTTATTGTTATTTGACAAAAAGTGCCCGATAACAATAAAAATGACAAAAAGTGCCACTTTTTAGTCAAATAACAATTTCAAAAATTATTTATTTTCATGACATTGGCTGAAAATTTGAAAATTTTCAAATTTTGTATGTCCCCGATGCAAATAAACCTATTTATTTATAACTTTAACAAAAAAAAAGCGATTTAAATTAGTGGAAGGTATTCTTAGATAATTAACAAATAAAATAAACCCAAAAAATCACTGAGTTGGAAAAAAAGTGTAGAATTATGTCGGTTCAAAATAGGATTTGTTCGAAAAAACAAGAAAATTCATTTTTTATTTCGTAAATACGCTCCTGGATGACCAATTCTACTCATTTTAAAGTCTGATTATCCCTCTATAAGATAGGGTTGAAAAATTGAAACAAAATCAGATAGAAGTGATTTAAAAGTACCCATGTCGAGTTAAAAAAAGTCAAAAAATAGAAATTTAATCGGCGATTGCTCCCTTCCTATAAAGAATGAAGAAACTAAAAAATATGGATAGCTTGTATTTCGACGAGATCTTTCCGATGACATATATTGGATTTTAATTTGGATTCATTTTGACCCAAAAGAATAAAAACCGGAAAAAATTTGGATCAAAAATCGAAATTTCCAGTTTTTCCAAATATATACATTTTCCAGTGGTTTTAAGTAAAAGTATTGTAAAAAGAAAGTATTTGAGATTTTAAAATTTTACTTATCAATCCGTTTTTCGATCTGACATTTCGTTTTCGAGTAATTGAGTACCAAAGAGGGGTCCTGCAAATGGCATCTTTCAACCTAAAATAATTCAGAAAATTACTTTCCATTTTTCGGTTTTTACCAGTTGCAGTAGGATTCTGAAGCTCCGGGTCCTCTACAACCTTCGAAAATTTAAATAGATTTACTTTACTTTTGCGACCTGTACCCGATTTGAACGGAAATCGCGAAAATTTCGACTTTGACGTTTAATAGCTCCGAAACGATACATCCTGTATAACTCAATTTTTTACCGAAGCTAGTTGCACAATAAGTTATTTTTGCTAATCTCCTGACGTCATTGTTCACTTCCTGACGTCACTTTTCACTGAGGACAAATGGCTGCTTTTTAAAATGTAATAAATCATACCAGAAAGTATAAAAAAAATTCTAGTTGAATTGTCCTAGTAATTTTCTATAAAATATATTTTTTGGGTTTGTAATAACTTCCTTAAACGATTTATATAATAAAAGACAATCATGCACATTCCTCATTTCTACCCCAATGGATCTCTAAAAGTTGATCAAACCAGAACTTGACATCTTTATTTACCATCTGACGAAATCCCTATATTATTACTCATGGATTTATTAGGACTGGATACGGGATGAGTTCGCATTCTTTGAAGCCAAAACAAACCATTCTAAACGACACTGTAAACACAATTTGTAAGCATTGGCACATCTTATTTTACCTTGTATTTTTGTACAAAAAATACGTTAGAAGCATCACAAGATTTACTAAAAGTAATAAAAGCCCTAAATTATTTTATTTTTCTGCTAAATAATAATAAATTTAAGTTAAAAAGGTTTTATTATTTATAGGTTATGTTATTTCTAAAGGTGTTTATTTAAAGTCGCTCCGAGTCATTTATAAATCTATACGTCGCACTTTTTCTTTTCTAGTTCATTAGACAAAGACGTACGTGTAACCGAGTGTTCAGACCGAGGTTCAGCCGTGTTCCTAAACAACCATAACAGACAGCAACACTTCTGAGCTCCAACACTCCAATGCTATTTTATCTCTTTCTACTACCATTCTTGATTCAATTACGTAGTGATTCGTAGTCTTGTCTATGTTCGTAGTTCGTAAACTGCTCCCCCAAGAGAATAACAAACAACAAAATTATATAAGGATTCACGTTCGATACGCTCACAGTATACAGATATCGAATCCTTATTATAATAAATCCATGTTATTACTGCTCTATAGAGTTCGACACTCTACCGTCGATCCAAAAAGTGATGAAATATTTTAGGGCACAGCAAAATTTATAACCTAAAATAAATTTTGCGGTTTAAAAGTGACAGCTGGGTCCGGTATTTGCATGAAGTAATTAAAAACGTGCGTTAATTTTGACGGTTTTATAAAGGAAATTAATGGAGAAATTAATAAAATGGATGTTGAAGTAGATCCTTAGATCGAGGGCCTTTTCACTTACAAGCTTGCGGTAGATAAAAGTACGTTTTTGATAAATGATGTTGGGAAGTGTCAAATCAATATACTACCAAATTTTATTTACAAGTTTTCTGGAAGTACCTAAAAAGCATACTACTACCATAGGGTTGCCATACGTCCCGGTACACCGGGACTTGTCACCTGCTTCAAGGGCTTTGTCCCGGTGTCCCAGTTTGTTATTCAAATGTCCCGGTCTGTAGCAACCAGCTATTTAACTTAATATAACGTAAGATGGAAGGTGGATTTCTTCCTCGACCGAGGTGGTACCACCCCACACATCCTCTTAAAGGGCTGGTGAAGTCCGTACGGATGATTCCAGCTCTGGATGTGTGAGTCGGATTTCCCCAGTACACCCACGGTACATAGTACTTAGACTTCGGTCTTTGTGGGCTGTCAGAACATAAAAAAAGATAAAAAAAAACGTCCTGCCGTGGAATCAATCGCGTACGTCTTGAAATATTATTACTCCTAAAAGATAACATAGCTAAAAGGCTATGGGAATGAAAAATAAAAGTGTCAAGTTCTGAAGTTTTTATTTTTAAGAAAATTACATTAATGTCATTGTTATTGCATAATACAGAATTTAAAAAAACATATACAACAAAGAATCTTAAAATTATAAATTTAAACTAAATGAGAGACATGTCCACCTTCGACTTCTAAACATATTCTCATTGTTCTTTTTACAGAATCAAAAACATTGGTGAGCACTTAAGGGGGAGTTGTTAATCTCCTGAAATTTATTTGTAATTCTAGCCCATAGTTTTTCTAAATTTTCACAAGGGGTTTTGACAATCGAGTTTTCTAATGCGTTGCCATAAAAAAAAGTCGTACGGTGTGAGACCGCAGGACCTTGGTGGCCACCTAACTGGCATATTACGATTAATGATTGATTCGGTTTTCGAAAAATTCCCAAAAAATTTTAAATTATCAAGAGTTACGGAAATTGGTGGGCCGTCCTGCTGGAAGTAGCCTTGTTGCATCTCTTCATCGTCTAATGCGTTTACAAAATTTTCTAAAATTTCATTATGGTATAGCGCTGAATTGACAGTCCCTTCAACAAATTGGTCCAATTAACCTTCTTTTCCTACTTCACACGCCAACTTTCTGTGAATGCAGAGGCTTCTCTATAAAGAAATGTCGATTTTCAGAACTCCACATTCCCATTTGTTGATAATTTACATAACCAGAGAGTTAAAACCATGCTTCGTCAGTAAAAAAGGTTTTTTCAAATACGTTTTCCTTATTATGCAAATTACCCATAAACCACTCTGAAAATTGCATTCGCTGCGGCTTATCGTTTGGTAACAATTCTTGGACTGACCTTACACGATCATAAAAGCTTTTTGTTCTGCCGTGATTACCGTATTTAATTGGATTTTTTTTTGGATCTTACGTGATGTGTCCATAGTGTAAATACGTATAAAATGTGGATGTGCAGTGGTATTCTTGCATATTGGCACAATACAATATTTATAGGGCGATTGTTACAAAATGTCATTATTTAATAAAAATAATTACATACAAATTACACTATAATTATAAAACGAACTCTACGCAAACAACAGCCGGCTTACTACTGACTAATCGATTTTTTTAACGTTTTTTTTCTGTATTAAAAATACTAAATTGTAAATATTTAAAATATCAGGGCTGTTTTTTTGTTAAAATTATTGCACGTTTAAATTGACCTGGCTTTTCAAGATTCTTAAAATGCACTTAGACAAATAAACATGCGGTGTTGCCACATTTAAAAAAAAGTCGTTTTCTAATAATGAACTGAACATGTCGTTAAAAAGTAACCGCTAATTAGAATTCAGTTCAAGTGTTGATTACTAAACATATTTCTAAAGAAAGATGCACATTCAATTTGCACTAAAAACCCCTTGACACTAATTTGCCGTTGAATTTGATGAATTTAAATACTTCTGCCGGTACTTAGGCAGTACTCGGCGGCAGACGGTTCTTTCTCACACATTTGCGGGCGCAAAAATTCCGTTTTCTCAATTTGGGTTGGGAAAAATGAATTTTATCTTGGGTATAGAGTCATTTTATAACCATATTATGGGAGCAAGGTTAATTTATAGTGATTGGTTAGCGTGGCAAAGCAGTGGCGTACATAAAAAACTTCTGGTAAACCAATTTGTTTCCCGTCGCCGTCATGACCTGGGCTTGGAAGCGCTTTCCGCAATGACCTCAGCTCGCCTATTACGACTTCATGTAGGTTGTTATTGACCCCGCTTACAGGCAACCGCACGCGTTACGCGAGAAACCGGGAAAATTCAATAGCCAGGGCACCGATCTTTCTGCCGCCTTCCCCAAGTTGTAGTTTGTTCGGACAAGTCGAAGCAGAACTTCTACAGGCGATTTTAACAGTGACCTGCAAACCTGCGCCACTGATTTTATGACCCAATGCGGCGTTTTCAATTTGCCATTAAACTTAATATCGTAGAATTAATAAAAACTGAGATAGTGAATGTGATAATTAATGTAATCCTGCTATGTACAGGATACATCAAAACTGTTAGAGATACTGTGGAAAAGCAGACGCGGACATCGTACTTTTATATCACAATCTAAGTAACTGGACCGATACAAACTACAAGAAATGCCCAGAGATCATTTTTTTTTCTAAAATGCCCCTGCGAATTTCACTTAATTTTTAATACAGACGTAAATGTAACTTCAGTTCTTCATAGCTACAATAATTTTGATCCCAAGAAAAGACGCATTCAAGTTTCCATGCCAACTGGACGGACCCTCAGATGACCTCTCAACTCCAGACGCCGGCAACCCCGCCAATTGGGCTCATTTCATGCACGGTTGCCGATGTGACGGTTTCTGAAAGTGAAAAGATCAAAAGGCATTTGGCGTTTGGGATTGAGAATAGAAGGATATGTCAGTGGTGTGTGTATGGGCGGGGAAAGTAATTTGTATTTGACTATTTCTCTCATATTTTTTACAGCCAATCAAAATGTAGCATTAATAGAGTTTTGCCTGTATTTCATCGTAAAATTTTTCCGGCATTTTAAGCCAATGAGAGCTTTTAAACAAAAAAAAACATGTCTCTAGGTGTAAACAGTATTGCAAAATGGACAAAGATCTCGGCGGAGAAGATTGGCCGCTGTGTCGGCACTTGAGAAGAAGGAGTTGGGGAACAGCAGCTGGTAAAGCTGACGGGACATGCAAATGCTCAGTCCATCAAACCCTACCTCAAACGATTTTCAGCAGCAGCTAAAACGGGGAGAGCATTGCCCCCCTTCAGAAGGCAGTATTTTTGCTTACCTATTCGATTTAGGTGCTTCCAGAAAAATGTAAGCCCGTGGAGGCCTTGTAGAGTTACCACCAAAGAGAACTCTTCCGGTCCCCCTTAAGAAGCATTTCTGTCTACGCCCATGTCTACTCAACAATATTTACCCCAATAGCTATAAAATTGTACGAGTTTATAAAACCAAAACCACAAAAATTTACGGAATTCAAAAAATTTCCCAGAAATTCAACCCAATCTCAAGAAACAGTGTAGTACGATGTTTTACACCGCCTTGCCCGATCGGTTCTTCCGATAACCATCTTGCCGAAAGCTTTGTCTTTCTTTTATAATTAACAGTATGACAGTCCGAAAGTGTCACGACAAAGATCGATCGCTTGTGGTTAGATTAAACTGATTTTAGGGATGGAATTTTTGTCATTTTTTGTGCTTCGACAGGTCGTATTAGGTCGGGTAACGTGCATTCGGGAGATGTTTATCATCATCATCTGTAGAAAAGTATGTGTATAAAAATGACAGCCTTTCTTATAAATTTTTCAAAATAACTTTCGTTTTTAATCGTTGGTAAGACAACCGCGTCATTTCTCGCAATGGTGATATTCAGTGGCCTGCAAGATTATGCGATCTAACCCCCTGCGATTTTTTTTGGGGCTTCCTCCTGTGACGTCAAAAGTGTTACAATAAGTACAAGGCGAATTCCACTATTGTAGAGTCAACGAAAAACCAATAAAAATGGCATTTAATGCGTAACTCATCCAATGAAATAGCCCTGCACTTAATGTAGAATGTTCCTAAAATCTTATTCATGTATATTTCAAGCCGAAATCGGTCCAGGAACCTTCCAATCTTGTAACAAAAACTAGCAATTTTGTGAAATTTTGACACATCATATCTTAATAATTTCGAATAAATAAACTGCAATTATTTGTTTTCATGGCAATTTTCGAAAATTCAAAATTTTTTAAATTTTGCATGTCCCGATGCAAATAAACCTATTTATTTATAACTTTAACGAAAAAATAAGGGATTTAAATTAGTGGGAGATATCTTAGAAAATTAACGGATAAAATAAACTCAAAAATACTCACTAAATAAGGAAAATAGTGTGGAATAATGTCGGTTAAAAATAGGATTTGTCCGAGAAATCAAGAAAATTCGATTTTTACTCCTTAAATACGCTCCTGGATGACCCATTCGGTATTCATTTTAAAGTGTGATTATCCCTTTATAAAATAGTGTTGAAAAATTGGGAAAAAATATATGGGAAAAAATGCCGAGGGAAAAAAATTAAAAAGTCGAAATTTAATCGACGATTGCTCTCTTCAACGTATTTCGACGAGCTCTTTCCGATGACGTATATGGGATTTTAATTTGGACCATTTTGACTCCACAAAAAATTAAAAACCCTGAAATATTTGGGTCAAAAATCGAAATTTCCAGTTTTTTCCAAATATATCCATTTTCCAGTGATTTTAGGTTTAGGTAAATTTCAAAAAAGACAGTATTTGAGATTTGCAAGTTTCACTTATGAATCCGTTTTTCGATACGACGTTTTGTTTTCGAGTTATTAGGTACCAAAGAGGGGTCTGCAAATGGCATTTTTCGACCTAAAAAAATTCAAAAGAATTACTTGCCATTTTTCGATCCTCGCCAGTTTCAATGGAGTTCTAAAGCTCCAGGTCCTGTACAACCCCCGAAAATTTACATCGATTTAATTCACTTTTGCGACCTGTACCCGATTTCAACGGAAATCGCGGAAATTTCGAATTTGACATTTAATAGCTCCGAAACGAAACATCCTGTATAAATGAATTTTTTACCGAAGCTAGTTAAACTATTCCTCTATTAACCCAGAAAATTCGATTTCTCCCCCTTTGACTGTTTCCGAGAAAAACAAAAATTAAAGCATCACTTCAGTCAATTAAATAATATATGGTAAAGCAGGTCAATTATTGTTTAATGTACAATTAATTATATTATTGGTCCAAATATTTAACTTTTATTGCTTAAACCTAACTTATTTTATAAATCTTAACTTGTATTCAAAGAATGAAAACGCCTTCATTAAAAAAACTATTATTGGTGATAAAATAATGTTTGTTCTGTGTGTGCAAGAGCTAAAAACGATTGTACTAAAATATTTTTGTGTTGTCTTCATCAATAACTATTATTTTAAAGAATACGACCCCAATAGATCTAAATTTATCTATATCGTTTTCCCTAAACCCCTTATTTGTCATCCCTAGACCAAAACTAAGTCTACCCTAAGCGTTTCGAGTACACAGCGATACACACTCTATTATGTAACATTATTCTCAACCCTATACAGTCACAAACTCACCCTTAATCGCTGGATACTTTTGTTAAGTACTGTGCCACGCGACATAAAGGAAGTATTAAAATTTGACAGGACTTGACAATTTATCATTGCACAATAGTCACTTCCGGACGTTGAAATTCGAAAAGTCCATAATAAAAAATGGGAATGTTATGGAATACTCGTAAGTGAGATAGATATGATTCTTTACATAAACTAGCTTCCGCCCGCGACCTCGTCCGCATGATGTAGGTGATATACTTTCAAGCTGACATTTAGTTAAATTCTGTCATCTAAATCTCTCTTAATAAGAGATAAATGCAATTTTATTAAACGCCTTACTGCTTAAGCTTTTCCAAACAGATAATTGCAAATAATTTAACACCCTGTATCTTTGAAACAAAGCATTTGCGGACCCATGTTCCTATCAATTTGTTGCCTTAGTTTCTTTCAAAGAACCACCCTTCAAGCGATGGCACATGTTTTTTAAACACCCAGTATATTAAAAATGCGAAAATCCGTCAATGTTGATAATTCTTCTGTATCGATTTTCTCATTTTCTCGTCCAGTGAGCAATTTGAGAAGAGAAATGATCCTGGACTGGTCAGATGGGGAGAGAATTGCATAGACAGTTTAGATTTCGTATCACAAAAGCCCTTATAATGCCTCGTGTATAAACGAGGCCTACTATAGATGTTATAGCGGCCGATACATGCGAGAGTTGTTATGCATGTATTTTTAGTATTTCGGTGCCAAACGCGGCAAATGGGCGACCGAGGTTTGCTCAGGTGAAGTGGGGGGGCTGTTAGCACGGAACATTAATTGTGTAAGTATAGCTTACACTTGACTGAATTTTTTATTAATATTTATTCTGATTCTATGTCAATTTTTGGAAAATATTTTTTGAAAAAAACATTTTTTCGGAAAAAATACTTTTTTAAAGCCGTAATTTTTGGGGTTATATAGTACTGACTGTTTTTTTATATTATGTAGAGTAGGTAGGTATCAGATTTTAAGGGTTTAAAAAAATGTCGATGAAAAAGGCAAAAAGGGCCTGAACAAACCTAAACCTATCCGA
Source organism: Philopedon plagiatum (assembly GCA_963971165.1). NCBI lineage: Eukaryota > Metazoa > Arthropoda > Insecta > Coleoptera > Curculionidae > Philopedon > Philopedon plagiatum. The sequence goes on from OZ020193.1 coordinate 112,886,182, forward strand.
TCAAATTCAAAAAAGGCAAATCCGTTCAGGCTTGCTCACGTTACCTAATTAATAACATGAAAAATGTCCTTATCGATACTAGTGTCGATTCTCAAATACTCGATAATACCACCTGTCCACTGCCCTATTAAACATCGCATAGTGGCCTGTTCGAGCGATAAAACAACCGAACATCGAATCTGATGGTCGTTTTGTTTTTTAGATGACGGCGGCCGACGATCACTGCGATGGCTTTTATAAATATCATGTCCAACAAGTTATTGGATACCAATTAAAAACTATGAAACAGATATCGCGTAATTGACAGACGTCGATGAGGAATTTCGTGTTTGAAGGGGCCCGAAACGGCTTCGTTGAGGCCGTAGTTCTTGTCTGCTCACTCACTAATACTTGTCAAGACCTAACTGATCAGCTAGAGAATCTCAATTTAAACCAGTAGTAAAAAAATCCTTTTAGTGAATGCACCATGTGGCATGTTTAAGTCGGTAAGCGATATAGGGTATGCATGCATACGTTAACTGGCCAGATATAGAGTGACAGACGACTCTGACTCTTCTATCACTCCCAACATCCCCATAAACAAAGCCCTATCGCCGGTAAATAGAGCCTCACAATTAAAAATACCAAGTAGGCCTTAAATGGGCGCCATTTAAAACGAAATATCTTCAATTGTTTCGCCGTCGGCGATTTATTGGCTACAACTGAGTGACAATTGCGGGGAGAATGTCCGGAAACGTCGAGGACAGCCATAATAAAAAACAAGTGACAACCATTCGGCGCGTCCGTCGATTGTCATTTGTTTATTGCATTGGTCGCCGATTGTTGCAAGGCCTACTGGCTGACGGATTGATAGGCTTGAAAGCGGTATCGACAGAGGCGGATGATCTTTTTTACTTAAACTGGAATGAATTAAGATATAATCAGTTTTTAGGTATTTTTCGTCCAGAATAAGGGATTAATAATTCAACAACGTTGTGGCTTGACATCTAAATAATAAAAGCTTGTTTTTATAAAGTGTTTTTACAAGATTTTATTTAATGTCATTTCTCATTAACAAAGATGATTTTGCGCTGCCCCATTGGTTTCAAAAGTAAGTAAAATAGTGCTAATTTCCACGGACGCCACTGATTGCCTTTGATGCAGCCCGCTCACTATGTTAAACAAACCGTGTTAATACTAAATCCCAATTAAAATGCGGTGTACAAGCAAGGTGTTGTTCATACATTACCAAGAACATGCTGCCGAGTCCAACGATTGCTCTCTTTCGACTCTTTCGACTCATTCTCGTCGTCGCTGGTCATCCGTCACTGTCACCGTCTGATCTTCAGGTCTTGTCAAGTCTTGTCGCTGGGTTATTTTATGGTTACGCCTTGGGTTCGACCTAACTTGAGGTTTAGAAAGATTTTTTCTTGGTTTGTAACAGTATTTTGGTGGAAGTATGATTTTCTACGCGATAGAAACGCTCTTGCTTCAAGAGAATAGTATATTACGATACGTAGTCAGTATCTTTTACCGACTGAGAAAATTAGTAGCAAAACTAGGCTCGCAGGGCCGAATTTTGTAAAATTTAACCCCTAAGGGGGTGAAATAGGGGTTCAAAGCTTGTAATGGAGTAAAATTGTTATAACGCGGACGATGTCGTGGGCGAAAGCTAGTCGCTAAATATAAGAGTTCACCTACAAACTTAAATTTTAATAGTTAAGACAGCATTGCCTGTATGTGGATCCGGTGAGGTCATTAAAATTTCTGGGATGATTTATAAAAATATTTATTTTGCTTATGCAAATCAAAATACTGAAAAACTAGCCGCAAATTCTTCGAAAAACATACAAATTTTCAAGAAGAAGAATTCCTTTCACATACAGCTGGACAATGGGTCCTCATGCATCATCGAGAACTCTACAAGAAATTCAAAAACAACTTTCTAACGCACTAACAAGACAATTTATGTAATAGACCCCAGCTTTATCTGTGTACCTTTGGCCAAATCTCCGCAAGGCAAGATCGCCGTATTGCTGTAATCGATACTTTTGAAAAAGATCAACTGACCATCAATCGGGTCTGTAAGGCAGCCAGGTAATCTCGGCTTGTAATTGTTCGGCGATTTGACAATTATATTAGCTACCTGTATTGAACAGTTTAAATGTTTTTGGGGCTTTTATTCCAGTTAAAGAAAACGTAAAAAGTGGCGCCATATAATTGGCGGTTGTGCAGCAGCGTAAGAGTATGGATGGGAGAATAATTGTAACGGTACTTTTTCAAAAAGGTTGAGAGATATTTGAAAAATACCGATCACGCATAGTTGCCATTTAAGTTTGTGTTAAAATGCAGGTCATTTACTACTTACACAACAAAAAAAGATTTTTTTAGCATATAATTACCATACCATACAGATCCCGTTAGAGTCTAGAGCAATACATAATAAAATAACATAAGAAAATTAAATGATCTTTTCAAAACCCCACAATTTCTCACTGTCAGTCTGTTATGTAAACAGAATTCTTCACATCTGTCTAATTTCGATCTTTAATAGTGGGTTCCAGTATACGGTTCAGTTGCTAATGTCCGCATTTGGTACCTGCTTAAAAAAGAATGGTATATCATTTAGGAAAACAAACACCTTTTGTCTTTGGGAGGTAAAAAATGATTCTGGTGATCATAGAATGTGCTGAATCTGATTGGGTTCTATCTAAGACAGATGTTTAAAGACGACACAAGGATATTTGGACAGCAAATTTTGTGTTTGTTATTGATGATTGCCAATATTATGTTCAAAAGCGGTACTAACAAGAGTTAGTACTTGCACCAAAGTCACTCTACACTCAGAAATTCTTGTTTTAAGAAAACATTTATGGAGATTCCAAAAATATATGACTTATTAAGGTTTCTTTCTTTATTAGTCTCGATTCAAGAATGTTTTTTTATTTAATTCATTCTGTCTTCTCATCTAAAGCGAATTCCCACGATATACCCGATGGAAAATTTTCTGGAGAATTCTCCTTGTCTATTAATTTATTGCTTTAGAATTTTACGTTCTAACCCAATAAGGGCCGCGAAATCAAATAAAAAGAGAGTTGTAAATCTGACTAAGGGAAAATTGGGGCGCAAAACTAACTTCGGTTAAGCCACTTAGCAGGATTCCGTGGATTTAATTCCAACCCCAACATTAGCGCGCCAGTTCGTAACCGTGCCAGATTTTATGCGGAGGGAGAAGGTGGTTTTCGCCAGTGACCAACGATAAATATAGCTAAAAACAGGTTAGAAAACGCAAAACGTACTGAATACGTAGGTACTGTTTTATAAAATTTAGGAAAACACTGCATTATTATTACACCCCTGTAACGGATGAGTCAACGATTGCGCGGAGTCATTTTATGCCTTGAAGATAACATTTGTATGGTTGGATGTTCGGCACATTTTAAAAGGATTTTGAATTATACAGGGTGCGTTCAAAAAGTAGGGTGTCACAAAGTTAGATTTTTTTAATGGGACACCCTGTATTTGAATGGATTTTTGAATTCTACGTGTAATTTCATAACTTCTTCACTAGTGGTTTAATGTACGAAAAAGTCATAATTTTCAAGATAATTCGACTTGTAATGAAAATTTAGCATTTGAAAGCATCTTTTTGTTGTGAAAATACTACTTAAATTTTGCCTCCGAGCAGAGACTATAAATAATATAAACAGACACTCGAATACACCGAAGAGCCGGTCTCCCATGAGACATTTGGTGGGTTTACTGGTTTAAAAGTTTGTTTGTCCACCATTATATATACATGTAGATATATAGTATACATATTTATATAATGGTAGACAAACAAACTTTTAAACCATAAACCAGTAAACCCACCAAATGTCTCAAGGGAGACCCGCTTTTCGTTGCACGGCAATGTTCGTCTAGGAGTCTAGGTATTATTTAGTCTACGTATATGCTCCAAGCATGTATCCTGAGTAAATTAAGTCAGTATCTACATTACTCTTATTACAACTTGTCAAAAAACCCTCCATTGCAAGAAAAAACAGAAATACAACCAGAAAAATCCGTAAGGGGTCGTCCATAAACTACGTAAAGCTGTTGAGGGGGGAAGGGTTGACCACTAATGTCTACATGGCGTTACAGTGGGAGGGTAAGTAAGGGCTAAGTATTGTCACGTAACACTCTTTTCGCTCTAAAAGTATTTGAATTTTGGAAATTTCATTCATATTTAATGTGAAAAGTTACGGTGGGAGGGAGGGTTAAGCTGAATATCTACAATCATCGAGGGGGGAGGGTAAAAAAATGCGAAAAATAACATTACGTGGTTTATGGACGATCCCAAGTTAAAATATGCAAAATTTTTAACGTTTACGAAAAATTTCAGATAAATTATAAGAAATTAAATCCATATTTTTATAAAATTAAAGTATAATGTTAAAAACAATGCATTCTTAATGTATAAAAATGCCCTTGGTACACCCCTGTTTCCAGTAAAAATACTATTTAATATTGAAACAGGCCCAAAAAACCGTCACCATCCGCCGCTGGTGGAAACAGTCCCCTCCACCATCAAAAAAACCTGGAAAACGAGCGGTCTGTGCAAGCAAACGAGATTTAACAGTATAATTAGATGCAAAATGATCCAGAAACCGTTGTAGATCCGCTGTCGAGTCAAATTGGATCGCATCCAGGACCGGCAAAACCATGTCGGAATTTTAAATTGACTAGAATTTGCGTATACCGTGTCTTCATTAGAGCACACTACGATCCGGACGGGAAAATTCGTGGAAAATTCGTTTCCCGTAGTGGAAAGCGTAAAGGAAAGTGTAGCTTCAAATGTCAATAAAAAAAAGTTCAGCGTCGCCTTGATTTTTATACAGTGAGAACGTAAAGATTGGAATAAATTCGTTTAATATGCAGGCATTTTTTATTATTAACACCATGGATTTATTATAATAAGGATTCGATATCTGTATTCTGTGAGCGTATCGAACGTGAAGCCTTATATTTTGTTGTTTGTTATTCTCTTGGGGGAGCAGTTTACGAACAACTACGAACATAGACAAGACTACGAATTCCTACGTAATTGAATCAAGAATGGTAGCAGAAAGAGATAAAATAGCATTGGAGTGTTGGAGCTCAGAAGTGTTGCTGTCTGTTATGGTTGTTTAGGAACACGGCTGAACCTCGGTCTGAACACTCGGTTACCCGTACGTCTTTGTCTAATGAACTAGAAAAGAAAAAGTGCGACGTATAGATTTATATAGATTTATAAATGACTCGGAGCGACTTTAAATAAACACCTTTAGAAATAACATAACCTATAAATAATAAACCCTTTTTAACTTAAATTTATTATTATTTAGCAGAAAAATAAAATGTTTTAGGGCTTTTATTACTTTTAGTAAATCTTGTGATGCTTCTAACGTATTTTTTGTACAAAAATACAAGGTAAAATAAGATGTGGCCAATGTTTACAAATTGTGTTTACAGTGTCGTTTAGAATGGTTTGTTTTGGCTTCAGAGAATGTGAACTCATCCCGTATCCAGTCCTAATAAATCCATGATTAACACGCTTTTATTAACTTAACCTGTAACTTCTTAACATTGTAAGCAAATCTTACAACTCACTTTTCACCCATTTCTAATTGTCGAATCGATTTGAAACTTTGCAAACTTATGTAATTCCGATGACATTACAATAATATGTTTTTGTCATAACAAAAAATATACAGCGTCTTCGAAATGAAAAAATTTTAATTATTGATTACGAAAAAAAAGTGTCTCTTTATAAAAAGTTCTGCATCGTGAGAAAATAGCATTGCCATTCAAAAATTTGATCTAGTACATACAGGGTGGCTCAAAAATGTAAAAGTCCTAATCCACGCGAAGCTAAAAAGACGTAAAATCGTTATTTAAAGGTAAACTGCCACTGCAAATGTATTAGAGTTTTTTTATGATACAGAATTAGGTTTGGAACATACAGGAGGTCAGAAAAATAAAATTAAGGACTATTGAGATAACGCCATTGACGGAGTCTTTTTCAATTTACGAAAAAATTAAAATTTTCCAAAAGCAAAATCACGACCCCTGTAAAAATGCCCAAGTCATGCACTTTTTCTACTTCTAAATATCATCAAATCATGACTCTTCAGCTTCAGGCGATCTCGTTCAAACCAAATATTAAATGGTTAGTCTTCATTACGTTTAAAATAGCATTAAAATAATTTACGACAAAAAATCGACGACATTAATGATTATAAATGATTTACCCATAGTTTTAAACATTTCATTCCCACTGTTCTCTCCAGACTTGAGGCATCTTGACCGGCCAAATCGGCCTGTTATCTCGTTTAGAAGATCGGCGGTCCGATGGCATTTTTCGGCGGTGTCAAAGGCTCAGCGGAGATCAGCAGACGCCACCACCGAAGAGGCGCCGGCAAGGTGGCAGATTGTTTGCACCAGCTTATTATCCATACTTCTATAACGATATTGTAACTAAAAAAAAGTTAAATCAAAATAAATGGTCTATTTGTCATTTGGATTTATAACAAATTGGATCTTTGATAAAACTATAATAATTTATATATTTTTGGAATCTCCAGAACATTTGCTGTCGTATAAAGCAATGTTCGGGGAAATTGGCTTCAGATTAGAAGACAGAGTTCATTAAATAAAACTTTCTTGAAACGGTATTAATTAAAAATTCATTTGTTACATTTTTTCAATTTTTATAAATTTCTGGACCGAATCTTTAAAGAAACCCTAATAAGTTATATATTTTTGCAATCGCCAGAACATTTGCCATCAGGTAAAGTAACATTCGCAGGAATTCGCTTTAGATTAGAAGATAGAGAGCAAATAAGATAAAAATTTCTTGAAACGAGAACAGAAAATTAGCCTATTTACCATTTGGATCTATGAAAGTACTGTTCAGCTACAAGAACCCCGAAAATCATACTTCTCTCGCTCATTCATAGCTATAGGGTCACCAGTTTACGTAGAAAATTACCTGCCGAGGTTTTCCTTTCCCTCCATAACCGCCAATTCCGTATCGTAGATAACATTTTTCTTCTCTTGAGACTGAGACTGTGGATTTAATGCTGGTGCAGTTAATCTTCTATCAACTGAAAGCTCTCTATCTTCGCTTGTAGCGCCATGCGGTCGTTCATGCAAGCTGCACTCGCAACATGTGCAAGGAAACGCTTAAAGGAAATCGCGGTCGCTCAAACTAATTCCTTTAATTGCTAATTATGTCATGTCTCTTAATGCTTTGCAGTGTTTTCGCTTTCATCTTACTCGTTTTTGTAGAGAAACTTTGAAAAACACCGGCACAAGCACGCACTCGTAAGCGTTCGCGATGAATTGAAGCTTAGAATGTAAAGTAAAAGTTGTTTTAATTAGTTTTACGTTTGGTTATGTTTATTAGGTGATTCTATCTATATTCTAAGTTGTTTTTCTACGTTCAAGTGCTCTGCAATCGCTGTAATAGATCATGTCAATGTAACTCCTGTTTACTGTCAAAAACGTATTCTCCTATTCGCTTGGGAGCATTTAGGTGACATGAATGACAAGCGCTGTCAGTTGTGACATTTTAGTGTCAGGCTACGGCTCTAAATTCAGTTTTTATAAATAGAATATTTGATGAAACTTCAATAAGTTATATATTTTTGGCATCTCCAGAAAATTTGCTATCGGGCAAAGCAATATTCGCGAAAATTCGCTTTAGATTAGAAGATACAGTTGATGAAATAAATCTTTTCTGAAATGAGGTTCATAAAAATTTAATCGGGAATTTCTGATGGCAGACCATTCTTGTCAAGCCTCGAAATCACGTGATCTACCGAAGTAGTTTTAAACACTGTATTTCCATCATATATCGCACGCCACCGCCGCAAATATAAGCAAAAATTAATTCACTCCATTGTGAGGCAAAAATAAAAGAAGACAGAGAAAAAACACCGGAAGCGACAGCATCGCACGAGTCGCATCTCAACCGGAAGTGCAGATTCGTCACAGCGGTGGCGAATGTAATTGTCGCAGCAGCGAGAGAGGGAGCCACCCTTCAAGTGACAAATTTTTATGGCTCTGGTGCTCCCGAACCAGAAAACACATACATTTCTGGATGTAGCGGATAATGTAGGGTTTTGTTAAGGGATACGGGGGTTGGTTAGAACGTAATATCGAAACATATATACATTTTCTGGAGATTTTAAAAATAGATTACTTGTTAAGGTTTCATAGATCCGAAAGTCGTAAAGTAGTTCTTATTAATCATCAGTATGTGCTGTATTATGCCGAATTTCCGCGACTATTGCTTGGGTTTGCTTTTGGAGATTCAAAAAATAAATCACTTGTTGAGGTTTAGTTACAAATTCTGTCCAGAAATTCATGAAAACTGAATCAAGGTGGAAAACTTAACGTTCAGATTCACTAAGAAAGTTAAGATTTAGTACTGGTTTAAATTAAGATCTTATAGTTGATCAGTTATGTTTTGGCAGGTTTTTGTCCTGTCATTGTTAATAAGTCGTCATTAAAAACATGAATTATTCTGATATTTCAGCTATTTACTTGGTTTCCAACTGATTTTCATCTTGGAACGAGTTGCTGTAATGAATTTAGTTCTATTATTAGTACGTACTAAAATTGTCCTTTTCTTGATAAATTTGCGATAAAGCTCAGAAATAAGTTCATAATATAAAACGTAGTTGTCTTATTCTTACACTTGTCACTTTAAAACTTTTGGTTGTCAAATTAGACCGGACTAGCGTTGGAGAATCTGGCTGAACCTTTGCATGTTTATATTAATATATGAGATTGCATTAAGTACTTAGGTGCATTATTTCTAAGCATATTATGCTACAATTTTAAATAATACCTTTTTTTGCCACTCAGAACAGTACTATCATAATAAATTCGAGGAAATCCACCAAAACTTCAACAATTTTGTACTTATTTTCTCTCGTCCCCCGTATGTTTCCCTAAATTACCCGCAAATGTATCCCATTCAGAAAAAACCAGTTAGGGCGACGAAAATCACGGATATGACTTGCAAAAAACACAAGTTAATGTACCGAAACCGTAGCTAATTGTTATTGGTTGTTAAAGCCACGTGACCTGAGATGACACCACGAGTGAATATACGAAATTAATGGGAAAATTAGGGCTTCGAAAATTATTAATAGACGTCACGGATTTCGTATTCATGGGAAGTAGATGATTTTATATAAAGGGATGCACGGAAAAAGCATTATTTTATATTTATATTAGGGCTGTCCAAGACAAAAAATTATTAAGTCTTATTCGGCAGCAAGAAATTTCTTCATTACCAAATCTCCGGCACACATTTAAAAGCCCCGAAACCAACCTTCTCCTACCTGTTACAAGATGAGACAAATCAGATAGAAACATGCACAGGTCTCGAAAAGAATTAAAAAAAAGGTATAAAAGATACCATTTCCAATTGTTTTACACGGCCCATCAAAGTGTCCACCGAAACGTAAAATTTTAATCTTTGGTGTTTTTAAATCACTTTTTGGGACCTTAAGAGAGATGATACACCCTGATAGGCTTAAAGATATCGGTATAATTTTATATGAACCATTGGCTGTTTGAGAAATTAGTAATGGGATTGGATTCGATGGTTTGTGAAATATTTTGTTTATTCGTTTTTACTTTCTTTTTGGTATGGAGGGGAAGTGCATTGAGAACACTGTAATTGTCGGCAAAAATAGTGTTTTCTGCTTCTTCGTGGATCCTGTTCCACTTTTTTCACCCCCCGGGGGAGGGGGTCACCCGGCTCAGAATTAAAAATGGTCCGTTCCGAGTTAATACCGTGATCGAAGACATTTTCACATTCTCAGTATTTTTTTTCTCAAAAACGGCCAGTGGCGAAACGTTTAAACATTCTTAGGTAATAGAGAGATAGTGGGACTAGCTTCGGTAAAAAATTCAGTTATACAGGGTGTTTCGTTCAGGAGCTAGTAAACGTCAAAGTCGAAATTTCCGCGATTTCAATTGAATTCCGGTACAGGACGCAAAAGTGGTTCGTGAGTGATTCGATTAAAATTTGCAGAGGTTATAGAGAACCCAACTGACATTGGTGAGGATGGGATGGGTAAATGAGAAGTAATTGTTTTGAATTTTTTTAGTTCGAAAGATGCCATTTGCAGACTCATTTCAGTTGCTTAATACCTCGAAAACGAAATGTCAAATCGGAAAACGGATTGACACATCAAACTTAAGAATCTCAAATACTATCTTTTTGCAATACATCTTCCTATACCTAAAGCCACTGGAAAGTAAAAAGATTTGCGAAAAACTGAAAATTACGAATGTTGATACAAATTTGTAACGGTTTTTAATTTTTTAGGGGTAAAAATGAACTTAAATCAAATTTTCATATACATCATTGGAAAGGGCTTGTCGAAATACATGGTATTAATATTTTTCACAATCTTTATTCTCTATAGGAAGGGAGCAATCGACGATTAAATTTCCATTTCTTGATTTTTTTGTCCACGACACCTTTACATTTGACACACTGTTTATTTTCCCATCTAATTTCCTCAAATTTTTTCAGCGTAATCTAATAAAGGGATAATTAGACTTTAAAATAAATATCAAATAAGATATCCAGGAGCGTATTTAGTGGGTAAAAATTGATTTTAAAAAAAATTCAATCAAACTTGCCGTTAACAGGCTTTATTAAAGTGTGTAACAAAAATATGGAAACTCGAAATATCTTGTAAACCGTTCATTCGATTTTTATGAAATTTTGTACACTTTGGTTCCGCATTGTCAAGAACTTTTTTTTCAAATGGAACGCTCTATATTTTATTCGATTTTCGAATTCAGTTTAAAATTCTAAATACTTTTTATTGGGAACATTTTATCCTAAAGTTAACAGTTTTTGAGAAAATGATGGCCAAAAATCGTTATTTTATTGTCTTTTTTATCCCCCCTCGGGGGACGATTGGGCGATCTGCACCATAACAGGCCTAACAGCTGTTAGAGCTTTAAATAAACCAACAAACAAAATTATTTATGGCAGCAACAATTTAAACTCCCTTTATGTTTGTATACGACAGCGCCGCGTTATGTTCCCAGATATTTTATATAAATGACATATATGATATAGCAGTAGACGGTAATTGGGAGGCGCCATATTCACGGCATGGTGGAAAAGGAAGTTAAAAAATCGGGACCACCTTGGAACAATCTTTTAATATGCCTCTCAGTCATTATAAATTAATATAATTAAAAAATAACATCCATAATAAACTATGTGTTTAATAGATCGTTAAAAATCAAACGATCTGAGAAAAATCATTCCTATATTCCACTATATCCGACTAATATTCCTAATTAGATTATTTAATTCATTAAAAACAAACTAGCGACAAGTTCTCATTTCCTTTCGGTCGAACCAAAAAAAAATACTCGATTTTATTACCTTAAGGTAAACAGAGTGGTTCTTAACTTTTCAAACAGATTTTCGTACCACTTTCTTCAGCGTAATTTTTAGCAATATACACAGTCCTCCTTATAGCAACATTATACCAAATATGTGTAACAATTTCTTCTGTTTAAAAACAGCAGTAACGAAATCTTCCCGACTGTCCTTCGTCGCTTTCTTCTTTCCGCAGTTTCCCATGATTTATTCTGCAGCCGATCGTGCCGTCGAGAAGCGAATCGCGCGGCTCCGGTAACGAGATGTCCTGGTGGTCTGATCTTCATCTGTCTTCGCCGCGATGCTTCGTTGTTTCGAGTAAGGCTGCCGCGATTGTCTTCCAACGGTCATAAGTCATAGTGGGCCAAGGATCTTCCTTCCTTTTTTCTATTATAAATATTTTATGAGTTGGTATTTCGAATTGTGTTGAAAAATGTATCTTGGAATGTATTTTTGTTGTCTTTTATATTTCTAAAATGTGGTTTTCGGTATTAGATACCAAGGGTATCCCAAATAGGTACTGTGGAACAATTTTTTATTTCTAGCTTTAGTATCCTCCTGTAACCTAACTCCGGTATGTAATGATGTAATATATAATTTTTAGATTAAGTTGTTCAAAAATGGCGCCAATTTTAAATCTCGATCTACCTGTATTTTTGTTTTTATTTGTAAAATAAATATTTGCAATTATAAATCTTTTTAAAAGTCTATATCTTGTTTGTTATCTTCTTGTAGTATAGTGGTATTTACCATTCGCTTTTAGCACGCGATAGCTCATTATTACTGTGTTTGTTAAATAAATTTACACAACTGTGTGATATTTACCAAGATTGTTTGGTATTTTATTTGTTAAAATCGCACTTCCGACTTCTTCAGGAAACGCTACACGGTGTGGCATTTCGAACCTGATTACAATGTTGTCTTAAATAAACAGAGAAAGAATATCTGCGACATACTTTTCAAGATATGAACCAGGGATGTTCTTATAAACTAGGGCGCAGACCACCCAATCGGTCTCCAAGGAGCCTCGAAAGTCATCATTAAAAATTTCACATTTCTGTACGACACATTTAGCCCTTCTGTTAAAGATTTGGCATCTGACGAAAACGAATTCGGAAAATTAATTAAAAAAAAATATGAAAAAATTTTAGAAGATCCGTAATTCCCGAAATCCTAAACAACGATACAAAATTTTAATTTTCGAACGTACTCACTTCAAAGTATGGAAGGCGCCCCCTTCACAATCCTCTGTTATATTTTGCAACAACCCGTGAAGAACAAGAAACGAAGCGGACGGACCCAACTCGGCAAAAAATCGACGTGTCGGTAAAGGGAACAGACAGACGTACGGGCTTATCTGCGTCTGATGCAGCCGCTTTTTGCGACTTTTTCGGTAATTAAAGCATTTATTGTCGCTATTATGGGGATAAAATGGCGCCTGGCGCCTTCGGGGGGCGTCCTGCGACTTTGAAACTTGCAATTGCAGATGATTTAAAACACATAGAGATGCGTTTGTTACAGGCCGCTCGACGGAGCGATCTGTATAACCCCCTTCCCCTCCTGTTAGCGAGAAAATATACTGATATTGTCGGCATCGCTTCTGGCATTTTCACTTTCTCTATTATTTTTCTCGGAAACTGTACGAGTCGAAACGTTCAAACGATTTGGACTAATAGAGGGAAAGTGTGGCTAGCTTGGATAAAAAATTCAGTTATACAGGGTGTTTCGTTTCGGAGCTATTTAACGTTAGAGACGAAATTTCTGCGATTTCCGTTGAAATCGGATACAGATCGCAAAACTGGATAAATTCGATTTAAATTTCCGGAGGTTGTAGAGAACCCGAAGCTACAGAACCCTATTTATATAGGTGATGATCGGAAAATGGGAAGTAATTGTTTTGAATTTTTTTATGTCGAAAGATGCCATTTGGTACTTAATAAATCTAAAACGAAACGTCGTCTCGCGTCGGATCGAAAAACGGATTGACAGCTGAACTTTAGAAACTCAAATACATTTTTTGCAATACATCTTGCTATACCTAAAACCACTGGAAATTGGAAAATATGAGGAAAACTAAAAATTACGAATTTTAATCCCAATGTGCAACGGTTTTTCATTTTTTTGGGGTCAAAATGGACTTAAATCAAAGTTTCGTATACATCATCGGAAAGGGCTTGTCGAAATATGGAACATTCATATTTTTTATATTCTTCATTCTCTATAGGAAGGGAGCAATCGACGATTAAATTTCCGTTTCTTGATTTTTTTATTTTTTGACACCGGTACATTTGACACACTCTGTACCTTTTTCCATCTGATTTAATTTAATGATAGTTAGTAATAGATAGTAATTTTTATGATGGTTTTTGCCTTGGTACTCGTATTTAAGTCAGTAGTTGAATAGTTGATAGTTAATGGCGAATTTCTTTTATAGGTCCTTCAGGAATCAAGATTCTCTGAAAAAACCTCTGTATGATAATATGAAACAATGTCCTGCTAACGATTTTGTAACAAAACATGAATATATGGAAAACCACACACAGATAAAATTCATCCCTAAAATTTTCGTGGAAGAGTTGTATCTTAAAGAGGCGCAGCCACGGGGGGGAGAGGTTCAGATTGCCCTCCCCCTCAAAGGCCTAAAGATTTTTATTCTTTGTATTCAAATAAAGAGAAAAAGGAAATAAAAGTTTTTGTCTTTGTTGTCAACCGCCCCCACCCCCTCACAGAGCGTATTCCTGGCTCCGCCACTGGACGATGTCTTTAATAGATTATTACTAACTTCCGATCCACTATAATAAGCAGTATAAAACCGAAATCAAAAAAATCTACGAAACCATTTATTTGAGACATTACTACCTCTAGCCTGAATGTTGAAGGGCTTGGTGAAAAATAAGAAGAAAGTAGCATGCCTGAAACATCTAACGGATGAGGGAACGATGGGACGAATCTTGTTATTAAAGCCTGTTTTTATTTGTTACAAATACCTACAGAAAAAAACTTTTTCATTACAGATCGGAGAGAATTTGTAAAAAAAAGGTCGACCATTTTGGATTTTTATCTTCGCATAGTTGAATATTTTTCGTACATCACCCCCCCCCCCCCCCACCCCCACAACATAGTGCTTTCGATACACTCCTGGTTTTCTGTAAGTGTTACTAAAATCCCTGACTGCAAGGCAGTTTAGTACTGTTTTTTCAATAAATGTAATAATAAAATACACAACGACGATGGGACTTTAAGAAATTTCCTAAACGCCCGTCCAATATATTAGGACGTTCCCATTACGTAGATAAAATATGGGGGCGCAAATAATAAGGCCTTTTCTACACGAGAAAAATCCATTGAAATCCATTTGTATTTTTGGCCCGGACATGCGTTCCGGGGGTATCAACTTACAATAGGGCTGATTTCTTTTATTGCCGGTCGAAATGACGAGGCGCAGTGGGCCTGAATAAAAATTATATGGCCAAAAATATAATGAAGGGTGTCTCGATAGATACTTCCGATTAACTTTTTAAATCAATCCAACAATTTTACTTTGGTAGTGCTTGATTATTTTATCAAAAAGTAGATACATGGTTGTTTCTATGTTTTAAAAATAATATTCTTCAAATGCCCCCCTCGGTTGTTTCTACAACTAACCATTCTTTGCGTAAAATTATCAATAACATTTTGGCACAACAGCGGTTCAATTTTACCAATCACTTGACGAATGATTTGCTTCATCACTAATCGTCTGCGAATTGTTAGAATAGGCTTGGTCCTTGAGGAAGCTCTACCCAAAAAAAAATCGAAGGGGGTTAGATCGCACGATCTTGCAGGCTATTGAATATCACCAGTTGGAGAAATGATGCGGCCAGGAAAACGTGTCTGTAACAAATCCAGTTGCAATACTTTCCTCAAATTTTCGAATAGTATTGCGAATTGCGTTTTTATTTGGCACATGATTAAAAATTTCCCTTCAATATATATATATATATATATATATATATATATATATATATATATATATATATATATATATATATATATATATATATATATATATATATATATATATATACCCTCTATTTCTTCTTACAACAAGGCTGCTAGCGGACTAAGGATGGCGGTGATACAAAGACGCCACCCGGATACGACCCTGACTCAGGAGCAAGCTGACCTGATTCAGGCAAGACTGGTTGCGGTCTTGGACGAAACTCCCTCCGGGAGTGCGAGTCCACCGCAATTTGAAGGGAGTAGATACACGGGAGGCATTATCTGGATCACGTGTAACAATCCCTCAACCAAGACCTGGCTGCAACAAGCAGTTGCAACCATGGGAAACTTGTGGGAGGGGGCAGACTTGACAGTGGTTGAGTCTAAGGACCTCCCCAAAAGGCCCAAAGTCCTCGTCTGGATTCCAGAGGCAGTCGAGGTACAAACAGTCAGGACCCGGCTAGGACGACAAAATCCTGGCCTCAATACGGGAGACTGGCTGATGCTAAGCCGGAAGGTAGAAGGAAAGGGACAAACCTTGGCCTTCTCAATAGACGCGGCGTCGCTTGGATGCCTTGAACGAGCTCAATTCAAGGCATACTATGGACTTGGAAGGGTAACCTTCAGGGTTATAGCGAGCGTCGCGAACCAAAGTGAGGGTCGTGCAGGTTAACCTACACCACAGCAGGGCAGCCTCGGCAGTCCTGTGTAAGGTGATGGAGAACTGCGACATCGCCCTCATTCAAGAACCTTGGGTCAACCAAGGGACAATAAAAGGTCTCTCGGGAGTAGGTGGTGAATTGGTTTACAATAGAACCTCCGACAGACCGAGAACCTGCATTCTAATTAAAAAGAATATAAGGATGCTGCCACTGACTAATTTCTGTTTTAGGGACCTCGTGGCAGTAAGACTAACAACAACGGAGGGGGGTGGGCCGAGAAATATCACTATTGGATCGGCTTACTTCCCACACGATGACCCGGAAGCGCCACCACCCAGTGCTGTGGAGGAACTGGTGAGAGACTGCAGAGGAAGTGGATCGCAGCTGATCATCGGGTGTGATGCAAACGCACACCACAGCATCTGGGGCAGCACTGACACCAATCAAAGAGGTGAGTACATTTTTCAATTCCTAATGGCAAATAACTTAGACATTATGAATAGAGGTAATAATCCGACTTTTGTAACCGGGCAAAGGCAGGAGGTTTTAGATATAACTATATCAACGGCTTACGTCGGCAATTATATTAAAAACTGGCACGTGTCTGAGGAAGAGAGTTGTTCGGACCACAGACACATACGGTTCGAAATAACGTGTATAAAACGGGAAACTAACTCTTATCGCGACCCTCGCAGAACGAACTGGGGTAACTATCGGGTAGACCTAGAACGTAACCTGGGGGGGCTTAAAGATGTAATAAATAACGTGACGGATCTCGAACTGGTAGCGGATCAATTGACGGACGCCGCCATTTCTGCATTCGAAGCAAACTGTCCTCAAACCACATCAAATTCCTCCCGGAGGGTCCCCTGGTGGGGACCAGACCTGGAGGCCAAAAGAGGACAGGTAAGGAAGAACTGGAATCAGGCAAAACGATCAGGTAACTGGGAAGCATATAGGGCAACCCTTACTGAATACAACAAAGCGCTGAGGAAGGCCAAGAGAGCATCCTGGAGAAGGCACTGCGAGGCTATTGAAAGCACTCCAGAATGTGCCAGACTCGCAAAGATACTGTCAAAGGACACTCAGCCTGCAATCAACTCTCTTGTTACTGAGAATGGAGAGCAAACATTAACGGGGAAGGATACAATGACCGAACTGTTTCGGGTTCACTTCCCTGGGTCCAATATCATAAAGGCAACACCTGAAGCCTGGAGATTTGGAGGACCTAATGAAGCTCCCAACAGAGCTCATAGGGACAACTGGCAGGCTGCTAAGAAGGTGATATCCCCTGAAAAAATAAAATGGGCTATAAACTCATTTGAACCCTACAAATCTCCGGGTCCCGACGGAGTTTGTCCAGCGTTGCTACAGCAGGGATTAGACCTGCTTGTTAGCAAGCTTTGTCATATACTAAGAGCCAGTCTGGCCCTAGGCCACATACCGAGGATTTGGAGACTGACCAAAGTGGTATTCATACCGAAACATGGGCGTCCCAACTACTCGGTCGCCAAGGCATTCAGACCCATCAGTCTAATGTCCTTCATTTTAAAGACGCTAGAAAAACTGTTAGATAGGCATATAAGGGATGAAATAATGGGGGACGGACCATTCCATCAAGACCAGCATGCCTACAGAACAGGACGATCGACCGAATCAGCACTCCACCAGCTAGTTAGCAGAGTGGAGAACGCGATAGGTAACGGAGAAGTGCTTCTCGGAGCATTTCTGGACATTGAAGGAGCGTTTGACAACACATCCTTCACATCTATAACCAGAGCAATCAGGGGCATCGGGCTAGATGAGACCTGCTGCAGATGGGTAGAGAGTATGCTCAAAAGCCGGGTAATCTATACAGACCTACTCGGTGAAACTTTGGCAGCCCGGGTGGCAGGGGGATGCCCTCAGGGGGGGGTTCTTTCCCCCCTCCTCTGGAACCTGGTAATGGACGGGCTTCTAAAAGAACTAAGTCAAAGGGGTTATTCGATCCTGGGCTACGCAGACGACCTGGTCATAACGACTCAAGGAAAATTCAACACAACCGTGAGGGACTGCATGAGGAGCGCCCTCGCCGTAGTGGAAAAATGGGTAGGACAGGAAGGACTTAATGTAAGCCCACACAAGACTGTCATCGTCCCGTTCACTAACCGCAGGAAAAAGGAGGGGCTCGGTCCTCTAACCCTGCGAGGAGTCACAATTCCACTGCAGGAAGAGGTAAAGTATTTGGGGGTAACACTGGACTCAAAACTTACCTGGAACAAGCATGTGGACAAAACCATACGAAAAGCGGAAATCACCCTTGCGGTGGTCAGACGAACGTATGGGAAAACATGGGGTCTCTCACCAAAGATGGTGCACTGGCTGTACACCAGAGTGGTGAAACCCGCAATAACATATGCAGCCTTGGTCTGGGGGACCAAGGCAACGCAGAAAACAATAATGCTCAGGCTCAGCAGTCTGCAAAGACTAGCCTGTCTGGGCATTACAGGGGCAATGAGATCGACCCCTACCTCAGCGATGGAGAATCTCCTAGACCTTCCTCCCTTGCACCTGGTCATCCAGGGAGAGGCGAGGATGGGTCTCTATCGACTGCAAAACACTCTGCCCTCTTCATTACGGAAAAGGGCGGGACATGAACTCATAAGAGAGAAGATTGGAGGGCCCGATTTAGAAATGAGATCGGACTACATGACTCCAAAATTCCAATACAACATCCCCTACGAGGTAGTAATAGCGGATCGCAGGGAATGGACTTCGACAAACCCAGAGTTTCCTCCGGGGGCAATCATATGGTACACCGACGGATCAAAAACCGAAGCGGGAACCGGAGCAGGAGTACATGGGGTCGGACCAAGGAGGGACATGTCCTTTTCCTTGGGGAAGTACCCCACGGTATTCCAAGCAGAAACCTACGCCATCTTACAATGTGCGCTGGAAAACAATAGGAGGGCTTATTCAAATAAGCGGATCTATATCTGTTCAGACAGTCAGGCCGCTTTGAGGGCACTCTCATGCCACAGAGTCACTTCGGGACTGGTATGGGAGTGCATAAACGATCTTGGCGCGCTAGCTGCCAGAAACTCAGTGAAGCTCATGTGGGTACCGGGACACAAGGGCATCACTGGTAACGAAAAAGCCGACGAACTTGCTAGACAGGGATCGGCTACACCATACATTGGCCCAGAACCATCTCTCGGGGTGCCAAAGTGCACGGCACGAGAGGCGGTAAACAGATGGATCAAACAACAACACAAAGTCCACTGGAATGGAGTACAGGGACTGAACCACAGCAAGGCCGCTATAGGAAATCCCAATCCTAGACTCACCAGGCAACTGCTAAATCTGAGCAGGATCCAGTTGAGGACAATCGTAGGGGTACTAACAGGACACATGGCTGTAAAGGACCTTCTCAACAAAATGAAACTGTACCAGGGAGACCTTAGCTGCAGACTATGCGGTAGGGACAGGGAAACAGTTCAGCACATTATATATAATTGCGAGTCACTAGATCGCAAGCGCCACCAACTGTTCGGGCAACCAAAGTTAGAACCGGAGGAATTGATCACCCGCTCCCTTGTGGACCTGTACAGGCTTGTGCAGGAAACTGGGATAACAGAGTGGGTGTAACAAAAGTTATTGGGTAGGCACAATAGGCCTCTAGTGGCCGCAGTGCTTCCGGTCTCGGACGGAGCCCAAGGGAAAAAAAAAAAAAAAAAAAAAAAATACCCTCTATGTCTCCCAAACAGCGGCACCTCATTTGAGACCGCTATAAAACAATTTTTTGAATTTTGACCCTGTACTTGGACTTGGGACTCCAACCCACTGGTCGTTTTTCCTCCACCGGGTAATCGTTTTAGAAAATTGCACACGGTCCGAATTCAGCCGTCCACCGGTCTTTTCTTTGTTTGGACCTTTTCTTTATTCCCTTTTATCTTTTATTTTCCCGTATTTTCCTCTGTTTGAAGATACGGACTTTTTTTCATGGTAATTACATAAAGTACTGGAAAATTTACAATAATTGTATAATTTCGCATATTGGGTCTTGTGAAAATAAGTTTGAAACATAAGAAAAGAAAACTGAGGTTTTACTTTATTTTCAGAAAACCTTTAGCAGATATCTGTGTGAGTACGAACAGAAACTCTTATATTTTGTTTGTCTTAAGGCTTCATTTGCCGACCACACCCAATAATTACTATCAACTTAATTTTATTTTAGTATAGTTTTTTGCTTTATTTTTCATTTGTATGAATATTTTTACAATATTAACTGTACTGATTCGAAGTATTGCTTTGAAATAGTTTAAATACGTTTTCCTGATATTCTAAAAAGTAATATTTTTTCTTTGCAACAAAGTTGTTTTTCTGCGTGACTACTCTTAAGATCTCCGTCCATATCCGTCTATTTCCGACTGCCTCCGTCTAGTCCTCCGTTATACTTATAATAGACACTTTTTATTCCAGTGATACTTCCCATATGTCCTGCACGATATCTCAGCCCCGCCCTCTTTTCATTATTGTCATTTGTTATCAATTGACGAGCGCCAAGCGCAAAAATTTAATGACATGCTATTTGTTTTACATTTGGCTGGTGAGCGTTACTTTTGACAGTTTTCGCGCGAAACTGCGTTTAACGTTAACGTTTATTTCAGGAAAGAAGTCGACCCGGAACAGAAAATCTTTACCGAATTTTAGCAATGTAAAGAGACAATGAAAACCCATTAAAAGTTAAAATCTGACAACGTCGCAACTTTATAGACTTGGAATATTTTTCACTGACTCACTGTTTATCAAAGTTGATGTTAGTGATGTGCATTATAAATTAGTAAAACACTAATTCCTGGGTGTTTAGTTGAAATTGAGGTATTTATTTTGTGGGTTTAAACAGCTGTTCTCTGGGTTGTTAGACACAAAATTCTTAGTGATGGCTCAATGGGTAGAAGAGTCCTCGCTTTCAAAAAAAGAATCATCAAGCTATTTTCTGTAGGAGCTTCGCAATAACGGAGACAGAATATGATTTTTGCGTTTTAAAATATAGATTACCGTTATTCTGTTCACGGTAAAAACTCCCTATTTACAGGAAACCGAATTCAACAAAAATTATAGACCTGCGACATCTGTAGGCGGGGAAAATCGGTAAATTAGCTGTAAATTGTTTTTTTTTTCCTCATGTTCATTTTTTCTATCGTTTTTTCATGGCGTGTCGATTTCAAGGCGGTGTTTAAAGCGATGGTAAATTACAGAGTTACGTTTTTTGTCGTTAAAAATTTAAAACGTTTAATTTGAGAGATGACCTGCAAGAAAAAGGTATATAAAATAATTTTTGGCGCATTAAATGACAACAATAATTTGAAAAAACGCTTTTTTATTTTAAGAATTTTTCTCTGGTTTAAAGATACTTCTCTGCCTTTGCCCGTGTCTTTATCTTTCTCGTCATTTTCTGTTGCACTACCCTTTATCTCTTAGCCTTCTTTTTGCGCGGATCCGTTTTTTTGGAACCGGGTGGCGCCACTGTTGGCCTTTCTTTGGCAGTTCTTTGCCGACAATTATGCGCCTGCCAAACCTATTAACATATGTAAAGATTCCGTATAAATTAGGACTGGTAGTTTTAGCACATCCACGGTAAACTTGAGTTAAGCAAATAGATATTCCAAAGACGCCGAAACTTTAAAATTATCTAGGTCTAATGTGACACTATTTCCCTTTTCAAGGTAATCTATGAGAAGCACTTGTCCTGCCACTGTCAAACTATTTTAGTAAACCCCGAGGTAGGACTACTTACGGTAAAGGCCTGTAATAGATACTTTTTATATGCGTATCAATTTGGACTCATAGTTCTCAAAATAGAGGAACCTCTTGTGACATAACGTAGATACATTTCCGTTCACTTTTGGTCTAGTTCGGGCCACGTCTATGCAATAATTCCCTATTGATCACTGATCAATTCAGAAAGTGCAATAAGGACAAGTATATATTATGCATATTCAATGGGACAGAGAGACATGGAAAAAGGAGCCGAAAAAGTTGTTTAAGGATGCTGTTAGAAGGACCAATGGGGCAGACAAAATGCACTAGTGGTACCTTATTATACTTTATTTAAAATCGATAAAATATTATTATAATTCAGTGACATTCAGTGGCAATAATTTAATAATAATAGCTCAAATCAAAATACGCCTGTTTAAGTTGAAGTTCATTGAAAGTTGTACGTAATTCACAAACAATAAATCTGTTCTTGGAATTATTCCTCTAACGTACTACTCGTATTTGTTGAAAATACTTTAAAAAAAACTTTTCCAAAGCATGACTACCACCCCATTGGTCTTGATAACACTCCGACGGGGCGTCCTTTAAAAGCTAAGGCTTTTAACTTTGCCAAATACGTTTTACGACCAATTTATGACATGATCCATCTTCTGAAATAAATCAGCTTGTCATTAACAATAAAAGACTGCTGAACTTTGCCCCTTTTTATTGGTTGCCACACACAAACACAGCCAGGTACGTATTAAAGTAAGATTGGGCCATTACTAGCATTGCAAAAAGCCCGTGGGGAACAGCTTTCATAAATGACGTGAGCTTTTACATGTCCTGCTATTCGTTTTTGCTAAAGTAAGAATCAAGCAGAAAAAAGCCGCGAGCGTCATAGGCATGACGAATTAAATTAAAAACATACCTTACCCATGTCCAAAGTTCTTGAAAACGATAAATTTTATCGCCCTACTGATCAGTAGCGCACCCAGAATTGTATCTTGGGAGGGGGGGGGAGTGCTGATAGAGCAATTCGGTGGATTTTTCAATTAGTAGTGCTCTGTTTTAATTTTTGTGTGTCTAAGATGTTGGTATGGGGGGGGGGCTGCAGCCTCCCCCCTGGGTGCGCCACTGCTACCAATATGTTGCCCCATTTGCTATTTTTCCGACATTTGGCTTTATGGGATCATGGTTTTCTGTTTTACCTGCTTACCTTTGCAACCTTGCCTTCTTTCTTTTTTTTTTGTATTATTTTAGGCTAAAATTTTGGTTTTTAATTTGCATTTGTTGAATTTAAAAAAAGTTAATTTTGATTTAAGAATTTACTTTTGTTTTTTCTTCTCTTGGAAGAAATGAATATAATTGTTACTGGAATTTTACTTATTTTACTAATTTTATCAGCAAAAAAATATACTTTTTGCAACTGTGTCAAATTTTGTTTGGTTGACATTTATTATGACGTCATGTCCTAGTCCTAGGCGTACGAATTTTGTCTCTTTTTAACTTCCTAAAGTGTCTCTGTCTCTCTTAGTTTTAATGAATTTATGTCGTCCATAATATAAACCTATGAAGCCAATTTAAAATACGACCCAGCCCGGAGCACTTTTGGAAATCTTTCGACGATGGCTTGGCTTGTTTCTTTCTTGGGGACTTTTCGTCGCATGAAACTTGTACTTTTTTGAAAGAAAAGTTTGGTTTAAAAAAATAAATTATTAGGTGGATTATTGAAAATAAGTTTAGGTGGGTCATTGACCAAATGACCTTATGGACGGGCTGCGCCTGCCCTGTATAATATACAAGTCTAACGCATATTCTGAAATATTGGAGTGTTGTAAATCGAGTCCGTCCCTATCGCAAACCAATAATTTTCATTCCCAAAAGCGAATAAAACTCCTAATATCCCCGATTGTTCTCAAGTGTCTGTTTTCGTACTTCAAAAAAGCCATTTTAATAGGTATACGATCGAAACTACCCTCTTAATGGCGGCCCATAACAATAAAAACTCAAATTAAAACTACTCAAATCAGTCAGAAACGTCGTAAAAAATGTATATGTCGATGTCGGTTTGCTACAGTTTTTATGATAATGAGGAGTTTTCCCTCCTAACAATTTTGTTAGAGTTCTAAGTTCTCTGATGATGTTAACAGGGCCGCGCCAGGCTCTTGCAGCGCCCTGGGCGTAAATCCAGTCGGGCGCCTTCCAATTGTCGACCTTTTTTGCAAATCTCATTAGTCTTGACTTTTTTTTGCAAACGATACACCTTTAATTGAAAACGCTTCCCGAAATCGACTTTCTCGAACTAAACAGTCGCGGTTTTTAGTACAAAATCCTTTGAGGCCCCTAGATCTCTGGCGCCTGGTGCAGTGCCACACTTGCCCTTATGAACAATTTTACAGTGTAATAAGAAAAATCCAGATTTTGCCAGTCTAAAACATTTATTTATCAAATGTTACTTTATTATTTTAATTTAATTGTTATAAAATAGATGCATTAAATAGGTGGTAAATCTAGACCAGAGTGTCTAATTTTCATAGTTTCTTGCCAAAACTCGTCTAATAAATCACAAAACATCCCCGTACGTCATGTCACAATTATAAGCTCGTTTGACGCATGCAAACCACGTCTCTGTAAACATGGCCGCCTTGATTATTCTTCGCGAATTTAATTCTATTGGTCCACACATGAAGGTATGCACAAAGAGCCCCACTAGGGGTAGGTAAATGCATTGTAAGGTATTGTGTGTACGTGCACAGTGATTAATGCCCTAAGTGCAGTTTTCTGTGTTGTTATGATACAGCTGTGTGTAGAGTAGGAGAACGTGGGGTAAAATTGCATCTTAAAGCGACTACTTTCGCTGCGTAGAACTCTACATCTGATATATGAAAATATAATATAAAACACATGGGTTATATAAAGCTCACATTGGTATATGAAAAATATGACAGCGAAATGTGATAATGTGAGAAAATCACTAAAAAACACATCAATTTCACGACGGTGTAACTTTTTTAGCGGCAATATGTTATAGAACGTACTTTTATCTATAGAGTACGACCTGATTTGAAGGGTGATAAATCTCGGTTAATTTGTTTTTTGAATTTTTTCCCGAAAGCTTGCACGCGATCATTTGGCGATCGCTAAAAATCGAAGAAAAAAATATATCAAGTATAGATATTGAAAAACGGATAGTTTTTTCGTGTTCAGCGTGGTCAAATTAGTATAAAAAAGACTTTTGTCGATATTTGAGGGATAAAAATTTTTTCGATTTTTATAAGTGGTAGGTAGGTCCTAAATTTTTATGGAAAAATGGCAATTTTTAAGGTTTATTTGATCGCGTGAAATATATATGAAAAGTTAACGCATTGTTCTGAAAATATACACACTGACGTAAAATTCTACGTAGAATTCGATTTTGATATCGTCTGAGTGGGAAAATGACTGGGTGGATCGGGACAACCGGATTTTTCGGTCGGTGTCGGTTAGGATTTTGAAAAAAAAATCTTTAATATGCATCTTATAACAGTAAAAACTTATAGTAGGCATATAGTAAATATATATAAAACTCACATTGGTAGAAATAATGAGCTAATATGAACGCGAAATGTGATAATTTGAAAAAAATACCTAAAAATACATTAACTTCACGATGGTGTAACTTTTTTAGTGGTGGAGATATCGATATGAATTTCGGATATGTTATGGAACGTACTTTTCTCTATAGATTACCACGAACCTAAAGGGTGACGAGTCTTGGTTAATTTTTTGTGAATTTTTTCCCAAACGCTTGCACGCGATCATTTAGCGATCGCTAAAAATCGAAGAAAAAAATATTTCCCGTATAGATATTGAAAAACTGATAGTTTTTTCGCGTTCTACGTGGTCGAATTAGTGTTAAAAAGATTTTTGTCGATATTTCAGAGATGAAAACGTTTTCGATTTTTATTACCGTTAAGTATTTCTCTTATTATTAACTTTTGTACTAAGATATGTTAGGTTCAAACGAAGATAAGATCATCTGTGGAACAGCCTGATTGTGAATTACTATCTCTAAGAAGTTTTGCAGCCTAAAAACTCGACCACAACTAACAAAGCGTCTCCTTCTTCACCATCTTCTCCTACCCATGCAACTACCCCAAGTTAAAATCCAATATGGCACCCACAAATCGTCTATGCTGAAGTTCATTCGAGAATAATAGTACAATTACTAAAGATATATATCGAATATCACCGTAATTTTTCTCAATTTAGTATCTCGATAGTTTTTGTTCAATATAGGACAAAAATGAACGTGGATTAAGATTTTTTTGTGCGATTTTATTGTGGTTTTGTGGCTTAAAAAACTGGTGGTGATCATATACAATATCAACGATAAAACTATGAAAGAATCTAGATAAAAACCTTTTGTTTGGGAACCCCCTAATGAAAACTGGGGGTGGACATTTCGATTGTCTAGTACTGATGAGCATTGTAGCGAAGAAACTTGATACCTTTGAAGAGTTTGTGTTATTGAAAACTGGTTGGTGGTTAATTTGTGTTAAAGATTCTTAAATGCTGTCAAATTGGTTTTGATTTACGGTATGTTCGGGAAAATAACGTCCTGTCTCATTAGTAGGTACTAGCCAAATTTTCTTAATAACTAAAGAAAAATTATAAAAAACATTTATTAGGGGAATTTATTAAAAATATAATAGGTAGGTAGGTACCTAAATATAATATTTGGAAAACTTTGGAAAAAAAGCAGTGGACATGGAAACAATTGTAGTAAAAGCAATGTACAAACAAAATGAGACCTATATGAAAGAACAAACAACGAAGTATCTGAGGAATTCAAAACAGAAATAGGTGTCAGACAGCAGACAGGGATGTGTGTTGAATCCTTTTTTCTGTTTTCAGCCGTGATTGATGAGATTTTTTGAGGAAGATAGAAGGCAAGACAGGAAGAGAAATGAAACGTTTAGACAGCAACTAAGAATCGACAAATTAGCGGAAGGCCAATTAAGATTGTTCGGAAATACAATATGTCGCATGTCTGATGAGACGCTCACAAGAAGAGGGTATGAAATAAACATACTATTGAAAAGTCCAAGAGGAAGACCTAGAAAAACATGGGATGAGGGGATAACAAAGGAGGCTAAAAAGAAGAATGAAATGTAAAGGAATAAGGGAAGAGACGAAGAAAAGAAAGTTATGGAGAGAGAAATAAACGTAAAACAAGAAAATAATAAACTCAACTTAAACAGCCTTACACCTCATGAACATTAAAACTACTAACTACCGTGGTAGGTAAAGTATCTTTGAAACAAAGCATCTGCGGACCTATATTCATAAAATATGAACTTTTTCCCTTAATTTCTTCCAACGAATATTTATAAATGCAAGAACGTATCCACCTACGACGTGGGTAAAACACGAAATCTGAACATACACATACGAAAATAACGCTCGAGATCGTATCATTGCCGTTATTTATCTTGCTGAAAGCATTATTGTTTCATTTGAACGCCATATAAGTAAAATCGCGCCGCCTTGTGTAGTTCGCGGTTCTATTGATGAAATTATGGCAGCCTACACGTCCAGTTACCAGGTAATTATGCTCGAAAATAGGAAACAATGGAAAATTGTTTTTATTTTTGCGCAAATGGGGCAAATTTACTAATAAGCGCCGTGCTTTATTAGAAGGGCTTCCAAAGAAATACAACTCTTTATAAATATGCAAAAATTGAGAATTTCTCAATTTTTGCATATTTATATGTACCCCTGACAAGTAGACTTTCATTCATACGTTTGACAACTCTTTATGCCATCAAAAACGATCACAAATCTGCAAACACACGCGCTTTTCCCTTCCTTTAAATCGCCCTTTCAGATAAAGCGTTTTTAGAGCTTTTACCTTTTTAATCTACCATTTTATACCGGCCGAGAAGCATTCGGCGTGACAAAAGTATCAGTTTAATCTACACCTCCATTTTGTTCAAGGGCGTAACCCTTTTTCGCTTTGAAGGTTTCCCTCGACAAAGGAATGTTGCCTTTGAATCGGTTTTAATGATAAAACAATGCTGCGTTGGTTCATTTGGCAGGAAAGGCTTACCTAGTGATTACATTTATAAAATTGTTCCATTTAAAATGAAAAATTATTACAAAATTTGATATGTTAAGAAATGTATAAGCTCGCCAGATTATCCACGAACAGTGCAGCGATCCGTGGACAAAAACGTAAGTATTGATCCTTTATTATACAGTGTGTAACAAAAATATGTAAACCTCGAAATATCTTGCAAACCATTTATCCGATTTTTATGAAATTTTGATTTAAAGTTAAGGATAGAAACAGAATGTAGAAGAATCGAGGAAACTGGCATTCTTCTATTCGTTTTGCATGTTTTTCCACAGTTTTCGGCTTACTGCCAAGAAGCAAGTGGACAACATTTTAAACATTTGATTTAGTTTTCTTCAACTTTTAAATTATTTCTTCCTGTATTGTTTATTCTTTACTAAATATCCGAATAGTAAAGCGTTTTTTACGTTTCCAGTTTGATGAATTTTTTTTAAAACTTTACTTACAGTAGATTTAGTTAATGGATTTCTGTCAGGATATTTGGCATTAAAAGTATTACAAAGTTCTTGTCGCGTTCGCATTCGGACCCCATAACCCAGTATCATTAAAATTTCAATTCTTTGGGTTTCTGTTAAATGATTCATTTTTTGTAAATAAACGAAACTGACAATGTCAGAGGAAAAGTCGGGTCTTGCTGGCTAAAAAAGACGTTTTTTTTTTCTACGCTACTGGTGCCATGGACTACTTAGCTGTCACTGCCTCATTAAAGACAATGTACATTACACATCGTTCCAGTCGACATCCCTCAACAAAACGTTAAAATTAATAACCCACCTGATTGACACGAACCCGTAACATGAACAAACATAAGATGTCCACTCCGGTTCACGGTCTCGCGCATTTTTATTGTCTCCTCCAGGTAATTACCGGCAATTTGAGGTTATGTATCCACCGTTTCATGTCTCCGTACTGGGAAAATGACACTGTGCGGTGTCGGTATTCATGCGTGCGTAAAAAAGTTTACCTCTATTATTTACCCAAATGACAACATGTGTTTTTTCATTAAATTTTTACGTATAAGTGTATGAGTCGCGTAGATACCTATTTTGTTTGGGAGTTTCAATTTTCTCTAATGTATGTTATATTTTATGGCATGATTGGCATGTGATTATATTTTTGTTGTTTTTTTCTTTGTAGGTTTTCGAGTAGAAACGGTATTTTTTGGCAATTTGAGGCACGCAGGGCAGGGGAAATAGGATAGTGGGTGGGAAAGAAGAACTTAAGTAACAATTATTAAGGATTTTACTCGACAAATATAAGAATAAGAAAACCAAGGTTTTTTCTATGAATTTATTTATTAGTTTTTGTCGCAAATTTAGAATTCAGAAAATATCAATTTAAATACTTATTCTGCACACTAATAGAACAGCCCCCTCAGCCCCCCCCCCCCTGGTAGTGAGGATGCTGAAATTCTTGTTTATTTTTAAAAAATATGGTAATAGGCACTTATATTAGGTAATAATACCATATGGTTCTTATCTTAGATCTATACCTGAGTCATCAGCACATCACCTATATAAGTATAAATTTATAAGTCTATCGTAAGCAATTAACAGACAATGGTATATTGTTATAACTATAAAAAAAGAACAAATAACTCATAAAAATTGTTTTTAGACACCTACTTACCCAATAAGAATTCTACACTAAAAAATTCCTTGTTAAAGCAGAACAGACGAGAGGAAAGGAGAGAAATCTAAAATCGGAAGCGTCAAATCGTAATAAACAAATTTTGAAAACTGACTTTAAAGAGCCCGAAAGAGCGGTACGTATAAGTTTTCCTGTAGTTTTTTTGTTCAACATTTGCCGAAAAGCAATACAAAAGCGGCGGTTTTACAGACACAAACGAAGAGACAAAGAAAATACAGGAAGGAGTTTGCGAATAAAACAAGGACTATAGCTGAAAAAGAGTTGACGAAGTTTTTAATTTGGAGTGTGGGCATTTGGAGAGATTTTATATTTACTAACATTTAAAACTGGTGTATGGATCCCAGTTGACCATAGTGACAAGTTGTGTATTATTTTTTACCTAAATAAAGATACCGTTGATTACATATATATATATATATATATATATATATATATATATATATATATATATATATATATATATATATATATATATATACAGTGTCACACATAAAGTCCGCATCATATGGGAAATATTTTTCCTTACAGGTTAAAGGAAATTCTGATTTTACTATTAGTTTTTGCTTTAAAAATGACGCCCAATGGCATGCACATGAGCAGTCACGTGACTTTGTTTAACTGTCAAATTTGACATTTTTTTCAAAAAATGTCCAAAAAGGCGGTTACTTCTTAAAATTTCGAAAAATGTTAAAGGAACAAGTTGTTTGTTTTTTAACTTTCTACCGATGTACCAATTTTCAACTTTCTAGTACAAATTTCATTTTTTTCCAATTTTTTTTAAACTCGACATTTCTGGGTTTTTTAAATTTTACCAAACCAGTACAAAAATATTCCTTTATACCAAACTTATCTTTTTAATGTATTTTTATCACCAATTGTTGTTCTAAATACTGTTTTTTATTATAAAAATAGGAAACGCCAGCAAAAACTATGTCAAAGTTGATGCAAAGTTGACATAATTTGTACAAATAACTGAACATTTGACTTTATTTCGGTTTTTTACTAAGATGTTAGATGCATAAAACCGAATTAAAAAGCAATTCCAACGAAAAATCTTTAATTTACCTTTTACTGCACTTTTTAAAAAATAAAACCTTGTCTTAATAATAACGAATAATTACAACGCAAAAGGAACTAAGAGCAGGCCCACTCTAACCATTGGACCAATAGAGGCTGCAGCCCTAGGGCGCCGGACGCCCTGCGCCCTAGGGCTGCAGCCCCTATTGGCCCAATGGTTAGAGGGGGCCTGCTCTTAGTTCCTTTTGCGTTGTAATTATTCGTTATTATTAAGACAAGGTTTTATTGTTTAAAAAGTGCAGTAAAAGGTAAATTAAAGATTTTTCGTTGGAATTCTTTTTTAATTCGGTTTTATGCATCTAACATCTTAGTAAAAAACCGAAATAAAGTCAAATGTTCAGTTATTTGTACAAATTATGTCAACTTTGCATCAACTTTGACATAGTTTTTGCTGGCGTTTCCTATTTTTCTAATAAAAAACAGTATTTAGAACAACAATTGGTGATAAAAATACATTAAAAAGATAAGTTTGGTATAAAGGAATATTTTTGTACAGGTTTGGTAAAATTTGAAAAACCCAGAAACGTCGAGTTTAAAAAAAATTGGAAAAAAATGAAATTTGTACTAAAAAGTTGAAAATTGGTACATGAGTAGAAAATTAAAAAACAAACAACTTTTTCCTTTAACATTTTTCGAAATTTTAAGAAATAACCGCCTTTCTGGACATTTTTTGAAAAAAATGTCAAATTTGACAGTTAAACAAAGTCACGTGACTGCTCATGTACATGCCATTGGGCGTCATTTTTAAAGCAAAAACTAATAGTAAAATCAGAATTTCCTTTAACCTGTAAGGAAAAAAATTTCCCATATGATGCGGACTTTATGTGTGACACTGTATATAGAGTGTCCCAGAATTTTCTTAACAAGCGATATCTCCGTTATTGGAAACACTATTAACAAAGCGGTATTTTTTAGGATCTCGAATGGGATTCACATGATGCCTTCGAAATATTTTTTTTACTCTTTCAACCCTTAAGAATTCACCCTCACCCCTTTATTGCCAAATGGCACCCTCTATTTTTTTCTGCAAAAATAGAATCCTTATTTCATTTCACAACCTGCAGTGTCTCGTTTTTGAGGTTCCCGACACAAAAGTTGGTGCGAATTACCGATTATTAACTTGTCTCTTTGAAAATGTTAATTTTAGGTTAGTGTGAAAGAAAATTACTTAGATTATTTGCCATAAAAATAAAAATTAAAACGGTGAAACAGTACTTTTAAAAAATATGTTCTTATTCGTTTCCTGATATTTTCATGAAATTTCCATAAAAGGTAGGAATAAATATCCCATGTATATTACCAGATATAAAGCAAAGTAAGATTTCTTGTGAAAAAAAATTGGGGGTCTAATTTGAAACGTTAGGGGTGGGGGTCAATTTTTGGGGGTTGACATAACTAATAAAAATGTTTTCGAAGATATTTTGTGAAAGCCCATTCGATATCCTAGCCAACCTCGCTTAGGTCACTTTTTATAACATATTTTATATTTACACATATTGCAAAAAAAATGCAGCCTCCACATCTAGAACCACGTTGCCCTCTTTTATAGGTCCTTATCTTTTACTCTTTACAGATCTGGGGCAACCCTTTGCGGCTGAAGCTCATAATCGCCAATTACAGGAGATCTCAAAAGGCCATAAAATCAAAACATCTTTGAAAGGATTACCGCGGCCTGCTCGAGGTGATATTATTGCCTACGCGGCAGTGTTGCCAGATGTAAACGTAGTCAAAAATGGAATAAATTTTATTAATAAATAATCTAAAAGGGGATGATCCATGTAAGGGTTCATAGCTTCGAGAGTAAGCACTCCTAGTCTAAAACTTCTCACGGAAAAGAAATAAAATCAACTTTATCTTCTAATCTACGACGAATTCCCGCGAATACTGCTTTACTCGACAGCCAATTTTCTGGAGATTCCAAAAACATAAAACTTGTTAAGGTTTTTGAAAATCCTGTCCAAAAATTCATAAAAACTGAATTATGGTGGAAAATTTTAATTTTTATTACCCTTTTTTCAAAAACTTTTTATTTCATCAATTTTGTATCTTCTAATCTAAAGTGAATTACCACGAATATAACTTGTTAAGGTTTTATTAAAAATTCTGGCTAGAAATTCATAAAAACTGAATTAAAGTGGAAAATTTCAATTTTTATAACTCTCTTTTCAAAAAGTTTTTATTTAATCAATTGTATCGTCTAACCTAAAGCGAAATCCCCCGAATCTTGCTTTATACGACAGCAAATTTTCTGGAGATTCCAAAAACATATAGCTTGTTAAGGTTTTATTAAAAATTCCGCCCAGAAATTCATAAAAGCTGAAGTTCGATAAAAAATTTAAATTTTTGGGACCCTCTTTTTAAAAACTTTTAACTTATTTTCATTAAAAATTCCTCCCAGAAAGTCACAAAAACTGAATTACAATAGAAATTTAAAATTTTTATGACCCTCTTTTCAAAAATTTTAAATTTAATAACTTATTAAGGTTTAATTAAAGCTTCTGTATTAGGGTTGGTTCTTGGACGCCCGCAGGGGGTGCCAGGGGGGGCCGTGGCTCCCCCGAGATTGTGAAATTGTCATACTTTTTAATTATTAGTAGTAAAATCTATAAAAATATATTACTTTTTTTCATTTTGCCCCCCCTGAGAAAAAAGTCTGCGGGCGCTCATGGGTTGGTTGTAAATTTATATTTCTATTGCCTATTTCCACAATCTACAGAACTTCGTTGAAAAGCGATATTAAAATTCGACAACATTGAGCTGGCGGCGTTGCCATAGAAAACTCGCCGAAAAGCGGCCTCTCGCCATTGTGAATCGGCCTTGCGATCAGATTTCTACTAATTATCGCTGAAACACAAAAGGCCAGGCAGGTCCTTTGATTGAAGACCGACGACCGAACGACGTGCCTCCATTTTGAACAGATTTCGGAGGTAAATCTGATAATATTTTGCAGAGAGGGTGCTAGTGAAAGGGTATATTTTGAATTAAGTAAACCTAAATGGTTAATGATATAAAGACCTATTTTTATCTATATATTATTAGATATCCCGCATTTTTTTTTTGCTGTCAAAATAGACGGTGTTTAAATTTACTGAATTTGCTAAAATTAGCAAAACGAAACACTTATGGAATCACTTCGGTGCCCGTCCGTCTGTCACAGGCGATTTTCTCTGAAACTATTCGACGTAAAAATTTGAAATTTAGCACAGAGATAGTCCAATTATAGACGTGAAGTATAAAAAGTTGAATTTTGATTCTGGGGGAAAATTTGGAAATGGAAAAAAAATTCAAGGGCCTCGTGTATAGCTTGCACTTGGCCGATTTCTTTTATATCAACTAACAAGGCATTTCGTCAAGTCCAGTTTAGTTCACCATCGAAAATCACCCTCGATTAGTCCGGATTCCGTAACGAAAAAAACTTTTTAGCCCACCTAACGAAATGTGAAATCTACACTCACAAACGTTGGCAAATCTTGTTTTTCTATTCTCTTCTTCAGTCTATTTCAATTCACAATTATTTCCGCTACTTTTCTTCGGAAGAATGAAAGCACAATTGAAGAAAAGGATCGTCCTACTGTTTAGTCCGTTTAAGTTTTTAGAAGTTTCTTTTATTTCTTTTGTCGTAAAGGACGATTTGACAATATGCTTAGAGTTTTGGAGCAGATTTGTTAATCTTGTTGTCGAGAATACAGTGTTTGGTCATGTAGAAAGGGCTTAAAATTTGAAATTCGCTCTTGTGCAAGGGTAACGGTACTTTCGAAAAGGATTGGACCAGGACCTAGTGAACTGAGGTCGGTAGTTTGATGATTTGTAGAGCTAAATATATTTTTGCCGCTCGCTGGGCGCTAAAAATTTTACACCGGGATGTCGAGTTCGTTAACAATGTGAATTTAGCCCAATTCTTCATAATTTGAAATATTTTTCAACTAAATGCAGCATATTATATGCAAACTGTGACTCAAAAATGTATTATTTCTATTTTTTGCAGAATTACGGTAGAAAATTTAAATTTTTATTACCCATGAACGTTCTTAAAACTAAAATTCTTAAACATAACAACTTTCCAGGTCGCCATTGTACATCAACACATCCTGCCAACCACCATAATGTCATAAATTACCCATCTTGATTAGCTAATTAAACAATAAGGCCCTTCCCACACTTAATAAATCTCGAAGAGTGGTCCTTATTTTTTTATTTGGCTCTTCTTTGATTAGCTGAGACACTTAACGCGACCGCGTTTAACTCCTTCCGTTTGAGGGTTAAAACAATTTAAATCAATTTCGGCTTTATTGTTCGTATTCAAGAGGGAATTCCAATGATTATATGGAGGATGTCTCTTATTGGTGACGTGTATAATTTGACAGGTCTGTAAGTATCTAAGTTTTTAAGCTCACAAATTAGTTCTAAAAACGGAATTACCCCCGGAAATCGGCAGATAGTGACAGAAAATTTTCTAGAGATTCGCAAAACATATAACTTGTTAAGGTTTTATTAAAAATTCTATTCAGAAATTTAAAAAACTGAATTAAGGCAGAAAATTTAAAATTTTTCAAAAAATTTGCATCTAATCAACAACTGCATCTTCTAACCTAAGGCAAATTCTCGCGATTATTCATATATCCGACAGCAAACTTTCTGACGGTTATTGTAATATATAACTTAATAGAGTCTCATTTGACAGATAGCCCTACTAGTATCGAATATACAAGGTGCACCAGTGCACCACAACTAAATCCAGAAATAATTCTATTCAGTAGTGTTCGGTGACTAAAAATCACACATTACACTATCCAAATAAGAACCGTGAGGCATATCTTGCACTTGACCAATGTAAAACAAATTTGCGTCGCAAATTTCAGTCAAAAAATTTCAAGGTGAAGGTTTTTGAACATTTCAACTAGGTAGTACCTTAGTATCTTTTTAATTGTAAATAAGGTACCATCGGCGTTTAGTGTAATTACAAGTGACAGTTTACAGCTGGTTTGCTTGGGTTTTTACACGCAATTACTGAATTTTTGTCTCTATATAGAATTGTTGTAGCGCTAAAAGCTTTTTTACAATTAATTTTACACAAAGTGGCAAGAAACAGTTCATTATTGACAATTAATTTTTTTTAGGTACTATTGCTTTAAATTGGTTGTTATTTTCTACAAACTAGTACGTACAACCACGCTAATTGAAAGTTACTACCGTGCTACGAAAAAGTGTTACAGTATTCCACTTCATCCTGATAAATACTAATAAATAGCCTTGTTCTGCAAAATATAGCAGCATTCGATCATATTGGCATCGATTTCCAATATCACGAGCTTAGCTGGCACAAACACATTTCTGTGATATTTCTGAAGAGAAGAATGCAATCTATTGATACGGGATTTAAAGGATTGGGGTTGGAAGGGTAAAGGAAAACATTTGCAGGCAGTTTGTTCCATAATCCAGATCCACTGGGTCAGGCCTGTAGCCAGGTTTTGATTTCAGTTTTTTCTTTCTGGGAGAGCATGAATTAAGTTTCAAGGGCCATAATATTGTGATTTAATAAAAACACTTTAAGAAACATACTGTACATGCATGGGAATATGAGAATAAAACACCATATGGACGAAAAATTAAAGCCATCAGAGACAACAACCCAAGCAACAATCATTTAGTAATCAAAAAAAAATCCAAGGATAAGATTTCTCATTCTCTTGCTCCCATCCATTGTATTTTAAGAAAAAAACGGTAAAATAACTGCCACGTTATAATAATATAATATTCTCCGACTTGTTTAGCACTAATTATACGAAAGGACAATATGTTAAACACACACACATGTTTTCACAGGATTTTTTTGCAGGAAAAATCTTCAAGCCTTGATTGTTCCTTTTGTTTGACGAAATTATATGGTGAAATTTACTGTATGTGCTTTTTCTCCAAGGTATATTGTACGTATGTAGTTATTAGGGAGTTTTACAGTGACATTTTCGGTATGGTAAAAGCAAAAACTTAAATTAACCACATCTATTAAAGATTCTGTCCGGAAACTGATAAGAACTGAATTAAGTTAGAAAATTTCAATTCCATGACTCTCGGTTTCAAAAAATTTGTATGTAATCAACTGCATGTTCTAATCTAAAGCGAATTTTGGCGAATATTGCTTTATCCGAGAGCAAATTTTTTTGGAGATTTCAAAAATACATAACTTACTAAAGTTTTATTAAGAATCTCGTCCAGAAGTTCATAAAAACCATGGATTCATTAAGAAAGGATTCGATGTCCGTATATACTGTGAGCGTATCGAACGTGAAGCCTTATATTTGTTGCTTGTTATTCTCTTGGGCGAACAGTTTACAAACTTGAAGGAAATACGTAATTGAATCAAGAATGGAAGTAGAAAGAGATAAAATAGCATTGGAGTGTTGGAGCTCAGAAGTGTTGCTGTCTGTGCTGCTTGCTTAGGAAAACGGCTGAACCTCGGTCTGAACACTCGGTTACACGTACGTCTTTGTCTAATGAACTAGAAAAGAAAAAGTGCGACTTATGGATTTATAAATGACTCGGAGCTACTTTAAATAAACACCTTTAGAAATAGCATAACCTATAAATAATAAAACCTTTTTAACTTAAATTTATTATTATTTAGCAGAAAAATAAAATATTTTAGGGCTTTTATTACTTTTAGTAAATCTTGTGATGCTTCTAACGTATTTTTTGTACAAAAATGCAAGGTAAAATAAGATGTGGCCAATGTTTACAAATTGTGTTTACAGTGTCGCTTAGAATGGTTTGTTTTGGCTTCAAAGAACGTTAAATCATCCCGTATCCATTCTTAATAAATCCATGATAAAAACTGAACTTATGACATTAATTTTATTGAAGATTCCAGTCATACTAGCCAAGACCTTAAAACCTAAACCCCTATTCTTCAACCGAACATTGCTAAGATTCGCCTCAAAGACATTGATATAAACTTTATATTTATATGTGACTACTGAACGAATGCTGTAATTAGGAACACAAGAACATGTGATGAATGTGGATATTTAATTTTGAGGTTAGTTTACTTCCGTAACGTCGGCAAAACTGTTATTATCTGGTAAATAACTTAAAGGATATAAGTAATTGCTGTACCAGTAGGTCGTTATGAAATATATTATTACTTGATAAGACGTTGCGGAGCTTTGTCGATGTCTGTAGCGAAAAAATTAATTGTTTGTTTGATTACATGTATTTTGAAGTGATTTTTTTTGTCGTGATTGGTACCTAATGGGTGTAGTTAAGATTTTTTTATTACTTTTATGTAAGCTTAAGGGTGGGACTAATGCTATTACAACCTTTTTACACGTAGTAATTAGTAAATACAACGATTTTTCTACCATAGTTCTGGTAAACGAAATCCCACCAAAACATACATGTGAAAAAACTAAGTTCTCGTCAGGACTGTGTGTTTTGATATCTGAAAAAAATAACTGAAACGTAGAAATTATGCCAAGTTCCTTGTCTACACGTTATAAGCAGTGTCTTGATAAGCACAGAAAAATATTATGTAAATTGATAAATTTACAGACCAAACTTGGCAAGTTTTCATTAAAGAACTGAGCAATATTGAGACCCTAGCCCAGTTAGCAACAATGATCCCCAGGACGTCCCATTTTGATCCGCAACGTCCCAGGTGGGATGATCCCAGCTAAGACGTCCCTGGCACGTCCCCTGGACGTTAGAAAGGTCCAAAATTGGTCCCAAAGTGACGTCCTACGGACGTCTCATGTTGCCGTCCCAAGGACGTCAGCAATGGGATTTAAAAAAAATGCAATATAAAGTGTAAAAATAAAATACTGTTGGAATCTTTATTGTATCTATGATTCTATATTATAATGACTTTATATTACCCCAAAATGCGTTTTTTTGTGCCAGTACTAGGACTGTTTGGAATTGCTACGGTGCTACTATAAGGTCCTAAGATGATCCCATATATGTCCTGTGTAGGTAACCTTTATGGGACCATCCCAGATACATCCCGACCTGTTCCAAACGAACGTCCTAGGGACGTCATTGCGATCTTATGGGACATTCCGGGACGTCACTGGGACGTCCCAGGAACGGTTTTGTGTTGACTGGGAGAAAACTTGCCAAGTTTTGTTTGTAAATTTATCAATTCACACAATATTTTTCAGTGCTTATCAAAACACTGCTTGGGTTTGCTTGTAGGCAAGGATCTTGGCATAATTTCTACATTTCAGTTATTTTTTTCAGACAACAAAACACACAGTCCTGACGAGAACTTGACCTGTTTTTTTACATGTATGTTTTCGGTGGGATTTCTAACTTCTAAGATAAAAATAGCTAACGCACTACGATGCCCGTGGTCTGATAATAAATTAATAAATTGTTGGTTCTCTAGATGCAAAAAAATATTTTAGAAAAGTTTACCAATCTGAAAGTACCTATTATACCTTTAAAAACCGACAAAGTGACAAGTCATTTTATAAAACCGATATCTTTATTTGTCTCTTTTATCGTATTTATTAAAAGCGAACTTACAACTAAACATATTAATTTTTTAAACCCAACTAGACAAGCTGTTAGTACCTAAACCGTCAACAATTATCAAGTATCAACAACAAAAAAAAAACTTGATATCCTGATTAGACGTATGTGTATAATGCATAATAATATCGGTACCATCGTATAGGTGCTCACAAGAAAGACATTAATAATTGTGCACCACCAGTTATAATGTGGTGCTGTATTTTTTTTAAATCCAGACTGCCTACCAGTATTGTAATTAAACATCTTTTTTAATTAGATATCTTAATGAGGATCTTAATTAGTTTGCCAGCAGCAACTGCAAAAGAAATCAAAACGAAAATAGAAAAAAAAGATTACATATTTAATTCTGCGTCTTCTCTTTTTTTTGCCTTCTCGTAACGAGCAATAATGCAGATTAAATAGTATATTTAGTTTTGAAAATGCCTCTTTTCACACGAATTAGACGTTTGTGGGCCTGATCAATGACTTGGATTAAATTGGACTGCTGCTATTTAAAGTTCCTTTCATAAAATAGGTTGCGCACAACTTTTTAGCTGCACTGTGGGCGAAATACATGCCAGAGGAACGCGTGCGCAGTATACGAACAGTCTTTTTTCCGAACTCATAAACGACAATCCGATTCCACTGATTCTAGTCGGTCAGCATGCTCTCCTTGTTTACATAACGTAGTTAGAAAAGGATAGTATAACAACGAGGCGGGTTCGTCCGCCAGTGAATTCTAATCAACACAACTGTACGTATGCAACACAAAATACCTGGATCAGGGGCGGAACAGCAGCCGAAGTCTATTCTTCGTCTGTTTCGTACGAGTAGCCAGTGTTGCCAGAACTCACGACTTTTCGTCATATCTCACGATTTTGATCTTAATTGAAACAAAATTGCAATTTGATTGCAATTGAGGTTTGAAACTCAGTTTCTGATTTAACGTTACACTTTCCCAATATACCTAGTCAATCCAAATGAAATCCAAGATCTTAATATAGAATGGAGAATGTTAAGATCACACAGATAAACGATTTTGATAACGATGTCTTATTGTTTTGGAAAAAAATTGCATTAGTAAAAATAGGAGATGACTCTCAAAAATTTCCGGGACTTTAGATTTGTTTTTCAGGATATTTGTTTGTCACACTCGAGCGCAGCAGTAGAGAGAATATTTTCTCAAATTAATTTAATAAAAACTCAACTACGCAATAAACTTAAAGTGAAAACAATAGAAGGCATGTCTATATGTTTTACACACCCTGTACGTTACATTAACATCGAAACCCATTCGATCCGCCACATAAAACTCCCCATATGCGAAAACCTCCGATAGCGCCGATAAAGAATCGAAATCCGCTCGCCTCAGAATCGAGTTACCTTCCTTATCGTGTCTAAAATATCACCTCGGTCGCGTTCGTCCGGTCCGAACGCGTTGACTCCGCCCACCGACGCTCCCTTCCACCCGCTCGGCGCCGATAGACACGCCCAGACAGCGCGGATCGACGGATCACTGTCAAACGCTGGAGGACTGCGAGATGTGGTGGAGAGTTTGATTGACGATATGTTGGTTATGAAATGTGGCAGCGTGGTGATGGAATGGTTTTTTATTAGTGATGGGCGAGCGGAGTGAGATGCGATATATTTTAGGAAATTGATTGAAAAGTAGAGCGTAAATATTGGTCTAGCTGGGAAGTTTGGTGAATATTGCTTGAATTTCTTATATAATTTGTCTATGACGTCGGTATCCGTCCGTCCGTGTGTATGTCACAGGCGATTTTCTCTGAAACCATGGGCGCCGGATGAAATGTTAAAGTTGTATATCTCTGTTTCTACTTAAGTGACCCAGGTCAAGCTCAGAATGTTTGATAGTAAGCCTACTAGGAATGTTTTGGCAAAGAAAAAAAAAAGTTAAAATTTTGCTCCGCAACACCCCCCCCCCCCCCCCCCCCCTGGAAAAAATGAACACGTTCAGGTATTTTATTTATTATTTTTTCCAAACAAATTTTGCGAATCATTTTTATAGAGAATTTTTAAATTTTAAGAGAAAAAAATGTGTTAGTAGAAAGTTATAGTCATTTGAATTTTTTAAAAATTATATTTGATTATTAAGTAGCAACAGAGATATACAACTAAGTAGCAACAGGGATATACAACTTTCAAATTTCATCCGGCGCCCATGTCTGAAACTATTCGACGTAAAAATTTGAATATTAGCACAGAGATATGGAAAATAGCAATTTAAGGGCATCGTGTAGGGTGTCAAATAAAAGCTTATTAAAGCACGAATTCAACAATGTATATTATGTATTTTTTTATGCATTTTTTTAAACATTTTTCGGGAAAAACGCTAATAAATTGCTGTCCCGCACCCTTACCACAAAAGTATCGCTCCCAAAAATCTAAAAAAATCATCAAACATTGAGAATTATCAGAATTGAAAAATTATAGCGCGATCAATTGTTATTAACAATTTAATGGTTTAAGTATTTCCTTATAATCTGAAAATGCACTGTTATAATGCACATTTAGTAGTTTTAGGTAACAATTATTTTGATAAAAAAACGAAATTTGTTAATTTAACTCTAGTTTATATTAATTATATTGTAAAAATACGAAAAAATAATGCCTGATGATAATAAGGGTATTTACTGTCATTTTTGTTCTTCAAATATTGATAAAGTTTTTTGGGTGCTTTAATATTAAGCGTTTCACATTTTAATAAAAATAATTCAAGTTTAACTATCCTTTTCCTGACAAGCTACGTCCCTGAATACATACAAATGATTTGTTGGCGCAGGCTCCCACATCATGCCTTTTCGGCAATGGGGCTTCATCTCCTGGTTCAGTCTGTTTTGACGATAGGACGCCGGCAAAGCGTCGCGACGTAGGGCATCGGTTACCCTCTGGTTAACTTACCCATAAGATAAATATAGCCCTTAAATTGGATAGGTATTTGTTTTTAAACCTAAGTTGTTTATATTTGAACAATAGTACGTCTATACGTTGATAATCTGGGGGTGTGGTGGTAATATTGCAACAACTGTTAAACTTCCAAATACCTCAAACTTAGTTGTGATTAATTATTCTTTGATTGGTGAAAACTTTGGAATTTTTTTGTGATTGCATGTAACCTAACGATAAGTTTTAAATTAACGGGATTTTAACAAAATCAAGAACGAAATTACGGTGAGTAAAACAGTAAAAGTACTTATAAGTATGTTGGTTTGGTTACCAATTTTTTTTCTGGAGTCACTTCGGTGTCCGTCTGTCACAAGCGATTTTCTCTAAAACTATTCAACGTCAAAATTTGAAATTTAGCACAGAGATAGAGTGCATGAGCGACCGCATGGGAGGGCCCGGGGGGGCCGTGCCTCCCCTGAGATTGTGACATTGTCATACTTCGAACTTTTTGATGGACGAATTGTCAGATACTATTATTTTTATATTAAATAATATTGCTTTTATAATAAATATTGTCTATTTTTCTGATGTTTGAACATCTTTATAAAGCCACGTACAAAAAATTCAATTAGGATCAGGAATATTTATATTTAAACCCAGTGTTAACTCAGTGCAACCAGCATCCAAACTACCATGAATTTCCTGCAGCCTGCATATTTATTTTATGAAGAAGGTTTTAACATATTTTTTTAGTGTTCCCTGCTAGAATTAGCAAAACGGAATCACTTCGGTGTCCGTCCCGTCCGTCTATCTGTCACAGGCGATTTTCTCTGAAACTATTCGAGGTAAAAATTTGAAATTTAGCACAGAGATAGAGTGTGGTGGCCAATTACAGAAGTGAATTATAAAAATTTAAGTTTTGATTCTGGGGGTTAATTTCAGGATTTTCAGGGAATAAATTGGGAATTGGAAAAAAATTAAAGGGCATCGTGTAGGGTGTCAAATGAAAGCCTATTGAACCACGAATCCAACAATGTATTTTTTTATGCATGCAAAAATCATGAACATTGAGAATTAGGTGTAGATTGAGCAAAAATTACCAGGATTGAAAAATCCTAGCGTGATCATTTCGACAAAAAATATTTCCCACGAAGTAAGGAACAACTTTTGTTCTTACACGTTTTTCAAAATTTTTAATTTGGCCCACTCAGCTCCGCACATACGCGATGTGATACGGCGTTAGGCCGTCGGCGGCGAGTAGCGCGGCAGATGGACGGGGATCGGGCGGCTGATGTTAAGCCCCAGCAACAAAATTATGTAAAGATATTGAAATACAAGCCAAAAAAACTTAATATATATGTAGTGTCCAGTATTGCCATTGTTACTAATTTTATCTGTTGTGTGCAGTGTTGCCACTGTTACTAATTTTAAGGAAATTAAAAAATTAAACAAGAAATATTGATGCAAGTTTTATTTTAAAGTATAAATGTTTTAAATGGAAACAAAATACCGAGGTAAAAGGGTTTTTGCTGGGATCTTTTTTACGGGAGCTTATTTTCCAACAGGGAGGGCTAAGCCCCCCCTACACCAATGGACTTTATCTGTAAACTTAATGGTCCGTCAGCCTGAAGTGTGTGAAAAATGGATTTTTTCATCCGGAACTGTCTTTTCACAGGTTTGCTGAGTGGAGTTCAGACGGCTGCTTGGAATGACAGAGCGACGGCGCGCCAAGTCGGATGTTTAGCGTTCTCTCTCTCTCCTCTGTCTCTATCCTACACGCGCACAATATATGAAACAAAACGAAAGGCTAGTTACGAGTGAACGATATCGTCTTCTTTTGCTAAAAAAATCATTTTCAAAGGAGAACAAACCGCCACTGACCGGTTCAAATAAATAAGTCTGCCAAAGGGTGTTGAACCAAAGAATCATTTTATCTAAA
This sequence comes from Philopedon plagiatum, assembly GCA_963971165.1. Lineage (NCBI taxonomy): Eukaryota > Metazoa > Arthropoda > Insecta > Coleoptera > Curculionidae > Philopedon > Philopedon plagiatum. The sequence continues at coordinate 112,930,200 of OZ020193.1, forward strand.
ATCAGATTCTAGCCGAGCAATCGCCTTTTTTGCACCGTGCTCGACGTCCCAACACACAACTTACAATTTCCTTTTTAATTTAATACGCAAACGGCCTATGAAATACCAGAACGTGCAACTTTTCATATTAAAACTAGCTCGCGTGACATTTTTAATAGCTTTATTCCCGTCTTATCTTGATCTAGTTGGCGTAGGTAATAGTGGCCGGGGCGTAAAAGTGTACAATCTGACCTACATTTTTAATTATTTCAGGCGACAATTTGACGTGTTATGGTAATTTTTGTTTTCATTTGTCGCTAGATCGCTTTCCCAGCGCCGCTCTGTGTCAAAGCAATCGCATTACCGATGTTTTGACGTCGGTTATTTCGGGATTTGTGTATGTTTTGAGGTTAGGTTAGGATAACAGTGGCGGACGAAGTTCGCGATCCTGTACATAGAAATGACTTACAGATTAAAATGGACTGATAATATTTAAAGTTCCATTCATAAATGCACAGGTTGCGCACAACATTTTAACTCCACTATGGGCGAAAATTAAGCTGTACGTCAATGAATATATGCCACAGGAACGCGTGCGCAGTATACGAATAGCTTTTTTCCGAAGTCATCAACGACAAACCGATTCCAGTCGGTTAGCGTAGTCTCCTTGTTTACATAACGTAGTTAAAAAAGCATAGCTTAGGACTTAATTGTGCGTCCGCCCGTGAATTATAATCAACCGTATGCAACACACAATACCTGGGTCAGGGCCGAAGCAGCCGCCGAAGTCCATTCTTTGTCTGCTTCCTACGGGTAGCAGTGTCGCCATGTCTAGGGATTTATCCCGAATCTAGGGATTTTTAAGGCATTTTGAACGCAAGGGATTTTCTTCACGAGATTTTCTTTAATCTAGGCATTTTTATCAATTATAAAAGCAATGATTTTAAACATTATTACATAAATATAATATAATAGCTACTGGATACACTTATTATTAGAGCTACAATAAATAACACAAAATTTCGAAACAGGTTATCACCTGGAACATCAGAAGGAATTATACACACTTTATAGCGAGTTATAATTTTCCAGTTGATAATGAGCTTTATAAGAAAATGAATAAAACAATGTACAGGGTCTTCCAACGAGGACTGAACAGGGGCTCATTTTTGAGCTTCCTTGTATTTAAAGAAAAATCTAAAATACCCAATTGATGTACTTTTTCCTGCAGAATTCAAAAATGAAACCAAAAATTTATTTGAACCAGAAACAAAAGAGTTACGCTATGGATAAGGTGTTTTTTAAATGGAACATAGCTTTTTTTATACGATTTTCGGAACGAGTGATTTTTTTTATGTCCGTTCTGATTAAAATATTTAATATTGTGACAGCTATTTTTATTAAATTTTAATGTTTTATCCAGTATAATTTAACTTTAACCTGTTTGAAACATACACTAGGTAATAAAGGTAAAATCACCTTGAAATCCTTCAAAGTCAAGAAATTTGACAAATTTACTATAAAATTGCCGAAATGAAATATTCATTAGATGAGAGATTGCAGATTGTTATCTTGTTCTACAAATGCCAAGAAAATGCAAGAGAAGCAAGGAGAAGATTTATTGCAAATTTTCACAGAAATATATCTGTCAATACTATTCTAAGGATAAAGAACCTATTCGAGGAAAGTAAAACATTACATGACAGAAAAAGAATTCCAGAAAGGAAATATTATAGTAAATTTGTCAAATTTTTTGACTTTGAAGGATTTCAAGGTGATTTTACCTTTATTACCTAGTGTATGTTTCAAACAGGTTGAAGTTAAATTATACTGGATAAAACATTAAAATTTAATAAAAATAGCTGTCACAATATTAAATATTTTAATCAGAACGGACATAAAAAAAATCACTCGTTCCGAAAATCGTATAAAAAAAGCTATGTTCCATTTAAAAAACACCTTATCCATAGCGTAACTCTTTTGTTTCTGGTTCAAATAAATTTTTGGTTTCATTTTTGAATTCTGCAGGAAAAAGTACATCGATTGGCTATTTTAGATTTTTCTTTAAATACAAGGAAGCTCAAAAATGAGCCCCTGTTCAGTCCTCGTTGGAAGACCCTGTACCTATGACAAGAAACCTATTGCGTCAATAGGACCATCTAATATTTTTTCTTCATACAAAGTTTGAACATCTGCTTCACCCCCTTAGGGGCTGAATTATGAAAAACCCTACGTTATGTAAGAAAACTCTGTGCAAAATTTCAAGTTTCTAGACCCAGCGGTGTGGGCTGTGTGTTGATATGTCAGTCAGTTTTCTCTTTTATATATAGAGATTAAGATTTGTGCTAACGGCTGTATTTATAAAAATAAAACTGGGAAGGTTCATTAAATACAAAGGAATAAAAAGCTATAAATATGCAAGTAGAATTTCTATCGCTACATGGCGTGGCTGAAAATGTGTTGGAAAAACTGAATCAATATTCTACCCACATGTATACAAGCTGTTAAACGAATTTAACTTGTTGTGTTTAAATCGTATTAATCGACGATTTTTGCATTATTTACCGAAATTTTCTAGTTTAGTGTTCTTCTTTAAATAACTAGATAAAGTTATGAAATAAAAATATTTTATTTCTCTATCGTGAGAAGAAAATATTTTGGCTGCGGTGGAATTTCAGCAGTCTTGAAATTTCACCGTTACTTGGACACCCTTATTTCAAACATATATTTTTTTGAAAAAACATTTTTTTAAAAAATATTTTTTTGATATAGTTTTCTGATTTTAATTGTTCCGATACTGTTGAATGAAAAAAGGACAGAAAAAGCCTGAGAAAATCTGGCCAAACCACTAAAAAAGCCAATGTGTGCAGATTTCCTCAGATTTGTTTGGTTCCTCATTTATTTTGTCTTTTTGTTATCACCATTTTCTAAATTGTTAAAAATTTAAATTTCTGGACACAATCTTTGATGAAATCCTAGTAAGTTGTACATTTTTGGAATCTCCAGAAAATTTGCTATCGGATAAAGCACAAGCTCGCGGAAATTCGCTTTTTGAAAAGGCCATAAAAAGAAAATTTTTTATTCGGTTTCCGTTAGTTCCTGGACAGAATATTTAACCTATAATAAGTCGGAAACCTGCTTCCTGGAACAAGTTCTGTATGCAGATTTCCTCAGATTTGTTTAGGTTTGTTCGGTTACTCATTTGTTATTACCATTTTCTAAACTATGAGCAAACCTATCAAATCTGTCCAAATCCAAAAAAGACTAAAGAAAAACTGTATTTTCAAAAACTTTGTCGGTGCGACACAAGCGCCTCAAGTGTTCAAACCACGTTCTAGTGTATATCTGGTTGCCTGGCAAAAGTTTTTGTAGTGCTCTCATCATATTTGGGTGTTATGTGTTGCATAGCCTATTGGATGAGTGGGATAATACAAATAATAGACAAACGAAAGTATATAAGGGGCAATCATCTAGGCTTTAATAAGAATAATTGGGCAAACCTTTGATGATGGGCGATAATAGAGCACGCGAGGTGTAGAGGGAGTACGAAATGATCAAATATTTTCTTAAATAACACTTATTGAGATTAATTTTTACATACTACATTCTTATAACGCATGTGACCAAATGCTGCAATTCCAAACAAACTCGAACACACTCTTATGCACAGCCTGATATTTAACTAACGCGGTTGTCCGCCGTCGGTCGTCCCGAATACCTCTGTACAAATCTAAAACATCCACTATTAGAATAATTATAATTAACATACTCTAACCTGCAGTTAGGCAAACATTTACATAGATATTTAGCGTTTCCAAGAACATTTGCTGGGAATTACCGTCTGAATAGTACTGTAACTTTTATACGGTTTTTCTCTATTAGGGAATATCGCCACTGTTTAAAAATAATTTATTCATTCTGGCTACTATTTCATTATTATGAGGTTTTTAAATGGTACAGTGGTCTGATATGTGCAGAGCCTGGTCTAAACCTCTGTAAAGTTCTGGATCAGAAGATATAGTTTGTCAAATAACAACTTCTTGAAATTATATATTAAGTTATATAAGTTTCTGGACAGAATTCTAAACGAAACCTTAATAAGGTACGTCATTTTGGAATCTCCAGAAAATTTTCTATCGGATAAAGCAAAACTCGTGCGATTTCGCTTTGAGTTAGAAGATACAGTTAGTTTTCGAAAAGGCCATAAAAAAAAGAATTTAATTCGGTTTCCATTAGTTCTTGAACATAATTTTTAACCTAATAAGTCGACCTTTCGTGAAACCTGCTTCCCCGAACTAAGTTCTTGACCTTTCTTTTTTTACAAATCCACTAAACTGTCCAGATTTTAAATAAATGGCCGTACACCTCTATTAATAAAACACTCTGTGCATCATCAAATTTTGTCGTCATTTCAGATATACTTCAACCACTGTATGAAAATAAAATTAATCCTAAATGTCTGTTCATTTAACTTAATTTGAGTAATAAAAAGGTCAAATGGGGCAAATTAAAAAGCAGATAAAAACTATTTATCTAGCCGAAAGAAACTAACAAAGTAATAAGGAAAATTACGGGAAAAATAAAGAAAAATACACTTAATTTTTAAATCTAATAGATTTTATTTTTTTGTAAGAATTTTTTGATAAATTATAGATATAGACGTGCAGTCTATGGAAGCGTGGAAAGCACCGCTTCCCTAGACTTTTTGGCAGAGGCGGACCGTGACTTTTGGTTTGGGGGGGGGGGGGGGTTGTAGGTCACTTTTGGTTGGGGGGGGGGGGTGGTTGGTAGAAAAAACCCTTGTTTTTATATAAATATGTATATACTACCGTGCTGTATAATGTTTATAATAACTACTATAAGAGATCAATGGGGGGGGGGGGGAAGGTTAACCCCAAAACCCCCCAGCGGTACGCCTCTGCTTTTTGGAGATAAATAAATAAATTTTTATACATTAATAACGCGTAATTTTTAACATTATACTATAATTTTATAAAAATATCGATTTAATGTCTTATAATTTTATCTGAAATCTAAACGTAAATGTATTTTTGAAAATGGTGTCATAAAAACTTAAATTTTCTACTTTAATTCGGTTTTATGAATTTATATGGACAGAATCTTTAACCAATCCTTGATAAGTTATATATTTTTAGAATCTCCAGAAAATTTGCTACCGGATAAAGCAATATTCGTGGGAATTCGCTTAGGAGATACAGCTGATTAAATAATTTATTTTTGAAAAAGTCATAAAAAAATACTACCTTTATTTAGTTTTAATGAAATTCATTACATTTATCAAAGTAAGCAATAAACGACAACGCTTCCTGTAATTCTGCATTATTAAAAAAATTTATTCCAATACCTAAATTATGATACTAGAATGTGAATTCCTTATAAGTAACTGAAGTATCTTTTTCTGGCTATGCTATAATTAAAAAAAAATAGTAATAGTTCAAATCTTCCTCGCACTACGTCACTGGTCGGGGTGCGTGTCAATATAGAATAAAAGAAAGTAAATATATAAAAATGCCCAAATTAAAAGGCCTATAAAAAATAATACTTCGGCATTAAAAGTGTTTCTAATTATAGCATTTCCTAATGTACATAAATTTGTTAGCGTATTAATAAATGTTTAATCTTTTCGGTTCTTTATGGTTGATATTAAATAGCGGTAGGTATTTAGGATTTGTGAATTTTTTATGAGACGTCCGTCTGTTTGTTTATATATCCCGCAGACGGATATCTCAGGATATAGTTCAAAAATGTGCACCCTGTAGAGTTGTGCCTTTGACACTTTGACCGGTCAACAACTTTTTGTTCAATTGACCGGTCAATTGACTAACAATTTGACCGGGGGCCCTCTTTCAGAAAAGAATTATTTTCATACTAAGTCAATCAGGTAATTTTAGCAATATTGCATTTTTGTGAGACCTATTAGTGGTCACACTTTATACCTAATACCGTTAGTACCAATTATAAAGGAAAATAAAATGCATGATAGTGAAAAATAAACTGAACTTGCTTAATTTTTACGGCGAATAACGTCACTGAATAAACCGGGGATAAATTAGCATAGACCATGCATCGATCGGTGCCGGTGATTTCCCGAAATGCATTTGTACAGGTCGGCTTCATATCCGCAATTTATTTCGACATGGAGCAATTTTAATAAGTATTTGACCACCTACTATTTGACCGCGGTCAAATTGACCAAGGCACAACTCTAGCACCCTGTAGATATATAAGAAGCCGGCACGGAACCCTTGGTGTGCAAGTCAACTCGCACTACAGGTATTTTTTAATCAAGTTTATGCCATTCCTCTTTATTATTACTTATATCTCAATTTTTTTTCAGATTGTATTATTTCTGAGCCAAACAAAGCTTCTTGCAAAGGGGGAGCATTTTTTTTTTTGATAAAATTAAAAATGAAAAAGGTCTGCATTCGGTAACAGCTCTTTAGGGCACTCTGTATACAATATAGACATAAAAATATTTTTAGATTAATAACCATTTGTTCAATACCTATAGATATATGATATACAATTAAAGGGGTGTGATTTAAGATTAGTATGTTAAAGTATGTTTACAATATAACAAAATAAATAATTTTATATTGATTTCCCAAATAAATATTAATTTCATTTTTTTAAATCTATAACGTATATTATGTATATATATTTAAATATCTATTAAAACATAACCAGAAGCAGATCGGGGAAAGTCGATTTTTTTAGAAATAAATATACACTTACCCAACATATATAATTCAAAACTTGGGTATGTTATTTAAATAAAAAAAGGAAAAAACACTAGTTGGAGGAGGTGTATTAAAAAAAAACAAATAAAAAGCCGGTTCTTTTCCGAAAAGAGCAGTTTTTTGGGAACAATTAATTTTTTAGATTTATTTGCAGTAAAACAGCATAATAATTAATTAGATACTAATAGTTATAAGTATGGAAGACCAGAGTTCTATTCAAGATCTGTTTTATGGGATATTGCATCACGAAATGATTGTGATCCGTTGGTATGGTGACAAGGTCTTTGTGCAAAGCAAACCCTTAAACCAGTGGCTACTCGATTGTTGCAGCTGATACCCACATCGGCAGGATCTAAAAGAAATTAGTCATTATTTCAGCATATTCAATCTGAAAAAGGAAACAGACTTACAAACAAACGAGTGGAAAAGCTTGTTGCAATTCGCAGTAGCCTTTATCTTAGGGGTGAACAACTCCATGAAAAAATAAAACCAAAAAAATACTATCAATACTATTGCCAAATACCAGCCACATCACTAGATGTTGATTGCGATTATGATGATCAGCTTCCTTGCCAATAAGTAGTAGAAGTAGAAAGTGATAAACAAAACTCATCAGATGATGAAAGTTAGGTACAATAACGAATATGATTCCTTTTTAGAAACCGAAAATGAGGATTAATTAGGATTATAATCGGGACACAAAATATTTTCGTGTGTCTTTCTTATAGTTCACGTAGGTACATGAAAATTTGTACCTATTAGTATTAGTTTTATTTTGCAATGATTTGTTCATATATTTTTTATACTTTGAATATATTTTTAAAGAATAATTATTTTTAAAATTTTTCCATGTTTTTTTGTTAAAGACCACTGCAAAAAAAAGCCGCTGTGTTTTTTTTACAAGACTGTTTCTTTTCCAAGCCGTTAATACACTAGTTGGATCGAGGTGATTTTTATCCAGTAACTTTGCAAACAATTTTTATTGCTTTTTTTGCAAATAAAATATTTTTAATCGAACATTTTTTGGCACCCAACCAGGGGCAACAATGTTTTTAGAAATAAACGCATTTACCCAACATGGATTATACCTATAATTCAAAACTTTCGGATATAAATTGAATATAAACAAAGGGAAAATACTAGTTGGGGGGGGGGGGGGTCCAGAAGGGAGTAACTTTGCAACCTATTTTCATTACTTTTTTTAGAATATAAAACATTTTTGATCGAACACTTTTTGGCGCCCAACCAGGGGCATCAAGTAGGTACATAAGGATTTTTCTTTAGGTTTTAGGTGCCCTAATCTACCTAAACGAGTTAAACAGAATTTAGTTAGTTGAAAACATAACACGGAAATTGTTGCCCTGCAAGCTGCACATGGTTAAATAAACATAAAAAACAAACAAAAAGTAACGACACCACTCGCTCCTGGTCCTTTGAGCCGGATTTATATCAACTTCTTGTCAGCGAATCTTTTTTTTAGCTCTACCGGATATCCCAAATATACCCTTTAATTTGAAGTGTGATCTAATATAGGATATGGCTTTTTCTAATACCTAATAATTTAAATATAATCTATGCTATTTTTTTATAGGCTGGACAAGACAATGAAAGATAAAATCTTTTTTTTGTGGGTATAATAAAAGTTGCAAAATACAATAAATGTACCACTATTAAAATCAGCAATAAATGATGTACTTCTCATTAACAAAAAGTAGCCTCATATTAATCTGGTCCTTCGAGCCGGATGTGAACACTAACGTATCAAAAAATACATTGTAGCTTTTCCATCTTAACGTACGCTGCATCCAATTGCTACGGCATCCGACGGGTGACACTCCACACCTTGCGTCTCCACCAAAAACCCCAAAATCGCCGATCCGATACCTCAGTTGCGACCGCCGCAATTCAAACCACCACACACCTATCTCACCCCTTCGTCGACTCGAAAAACAACCCCCTAACCCTTCTATTTTCTTTGCAGACACCATAGAAAAGACCAAAAATGTCCCCTGGCACAGAAGACAGAGACAAACAGACGGAGGCGTCGCAAGCCACACCCCTTGAGGCCTAACTCCGACGCTCCAACCCACCAGAAGTGTGAAAAGAGTGGGGGAATTGTCGCCCTTCGATTGGCCGCGGCGCGTCGGTGTCAACTCGTCGGCCAATGGGAAAGCGTCGAGATCATTAACGCGAAGAAGTGTCGACTTTGCGGGTTCGAGTCTATAGTTGGCCGTTGTTCGTTAGACGGCAAGGTGCGAGCTTTGACACGGATTTTGTGCCGGACTAGTTTCAGATTTTTGGACACTAGCTCATGCTCTATAAGTGATTCCTTACAAATCGCGGCGTGCGAGAAAGGCTTATTTCCCGTACCACTCTTCACATACCAAGTGGTCAAAAAGCAAGATATTCATTTCTAACCGTTATTCGGCGCTGAAAGTGGTAAAAAGAACTGAATTACGCGCGTTAAACCCAAGTAAAATTGTGCGGTAATAACTGTGATAGATAAAAATATTTAAAAAGTTAGTGACTATGTTTTGAATAGTGAGAGACTGGGATTTAAGTTTTTTTTTGTGTGTAAGTGCTTTTTTAATACTTCTAAATCAAGCATGAAATGTAAAATTACTTCCACATTAGCTTAAAATTTCTAGTACCGAGCCTGATGTCTATCTCTGCGATATTAAAACCTATATACCTATAAATCCCAAAAACATGACATTTGACGACAAACAGTGAATCACTACTCATTTGCAAAATTTTGTACTGTTTTTATCAACCCACTCATTCCTGGCTTTTTTAAAGATTTCAAATCACTTGTAGCCCTTTTTTCTGCTAAAGTTTGATACAAGTTCATAGATAATCATTATTTAAAAGTCAGTAGCCAGGGAAAAGACTTTTTCATAACTTGACAAAGTATGACCTCAATTTTGTTAAATGAAAATAAGAAAAAAGCTTCAAACACAAATTTGGGTGAACTTTTTCTAGAAAAAAAAATGATTGTGCTTAAGTTTTCTCAGACTGTTACTATTTTCTTCTAAAATAGGCATTTCTCCCGTTAAATGAAAATTTTCCGTTAAACTTTTGGCGCCCAACCAGGGTCGTCTATTTTTTGTGCACCAAAATATTTTTTTATGTCGTTTGAAATTGAATGTACTTGTCACAGAATTACAAAAGACATATTTAATTAAAGTTCAGTTGAATATAAAGAAAATGCAGAATTGTTTGTGCTGCAACGTGTGCCTCTAGATTTAAATAAATAACATTTGGCTTTCAACCAGGTTCGACCATTCTTTTGTGCATAAAAGTCTTTTTTTATGTTTTGGTAAATTTAATAGACAATGAGGTAGTTTTGAAAAAACTTTAAAAATTTGTTTATTTGAAGAGCAACTCAATATAAAAAAAGCAGGACGTTTTTGCCCTGCAAACAGTGCAAACCGAACATAGGAGTTAAATACCTACTATGTAAGAGAAAAACATAAAAATAAACAATGCTGTAAATTCGGCTCAAAAGACCAGTAAGTGATGTCCTTACTTCTTGTTTTTTTATGTTTATTTAACTCTGTACAGCTTGCAGGGCAACAAGTTTTGTGTTATGTTTCCAAACTAAATTTAGTCTTATTCGTTTACATAGAATTAGGCACCTAAATAAAAATTGATGCCCCTAGTTGCACAGAAAAAACATTATCGTGTATTGAATTAGTTACCAATTCAGTCAATGACACACTCTATTCCGTATTGCACAATACAAATTCGGATTCTTTCAATGACTACTTTATCAGTGTTAACCAATAGGTTATAAGATTGCTTGGAATATAAGGTTTCATTGGTTTTTAATAGGTCGTTTAAATATTCTAAATTCAGTACAAAATATATCATTGGTTTCAGTAAATGCTTATTTGTAAGACTATAATTCTTGTTTAATCGAAATACTTATTATTATTGCAAGGCTTTTTAGATTTGTTTTACTTACATACCATAAAACACTGAAATGAGTTGCTCCAATCCCCAGAATTGCAAAAGTTTTTCGCAATAAACAAAAAGGCTGCATGCTTAAACGACTATTCGAGGAACAAATACCAACAGCACAATTTTAACCTCTCCAAAGGGTGTCCGCGAGCAATAGAAGTAATATTTCAGCCAACAATAGGACCCATTGAATTAATTTTTGTATTATTTCTCTAATACCTTATATGTCTTATTGGAGTGTTTATTTTAATTGACATGATATAAGGATTATTGACTTAATTTTTAGATTTTCTATTTAAGCTGTAGTTCTTGTTCGTTTACTAAAATATATTGTAATTTGAATCACACCGCCTCCAAAAAATAGCTATTTTTCGCCCAATTATATTTAAGCATTCCCATCAAATTGTTTAATTTTTTGGCTCTAACAATTCTACATTCTAAGAATAATAGAAATTTATTGGTTTCCAATAATATCTCGGTCATTGAAAAAATGGTACCTAATATAGTTTTCAAAGAAGTAGGAATACTTTTGAACTCCGATAATAAGTCTATATTTAAAGAAATATTTTTATATTATTATTTCAGTAATGTTTTATTGATACAATATTAAATTTAATATAACTAATGTGACAGTGGTCAAAAATAATACTATTATTAAAAGTAGCATAGCAGTTTTTTCTGTGTGTGCGCAAAAAAAACAATTTTTTTATTTAAAAAAAAGTCATAAAATAGTTTGCAAAGTCGCTCCCTTCTGGAGAAAAATCACCCTCCAATTTGTGTTTGTCTCTGTTTTTATTTAATTAATATCCGCAGGTTGTATGAAATATATATATATATATATATATATATATATATATATATATATATATATATATATATATATATATATATATATTGATAATAGGTAGGTATTGTCTCGAAAAAATTTTATTCATACACATTTTGGTCCTCCGAGCCGGATAAAAGTCATTTCTATGTTAATATCTCTGGAGCGAATTAGGTAAATAAAAAATACATCTGAAATTAAGTTATACAAAATGCCAATTTAATTTAATATATCATGTAGGTCGGTACTATGGAAATAACACATTTACATACATAAAGGAATTCTCATAATAATGTTTCCAAAATATAAAATACACCTAAACGTTAAGTGGGTTTTAAATTAAACCAGTCTAAACTACTCGACTTCCGTGTAATAAATCTGTATGATTTAAACTGCTTAGAATTGTGTGGTGAGGAAAGAAAAGTTTTTGCCACTAAAAATGGTGATTTTCTCAAATATAAATTAATTTAATAGGTATTGCCAGAGACTATAAAGAATATAGACAGATTCTGGGTATTATTTAGTCTATGGTCTTACTAATGCCTTTAGAAATACAATCTTGAGCTAGTTTGAAAAAAATGTTCGCTCCAAAAGCCAATAAATGCATCCTATTTCATCCGTGCTAATTTTGGTCCATCGAGCCGGATGAAGCACAGTATTTTCAAGTTTCTGACCACGAAAAATTGTATTTTTTATTAATATTAAAATAAGACTGGTATAAAATTGTATATAAAAGCTTCTATTATAAAATATAGATGCTATTATACGTATAGTCTGCAAGTGCGTACAAAATCGCTGTGGCATTCGTTTGCCGTCGGAAAGATTTGGTAAAATATGAGCCAACGTGGTGACAAAACGTTTTGTTTTGGCAGTGAATATTGGACAAATATCCTATCTACGATATTGAAAAGCATATTTTATATTGTATTCTTTATACACCTGAGTCGCACATCTTACAGTTAGAACTTTTGGATCAAGGAAGAATTATTGTCAAAAACAACGTTTCGAAAATTTTATTTTTGATGATTTTTCGTAAAACGCCAAACATATTTGTAGGTATATAGAGTGATTCAAAAAGCATGTGCCATCGCTTACAGAGAGATTCTTTGAAAGAAACTAAGGGAAAAAGTTCATATGAACTGGTCCGCAGATGCTTTGTTCCAAAGATACAGGGTGTTACATTTTTTAAATGCTTTTTAGGTAGGTAGGTAGGTACTTGTTAAAACCGATCAGTTGGGGAAAACTAAACTAACTAAACTAAAATCTCCTACGCGAAGTGAAAATTGACAAAATATGAAGAAGTAGGTTTTGTTAAGAAATTAACATGCTATTTGATTCAAATATAAAAATGGGAAAAAGCAGTAGCGTACCTACACGTTTTTATTAAAAACATATTTTACCGTCTTCTCATGCATATGCACGCCTCTAGAGGACCTGTCAAAGTCCTTTCATAATCAGAACTATGCTTAATTTAAGCACTTTACACAACGTAAATTTCATTAAAATTGCTGAAGCCATTTTGAAGATATTTCGATTTTTCTTAAATTAACACCCTGTATCTTTGAAATAAAGCACCTGCGGATCCATATTCATATGAACTGTTTCCCTTAGTTTCTTTCAAGAAATCTCCCTTTCAGCGATGGCACAGATTTTTGAAACACCCTGTATATACAGCGTATTTTTGTTTATTTCAAGCGCACCCTGTTCTATTAGAAGAATGGAGCTAAAACTTGACATAGATAAATTTCACAGTCTTAAGATTATGTTAATTTTCCAAATGTGTCAAAAAAGCTCCGAAAAATACCTACAAAATGAATTTATTTTTTGAAAAACATTAATTTTTCACGCCCTTTGTATTATATTTTACCTTTTTGTACCAAGTTAGATGTGACACACGTTTTTTGATTTTTAAGACTTTATTCTCTCGTTTTTAAATGCAACTTTTAGGTATTTTTTGGAGCCTTTTTGGCATATTTGACAATCTTACGTAATCTTAAGACTGAAATTTATCTATGTCAAGCTTTATCTCTATAGGTACCACCTACTTCTAATAGAATAGGGCCTGCATGGTACCTACCCCTATGGTAGGGTTTAAAGCAATACACTGTATTGCAAAAATTATTCTAAAGAAAATGTATTTTCGACATAAGTGCTACTGCTACTAACGTAAGATAAAAAAAAAACGTCCTCAAAGTACCTATGCCGTGGAATCAATCATGCATGTCTTGAATTATTACTCTAGAAAGGTAACATAGGTAAAAGGAGGTGAATGAAAAGTAAAACTGTCAAGTTCTGAAGTTTTTATTATTAGAAAACTAAATTACTGTCATTGTCATTGCATAATACAGAATTAAAAAAAAAACCATATACTTACAACAAACAACCTAAAAATTATAAATTTTAACTAAATGAAAGACGTGTCCACCTTCTCAGGGCCACAGAGAGAGAGCTATTTGGGGGCCTGAGGCAACAAATACTAATGGGGCCCCAACTTTTGTGAGATGGGGCCCCAAAGAGAGATGGGGCCCGGGGCAGTCAGCCCCCGTTGCCCTCCCTCTCGGCGGCCCTGCGTGTACTTCCAAACATGTTCTCACTCTTCTTTTTACAACATCAACCACATTGGTGAGCACTTGGGGGGAGTTGTTAATCTCCTGAAATTTATTTGTACCTAATCCTAGCCCGTAGATCTTCCAAATTTTCACAAGGGGTTTTGAAAACCGAGTTTTTAATGTGTGGCCATAAAAAAAAGTCGCACATTACGACTAATGATACGGTCTTCAAAGAATTCTTCCAAAAAATTTTAATTATCAAGAGTTACGTGAATTGGTGTGCCGTCTTGCTAGAAGTAGCCATGTCGCGTCTCTTCATCGTCTAATGCGTTTACAAAATTTTCTAAAATTTCATTAAATACGGCATCGCGGCCGAATTGAGAGTCTCTTAAAAAAAATGGGTCCAATTAACCTTCTTTTCGATATGGCCGCCCACACGCCAACTTTCTATGAATGCAGAGGCTTCTCGATAAAGAAATGTGGATTTTTAGAATTCACATTCTTATTTGTTGAGAATTTACCTACATAACCAGAGAGTTAAAACTATGCCTCGTCAGTAAAAAAGGTGTTTTCAAATACGTTTTCATTATTATGCAAGTTACCCATGAACCACTCTGAAAATTGCATACGCTGCGGCTTGTCGTTTGGTAACAATTCTTGGACTGAGCTTAGACGATAAGCGTGCATATGCAGGTAACATTTCAGGATTGTATTGCATATTGCAGGTTACGTAGGATACATTTACTTGCTGGCTTAAACGCCGAATAGGGGTTTGATTGGGTGTTCATTAACAGTTTGCCTCAATTCTTCTACTTTTTGTGCAGTGCGAACTTTGGGTCTCCCACTGCCTTCTTTTCTATTCACACTTCCTAATTCTCTAAACAAAGCCACAGATCTATAGTCAAAACTTGGCGAAACTAGTCGAAATCCATGACTATATATGTAAATACTGTTTGAAAATCCTGAATGGCGTCCCGTGCCCAATAAACCCACTGGCCATCAACCCTTCTACCATTCCTAAAGTAATTTTCGATCATAAAAGCATTTTGTTCTGCCGTGATTACCTACCATATTTAATTTATTTTCTTAAAAACAAAAACTTCAGAACGTGACAGTTCTATTTTTTATTCGCCTATACCTTTACCTATGTTACCTTTTAAGAGCAATAATTCAAGACATGCGCGGTTGATTCTACGGTATACTCTGAGGAAGTTTTTTATCTTACATTATTTAGAAGCAATATAGTTTAAAAATCGAAATCACGATAAAAATTTAAAATAAGGACAATTTTTTTTTTATCTTCTGACAGCACACGAAGACCGAAGTCTAAGTACTATGTACCGTGGGTGTACTGGGGGATCGACTCACATCCAGAGCTGGAAACATCCGTAGGGATTTCACCAGCCCTTTTTAAGAGGATGTGTGGGGTGGTACCACCTCGGTCGAGGAAGAATTCCTCTACCACCTTCAAATTATTGTACTTGATGCTTTACAAACAAAATATAAAATGATAGCATCTTGTGGGAAAAAATACACCTTATAAGAAATTGGGGTCCACAATTTAGAAAACAAAGTTTTTATTAAAAAGTAAAAATACTAATATAATTATCTAGGTACTTATTTGCTCTATGTAGAATTTGGTCCCAAGGAACCAATTATATATTAAAAAGCACAAAATAGGTGCAAAACATTTCAAATTTCTTATTAGCATAAAAATATTGATGACATCTTCACTAAAACTTCCTTTGGTAATATTTTTGGCTAGATAAAATTATGGCGTATCATATAATGTAAAATTGTGAAAAAGGCGAAATCCTATTAGCTTAGTTTGTACCAGGAAATATTGATAATTATTTAGCCTACCATATAAAACGCCACGATTTATCACAACAAAATTTTATTTATTCGACATAATCTCCTTAAAGATGTTCGTGAAGTAAGCCCTTTAAAAAAATTCTTCGTCTGGGTTTGCAAACCAACAGCTCAACAGCACATTTCGTCTTTTGTCGAAAATCTTTGACCTATGAAATGTTTTTTAAGCTTTAGAAACAAATTATAGTCTGACGGTGCTAAATCCGGAGAATAGGGGGTGGTCCACCAATAAAAACCAATTTAACCATTTTTTTGTAGTGCAATCAACGGCTTGTCAGCGGAAGCGTTGTCTTGCCAAAAGAGCACAACTTTGGCAAGTTTTCTGCGGCGTTTTCCCACGTAATTTAGTTAGCAACTCAATATAATATGCTCCCGGGATACTTCTACCCTGTTCCAAATGATCTATCAGAATTATCCCATCTGTGTTCCAGAAACCTGAAGCAAGAATCTTCCACTTGTTGGATTTCCTTCGACCTTGTCAATCGAACGCGCTTCTGATCAGCATTCAAGCATCTCAGAATCCATTTGGCCAAAAGCTTTCTCATACATACACGTTCATAAGAAATATCCACTGCTTGTGCTATACTTACGTTTGAGCCCAATTTGTCGATCTTCTGAAATGATATCGTGGACAGAATCGATGTTTTCGGGAGTGGTCAAAGAAATAATTGGTCTTCCAGAGAGATGTTCATCTTCGACATCTGATCCCCTCTTTTAAATTCCACAATCCCGGTTTTAATAGCGGCGTTTGAAGGACAATGCACCTAAGGTTTCTAAGCTTGATAGAACAGGTGTTGTAACAGATCTGTAAAAGCAAAGACGCATTCATGACGAAAATGATGGCGCTACCAAATTGCTTGCTATTGATTCGGTAACAAATTTCCCCCAAGAAATCAGTAAGGAAAAGGACACTGGATATACCTTTTGGTAAAAGCCGCTTGCAGAGAATTCTATCAGGAAACAACATCTATCCTTACAAACCGGTGAGAATTCATCAACTTGAAGGAGGCGATGATACGCTTCGTTTAGAATTTTGTTTGTTGATGGGAGAACGAATCATGATGGAAAGATATTTTTACCGAAACATTGTTTTCTCTAACGAAGCTACTTTTACCACGAATGGAGTCGTTAGCAGCTAAAATACTAGATATTGGTCGAAAAAATCCAAATTTCCGAATTATATCAGCCAGTGATATAAAAAAGATAATGTTTGGTGTGCAATAATGTATAATAAAATTATTGGTCCCTATTTTTTCGATGGAACCGTAAACCAGAACACATATGTACATAGAGATGTGGGAAAACTTGTCACTCCCTGCTCTGGATGAAGTAAACTTGCTGGTGAGACAGACACTTCATTTTCAACAGGACTGTTGTCCTGTTAGGGAGTGGCTAGATAGGCATTTCGTTAACAAATGGATTGGACACTTTGGTTCTATTAGATGGCCTCCACGTTCCCCCAGACATTACCCCACTAGATTTTTTTTTACGGGGACATCTCAAACAAAAAGTTAATGTGAATGATCTTCACAATGACGAAAATCTTTTAAAACAGAACATTGCACAAGCAGTAGCTGATATAAATGAGCATACCCATTCATCTAGTGTACAGGGGGGGGGGGGTGCACTGACTGAAAAATGTGTAGCAGTAGGATGACAACATGTACAGTAATGTTTTTTTGTATTTATGTTTTCGTTGGTCAATGAATTATGAACTTTCGAAACATAGAAAATACTTTTACTTTAATAAATTTTACTTATTATGTTAGCAACCAAAAGTTTTGGAGTAACATTATACCTAAAAGTAGTTTGGCGCGAGCCACTACATCGTACCCATCCTTTTCGAACGTTTTTGTTGATTCTGGTCAAAGTGTGGTCTATTCGTCAGCCACTCTGGGTGTGAGACTGCCTGATGAAGGGTAAGGGCCCAGAAATCGTGATAGCAGGAGAGACCAGAATCAAAAAGAATAGTCCTACTTTATTTTATTTGTCATTTCACGGTCTTGTGTTTTGCACTAGCGGAAGCTTTTGCATTTACCGACATATATTAAATATATCGACCGAAGAAAATTCCCCATTTCTATATATATATATATATATATATATATATATATATATATATATATATATATATATATATATATATATATATATATATATATATATAACCTGCAGAATCACCTCATTTTAGTATTTTAAACTCTTTATATTAAATTTTAAATTGAGTAGTCGATTCAGGCTGACATTAGACTAACCCAATTTGAATGTTTCCTTTTTCTGTTGTTCCAGGCCCACCTAAACCCTAGTCCACCACCCGAAACTGTCCTTTTATGATCGGAACGCAGCGGTGGGCCAGCTCTACCGCTAAACATAGGTCCCAATGCGTTTCGAAGGGCCCCTGGACACTCACGAAGCCGTGAAAAAGATGGCCTACCATCCGTTCCTGCAGCTGCCCCGTCAAACGGACTTCAGCGTCTCGTCGCTGCTCACCGCAGCAAACAATAATTCGCCTGCGAACACTTCGCCGACAGGACCGGGTGCGGGTGCTTTTTTCCCGTCGCTGCTGGCGTCGCAGGCTGGGCCTCACGGCTGCTACCCAGGGACGCTGATTCCTAAGATACCTCATCCTCATCACGCGTTGCCTGGGCATCCGTATACGACGGCGGAAGACGTATTATTACAGGTAAGAATTCAAATTAAATATTTATAACTGCGGTTCCCAACCTTTTTTGATGGTTTGTTAGGTTTATTTAGGTTTGCTGCTTTTTCTATCTTTTTTTATTAACTTCAAAACTTAAGTCTCAAAATATAGCTAAATTTCCAATACTTTTTCCAGGCTGTCCACAACCACCATTCTGCTATGGTACGACCCTTGCGCGCCATACAACCTGAAGACGACGGTGTCGTAGACGATCCCAAGGTCACCCTGGAAGGGAAGGACCTCTGGGAAAAGTTTCATAAGTTAGGAACGGAGATGGTTATTACGAAAAGTGGAAGGTAGGCTTTCCATATATTTGTTTACTTAAAAAAGTGCCACCTGGCGATTGGCTGACTTGTCTGCTTCAAGAGAAAGTGACGGGAGATGTTCCTTTGAGAACATCTCCTCCGGTTTGAAGAATTGAGTCCCAGATCCCAGAGTGGTGAATCTCATTCCTGTTTTTCCGTGGTTTAATAAAAAAGTGTTATCAGGGCTAATAGTTATTAAAACTATAATGTCACACACACATTTGTAAATATAAATTCACCAAACACGTACTAAATATTGATCCATGCTGAACATAAAAAATATCTATCCAGGTTTTACAAAGTATTTACCATACCTATGTCATTTATTTCCAACACCTGGATTCGCGTGCTCAGGAGTAATTATGATTACGAAGCAGGATGACTAAAACAATTTTTAATGAAATGCTGTTTATATAAAGCGGGTATGTTGCTGGCTGTGCCAACAGCTACGCTATCGTTGTTTTAATTTTTTAAAGTAAGTCTCCGCAAATCTGCCTATTAGAGAGATATTGTACAGTAGTTTAAAAAAAATTCAGCAGCTCTTGAAGTGCCCCAAAAGTTGTTCTTTTTGCCGCCTTGTAGCCCATGTAGGCTGTGTTCGGAAAGTAAAAGCAAGCAGAAACAACGTTGTAATTATTAGAATTAATAAATAATAAATAAACTGAACTAGATCGGTCACGTGGCGTAAAATCCCATTTGTCAAGTAGAAATTATCAGAGTTTCGACGCCCCGAAGACTAAATAGTTCTTTGTTTTGGCGTTGCCTAATAATAATTTATGAATTTATCTCGCTGGAATTGTTAAAATATTGTGTACAATTATTTCTCCATCGTAAATCTACAGTGTGTCCCAAAAGAGATGTATTCAGGGCAGATATTAACATTTTTAGATTACGAGAAGCTCCTGTATGACGATGGGGCGAATCGGATCGGTCGTCTTGGTCCAGTTTCGATCATGGATACAAGATGCTGGATTTTCTTCTTAGTTAAGCCGAGACTTTTCTCGCGAATCAGCAGTCCAAGAAATATTGTAAAAATGGTTAATAAATGTGTATCTACTGCGAAACATATCATAGAACGATAGAGTCGGGAAAACAAAAAATTAACTGACCGTGCAGAAAGGTGAATTGTCAAAGAAATGCAGAATAACCCTAAAAAAGTGCACCAAAATTAACAAATGAAGTGCAAAGACAGAAACTATTCGACGAGTTTTGCGAAAGAATAATTTACATGCCAGAACAGCAAGAAGAACACCCGTCATTATCCGAAAGAACAAACTTTGAAGACTACAATTTGCCCGCGAACATCTAAATAAAAATATAGAATTTTGGAAGTCTGTAAACTTTGCAGATGAAACGAAAATAAATTTACTTGGTTGTGACGGTAAAATAACAGTCTGGAGGAGACCAAACGAAGAGCTAAAAGTAAAAAATATCGAGACAAAGGTGAAACATGACGGTGATAGTCATCTTGTGGGGATGTATAGCATCTGCTGGTGTCGGGTATTTACATTTTCATTGAAGGTAATATAAACTAAGTAGTATATGCATTTAGATATTTCAAGGCAGCATTTAGCTGCGAGTGTGGAAAAAGTTGAGGTCAATCAGAATAATTATCGCTGCTACCATGACAATGATCCCCATACCTCGTATGGAGTTTGTGACTGGTTACTCTACAATTACTGTCCACATGTTGTTACAATTCCACCCCAATCACCTCATCTAAACGTAATTAAAAATGTATTGTCAGTGTTAAAAATTTAGGTTATTTTACAAGCAAAAACGTACCTTGCAAAATTTGGTTCATTTATTCTCTTCTAAACGCCATCCGGACTTGTATAGGTACGCTGGATTCTGTAAAAAGTAAAAATATAAACTTAAAATAAAATACATAAAATCTGTCGCGATATTTATAGAACCGCTTTTAATTTAATGTCAATTTAATACAACAAATTTTAAAACGAGATCAAAGAATTTTAAAAATTACCGACAACAGAGCTTATTAATAAATTATATTAAATCAGTCGATTCCCTACTGAGAAATTAATATAATACAGTTAGTAAAGGTTGTAGATCTGCAAACACGTATTTATTCACAACCTATTTATGCAAATAACTTGTCATTTCGTGCAGACGTGCGAATTTGTTGTTCGTTGACAACCGATTTAATATGTATTTTAATTTAATCAGTGACAATTTATGAGCCTGAATTTTTGTTATCTAGTGTAAAAAGTCGATGGGAAATAATATATAGTGAATTTTAGCTTTTATTGGTCAATCGGGAACATGCATGAGTTTTTTTATTGCCAGAGGTGGCAACTTTCTGGAAAAGTCATGGAATTTAGCTAGTCATGAAAAAGTCCTGGAGAAGTCATTGAATTTTAACATTTTTCTTTTTGAAAGGCATGTAACTAATCTGAAATGATTTCACCAGTGGTGAAAATAATGTTCTGTAAATAATAATTATTGAAATGCCTATGTACAGGGATAGCTTTATAACTTTTTTATTTTTAAAGATGGGAAAAATGTTAAATATGAAAGTTTTGAAGATTTTTATGGATCATCTTATCAGCAAAACAATTGAGCTTCGAATAAAAAAATATAGTGTAAAACATCGATTTTCTCGCTTATTTTAAATTGTATGGTATGATTTTTATCATATTTTTGGATTCTAGGAGACGTTCCAGACATGTTTTGTATAACATACCCTATGCGGTTTGTCAATCGTTTTTGAAATATTCAAATTAAAAATTATTTCGCATAAATACACTTTAAACGTAAAGATCCATGTTGCGAACGAAATACCTGCTGCCTTTTTAAATTTTCTTCGAAGGTAAGTCAAAGTTAATGTCAAGGTTGACAATAATACTTTAGTCACCGTGAATTTATAATTTTATTTTTATGGAAAATGAGTTATTCTATTAAACAATAAATGTTGATTTTTATTAGTTATTAATATTTGAAAGGAATAACCAGCGATTATAAACAATAACAAATGAATTATAACATAAACAGATAAATGTTAACATTGGCGAATAAATATCAAAAGAAATTTTAAACATGTCCGCCATTTAATTCTTCGCACTTTTCATACATTCTTCTCTGCCTCTGAAGTGTGTTTATAATACTTTCAGCATCATTTTCGTTCAGATTTCTTACTTCATTTCTCACCTTCCTTTGAATTCCTTCAATGGTTTCATTATGACTGCTGTATACGACATTCTTCAAATGTCCCCAAAGATATGCATCTAAAGGTGTGGGGTCTGGGATATTTGCAGGCCAATGTAACGTTCCATATCTACCGATCCATTCGTTTTACTGATAGTTTAAAAAATTGCGAAACTCAATTATATTATGGGGAGGCGCTCCGTCCTGTTGCCATATAATACGTCGACGTTCTTCAAGGGGCAATTCGTCGAGAATATCTTCGATTTCATTTTCTAAAAAAATAAGATAGCGCTGGCCAGTTAATGCTCCCCGAAAAAACAATGGTCCTAGAATTTAATTTTGTAATATCCCACACCAAACGTTGATTGAATTACGCCCCTGAAAAGCAATATCTTCGACGGTAAAGGGATTTTCATCCGACAAAATATGAACATTTCGTCTATTAAACATTTCCGCAGTTGAGAAAGTTACTTCGTCTGTCCAAACGATAGTATGAAATAAATTAGGATCTTGAAGCATTCTTTCGTTAATATTTGTGACAAAGGTATATCTCCTTTCTTTTTGATCAGCACTAAGCCTTTGAATTGGCATAATTTTATATGGTCTATACTTAAAATACTTTAACGTTCTTTGAACTGTTCCATAAGTCAACATTTTATCATCTTTTCCATATCTGAGATACAGACTGTTAAAGTATATTTATGCAAAATAATTTTTAATTTGAAATATTTTAAAAACGATTGAAAAACCGCAGAGGCAGGTATGTTATACAAAATGTGTCTAGAACTTCTCCTAGAATCCAAAAATATGATAAAAATCATACCATCCAATTTAATACAACCGAGAAAATCGATGTTTTACACTATATTAGTTTTACTTGATGCTCAATTGTTTTGCTGATAAGATATATGAATGATCCATAAAAATCCCCAAAACTTTTATATTTAACATTTTTCCCATCTTTAAAAATAAAAAAGTTATAAGGCCTGTCCACTTTTATTTGGACATCCCTGTACATATTACCTCATTTATTTTGTATAAATACTATTTATTTTCGCATAGTTTCGAAATGGCAATCAAGCTAGCAGAGCCACAACGCATTTTTCCATTTTTATTCTTAAATTTTTGCTCATCTCAGGAAATAGCTCAGATTTAATTTCCATTTATCCATTCCATTCGTTAAAAAATTCTCACTCGGCCAAAGCAAAACTTAAAAGAAAACAACGTTAATCCAAAGAGACATCCAAAAAAATTTTTACACAGCTTATACCCAACTTCATACACGCATACCCGTTTCACAGAACTTTTGCCCACGACTGTATTATTAAGCATGTAGAAAGGGTGGCAATAATTAGCCCTCTCCTGTGCCTAAGTTCCGAGCATTTCCCTCGTCTTTTCACCGGGGTTAAATCTCTCAAAAAAACATCCCCACAAGGTTTTCCCGTGCATAGCCGAGACGCGTTTTTTAAAGCGACGTATTTTAGAATATATTTTAAAAGCGACGCGTGAAGTTTGCCTATTATAGTAATTTTTTAATGAGCCCTTTTTCTGTCGAAATTACCAGTTTGTTAAGTAAACAGATCCAGATCTAATACTTATTGATTTTTATTACGCTCAAGCAGCGATTACTATCCTAATTATGGCGAGCACTTCCAACATGTCTTATACAGTTATACGGTGACCATCCGATTAAATAACGCTGACGTATACCGTAAAATATCTTTGTACCGTCATACTTTAAATCTGGAAATCGGGTAATAGTCGTTCTAATGCAAGTAGAAAACAGTAGACCCCAGTTAGTTTGCCGGGTTATCGCTAGAGCGAGGCAATACTAAAGGTGAACTGGTCAGCGACAAAGGAAAGTCCCTAGCGCTCCAGCTTTACAACGGGAAACCCTAAATATTTAATTTATTTATATCACCGCAAACCAATAAATAAAACGGTAACGCCACTGGAATCACTTGCATTTGCACAGCTCAACTCACGAGCCCCTTATAATTATATTACCACACACCTCTGTAAAATCAGGTAATTACTGTACACAAACATAAAATTAAAAGGCAAAAACTGCAGCGTTTCTTAATTGCAATTATAAAATACTTACTACCGCTAAAAGTAAGCAATTTCAAACCTCGTGGAAAAAAGTGAAACAAGAGAAAAAAGCAAAAGCTACCAAGTTTACAGTCGTATCATTAATAAGCCATTAAGAACGATAGAAAACATGAAACATCAGTTTTCAATTTGCCTAATATAGTTTTTCGATGTAATAATAGAAAAAAATTCGGATGGATATCGACATGGTCTTAATGGTCATTTAATTTTACTTTTGTAATGGTGTTTTTGTCATTTGTTATGTTTGGTTTTTATTAAATGTGTACTAATATCTAGTATTATCTAACATACAGTGCGTGACAAAAATTTGGAAACCTCGAAATATCTTGCAAACCCTTCATCCGATTTTTATGAAATTTTGTACAATTAGGTGCGAAATGACGCCCGATCCAATGGTGAGTTCTGCATTATTGTCAAGCTAACCATTTTCTTGAAATCGGCAGGAACTTTTTTTTTAATGGAACACTCTATATTTCATTCGATTTTCGAATTCAGCTTAAAACTCTGAATACTTCTTATTGGGAATATTTTGTTCTAAAGTTAATTGTTTTTGAGAAAATGTTTGTCAAAAATCGTTATTTTACTGTATTTTACCTTAAAATCCCTGTACACGAAGGTTTACCTGAAATGTCTGACATTATCAGTTTCGTTTATTTACAAAAAATGGATCATTTAATAGAAACCCAAACAATTAAAATTTTAATAAGACTGCGAACGCTACAAGAAGTTTGTAATATTTTTAATGACAAATATCCTGACAGAAATCCATTAACTAAATCTAATGTAAGTAAAGTTTTTAAAAAAATATTGTCAAAGTGGAATCGTAAAAAATGCTATACGCTCTGGCCGACCTAGAAGGGCAAGAGATTGTGATAAGCCTCTGAATGTTTTACTCAGTTTAGAGGAAAATCCCCATCTTTCTACCAGAACACTGGGAAAAGAAAACAACGTTTCAGGTAAACTTTCGTGTACAGGTATTTTGAGGTAAAATACAATAAAATAACGCTTTTTGACCACAATTTTCTCAAAAACTGTTAACTCTAGGATAAAATATTCCCAATAAGAAGTATTCAGAATTTTAAGCTGAATTCGAAAATCGAATAAAATATAGAGCGTTCCGTTAAAAAAAAAGTTCCTGTCGATTTCAGGAAAGCGGTAAACTTGACAACAATGAGGAACTCGCCATTGGATCGGGCGTAATTTCGTAACTCAGTGTACAAAAGTTCATAAAAATCGGATTAATTTGAAAGATATTTCGAGGTTCCCGTATTTTTGATATACACTGTATATGCATATTTCCAACTTTACTGTATTTTTCTTTCAAGTATTTAACCAAAAATGGCTTCAAAATGGCATTTAGCTTTTACTTAATTTTAATTTATTGAAGAATTGAAGTGCGTCTTTTCAGACGCCCTGTTTCCTTTAGTTCGAGATAGTGCTGATTCTTTCAATAGTCCCTTAGTAACAAAAAAGAGTGTAAAGTCATACTGCAACTGGAATAGAGAATAAATACAACACTGAAATAAGATAACCACTTTAGCTCAATCGATGCGATTTCTTGAATCGGAAGATCGAAAGACACTAACAGTCGATAAGACCAGTAACCTGGTAATCCAGTTCTTGCAACAAAACACCCTTCTTTCGTTCGGCGACGTCCTATGTATGATTTGTTTCTTTTTCACCGATTTAAGGCTTCTCCCTCCCCAAACACATGGTACCAAGACTTAAAGACCTTTATATTCGAGACGTTTCTCAGGACCGGATTCCTGCACTTGAAACAACTTCTCCTCAGAGAGAGAACTTTAGGATAAACTGTTCCCAATAAGAAGTATTCAAAATTTTAAGCTGAATTCAAAATCTAATAAACTAAAACGGTAAACTTGACAACAATGCGGAGCTCGCCATTGGATCGGGCGTAATTTCGTATCTAGGTGTAGAAAATTTCATATTATAAATTGGATGAACGTTTTGCAAGATATGTTGAGGTTTCCATATTTTTGTTACACACTGTATACAGTGTGAGGGTTTTAATATACGGGTGGCCGAAGCACAGACCAAGTTTGAACAAGAATCAAAATAAAAGATTTAAATGCTTTTGAAAGCCGAGCATTGTTTATTTTACGGATTTGATTATCCCTCTATGCGCCAAAAAAAACACGACTTCCCACACGCTAAATTTACGTTATTGTGAAAAACTACTTTAAAACCGTTCCACAACCCATAAAGAAATGAAACCCCGCGATTAAAAAATCGAAACACCTTATTAACCAGAGCTTATTCCAACAGAGTTCCTTCGATGTCTTGATTTGAAGCACAAATTATAGTGTGTAGCATACCCACCTTATTGAGGATTATTATTTATACCCATTCGGGTCAGGGCCGTTCTAAGAGTGGGGTACACAACGCTCTATCCAAAAAAGGGTCATCGATTCAGTTCGGGTAGCATTTGCAAAAGACAAAATAATTCCAGAAGAAGTAAATAATCCCGTTTTTGGCGTAGTGTTCTGACTGTGACGTTACTTTTTGTCTAAGCCTGTACTTATTATTACCCTTCCAATTTCCTACACATATATCTCGTACACCTTTGGGAAATACGTCGGGAAAATCGAAAATCTAGAAACTCCGAATCCCTCTCGGAAAAGGTTTTAATCATTTACGGGCAGACGCTTTCCTTGAAGTCGGGCACTTTGCCTACTCATCAAGATGCTCCGACGGTGTTTCAACAATAATTTGACTTCTTTGAAGTCACCTCTAAAAGCGGCCTCACCCGGATGCCTTCGGGTCATACGAAGATCGATAGTTTAGTGGCTGTGAATATTTTCGGAATTTATTTTATCTTAAGTACACGCGGGAAAAAGAATCCTTTTGTCAAGAATAAAATACTTTATACTTAGATATATTGAAAAGTAAAAAATCAGATACATTTGTTTGTGTAGTAAAGCTTAGAAAGAACATTCCTTTAATCACGTTATTATTTTGTACTAAGAAGCAGAAACTGCTTATCCACAGATAAAACGCAATATTTCGATAAGTTTCATATGTACAGGCTATCTCTTGTGGGTATCCAATCAACATTGAAAACTTTCATGCATACACTGATTATTGATAAAAATCGAAAACAAAATTAAAATTTTGATACCCTGTATCTTGGTTATAAACTTTGGAATTAGGCAAGTTTAAATAAATCGCATTATTTCGCTGCTGTTGCTCTGGGTACCATTACTTCTGGACCACGCTGTATATTTAAGGCCCCAATACATTCAAAACTTATTTACATGTAAATTCCAAAAGCATCTGTCGATCTCTATTTAACATACATAATATATCCACCCCATTCGAAGCGTAGTCGATTCTAACCTAAAATTTTCCTTTCGAAACGGGATTTTACCAGATGAATAATTAAGACGCGTCTTTCATAACGCGACGATTCTAAGAGGAATAAGAGGATTAAATTCAGTGTGATACCTCTCCCGCTCCCATTTGATACCTTTCTGATGCGATTCCGGCCTTTGAGAAGTGGAAGCGTTTGCTCGGAAGGGTTTTTTAGATACAAAAGTGATCGTGTATGGCGGCGATGTGTATAAAAGGGTTGGCGACTAAAGGGAAAATTTCCTTTAGAAAATTTACCGCCTAATTGACAAGATTTAGTTCGGTTTTATTATCGTTTTGTGTCAAAAATTTTTGTTTAGATGTATTAAGGTCTTGTTAAGGTTTTCCAGCGCGTAGGGATTAAAAGTGAGATGCGCCCCCAACCCTTATTACAGGAGCGTACCGAGAGCACTATGTCTACCAGGGAACGCGAGTAAAAGGAAAATAACAATGGATTAAATAACAACCGTTAAAAAAATAACTTTTCTATTTTAATATAATAGTGTTTACTAGCTTTTGGACAGAATACACAGCCACACAAAAAAAAATAAAAAATTGGTACTCCTATCGAGACAACTATATCCCTATGTAATTTTCGACGCTGAATCCGAATCCGAGGTCAAAAAAATCGTACACCCCCAAAATGAACCCCTAGCGCTAAAAAACACCTCAGCAGGGTAAAAATGACTTAACGCTCCACGAATAGCCTTAAATCTCAATAAATCGAAGTAAATATAAAACTTCAAGTATATAATGCATAAATACAGAGTTAACACTACTTACCATTGAAAATCACCCCCATAAGTGGGTGAAAACTACCCCTCATACAACAGGAAACTTAAAAAAATGTGCAGTAACTGCAAAAAAAGCTTACGATGCCCATTTTTTTTGCAAGGAGTGAGTAACTGCATTAGTTCCGATGCGATGCTCAAAATCTACCCCCACAGAGGGGCGGAAACCACCCCTAGATTAAAATTGCAAGGGAAATCGGGCAAAAAATTTTGTCTTCGTGATTTCTATTTTAATCGATGCTAAAATTTGCTAAAGATATGCAGCACTGCGTTTGGAAGTTGGGTTGGGTTGGGTAGGGGTGGTTTCCGCCACTTTATGGGGGTAGTTTTTGAGCAACGCATCGAGACTAATTCAGTTACATACTGTTTCTAAAATAACTGAGCATCGTAAGCTTTTTTTGCAATCACTGCAGTTTTTTTAAATATCCCGTTGTGTGAGGGGTAGTTTTCACTCACTCATGGGATTGATTTTCAATGAAAAGTAGTGTTAACTCTGTTTATATTGAATTCGATTTATTGAGATTTAAGACTATTCGTGGAGCGTTAAGTCATTTTTACCCTGTTTAGGGAGTGTTTTTTAGCGCTAGGGGTTGATTTTGAGGGTGTACGATTTTTTTTGACCTCGGATTCGAATTCAGCGTCGAAAATTATATAGGGATGCAGTTGTCTCGATAGCAGTTCCAAAAAATTTTTTTTTGTAGGGCTGTGTAATTGGAGTAATTTTCACCCTCTCATGGGGGTGTCACTGAATGACTTTGGTGCAATGTGTAAGTATTCACCTCCAAACTGCAGTGCCGCATATCTTTAGCCAATGTTAGCATCGATTAAAATATAAATCACGATGACAAAATTTTTTGCCCGATTTTCCTGGCAATTTTAATCTAGGGGTGGTGTCCGCCCCTCTGTGGGGGTAGATTTTAAGCATTGCATCGGAACTAATGCAGTTACTCACTCCTTGCAAAAAAACTGGGCATCGTAAGCTTTTTTTGCAATCACTGCCTTTTTTTAAGTTTCCTGTTGTATGAGGGGTAGTTTTCACCCACTCATGGGGGTGATCTTCAATGGAAAGTAGTGTTAACTCTGTATTTATGCGTTATATACTTGAATGTTTATATTTACTTCGATTTATTGAGATTTAAGACTATTTGTGGAGCGTTAAGTCATTTTTACCCTGCTGAGGTGTTTTTTAGCGCTAGGGGTTGATTTTGGGGTGTACGATTTTTTTTGACCTCGGATTCGGATTCAGCGTCAAAAATTACATAGGGATATTGTTGTCTCGATAGGAGTACAAAATTTTTTTTTTTTGTGGGGCTGTGATATTGAATGAAACCCTAACAAATTCCATATCCTGTCAGAATTAAGTTGTCTATTGTTTTGCCAAAGCCCCAGTGAGCCCCATGCTTACCACAGCCCTGTTTATGTACCCTTTAAACTAATTTCCTATTTGCAATTATAAACTCTTCGCGCATAACTTTTCATGATAATATTCACTCACAATATAATTCACGAATTTTCTTTTTTATTCCATTATCAATATTTATGACCGAACTCGTTCCAATTAACACGAACCTTAATTTCAAAATCGAATTAATTCCTGTGCTAACAAGAGAGCTGCAAACGCAAATTTATATGATAATATGTAATTTAAATAATGATACAGAATGATATTGATATGTAGGCTTTGTTAGACCACCATACCAGTTTGGTGTGGAGTTGTATTGAAAAAATGTATGCTTGTAATTACATTCAAATTTAACCTGTTCTATTAAGAGCGCTGCAAAAAGTCTAATGTAGTGCCACAGAGACAGTCATTCAAACAAACCCATGCAACAAAAATTAATAAGTGTGTTTATGAAACAGCAAAAGGTCGGTGAGAATAGAAGTTTTCCTTTAAATATCTTCAAAGAAAAAATGATTGTATATAATTCTTTAAAATAACTTTCTTTGTATATCTTTCTAAATAAGGGTACTTTACTGGGTACCCAACCGGAGCAACGTTAAAAAAATAATCATAATGAGAGCCGAATCTCACTATTAAAAACACGAAAGAAATCAAAACCTAAATAAAAAAGTATCCTAATTGCAAATAAATTGCAATTTGCCATTTCAAATTGGTAATAAACGTTTTCCTGTCTGTCTGTCACCGCTATTAGCGAAACAAAATGGTGTACATGCATGCAAATTAAACGTGGTTACAATTTTAACTGCACGTGGCGATGGCGTTCCGAATCAATTTGGACTCGGTATATTTGATTTAACGCACTTTTTAGGGATAATTTAGTTTTTCACTTTTTGCACTGTAAATGATGTTGTCAGATCGCGTGCTATAAAGGTGCGTCAATGCCAAATGTGGGTAAAAATGGATTATTTTCATTTGGTGGAATTTCTTTTTGGTATCTCAATTTCTTGGCCATTAGCATCCGTTAGGCAATAGTGACTGAAGAACCGACCACCTTGTAACCAGAATCTAAATGAGACCTATTATTATTACACCTATCGATAAGTGTTGAATGGGTAAGTATACCTAGGCCACTCCTGTTGTAGCCAAAGAGTCAGGCCCGTAGCCGGGATTTCGTTTTGGGGGGAGCTCATAGGAAGAAATTAAACACTAAGCGTATGTTGCATTTTAGGATATTTTTGCATATGGTTTAATTTCACTTTCATTCGGGGGGGGGTCTGTTGCCCCCTCTAGCTACGTGCCTGCAAAGAGTAAAGCAATATTTTTGTTAAAATTATCACCGACGCTGCGGCACGCTTTTAATGAAACAGCTCCTGAAATCCCTAAAAGTTAACTAAAAAGAATATCGCGATATGCGACATGGAGAGCACTTTTAAATTTGAAGGTGTCGCAAAAACGTTGCCAAGAGGCTTTTGTCACACGAACGAGATGATAAAAGAGTGCAATTGACCTAAAAACCTTGACATTTTTATCAAATGAACCTAGTCCTTGATATTTTTTAAACCTGGTCAACTTTAGGGAATGTGCTGTATTTTCAGTCCAATTTCAAGAATATTGAAAACTTGTATGCAATTCATCAATCCAGGTACGTAGTTTGAGAGGAGGGCCAACAATATTTTCTCTCTTTTTTTGTATAAATATATTTATTATGATGTTTAAATATCCCTGTTATATAAAATAACTCAATTTTCTCAAAATAAAATCCCTTTGAAAACAATTACTTTAAAATATTAAATATCCCTAACGAAATTTCGAAATTGAGTTGTCTAATGATAGGTTTGTTTACCCAAAACTTCGTAATGGTGGTTGGGAACCAGTTCAAAATGAAAGGGTTGAAAATAACTCTAATAATAATTTCGCTTCAGATTTTAGGTTGGTAAATTATATGCCTTTCTAATGTCTTTGAGAAAAGTCTGTTAAATATTCAGCAGTTGAAATTGAAACCTGGTGTATTATTACATCTAGTTATTATAGAATTTAATTTTTTGCTGAACTGAATAAAATAGTAAAATCAAAATGCGAAGTAGCATATAAATAAATAACATTTTTAGGTAGGTCTCGCAAAAATATGTATGTCTATTGTAAATCTCTCCAGATATGGGATACAGGGAGATTTGCAAATACACCAACGGTTGTATTTCGTCATGGATTGCAGTGAAATGTGGCACAAAAACACTTTGGGTCTAGATAGTTAAACAGCTGGTAAAAAATAAGAACGATTTTTTAAGAATGCCTCGATGTGCTTGCGTTCGATCGCCCTTAATACCTGAGAAATTCCCAAAACTACAGGCGCTAAGTCCAGCGACTGCTGTCTCGACAGACCCAGCAAAAAAACGAAAGATAATGATACGTTACATCGAGGAACTCCCTCCTAAAACAAATACTCGACCATCATACTTCTTTTTTGTTAATGACCAAGGCACTAAGCTCGTGCGGCGTTGCCAGAGTTCCACTGAAGAATCCATTGGGTAAAATCGTCATTTTGGTATATTAAAGTGTGGTTCTCTTCATCCAGTTGCTATTTTTTTATTTAATTTATATTGAAAATGTTTGTTTCGAAGTAACAATTTTTAATTTCATTTATTTTGAAAAACTTTTTTACACTTTTTTGAAAGAAACTATTTCGAAAATTTAATGTTTCGCAAATATATTCAATGTTTCAGAGTTAAGTGATTTAGGAAATGCCGATAAAAAAGAGAAATTCTTCCAGTTTCACTAAAGATAAGTTTACATTTTTCTTTTTTTTTTTAATTTGACAACACTGTTATGTTCTGCCTTGTAGACTCGTAAAGCATATTGCTATAAGGTATAATTTTGTCTTTATCACATTTTCAGTGAGGTAGGTACAGTCGCCCAGAAGAGTTGCGATTATAAAGGTAAAATTTTATATGACTCAGATTGGTTAACAAAATATTACAAAAATCATTTGACTCTTCAAAGATAACCGGCAAGATAATTTTTTTTCTGAATTCAAAATAAGTTAAAAAACCAAATACAACAAAGAGATTGTTAATTTTAGAATGTTTAAACCTGATCGGTTAATTCTAGTTAAATATTTATACTAGATTATGAATCAGTATTTAATAGACATGTAGCATTTGTAAGAAAATATCCCGTACGTAGCCTCCTAATTGGCCAGACTTGAGCACTCTTAACCTGTGCGGCTGTAATGGCCTTTATGATGATATACTCGTTATTTTCGACAGGTGAATTCATTAAAAGGAAAACGATTAAAACAATGGATATGGTCTAAAACGAAACGATAACTGATTTTTTGCTAGTGGAACAGAGTATACCGCCTTTGGTGCTTATGAAAGCGTTAACTGAAGAAGGGACATTGTTAAGAAGAACATTTAAAAAATTATAAAACGTTTTAAATTAACCATAAAAAGCGAACACTACAAATCCATTTTATACTGTACGCACAGCCCAAAATCGCGTGGAACTGAACAAATACGCGCAATAATAATGGCGACTCACCCCCTAAAATTTTTAGACAGCTGCCTATTGAGCGATCTATCATAGAGAAAGAGCAAGCCCTCCATGACGTGCTTTTTATAGGGTGAAAGATTATATTTTTAAGGGTAGTTTTATGGGGCATGTTTTCGGTTATTGTGTGAGTTTGTCCGGAAGTGCTTTATCGGGTTTTTAGAAATGGGATATCTCTTTTCTTATTATTACTGGCTTGCAATTTTCGCACAAATTTTGTAGTTGTGTTTGTAATCCAAAAGCTTTCATCAGAACTATGCTCTTTACCACAAAAACAAATGAATAATCACCATAGCAAACATTCATTTCAGGCAATCTTGTGTTGTTATTTTTAATTAGGATATTGATATTTATCGTTAGCGAAGTGGTCATGTATCTACTAAACAAGAAATAAACACTTTGTGCATCTATTTTTTTAATATAATTTCGTAGTTGCCAATCAGCTGTTTTTGTATGTAGGTACACATACTGAATGAATAGTAGTGTAAAAACCAAACCCGGTACTGGTTTAAATTTGAGTTTTTATATTTGACTGGTCTGTCCTTTCTTCATTCATTCAAGGTTACAACCTTTTTTTTTTACCTTCTGACAGCCCACGAAGACCGAAGTCTAAGTACTGTGTACCGTGGGTGTACTGGGGAATCGACTTACACATCCAGAGCTGGAAACATCCGTAGGGATTTCACCAGCCCTTTAAGAGGATATGTAGGGTGGTACCACCTCGGTCGAGGAAAAATTCCTCTACCACCTTCCAACAACAATCACAAAATATCCATGGTCGAAGCGGAATTCGAACCCGCGCCTCTCGGTTGCAAAGCTGGCGCCGGCACCAACTCGGCCACCGGAGACCTTGTCAAATCCGAGCCCGTTCTAACTCTCTTAGTCTATCAAGACCTACTTAAACTAAAAAAATATGAAAATTGCTTAAATACGTGTGGTCTTCAAAAATTCAAGCGGGTCTTTCACCTGTCTATATTATTATTGGATAGCGAGAAACGATAGGAAGTCATATATCAAAAGGCAAATAAGCCCAAAATGAGGGACTGTGGAGGCTAAACTGTAATTTCTGAGCTCCAGGTATAGGGATTAATTTAGTTGTCAAAACGTTGTAAGGAAATGATATAGTAATTATTGGAATGGTGTAGCTATACGTGTTAAAAAGGTGATAAATAATATATTTTTTAATAAATTACAGTACCTACAGGGTTTTTAAAAGCAGACCATAGGGTTTCCCATGTAAAATTCGTATTATTATCAGGGTCGGATTTAGAATTTCTTCTGGGGGAGGGGGGGAGTAACGTCACCTCAAGCGATACAAAAGTATAGACAAAAAAACGGGCAAGTTCGCGTGTGACAGTATTTTTTTTATTGTTTAGTGTTATAACAAATGTACACTGTTTCATAATGGGCGGAATATACAGGGTGTTATATAATTCACTGCATATATTTGAATGAGTGACTCCTGGGATAGTCTACAGACATACCCAACACTTTTTTCCCTCCAATCGCACACTTTAACCAAATACCGGCCCTTATCCGACACATCTGAAGAGCCTGACGTCACGGGCTCTAATATTATAAAGAAAAAACAAATGATCCAGTCGGGGCATTGCCAGTCTTAGTGAAAACCGAAAAGAAGCAAAGTATTTTTAATTCCACAGACGGATTTTACCAAAAATGTGTATTTTAATTTAATAGGTGACACTCGTGAATTCGGTTGAAATTGTAACAAGAACAAAGTAGGCTATGTTGTACAATTAACACAAAGAATAGTCACTTACCTATTACGTTATTTATTAATGAGATGAGCATACTACTAGCTTAAACTTGTTGACTATCAAAAAAGGTGTATTTTAAAGAGATTTTACTACAAAGGTAATAATAACATTATTTCTTATGCTAACTTGTTACATAAGAAAATATTGATAGAATTGGCAACTTACTTCGTATCATGTGTTTCTTGGCAGTGCGGTACCCGCCACTGCCAAGAAAATTGAGAAAATTTCAGCGGCGATCTTTTTGTCATTTTTTCATTGATATTTTCTAAGTCAGTAGAGTTCATAATTTAAATTTAAAAAAATATATGTTTTCCAAAAAATATTTTTTCGGAAAACGTATTTTTAAAAAAAAATCCAAAAAATATTTTAGAAAACATTTTGTACATCCATTTCCGACCCCAACCTGAGCAAATTTTGACAAGAACGCAGTGAGATGTGTAAGGAATGTTTTCAGTCTAAGAGCATGTAAATCAAAAATGCCAAAAAAGGCTTGAATTTTTTATATTACCTATTGGTATTGATCTGGTTCGGTTGGGTATTTATAGTATTCATATTTTTGTGGTAATTTCAAAGACCTTTTTTATAATATTTTGTAGAATATGTTTGTGCTTAATGTTTATGTATATCTATATACATATTATATGAAATAACCAGTGGCGGCTGGTGAAATTTCAAAGTTGTATATCTCGGTTCCTACTTACAGGACCCGAACCAAATTTACCGACGGTGAGCCCACTGGGAATGTTTTGGTAAAGAAAAAAAACATTTTGTAATTTGCGAAAAAAAGTTAAATTTTTGGTGTGCCCCTCCTAGGAAAAAAATGAAAGCGTCTAGGTATTTTATTTATTCTTTTTTCTAAACAAAATTTACATCATTCTGTCAACAGTTTTTAAATTTTGAGAATAAAAAAGGTGTTAGTAGAACGTTATAGTCATTTGAATTTTTTCTTAAATTTTATTTTAGGCTTAAAAAAATTCAAATGACTATAACGTTCTACTAACACCTTTTTTTCTCTCAAAATTTAAAAACTGCCGACAGAATGATGTAAAATTTGTTTAGAAAAGACAATAAATAAAATACCTAGACGTTTTCATTTTTTTCCTAGGAGGGGCACACCAAAAATTTAACTTTTTTTCGCAAATTACAAAATGATTTTTTTCTTTACCAAAACATTCCCAGTGGGCTCACTATTAAAACCCTTAAATTTGGTTCGGGTCCTGTAAGTAGGAACAGAGATATACAACTTCGAAATTTCACCAGCCGCCACTGGAAATATCATGTCCCGACTGACTGATTCATCATCGTCGAGCCGAAACCGCTGAAGCTATTATACGTATGAAATTTGGTCACTGGTCAGTAGTTTTATGTTATAACGTAGAGACTCACTAAGAAGGGAGTTTTCAAAATTCAACCCCTAAAGGGGTAAGGGGGTTGAAAGTTTGTATGGGGAAAATATTAGATGGTCCTATTAACTTGAAACTTCATAGTACTCCAAAAAATAAATGATTAAACACGTGTTTTACAGTTTTTAATAAATCAGCCCCTAAGGGGGGTAAAAAGGGTATTCACAGCAAACTCAAGCATGGTGGTGTTACAATATTTACTTTTATAAAATTCGTTAGAAATCTTTTTTGTACAAGGCTCCGGGGGGGGGGGGGGGGGGGGGGGGTGCGAGGATAAGCTTTTCGATTACTTCTTCTGTGTTCTTATGATTGAAATTTTAAAAATTACTGGACAAGCCCATAATCCTAATCCGTAATGTCGGCTATTGAGAGCAAACACTGTGCCATTATCCCATGTATAATTTCACATAATATAAACGCTGTTATTAATAATTTATTAATATTATACATTATGCATGCTTCCATAATGAATTCGCGCCATGATTTAATGTATATGTGTTAATAGTAGTATTAAATCATTAGTGTAATAACACCAGCTCTGACTGCTTGTCGTGTTCAGTTAGTAGAATTTTTTGTTTATTATTATTATTATTGAAAATGTCTGGTAAATTCAACTACCTTAAAACGCTTTACGAACGGTATAATATGAAACATTAATTTTTATACATTATTATTGCATAATTTTTAACATTATACTATAATTTTCTAAAAATATAAATTTAATTTCTTATAATTTATCTGAAATTTTAGTAAACGTAAAGAATTTTACTGCGTAAACGCAACTAATTTCTCTCGCGTCGCCGTCGTGGCCTGGGCCAGGTTCGCAATGACCGCAGTTCGCCTATTACGCCTTCATGTAGGTTGCTATTGACCCCGCTTACAAGCAACGGCACGCGTTATGGGAGAAACCTGACAAATTTATTAGCCAGAGAAGCGATCTTTCTGCCGCCGAAAAATTGGGGTCAAAAATCGAAATTTCCAGTTTTTCCCTAATAAATCCATTTTCCAGCCATTTTAAGTATACAGTGTGTGACAAAAATATGGAAACGTCGAAATATCTTGTAAATCGTTCATTCGATTTTTACGAACTTTTGTACACTTAGGTTCGAAATTACGCCCGATCCAATGGTGAGATCCGCATTGTTGTCAAGTTTACCGTTTTTCTGAAATCGACAGGAACTTTTTTTTTAATTTTAAATTTTTTACCGAAGCTAGTCACAATATCCCTCTATTAATCCAGAAAATACGATTGCTCCCCCTCCGACTGTTTTCGAGAAAAAAAATTGAAACGGCGAAAATGTTAAAACACGCACATTTTCCTCATTTTTTTGGGGGTCTATAAAAAGCTAACATCAACGTAAACGGACCATCTTAAGCGTAAAAGAGAAGAATCACGTTCATATGTAATTGAAAATACGCCAATCAACGAACGCTTCTTATGACTTTTCCAACAGCTTTCATGTTTATTCGCCTTCCTTACTCTCTACCTAAAAAATTTCCAAACACATTCCCAAAGTTTCATTTATTTCCCCCCAAAATATATAAATATCTTTCCCGTGCAATAAAAATTCATATTTCACCACCCGTTCAGGGCGGTGTCTATATTATAATTCTTATACAAGTGCCTTGGAATTTCTTTGGCCTCACGTTTTCCTTGTGCATTTTTACAACCAATTTGAACATATTTTCGGTGAAACACGCACCGAATTGACGAAAATGAAACACTTCGGTGGAAATTGGAGTTTTTTTTTGAGGGAGTGGGAATATTTGAATATATTTTTTCGAGCAGGTAAAGATGTCAAGGAAGCCCATACGAAAATACGAGAATTATTCAAAGTAATTTTTATATGAAAAGATGCTTTAGGAAATACCGTTTATATTTCATAAAACATACGCAAATTACAGCTTTATAAAAATATACGGGGATGAGATGAAAAGCATTTTTTACTTCAGTGTCGTGCCGGGCACGTATATACAGGGCGTTTTACACTTTTTTCAAAAATTATCTCGCCAAACTCATACGACATACATGTAAAAAAACAGGCCACGTTCTTGTCAGAACTGTGTGTTTTGATATCTGAAAAAAATAACTGAAATGTAGAAATTATGCCAAGTCCTTTGCCTACACGGTATGAGCGGCATTTTGATAAGCACAGAAAAATATTGTGAAAATTGATAAATTTACAGACCAAACTTGGCACGTTTTCATTAAAGAACTGAGCAATATTAAGACCCTTGTCTTAGTTGACGTTATCTGTCCATCTCTCTAGGGAATTTCCCTAGGTTAAGAAGTTTGTGGCACACTTGTCGGGTCCTGTTCGCTCTGGTTGCAGAGTCGCGCAATTTGGCGCGGCGCGGAGCAGCGCGTTTGGCCTGGATCCACCAATAGTAATGCAAAAGTATTGAGACGGTTATTATTAAAAATATATATTCTATTTTAAACAAAAATTTTAACTTACAAAAAATGTGAACATACCCGATAAGAACCTTTTTAAAAATTACCTTCCAAAAAACCTGTGTGGTGTATTTCCCATGCGAGAATGTTAACAAGCAGCGCCCGAGGCTTCGTTCGTTCCGATTAAATTGTCACATTATTGAACCCGGTCCTAAAACAAACTCATAACTCTTTTCCGATAGGCGTAACCTATAATTTCGTTCGAGATTTTGATTTTGGACTGTGCATGGGCTACGTACAGGATGGTCAAGATTGAAGTGAAAGGTGCAGATTCTTTTCCAAACTTTAAAAAAGGATGATTAGAAAGAATAATTGTTGAATTTTGGAAAGGTTTTTATCGATAATTTCTTCTTCTTTAACTCTCTCTTCCATCTTCTTCTTCTTCTTCTTTAACTCCCTCTTCATTCTTATTCTTCTTCTTCTTTAACTCTCTTTCTTCTTCAACGAACTTCGCGTTCCCAGCTTTCTTTCTATTGATTCTTCGGACTGTATCTCCTAGAGATCCCCTCCAACTTTTCACTCAAAAAGATATTGGTTTTATTTAACCACGAAACATATTTTAAAAGTTTTCCTGCAATTTGAAGAAGTCTTTACAATACTGCCTATATGTGACCACCTTGTACCAACCAGAATAAAAATTACTGTATTACCGTGTTTTATCGATGATTTCTTCTTCTTTAACTATATCTTCTTCTTCTTTAACTCTCTTCCTATCGATTCTTCGGACTCTATTTCGTAGGGATCCCCTTCAAATTTACACGCAACAAGATATTGCTTCTATTAAACAAGAATCAATTTTTTTCGTGCTAAAATTAGCCAAACGGAGCCCTTATGGAATGACTTCGGTGTCTGTCCGTCCGTCCGTCTCAGGCAATTTTCTCTGAAACTGTTCAACGCAAAAATTTGAAATTTAGCACAGAGAGAGAGAGAGAGAGAGAGAGAGAGAGAGAGAGAGAGAGAGAGAGAGTCAGTGAGGTGGCCCAATTATAGACGTGAAGTATAAAAAGTTGAATTTTGATTCTGGGGCTGGGGTTAATTTCAGGGGGTAAATTTGGAAATGAAAAAAAATTCAAGGGCATCGTGTATGAAATGAAAGCTTATTAAAGCATGAATTCAACAATGTATATAATGTATTTTTTATGCATTTTTTTTAAACATTTTTCGAGAAAAACGCTTAAAAATTACTGTCCCCCACCCTTATCACCAAAAGGATCGCTCAGAAAAATCTGAAAAAAATCATGAACATTGAGAATTAGGTGCAGATTGAGCCAAAATTATCAGGATTGAAGAATTCTAGTGCGATTAATTGTTATAAACAATTTAATTGTTTATTTCCTTATAACTGTTGAACCATTGGTTTTAGAGAAAAATATTTAAAAAAAAATATTTCTCACGATGTAAGGAACAACTTTTGTCGTTACACGTTTTTCAAAATTTTTAATTTGGCTCAGTCGATGGTTCCCCACTCAGCTCCGCGCATTCGCGATGTCATACGGCATTGGTGCCGTCGGCTGCGGGTAGCGCGATTTTTTTTAACAGAGATCTGAAAAGTTTTCCTGCAGTTTGAAGATTTTACAATACCACATGTGACCACCTTGTACAAACCAGAACAAAAATTACTGTATTTACAAAAGAGATGGGTAATTATAGGTTGTAGTGAGAAGGTGAGAAAAACGTTGTTTGGAACCGCTTATTACCGGTACAGTCTAAGACATCGGACGACCTCGAGGTAGAGATGCTTGTTTTGAGTACAGTCAGGAAACGCAACGAAAATGTCGATTTTTTGAAGATTCTACAGAAATAATAATTATTTTTATTAATTACAGCTGAAAAACAAACTGATGGTTGCAGTAAAGCTATAGCATGCGTTGCATTTGTAGATTTACGAAAGGCATTCGACAAGTTTTTATATAATACCAATAAAAGGTTTCTTAATATCAGATTAAAGAGCACTCTGCATAAAAATACTGTACTTCTTCTACTAATCAATTTTTTACGTGAAATATCTACAAACCCATAAAGAATCTTTTAAATAGTTTTTATTACAAATTATGTGTTTATTATGATGTACTATGGTAAAGTTAAAATCCAATTATTATTATAATTATTAATATTTATTGACCAGAAGAAGATTCATGAATCTGAGAGGAATGTTATTTGACCTAACCTTTTATTGAACAGCAGTAATGTTTAAGTATATACTATTTTACCCCAAATAGAACCTGCAATCGCAAACCATTGGTGTTTTGATATACACCAATGAGTTAAATCAATCATTATTGCTATTACCAAAACAAGAATAAGTTAAGCATTTCCCATTCGACAATAACAAAAAATATAGTCTGCCATTGAATTAATGAACGTCTCTTTTATACTATCTTAGTGTTTTTTGGGTGTAGGTACTCATACATAAACTACCAACAAACTCTTTTGCTTACAAAGAAAGGAAAAGGGTCTCACATCATTATTTCAGTGTAAATTAACTTTTAAAAACCTTATCGATTATGAAACATGTCGTTTGAATTCACGAAAAATACCTGAGATCTTGTTAAAATTCCGTAAAATTAGTTAGATATGCATGGTCTGCCACACACCGCACCATTTTAACTATATCGTTCCAAGAAATTAAGAGCATTTTTGTCGCAATTAAAATTTTAACAGAGTTATTTTTAAAACAGTGGGTAATTAGAAGGTAATTATTTCAAAAATATAATATTTTTGGAAAACATCCAATCCACTTAGTATGTACTCGATGATAAGTTCCTAAATTGGGATTTTTTATTCCTAATTTTTTCCAGGCACGTGAACAATAAGATCGATCACTTGTCTGTCAAAAATTCCGAGCAAAAAGATAAATAAGGTTGAATGTAAGAACTTAGCACAAAATAAAAAAGCGACCCATGCATGGTTTATTTCCGAGCTTTTTCGCAAATTTGTAAAGAAAAGGGCAATTTTAATACGTGCTTTCGACAATAATAGAACTAAATTCATTACAGTAGCTCGTTCCAAGATGAAAATTATTTGAAAATCAAGCAAATACCTGAAATATCAGATTAATTCATAAGTTTTTAATGACGACTTATTAACAATGACAGGACAACAACCTGTCACAACATAATTGATCAACTATAAGATCTTAATTAAACCAGAACTAAATCTTAAACCTTCTTAGTGAATTTTAACGTTAAAATTCCTACTAAAGTCTTTAAAAAAGCAATTTATGTTTCGTTATTATTATGTTAAATAAAATTGAAGTTGATTACTAAAATGTTTCTTTTTTATTAAAATAAAACTTAAAATTTTCTTGGTTTTATTTTTAAGTTCAGTGACGCAATGTTGACCGTTGAGTCCGTCAGGTAATCGTTTACAATGTCAAATTCAAAAAATTTTAATCAGAAAAATGCAAATGCCTAGGAACTATTCGACTATAAATAAAAATACATATATAGAATTCAGACTCACTCGTGTAAAAACAGTTATTTTCAAGACTTGTGGTACAATATACTATTTTGGCTTTGTAATAGTAATCCCTATTGGAAAAATTACCGAAAACATTGAAAGAGTGTAAAAGGCACCAAAATTCTGGTCCCTGAAGGCGCCAGCACAGCAGAAATTCATGAGGAGTTTTGGAAATGAGTGTAAAATAGGTACAGACGCTATTTTTTAAACTCTGTCTTTTTATTGTTCTAGAATTTCTTTAAAAATACCAAAGTATATCACTTGTATCACTTATATCACTTGTTAGAGATGGAACATTCTCGAGAATTTATTTTTCGGAAATATTCTCCGAGAAAAATAGAAATTTATCGGAAATTTTGGAGAATTTATTTTATATTTTGGAGAATTTTATGTTTTATATTTGCATAAATTGAAAAAACATATTATTTTTTACCCAAAGTAGTGTTTACAATAATGTTAAAGTTGTTCAAAAAAAAACACACAGAAAATAAATAAAGATAAAAATGCTCCAAGCTCCATCCATGATACAATAGCGGAATTAAAATGAATTTCCGTAAATTCTCATAAACTCTCCGAGAATATTCTCCAGGAGAATTTTCCCGAGAGAACTTTCTCCTTCTCGTATATATTCTCGGTACTTTTCCAGTAATTTATATTTTTTTCTAAAATCATAAATTCTCGAGAAAATACTTCTCCAACTCCAACTTACACACTCTCCATGTCTCCCAAATAAGACCTAACCTAGAATACTGTTCCCACATCTGGGGAGCGGCATCACCTTTGACGCTTAACATCCATAATTCTATTCAACAAAGAGCCAAGAAACATCCCTTCTTACTTTCCAGCTACAAAGGCCTAGAGAACATCTCAATTCTCTCGCTCATTCATACCCAGGGTATCTAGATTATGGAATAAATTGCCTGCAGATGTTTTCCCTGCTCCTCTCAACTTCCAAACCTTTAAATCCCGTATAGATTGCATCTCGCTTCTCTTCGGGTTAGTACCTAAAAAATTCTCGTACCGTTAAAGCTTTACCGTTCGCAGTACGACCACTCACGATAATTGCCTCTATCCAGGCGGTACGACTCACGCTGCGTTCTGACCAAGACAGGCGCCACTCGGTAGTTTCACCTAAAACAAATACCCCATCGGCGCCCTACCTGCACTTATATACCTATCTATTTCTTCAACTCACCGTGTTCCCGAGATATGATTTATAGTCGCCCATCTCTCTCTTTTTAATGCTTATATCATCTTGGGCATTGTTTTTGGGTGTCATGGGGGTAATTATCAGATTTTTTTAGAGGTAGGGGCTTAGGAAAACAAAAAATGCAGGATCGAAATTAAAAACTACAGAAAAAAAACATTATTATAATAATTTATAATAATATGTAGTTCTTTAACTAAACACTCATCAGATCTAACCCACTTAGATTTTTTTTGTGGGACTTCCTCAAGGACAAAGTCTATTCTACATGTTTTTGGATATTTTCTAATTTATATTACGCACAACATCAGCAAAGTTAAAAATTAAAATGCTCAAAGATGATCGGGTAAAATGCAAAACAAAACAGGCGGCAAAATACCGACACCGGGTCAGTAATTATCCCATTTCCATGGAAAAATTCAAAAATAAATTACTATTTATTTAAAATGTATCGTATTGCTGCAACACAACTACTGATTTATATTTTTCATTTCCTTATCGTCCAAAATTTTATCATATTTTCCATATCTTAGTATTTGCTACTCAAAATGCTTTATGCTTCTTTAAAAACATCTCATAAAAAGATATTGATATGATAACACACGGGGCAAATTAATGGCCTGTGAAATATGATCATGGTAAAATTAGAACATTTGTCGTTTAGGATTAAAAACGCATAAAATATGCCTAAAAATTGATAACACGACAAAGTTCAATGTCACTATCATG
This sequence comes from Philopedon plagiatum, assembly GCA_963971165.1. Classification (NCBI taxonomy): domain Eukaryota; kingdom Metazoa; phylum Arthropoda; class Insecta; order Coleoptera; family Curculionidae; genus Philopedon; species Philopedon plagiatum. Next base: position 112,974,572 of record OZ020193.1, read on the forward strand.
TCTGTAAATGGCGATAAGACCGAATTTTTAGTTTCTGTCAATCTAAATCACGAAAAAAGTCAATAAAGAAAGAGTTTACATCTGTAACATATGTATTGTAACTAATATAGAAGATAAGACCTTTAGCCATACTGAGAATTAACCTTTCTGACCTTTTAGACCTTTGACGACCTTCTGGTGTTTGGATAAAAAAGATGATAATAAATAACATTCTAATATAATCATTAAGGAGGTACCTTCAGTTTGGTTTGGTAAGGAACTAACCTAAGGCACGTATCGCTCAATACCCCCCCCCCCCTCCCCCCGGGGGACCTTGCCTTTAAGGTCATCACTGTTATTAAAAATTTCGTATTTCTATACCATGTACTAAGAAAGATATCACACTTCTTCGGACTGATTATCAAGAGCAGACCGCCTTCCGTATATACGTCCATACATACACCCATAAGTACACACATACATACATACACATATTCTTAAATGATTAGGAAATATAATAAAGCCAGAGAGAATTGGTTAATAAGAAGCACAGTATTTAATAATAATAATAATACCGGTTAGAAATAGGTTTTGATTTAAAAATTTTAAAAAACGTTTTCATACTCTAAATACGGTCCTGAATGTCCCATTGAATATTTATTTTAAAGCTTGATTATCCCTTGATCATATAGGTAATGCTCAAAAAGTTTGAGGAAATTAGATAGAAAAAGATACAGAGTGTGTCCAATATACCGATGTCGTCTAATCGTCTATTGCTCCCTTTCTATAAAGAATGAAGAGTTTAAAAAATATGAATATCACGTATTTCGACAAGCTCTTGCCGATGATGTAAATAGGACTTTGCTTCGGATTCATTTTGACCCTAAATTTTCAGTTTTTCCCAATTTCCAGTGGTTTTAGGTATATGATGTATTGCAAAAAGAAAGTATTTGAGATTCTCAAGTTTGGCGTGTTTACACCGTTTTTCGATCCGACCTACCATTTTCGAGTTATTAAGTACCAAAGATGAGCCTGCAAATGATATTTTTCGACCTAAAAAAAGTACTTCCCATTTTTCGATTCTCACCAATATTAATGGGTTTCTGTAGCGCCGGGTTCTCTAGAACCTTCGAAGATTGCCATTTGGACCCGATTTCAGAGGAAATCGCGGAAAATTCGACTTGGACGTTGAATAGCTAAAAAACGAAACACTCTGTGTAACTTTACCGAAGATAGTCTCACTATCTCTCTATTAACCCAGAAAATTTAAACGTTCTGGCTCCAACCGTTTCCGAAAAAAAATCGATAATATGAAAATGTCGACAGTGATACCGACGTAAAACCCAAGAAAACCCAATAAAAACCTAAGAAATTAATTCACAGTACGAAACTTAGTTGTCGTAACCGGGTCAGTAATTATTACTATTACTATTACATCTGTCAATTTAAACCCTTAATCGTCAAATTAGCGTCGTCTTATAGTAACAGTGAATCAGGCCTTTCAAATTTTGGTGTGACTGAAGTGATTTTCTTAATAATTATTCCCATTTTTATAGGATTTTAAATTCAAAAATCATATTTATTGAAAGCGATTTGTCAGAAAACTTATTTTTATGTTCCTTGTAGCCTGTTGTTGTCATAAATTTGATAAAGTAATTATTATTAGAAACACATGTTGGAGATTAACACATTTGGACATAAAAATAAACAAGTTTACGAATTTTTGATAACGTTCTTCCTAAAATAGTCAATTTGTTATGATAGAAAGTGTAATTTTTGTTTATGTGTTTTGATGTCGTAAACATTTTTAAATACATATATAAATATTAGGAAAAATTACGAAATTCTAAAATATAAAGTATATTCTGGTCCAAACGCGCGTCGTCTATTCTTCAGCCACTCAGAGTGTTCCAGTTTCCGACACTTTTACAGGGTATGGACCTGTAAGATGGCCACCACGATCACCCGATCTTTCCGTCCTTGACTTTTTTTGTGGGGTTACTTACGAAATAAAGTTTACAAGTCTCGACATCGCACTCGCACTATTGAAAAAGTGCGTGAAGCAACTACACTCGAATTTCAAAATTTGCTCAGGTTGGGTTTAAGACGTGATATTAGTAATTAGGAACCTTTTTTTAACGAAAATGTAAAGTTGTCTATTCTTTTATTGCAGAAATGTTTTTTAAAGAATTTTATGCGTCACTTTGACCAATTTTACTCCTTTTTCAGGCAAATGTTTCCCCAAATGAAATTTCGAGTGTCAGGTTTGGACCTAAAGGCCAAATACATCCTTTTACTGGACATTGTAGCAGCAGACGACTATCGCTACAAATTCCACAACAGGTGATTTTTAAGCAAAATTTTAATCCATAACTTTTTCAAAATTGTTACAGGCGCATGTTTCCTGCTTATAAAGTCCGTGTCTCGGGTTTAGACAAAAAATCCAAATATATCCTTCTGATGGACATCGTAGCAGCCGATGACTGCCGATATAAGTTTCACAACAGGTTAGAATTACTTCCTATCTCCTTTCTTGGTGTTCAGTTTCGCTTTCTATCAGATTTAGCGCGTTTTTGATAAAAATTGACTCAAAATTATAATGCGTCAACAATAATTTTATGCGTCAAACTTTTGATGCGTCGCGTTTAAAAAAATGTTTGATAAATCTTGACTCACTGTTTTGATGCGTCAATATTTTTGTAAAATTAAAGTTACAAACTTCGTCAAAATTAATATTTTAAAAATTTAATAAACAGATTAAGTACCTACACTCGTAAACGGTAGGAAGCGAAACAGAAAATTAAAGTACCTTCGGGTGTTTTGTTTGAAAATGGCCGCCCGGGATGATGCGTCACACGAGTCAGAAATTTTCAAAGGAAATGCCCGAGAGTGTTTTGAAAAGCACGAAGCATGCGTTTTGTAGATATTGAGATTCTTTTCATGTGTAAATAGGTTAGAATGTTTAGGGTGTGGTTTTGGTGACTTAAGTTTAACGTATTTTTTACAATTCAAAGCAATGTGCAAACTGAAAAATGCGTATATTTACAATTTTTTGCAAAATTTCGTTAAAACAAATTTGGAAATTAGGAAAGTTCAAAATAAATGCAAAATTTAAAAAGAAAAATGACAAAATATAAGCATGTGTGGCCTCTAGATATCTTTTAATTGCTGTAATGAATATTATTCATATTATTGTTAATAATTATCTGTAATTGGGGCAATTCTTGGTAAAAATGACACTCATAATACACGATATCATTATCTTTCGTATTAAAATTAATAGGTGAATGTATTTAACATTCAAAATTAAGACAGCCTGTCTCTGTTATATAGTGATCCTAGGACACAGCGTTTTTTTTTTCAAATTGATTCAGTTTTTATGCGTCACATTTTATTCCTCTAGTAGGTCTACTAAGGCTTAGGTTTGTAGTATATTTAATGCATGACCATTTTCAATTGAAAAAATCCATATTGATTCAGTCCTATTCTATTTTTTTTTCTTTTTGGCGTTCCAGTCGGTGGATGGTAGCTGGCAAGGCCGATCCGGAAATGCCTAAAAGGATGTACATCCATCCAGATTCTCCTTCGACGGGCGAGCAGTGGATGCAAAAAGTAGTTAGTTTTCACAAATTAAAGCTGACCAATAATATTTCGGATAAACATGGATTTGTAAGTATTAATATTCTGTGTAGGGTTTTATGCGTCAATATCTGCATCAGACGCATCAGATAGTTTATAGATTATTTTGCGTCAAAGTAAGTGAGTATTTAAACATAAAATCCACATATATTTTCTTGAAACCCTCCTGTATACGCATAAACGCATACATCTCCTTGAGAACAGCATCCCCAGATTAAAAATTGGCTTCGCCCCAAAGGACTGCGTTCGCTCTATTTCCAGGGATCGCGGAACGAGACTATCATCCCTGAAAGAGGGGAAACCATCCCCTTGCGACGCCTTTTACTCTACTATCATGTATAATGGGATTGAGTCGTCCCTCTCTATATATTTCGTATATTTAAATATGGTAATGGGGTCAAAAAGGGAGTGCTATACCGCGGGTTGACGCATCAAAAAGTGCATATGACTTGTAAAAATGTATTCTTTTAGTATACATGAAGTTTTTTGCACTGCAGGAATTAAAAGGACTGTTTTAATCTTCATTTTTAGAGAATATATAGTAAAATAGTGAGAAAAAGTAAAAAAATGTCGGGCTTAGGGGGGTCTGCATAGCTTCATAGCCCCATAGCTCCCCTGGGTGCGCCTTTGGCAATAACAAGACTGTCTTATCTCCAGCCGATGTAAAAATAGGTCGTTTGATTTGCGTGCTTATAGTTTACGGAAAACCGTCTAGTCTTAATTATAGCATCCATAAAATAAAAATTTTATTACTCCAGAAACGCGGTACAACCCCAAACAGATGGAAAGTATGATTTAAATGTGACATTTTCGGTAAGTTTTACCCTTTATGGTTCGGACGGGGTAATAAAAGGCAGAGAATTTTTGATTTATCGTTCACAGAGAACAATGACTGTTCGTGTAAATTTATGCCTCGGAGGCGCTAATTAGTGGGAAATGTCTGAATAATTACGATATAAAATGCTCTCCTGGCGTTATAAAGTACAAGTTGTAGAGTAATTTCGTTAGCTTCTAGGTAAAAAACAGTGGCGTCGATAAATGAAATGCAGCGGCGCCGTATTTTGTGCTTTTCTTTGGCAAAAGTAACCCATTAGCATAGACTAAATAATACATAGACGAACACTGGCGTGTAATAAAAATGGACCAAAAAGTTTGTCTCCCCTGAGACATTTTGGGGGTTTACTGGTTTATGGCTGAGGAATTTGTTTGTCCACCATTACATATATTATACACATATATGTACTATATATTTATATAACGGTGAACAGACACATTCCTAAACCATAAACCAGTAAACCCACTCAAATGATTCAAGGGAGACCCGCTTTCGGTCCCATTTCAGTGTATTCGAGAATGTATCTATATTCTTTATTGTCCCAGCCATTAGTCTTAAACTGTTAAAGCCATTGTTAACATAAGAACTCAATAACTAGTACTACACTACTACACAAAGGACACAACACAAATAATATCCAAACAAAACACAACAAAATTAGGTCGAAAGCCAAAACACTTCTTCAACTTAACAAATTCCGATGATGATAAACAATGAACAAAAGCTTGGCGGCAGCACGGACACAATTGTGAAATATTAATGCGTCGAGTGCTGCGTTGCTAAGTTATTGTCAAAGTCGTAATTATTGTAGGTTTTAATGTTTTATAGGCTCAGTTTTAAGTTAAAATTAGTTAGGCTTATATTGGAGGTGTAAATGTATCGCGAATCACGGATATTGTACTAATAATAATTTGGTCAGATTTAAATTATTGAGCCAGAATTTGCGACAACTCGACAACCGCCACGCGCGCCCCAAAGCCATATTATTGGTGGGCCGTCGACAAATTTTGTCTCTTTTTAACTTCCTAAAGCGCGTAGGTTTGTTTCTCTCTTAGCTTTAAAGCATTTTATATAGTCCATATACACCTATGAGGTCAATTTAAAATACGGCTAGTCCGGAGCAAGCTTGGCTTGATTCTTTCTTTTGGAGTTTTCGCATGGAACTTGAACTTTTTTAAACGAAAAGAATATTTTTTGGTTTTAAAAAATAAATTATTAGATAAATCATTGAAAATAAATTTAGGTGGGTCATTGACCACATGACTTTATGGACGAGCCGCGCCTGGAGTGGACATCATTTAGACTGTTTTCTGTTAGACTGTTATCTTCTGACAGTCCGCAAAGACCGAAGCCTAAGTACAATGTACCGTGGCTGTATAGGGAATTCCGACTCACACGTCAGAGCTGGAAACATCCGTAGGGATTTCACCAGCCCTTTCAGAGGATGTGTAATTTGTGTGGAGTGGTACCACCTCGGCCGAGGAAGAATTCCTCGACCACCTTCCTGGTGTAGTACCTATGTAGTTTATTAAAACCACACTAAACTATTTCGAATTCTATTTAACAAATATGTTACCCATTTGTAAAACATTAACTCGAGTGTTCGACCGAAGTAACAAAACCTATCTGGTTAAATACGTACAAGAGTCATTTCTCAACGTCTCCGTCGTCGCTCGCCCCTCGACCTTTTGCTTTACACACACAGACCCGGCCAAATGCATAATATATGTTGAGTAACATGTCTTATTCAGTATTTGCGCCCCGCCCCGAGGCGTGACATGTAATTCGCTTACGTTGTGCCCTTTTGCCGAAGAACCGGGGCCCTTTTTGATGAAAGTGTACCTTAACACACGATGGATCAGCCATGAACTTGAGGAATATACAAGGTGTGCTATAAAGATTTACGTAAAAGTTAATTTTGGAAAATAGATTTTTAATTTAAACCATCAGTACTTAACTAAATCTTAAAACCTTTTTTTGTGAATTTCGCTTTAAAAAATGTAATTCCTGACAAGCTTTTATACCTTCTCATATCATAATGCTTCTCGTAACTGTTATTATATTACGTACTAAAGTATTAAAGTGAATCCCGTCTGCCGGGTTTTTATTTGCCACAATCTACGTCGCGTATGCCGGAACCGTATCCACTACCATCACTATAATTATACAGTAATTTATATCCTAGTAATATTAAAATATATGACTGGTTCTTATTATATTTATTGCATGTAAAAGCCATCGTGCTCCGAGGCTTAAAATTAATATTCTATTTTTACATTATTTGACTGTATATTTTTGATTTATTGTCTTTTTGTCCAAAACTATCACCCCAATTATAAATTAATTACTTTAAAATCCGCCTAAAATCGTTAATTTATTGCTATCGAAAAGGTTGATTAAATATTAAAATAGCCTGATCAAAACTGGGAGACCGCGAGTGCAGAGCCGGACTATATTATTTCTGACATGAATAATCATGCTCTTTTTTACAATGAACAACTTTTTATGAAGATATATATTTTTTGTAACCTCCTGTATGTTGCAAACCTAATTCACTAAAAAAACTCGCTTTTATGAGTAGCGTACTAAAAACTTTAAAATAAATTATAGTTTAAAAATCTAAAAAACGCGTTTTTATGAGTAGCGCACTAAAAGGTTAAAAATACTTAATTATTTACCTTTTATAGCTGAGCAGGTTAACAGAAAACCGGGGTGTGTAGTACGCGTATCGTGCCGAAAATAAAGCAACTAACAAACTGGGCCTCCCTTGACTACGCACACATGCATACCCCGGTTTTCTGCATTTATTTTCATTTTATTTTCTGCATTTATATAGCGGTCTAGGCATAATATGTAATGTAGTTACCTACCAACATTACATTCAGTTTATTATGCCAAGACCGCTATATAAGTGCGCCCCACGCTTTTAAATTTAATTACCTATTTAAAGACCAACTGTTTTATGGCTGTACAAGTTAACATAAGTTAACAGAAAACCAAGAAGGGTTGTACAAAAGTATCTTTACCGTCAAATCTTACCTTAAAAAGAAAAAAAAACAGTTTTAAAATCACCCAGTACGGTCCTGCAGTAAATTAAAAACCTCTATCAGACTTAAAACCAAAGGAAAGCGCCGAAATGTTGAATTTTATGGCCCCCGATCGCGGTGGTCCAAAAATAATTAAAAAAACACATTTACGGCGGCTCTAAAAAATCCGAGATGCTTTCCTAATTGCTTATTACGATTTTATATTGATTTCGGCGTTGATAAGACAGAGAAAGAATGACGCCTTCGGTAGTAAATGGAGTTGTTTTTGTAGCAGTTTGGAAATAGCGACGGAGATAGACAATGTGATGATGAGTGCACTTCATTAGTAAATTGAAATGAAAAAGCCAATACGTCATAATATTAAAATAGCCCGGCTTAAGGTCCTAAAATAAAGGGTACTTGTGGATTTGAATTTGGCGCTATTTTTCAACAACCTAACCTAGAAATTTTATTTTTTGGATGTGTCATCCAGGCAGTTTAATTATGGATCATTTGCCACGGAAGATCGTGATAGAATTGGACATATTGACACCGCCAGCATGCTATATTTTTAAGAGCTTGCTTTTTATGATAAAAAAGTTGCGGGACGAAACTAATGGTAACGTTCATGGTTATCCTACAAGAAATTCAGACATCTTAAGATGTCTAAGGTTCAGGCTCTCTGGGACACAGAACACGTTCCTATATCATAGCTACAAGATGTACAATGCTTTGCCAGAATATATTAATTGTGATATGTTTAATTAAAATTTTTAATTTGTGACACCCTTTAATATTGTTTTGTCTTTAGAATATTTTATCTTAAGCCCAACTTTAATATTGATAACATTCGTATTTTTCTTCTTTTCCATCTTGACTTGTGCAAGCACCATCGTGTGTCATGGCATGATTAAATTATTATTGTTATTAAGATGGTGCCACGTGTCACACGGCGGGGGAAACGGACACGATTTCCTGGCCGCATCATTTCTCGAAATGGTGATATTCAGTGGCCTGCAAGGTCATGCGATCTAACCCCCTTCGATTTTTTCTTGTGGGGCTTCCTCAAGGGCAAAGTATATTCTAACAATTCGCAAACGATTAATGACTAGAAGCAAAACATTAGTCAAGTTATTGGTGAAATTGAACCACAATAATTGTGCCAAATTGTTATTGACAATTTTACACAAAGAACGGTCATTTGTAGAAATAGCCAAGGGGGACATTTGGGAATATTATTAAGTATGTAGATTATACTTTTTGATAAAATAAACAAGCATGATATTTTTCTAAAATTGTTGGGTTTAAAAAAAAATCAAGATATCACAAAATCAAGAGATAAAACAGGAATGTTGTCTGTGTACAAAACAGAGAAAGAGTTATTAGGGATCTTTTGTAACGTTATTGTGACCGGTTCACTCTGTTTTTCAAAAATATTTATGTTTTGACGAAAGTTGTCAATATTAAGTTGTTCCCATAAGGGTCTTAAGAAAATAGACTACGGCGCGTTAGCTTTTCTTCACATAATATAATTATGGATTGAATTTATCTGAAATCTTACATAGATGTGATATTGGCCCCGATTACAGACAACGCGTTACGCGAAAAAGCCAAATTAAAATTTTTTAAAAACGTGTAAGAGCAAAAGTTGTTCCTTACATCGTGAGAAATATGAACAGCAATTTTTAAGCAGTTTTCCCAAAAAATATTTTAAAAAATGCATAAAAATACGTCATATTTAAATTCTTGCTTCAAAAAGCTTTCATTTGACACCCTATACACGATGCCCTTGAATTTTTTTTTTACATTTCCCAATTTATCCCCTGAAATTAACCCCCAGAATCAAAATTCAACTTTTTATAACTGAAGAGTGTAATTTCTAGAAATGACAAAATTTTTTTCATATAACAGTTCCCTTTAAACAATACCATTGGGAAAAACTAAGCGAAAAACTTATCTTGGCTGATAAAAATTTAATTCAAAATAGGAATTTGTAAAAGTGCCTTAAACATAATTACCGAAGAGGGTCTAAGTACCTGTAGGTACATTTTGAAAATAAAACACAAAGTTTGGGGAATTTATTAGTTGTATTACAAAATAAACATGTATAAATTCCAAAAACAGAAACAACTAAAATATATGTAAATGAAAGCTTTTTTGTCCGCTTAAATTTAGTGTGATGGGGATACTTGTATCGCTTGAGAGGGTTTGTTAATAAGGTCCTCATAAAAACGATAATATTTCAGCGGGATATAATCTTGCATAGCTCTTAAATCTTTTCGTTTTACCGCAGTTATGCGATTTTTTGCATTCTTGGGGAGATATCGGGTATGAAGAGATATCCTGGATACGTTTTCCCTTTCTTAATACATTGCAGATTGCCCAACCTTCAACTTTACTAAACGTTTTCTTAACTTTTACCAGTTCAGAATGTTCTGATGTTATTCCGATCCATGATGCCTGAGAAATATGTAGATTTAAAGTATTAAACATATCCGCGAACTTCTGCAAATCCTTAAAATCATTCTCAGTCAAGTTTCTAACATCAAATGGATACAAGACGCGATGATGCATTGACCCTTTAGAAATAATCTAAGTCGGTAAAAAATTCGTTCTGTCGCTAAAGTCGATTGAAGTTGACAATCTAAATTTCCCTAATTATACTAACTAATTTTTGACTCATATCAATCTTACGCCTTTTTCATAAACCCTTAAAAATTTAAACCCCCCTCTCAAGTGGTCCCTTACAATCTCTAAGCCCGTTAAACAGATCCCGCTTTATCCTTTAGCAAAGGTACCGTCCTTTTGTGTTGTGGTTCGTCTTATTATGGCCTGCACAAAGCCACCAGGGGTACTTACATGGGATTAAACGGTTTGTGGTAGCCTTCTCGAGTACCGTCGAGTACTACCCCATTATCTGTCTCTTAACATCTCTTTGTTCGGTGACAGCGGGCCATTGGATATGTTATTTATGGTGTTTTGGGGTGAAGGTTGAGATGAGATCGGATGTTTTTATTTGAACAGCGCTGGGAGGATTAAATAGGGCATATTATATGCATATGCAGAAATATGCATATGTATTCAAGTAAACCTGAACAATTTTTTTCTGAAAATACCTAAAAAACACACTACTATCTACAGCTGAAAATCAGTAATTTATATTACAAATCTTGGAGGAACTGGCCTGCCAGTTTACCAGATTGAAACCTACCCGATTAATAAATTTTATAAAACAGGCTATACACGGCCTACTGTTATTTAATTTCACACCTCCTCTTGGCTTCGGGGATACCATATATTACGTCACGAATCCGAAAAAAAGCTCCTCGGACCGTATTTCAGTTACAATCGGGCCTTATCGAGTGTTAAAAGAACATTATTGTCCATTTATATGAGTCGCCACCCAAATAGTGGCAGCACGGTAGCTAAAAACCGATAAAAAGGAGTAATTTAGATAGAGGAACATCATTTTCTACTTAGATACAATAGGCGGTATCCCACTCGTAGTCCGTTCGGTTTCTTTTTCGATATTTTAACACTTTGACTTAAGAGGGTTCGTCTTTTTACCCAACTAGAAAATAGACACAAACACAAATACTTTGTTTCAAAAATACAGTTTTAAGAAATTACAGTTAAAATTTAATTTTGAAGTGTATATAGTAGCTCCTAATAAGAGAACAGTGATCTCAAAATAAATTCCCTTGAAGTCTTGATTTCAATTCACGATAAATTTGACATTTTTACTTACTAAATGTGACACATTAACGCTCATAATGGTAAAAGTTAAATCTCATATTCGAAGTTATCTTGCTTCGGAAAATAGTGTGTTGAAAAAGTTGAATTACCAACAAATCTAACGATAAGGCCTCTTAATGCGTCTTCTTCAACTGAACAAATACTAGAAGCCCGAGAAATTTTTGGTGGCCACCAGCAAAGAAGTTTTTATCTATTTAATGGTTCATTTATGGCATTTCGTCTATTAGTCTTATCGAAATAGCTCTCATCAATTTTTCTCCAAATCAGAGCATGGACGAGGTGAATTTTTATCTGCCTATTTAGTAGTACACGCCCACTGGTGAATTCTAATTTATTTTTCTATATCTTTGATGTAGGTAAAAAGTAACATTACTGACATTACTGGTAGAATATGTTGTCAATATAGTACAATACATTTTTTAAGACTATTGTACCAAGGTCATCAAATTGTACAAATAGCATATTTGGCAACGTTGATTTAGAAAAAAAAAGAAAAATAGGGTGAATATACGGGTCTGTACAGTAGATAAGTTTGAAAATTGTGCAACTACTCCATTGTTAGCAACCATCAGGATGATTTTTGTAGCAGATTTTTAACTCCATTTCCGCGCTACTCAGAACTCCGATCAGAACTCCTCTAAGTCGAATATATCGCGCGATACTCAGAAATTATCGAAATTGGGACCTTAAATTTGTTAATAACAATAGCAATACTTTTTTAGCAAAGTTCTGACTCTCTAGTTTTGTAGAACTCTTTCGGTGCTACTTAGAACTCCTCTCAGAACTCTGGAAAACTGATTTTTGGCAATTTTCGGTGATATAAGCAAAAGGTTTTTTTGCAGAACTTCGCGAATTCGCTGGAACTATTGCTAAATACGATCAGGAACTCACGGGGAACTCTCTACAGTTTGGTTTTCAAAAAAAGCGGTGCTAATTTCACATAAATCCTTATTATTCCGCGTTAATTTTTTCCTGTTTCTAATTAAAGCAAATTTCCGCGAAGTCTTCAGTACAAAACCTCTCGACGAGAAAACATCGGAACATCGACCAAAGTCGGTAAGCTCTTCAGCAGCTTCCAAATTGATTATTGGGTAAACAAAAGAATGTTCTGCAAACATGGCGGCCCGGAATCAAAGGAAGCCATGGGCAAATATTTGATCGAGTATTAAAGCTCCGGCCTACTTAGATTTTCGTTTGTTTTGTGACAAAAAACTAAATGAAAAATTGTGTTTCTGTTAATGAAGGTTTAAAAAGGTGCTTAATTGTCGGGTGTTGTTCTTAAGGAAGCTTCTCGTTTGCCGCCTTATTAACAAAGAGTTTACAATTGTTTTGAGTGTGTTTGTTCTCTGAATTTTTAACACTACTTCGAGTCTTTGATGATGTCTCTACAGGATTATAAAGGGCGTTCCAATAGAGCATGATCCGGATTATAATTGTTCCATATTTCTTCTATTTTGTTCCACAAGTCATCACTATTTTCTGGATGGAAATAATTTGTTTTATTAATTTTTTTTTGACAATGTAGCCCCAAACATTTTCAATCGAATTTAAATCAGGACTTCTTGAGGGTCAAGGCAGTAAATGAAAAATGAATATTGTTTTCCCGCGCCCAATACAAAATCCTTCTTGTCGTGTGGACAGGGCAGTTGTCATGTCGATAAATAAAATTTCTTTGAGGAAAAATTATATTCACTAAAGGGTACATAACGTTTTCTAATATATCTATATTATACTTCCACTGTAAATATGCCATTAATGCGATCACAAAGTCCAAGCCCTTTTGAGGTCATGCATCTTCATACATTAACTGAAAATCCACCACTTGTTTTAACCCTTTGTGTTTAATTTTCATCAAATCTGCTATTTGCAGGTCGGTAATAACAAGCCCTTAGATATTCCGAAAAAAAAATTATATTACAATGACCCAAAGGGGCACCTGCCAAAGAAAGATAGGGAAAAATTACGAATATTTACGAGACAACGGCGAAAAAGGCCTAAAACTGAGGACCGTAATGGGGTAATAAAAAAATTTACAAGGACCCTGTCGGTGGGGGGTAGTTTTTGACGTGTACCGCAGTGGTTTAAGATAGAGAAGGTGACTTTTTAACGATTATTTATGGAGTGGTAGACGGAGTTGGTGTCTACACGAGTCTTAGTTGTCTTTGGTTTTCTTACCTGGGAGCTAGGTTTTGATATAAACTACTCAACTTTTGAAATGGATAGTGATTTTTGCTTTCTTGCGACACTAGTTGTGAAGAAATCGTCCCAAAAGTCACAAATTTTGACGGATTTTCCTAGCAGACACATTATATGAGAGAAAAAATTCGGTCAATTCGGTCACAATTAGTGTTCCGTGCCATCGATCGGCCCTCCACTTAACCTGAGCAAACCTCGGCCGCCCATCTGCCGTGCTACCCGCCGTCGACGGCACCAACGCCGTATCACATCGCGTATGCGCGGAGCTGGGTGGGTAGCGTTTGTACTGAACCAAATTAAAAATCTTGAAAACGTGCAAGGACAAAAGTTGTTCCTTACATCGTGAGAAATATTTTTTGTCCAAAAACTTTTTCTCTAAAAGCAATGGTTCAGCAGTTATAAGGAAATAAACAATTAAATTGTTTATAACAATTGATCGCGCTAGAATTTTTCAATCCTGATCATTTTGGCTTAATCTACACCTAATTCTCAATGTTCATGATTTTTTTTTCAGATCTTTCTGAGCGGTCCTTTTGGTGATAAGGCTGGGAGACAGCAATATTTAAGCGTTTTCCCGAAAAATGTTTAAAAAAATAATAAAAAACCAATAATAAAATACATCATATACTTATATTGTTGAATTCGTGCTTCAATGAGCTTTCATTTGACACCCTACATGATGCCCTTAAGAATTTTTTTTCTACTTCCCTATTTACCCCCTGAAATTAACCCCCAGAATAAATATTCCACTTTTTATACTTCACGTCTATAATTGGGCCACCACACTCTATCTCTGTGCTAAATTTCAAATTTTTACGTCGAATAGTTTCAGAGAAAATCGCCTGTGACGGACGGACGGACACCGAAGTGAGTCCATAAGTGTTCCGTGTTGGTAATTTTAGCACGGAACATTAAAAGAAGATAACTGCGACTGTCTGTCTACTTCATGATAAATTGCCAAATCTGACAACACTGTGCGCCTAAAAGAATGTTTTAGTCATATAGGTACGCATTATTACTATACAGAGAACGACGAAAAAATGATGAAGCAAAGACGCAGCGTTTGGAAACAATTGCTAACCAGTCACATGTCGTACTGAACATCCCTCATAAACAACCACGTGATTTGCCCAGCCAGTACCGCCCAGCTAATCAAAACACGAAATATGACAACATGGCCGCTCGCGCCTGTGTTCAAAAGTTCAAATTTGAATCTGACAAGCCTTCGATTTCGCCGTAACGTTATTTTGTGAATATTTATTTTAATTTATAATAAAATATCAGAAAAACCTGTAAGTATAAATTATTATATACATACTTTAAAGTACAATATTGAAACAGAGTTAATAATATGTTAGATAGAACATGAGATCTTGTTTCGCATGTCGACGGTCAGTTGAGAAAGACATAGTGATTTTGCATAAGTAGGTAATTAGTTATTTAACAAGATTTTGATTCTAATTATAATGTATTATATAAAAATTAATAATTACAATAAATTATACTTACGTATTTTGAGTTTTAATTCGAGCTTAAATAATGTGTTTTTTTTAGATTTCCAAACGATGCCTTGCTTTATTTACATAATGTTCTTACCCGTTTTGCCCCAAAATCTCAAATTGTTATTAAAAATGACGTCTCACTATTCAGTTTACATTCTTGTGAAGACCATCCGCCGCTGAAACTACAAGTAATTTTTTCACTTCTTGCTGCTTAAATCTCTCATTATCGGTACATTAGCTATGTCATTATCGTAAATAGGATAATAATTAACTTTTAATCCACTTTTCACAAATAAAAACACATTAATCTTTACTTTTGAAAGGTAAAAAGACGAAAAGGAAACCGACAAGCTCACATTTTAAACTGCTGTCGGAACTGATGGTGACAGTTCCGTCAAAAGTTCTAGTACATCACGTGATACAACACCAAACCCAAGAATATTTTATCTTTGCTTCAGATTTTAACAACGGGTAGATTGGATGCTAACAATATAGTAGTAATACGTATATGGTTTTAGTACCGTGAAAAAGTATTGATAGTTGAATTCTCGTCCGATTTTAAAAAACATTTTTTTAGATGAGAGCCTTACTCTCTTATACTTATATTTCTATCTAAATAACATATGCAAAGAAAAACCCGACTCACATACACACACACACACAGGCCCCAAGTCCCGCTGATTCTAATACGTGCTCATCGTAGTGTGCCATAAAAGACAGTTTTTTGTTAACCGATTAATTTTTGCTCCACCGGACCGTAAAGTCAAAGCAGGCCGATATTTACCCGATCCCGTACGATTTTATTCGATATCTGTCGATTTTCGCCTCTATCGACACCCGAAACAAGATCGAGATGGCTTAGCGGCCTGTCAAGTCGATTTTCTTGACGAAGTGATCGGTATTTGTTCTTGTGCCGGCGGACACAAGATTTCGTAAGTACGGGCAACCCTTTTAGGTCCTTTTTTCTCGGGATTTTAAGTTTGGGACGGAAAGATGATAAAAAAATGAAACGCGGGCTGAAACAATAGGAGAGGAGCACTTAGGTGCAAAGTTTTGAACCCGGCTTAGTTGTTGTTTGGCTCAAACACAAAAAAAGCTCGTCCCTTTTTCTTGCTTAATTCTTAGTTTACTGCACGCTACTGTCATATATGTGTATGTAGCATAAAAATCAAAACTTTACTTTAAAAAAGTCATCTCCGTCATGTTACTTTCATTTACGCCTTGCATCGCCGGCAATCAAATGCTGCCGAATCTATGTCAGTAATGTCAATAATGTCATTCGCGCGGTCCAATCGTCTTGCACACGTACCGCGGTCGCTATGCGACCAAGAACCCATTGTTTCGTGTTGTTCAGAGGCAAAAAAACTTGGAAAAATAATTTATTAACGCTTCTGGGAATACAGCCATACGGTCAGTTGATTTCGATGCTTCGTCAGAGATGCTGTGCAAATATTTGCACCACTGTTAGTGTGTGTAAATACTTGAGGAATAGGGGATAGAAAGATATCCGAATTATAGAAATTAAAAAATATAAATGGAGTGTTTTATTGTCATTAAACTTTATCGGCCAGTTTCCATATTGCAAGGAGCGTTCTAATTTTATAAATAAAGGATAAGGATAAGGATAAGACAACTAACATATTTGTTTAGCGATTTTTTCATATTATCTAATTTATCATTATATCGGTCAATATGAGTTTTATGTATATTTGCTCTATCCCTACTATAACTTTGTATTATTATAAGATGTATATAAAAGAAAAAAAAATCGAAATCCCGACCGACACCAATCAAAAAATCCGGTTATACCGATCCAACCAGTCATTTTCCAGCTCAGACGATATCAAAATCGAATTCTACATAGAATTTTACGTCAGTGTGTATATTTTCAGGATAATCCATTAACTTTTCGGGGATAATACCACGAGAGCGTAAAAATTACCGATAATTTTTCACGATTGCGTGTTTTCTATAATTTCACGAGTCCGCAGGACGAGTGAAATTTGCAAAGAAAACACGTAAGAGTGAAAAATTATCAGTAATTTTAAAGCTCGAGTGATATTTAGGGGATTATTTCACGAATGAAAACACAAAATGCTCGAGTGGTCGTTAGGGATTATTTCGCCGACGGTTGCTAACAGTAACTACGGGTTTATAACAATTGCAAGCCATTTGTTTGTATCGAAATTAATATGACAACCAAGAAAATGACAGGAAAAAATTATCGGTGTAATTTTTTTTAATTGACGTAACGTCAAAAAAGTATCGCTGTAATTTTAAAAAACTTTACTCATCTTACGGGACTTTTAACACATGAGTGAAATAATCGTATATATTTCACGTGGTTTGGTTAAACCTCGAAAAAAATTCAAATTTTTCAATCAAATCAACCAAAATCTTCTTTTATACTAATTCGATCACGTAGAAAACGAAAAAACTACCAGATTTTCCATGTCGATACGGTGAATCTTAATAATAATAATAATAATAATAATAATAATAAGGAAGGGAATTTTAATATATAGTTTAAAATATACTGAAAAAAATAGACAAAAATAGAAAAAAAACAGAAGCTGATCTGAAACCCAAACAAGGCGAATACCTGCAGGTATGCTCAGATGTACTTAGATTTGCTCGGGTTCTTCTCTATTTTCGAAAAATAAAATCATAAAATCCATTACACATAAAGCGGTCATAAAACAAAAACATTTATCCAAACAAAAAACTGCTCACCACAAAATTGCCCACATTACACTGTTATTTACCGGAGCTAATATCTGTTAATCTAAAATAATAGTAAAACTTCGTGAAACTATCGTAACTTCTGTAAAAAAAAACATAAAAATGAACTTTATCCACACATAATGTTAGGTGGAATTACCTAAAGTTGGAAAACAAATATTAAGAGTCACTTTGGTAATACAGAGCGGAGCAATTTTAGGGGCAACATTAGAATTGCTTTTCGGTAATAGGTGTTTTTGGTCATTTTGTGAAGTGTGTTTGAATATGCACGGGTTATGAGGCGATCGTTGATAACTATGGGTAAATAAATAACTTTAGGAGATTTGTAGTAGTTGATAAATTACAAAATTATGGGGTATAGTCTGTTTTTACTTTTAATATTTTAGCGTTATCAAATGTGCTTTTATTTCTCGTTAATAGAAAAAGATCAATAAGAAATGTGATACTTGATCAAATATTCCAAATACTACCCTGTCCTAAGGATCTTACAAAGTAGAAATGGGCGCCTAGTACCGTACCCAGTTGTTATACCCAATTAAACTACCATAATTCATTTTTTAATGGTCACAAAGGTAGAAATTTCGAAAATCAACTGGGCACACTTTACGATGTGACCTGTTAGAAAAAGACGGAGATAATAGACGATAATTGCGGGCGGACCTGTTAGAAAAAGAAAGAATAAAATAATAGATAATTGTGGGTTTTGCTTGGGTTTGTTTGGTTTTTTAAATTGGCTGGAGTTTTAGACGCGACAGGTGCAAAAAACTGTCGTAAAGTTGATAATAGATGTGTCTTTTGCAAAATTATAAATTGGCCGCTCGATAATAGGTGGGTCTATATATACAGGGTTATGATAAAGAAACGGATCATCCTTATACAGCGTGTCCCACGAAGTTCTTGCCATACGGGAAAATTTTTACTGAAAGTTGAAAAAAATCACTTTGGTGAAGAAAAGTTCTGCATACAGTGGTGGATTTAGGGGGGGGGGGGCAGGGGGCAGGTTAATGTTTGGGCGAAAATTGTTTGGACAGCCCTTGTAAATCATTTTTTAGAAATTCCAAGTACTGGTCTCCTATTGGGCGATTCTTAAAAATGAAAAGGCCAATTACCACACCACACATTAACCGAAAAACAATGCGACGGGATCACGTGACCATTAATTTTAAATCTAGCCAAGCTATAAATATACTGATGATTAATGGAGGTAACTAACTTTATTTTGTAACACTGGTACCAAAGGGATAAAAGTAACTTTTTTTTATGTGGAAAAGAAAAACTTTACGCAGTCCTTGGCATTTCAGATACCTCCTAAATACCGGTTTTTCGCCGATTAAAAAAAACCCCGACAACATTAAACGAAGCTATAAATCTAAAAAATACAACCGTCCGTGTTTTCCGTCCCTATTTCGGGCCGAATTTGTCAAACGCGACGTTCGTCGCGACACAAACTTCTCATTTTTCACCAGTTTTCCCTGAAAAAAGCTTGTTTTTCACCTTTGCATGGGCAATTTTCAGTTCCGTTGCGTGTCTAGGAGATATTTTATCTTTTTTAGACTAGTCAAATCATATTATAAGAAAAAGTGACAAGTAATTCAACCTATTCAGGGTGTCTGTAATCCGTTGGTATATCAACTAGGTACCCCCATAGAGACGCATATTGCATCAGTCAATCGAATCAATTGGATCTATGTGCCTATCCAAAAATTCATGTGTCGAAACTGTAACCTTTATGTGTCTTTTATATGGGGGAAGTAAAGCATCGTGCCACGACACATTTAAGGAGAAATTCAGGAATTGTTTCGGTACTTGTGCCTTCACTTGTCAATTTTTTTAACAACACATCGCCGACACAATTGAGTAATAATGTCTGCCTGAGATCAGTTATTATGTCTGCCACAAATCCCACTATTAGTTTAAAAGGGAAAATGTGAACTGCTGTACACAAGTTAGGAATAATTGTTCTCTTTTGATATTTAATGTTTCTTCCAGATGAGCATTCTTGGGAAATTATTAACGACGAGTAAGCTAAAACAAATATTCCAAAATTCTGATTAATAAATACCATTTATAATAATGACGTTTTCCAGCCGCCAAAAGTCACTTTTCTCTTGCGATGAAGAATTTTTCGTACAGTTTTTCCGTATACCAACAATAGTAACAGGGGCCTTCAAAGAAATAATGTATAATGAAGATATTTTTCAAAAATATGGGTTTCGAAAAAAAAAATTAATATTTTTAGGTTATGAACAATAACAATGGTTTAATGAGTAATATTTACATTTGATTCATTAAAGAAATCCAGTACGTTACGCCTCAACTTAACTTATGTAACAATGCCTTGTGTTTGAATTTTGAATGCAATTCCTACATCGTGTAAAAGAACACACAATTCCTTTTTAGTGCAAAAGTGCAAACGGGTTGCGACGTCACTTAATATTTTGTATGCATTTTGACCTTGAATAAAGAAAATGCGACCCAACAGCGGTGTCGCCAATGATGCATTTCCCTGCTAGGAATAAAAATGCATTTTTCCAAAAGTATTTACGCCCACATACTGGACGGCACATTTTCCTTTTTAAAAATTTAAAAAGAAACGACGATAATATTGCTTTATCCGAAACCACCCATTATATTAAACCATATGTATATGTTAATGATTCCTAAAAATACATCAAATCGAAAAGAAATACAGAAAAAGATAACCCACATAGCAATAAAGCTGCCGCAAACCGAAAAAAAAAGAAAGGAAAATTTACTACTGCGTTTTCCTCCAGAAAGTTTCATTGCATGCCAAGGAAAATGTCTTCCGTATAATTTCCCGCATTTTCCCACATCACCCCTATTCCTTGCGCCCTTAAGATCCATTTTTCTCTGCTCTAAACTTCAAACTTTAACGCCATCCGTGTTTCGTAGTGACTTTTTCTTCACGCGACGATCTACCTTAAAAATAACCGACATTAGGGTGGTTTTCGTGTGTTCCGGGTAATTTCGTAGTGTTAATACAACATTGAAATGGCCAGTAATGTTCTTAGGTGTTTGGTTTATGCTGTATTGTCACGCTAGAAACGTATAAAATATGGGCTAGACACGCTAAGGGGATGAAAGACATGGGGAAATGCTACAGAGGTGCCTAAAGTAACTCATGGGGAGTTTCTGAAGACGCTTTGGCGGTTTGTTATCTACGAAAATCGTTCAAAAATAATTTTTTCTACTACTGCTCTGAAAATACCTGAAAAACACACTATTAACCACAACTGCGTAAACGTTTAGACACGTCGTGCTAAAGCGTTTACGCACGCTGTAAGGAACAATTATAATGCAACCATTCGTCAGATCTACATAATAATATCTTCCATACAATCAGTAGGCGGCAGCTTTGGCAGCAGTCATGATTTGAAAGCTGTCTCCTAGCAACCAATTTCATTTGTTTAGACTGACGGCGTTATCTCAACTGCCACCTAGAGATTTAACTATGTGAAAATAAAAGTTATAATTTACTGTAATTGTTGAATTGTTTTTGACGGACTCTAGATTCACAGTAAATTTCAGAACATATCCTGACGTTAATCACCTTAATCAGTATCATATTAATATTCGCATCAGTGCGTAGCAATTTTTCTTTTATCTATCCAACACTTTTCGTTCCAAGGTCGCTAATGCGGATGCTGGATCTACTTGAAATTTGGTTTGGAGCCCAGCATTGCCCAGCTGGGTCCTAACGAAGTAACAAGTTCTCGCTGTGCAGGTTATTATTATAATTTGTTATATCCCTTGCGAAGAGCACTTCGGGATGTGTGATAAGTTAGATCTAAATTATTTCACTCCTAATCATTTTAAATTTTATTTAAAATAGTGCAGGTTTACATTGTTGTCCTTTTTATTCTCTTCTACGGCCCAATTGTCTTATTTACTCCGGTCCTGTGTGAGAATCAAAACCTCTGCATCACAAATGAGAAAGTTAGGCGCCTCTGTCTAATTTACTACGTCAGACCTCGTGTCTTTTTATTGGTTTCGTTTCCAAAAGGCAGTTCTGATTATGCATAATCTAGAGCCCTCCAGTGGCGGCGATACCAGTTTTGGTCCAATCAATTGGGCCGTTTGTACCTTAGTTCTTAAATTTGTGCTTGTTTTAAGGCGCTAAAATATGTTTAAATACAATTAAAGTGTCTTTGTTGTGTGGTGTCTCTGTGCCTCCGGCACTGGAAGATATAAAGAGTCTCCCAACAAAGCGAGAATGATCTTTATGAATAAAATTAATTAAAAACAATACGTTTATGGTTATTTATTCGTGTTTTTCGGGAAGGTCCGGTCAATGTTAGGTTTTCTTATTAATAGGGAGTTTTAAAAAGCGATTCTTGTAACTCTAACGGCGTGTTTTTAGATTTCCAGTGACATATTTAGATCAGAATCAAAAATGGAGGCAAATAAATTTCAAATGTCTTGCAGATTGCTTAGTGTCTTGCGTACAATCCGAAAAAACCACCTGCAAAGTGTATATCTAATATAATAATGAATGGCGGGATTCACAATCGGGCTTAAATTGCCAAGTAAACAAATATCACTACTAAATTTTGTCGCAAACTTATAAAGGAATGGGCAATTTTAGTACGTATGTACCACAATAATTCCAAAAAATCTGAAAAAAAATTGAAGTGGGAAGACCTTTGGGTTAAACTTAGTCGAATCCCACCGTGTATTTCCTTCTTAGGTTGAAAAATAGCGTATTATTACCGGTACGTACGCGACAACTCCCTAATTCCCTTCAAAACGACCAAAGAACATTTTTAACATGGTTGGTAATTTTTTAAAGGAAATTGGGTGGCCCGAACCTTGTTAAATTTTTAGGTACCGCCGCATTTTAGCATTTTAATTTGTCTGAAATTAAAAGAGCTTACTTGTTAGGCGTTTTTTAATTTGTAGGTTTACGATCTTCTACGGGTAATAATTGGGTCATTAGTAAACGGAATAAATAAAAATTAAAGAGCAAAATGGTTGGTAATTGGATTAAATAAATTAAGAATTGTATCTCTTATACCATGCGGTATTTTAGCGAGTATTACTTTATTTGATCGAAAATTTTCTGGAGATTCTAAAAATATATAACTTATTAAGATTTAGTTATCGATTCGGTCCAAAAATTGGTAAAAACCCAATTAAGGTAAATAATTTTAATTTTTGACCAGTTGGACAAATCAACCTGTAACTATGGTACCAATGCCCTTAAACCTCGTTGGAATAAATACTCAGCTACATGAAGATCATGTAGAGAAGTAAGAACAGTTTTTAACCAATATATTGTTTTATTTTTCGTTTGGCCGGAAACTTTCTATACCATCCTCGTAAGAGAAATTTTTTTGTTGGTACCATCCGAAGCACTCATCACCACTTTCCCACACCTGATTACCCAGCTCGGTACCCGACTAAATTCGATCTCGAACCATTGAATGGGCACTACAGTGTGTATATACGTCGATCGGAGACCGGTGGCGCCATCGATCAATGCGAGCCGAACCACGCCTAAAGCTGTCTGCTAAACAAACATGTAATTATGTATATGAACCTCTGTTTATAGTCGAGACCTGTGATTACCACAATACGATGTTCAACAGGCCACCTTTGGCCGGCCAGGCTTCGCTGCTGATCACCAAAAATGATATCAAATGGAAAAGAACCAGTGGTGGAGAAGTTTTGTTTATTAAGTATGCGATCCTGAGACAGAAAACAACTGACCTCTCTTTTTAAGAAGTTTAGAATACTCTGAAAAGCAGTATTCAGGGCTTGTGTTCCATCGAAATAGATGTTGTTGCTGCGCCCATCTCTTCATTGTTGCTTTTGCCACCTTTTTCGATATTCCAAGGGCGGGTTCTGGGCCCCTGAATTTTTGTGCAGCTCCAGTTCTAGGTAGCTCATCTGCTTTTTCGTTGCCCGCTATCCCGGAGTGCCCAGGAACCCATAGGAGTTCAACCCTGTTGTTCCTGGCTGACAGATTTTTAAGTTCACTCAGGTATTCCATCGTGATCTTTGAAGTCAATCGGTAGAAGTTTAGCGCCTTTAGGGCAGCTTGACTGTCTGACAGAATAAATATGTTTAGGTTGTGATAGCTCCGTTCGATATTTTCCTGAATACATGCTTGTATTGCAAGTTTTTATTTAATCAACGGTATTTTCTAATCTAACGCGAACTTCCGCGACTATTACTTTATCCAATTGGAAAATTTCCATGAGATTCCAAAAATGTATAAGTTGTTAAGGTTTTATAACGGTTCGTTATAAATAGCAGACATATTTGGCAAGTGCGTTTTTAAATACGCGACACTGGATGTTTCATAACTTTAATAGCGAGCCACGCGAAACTGGCTTGAATGACTGGGCGCCGATTTTTATCACTACCCTGTAGGTGTAAGTTGACACTGATGATTTGTGAGGTGACACTAGTGTAGTTTTCCCAGCGAGCGTACTAAGGTCAAATGAGGGGAAAATGGCTTTAATACACATAAACCACTAATGTGGAATCAAAGAGCCAGTCATTAAATGAATGGCAGACTAGGTTTGCTATTCCTGATTGACTACTATATTTAATTCAATGACTTCCCTCAAAAATTACATCAACTTTACGACGGTGTAACTTTTCCGGTGGTGGAGATATCGGTATGAATTTCGGATATGTTATAGAACATACCTTTCTTTATAGACTACCGCCATTTAAGGGTGATAAGGGTCTCAGTTAATTTTTTGTGAATTTTTTCCCGAACCTTTGCACGCGGTCATTTAGCGATCGCTAAAAATCGAGGAAAAAAACATTTCCCGTATATGTATGTATGTATATATGGATATCAGGCATCGCCTTTGGACAGAGGCCATACGCCTAACGCATGCTTAAAAAGACTGTCATATGGTGACCCGGTAACCTTACCTACAAATGCTTGTTCTTCCATGAAAGTCAGTAATCCAATAAATCATCTTGTTTCTACATGATACATAAGTGTTATTGTTGTTACATCAACAATTAAAAATATCTCCCGATAAGTGTCAATAATTATCAGTATTAATTAGAAATAAGCAATTAATTTTGCGTTTTTAACGATTTATTTAAATCGTTTGAACTTATTCCGAAAAACAACAATTTCTATAAATAAAACGCCATCGCTCTTTGTTTGTTTTAATTATTTGCAATTAACGTTGGCCTTTTAATTAGCGTTAAAACTACATTGGCCAATTTTTATATTGCAATTTTTTAGATATGCTGTTTTATTGGTAAACACGAAGTGACTGTGAACAAATAACAAATTAAGTGGGCGCGATAAAGAGGTTAATTTGCGATCGTTTTAATTTTGTTGGGTTTGCAAGTATACCGTATCCAATTTATTTTGAGAATGATGACAGAAACCCATTTTACAACGGAGAGATCAATTATGTCTCTCTCTCTCATTTTCTTTGTCTCTCATTTTTTCTCTCTCGTCTTCTTTCCCTCTCATACTAAATTTTTACAGCTGGAAGAAAGTTAGGTTATGAGAAAGATAAACAATGGATAAACATCACATATTATTTGAAGCCGGTCCCATAATATAAGTAGCTTAAATTCCTGTGTTCTATGAATCTGGGACTATCAACTATTGAAATACTACGCAAGGTACATGTTTGTTCTCCTTTACATTATTTGGACCGGGCGTTATGGGAATGAGTAACAGGAACGCTGACCCGATATAAAGTTGAGAATAGTGGACATTACGGAAGATTTCTTTAGTTATTGAGAAAGTAGTGAAAATTGCGCCCTAGAAACGTTTGGTTTCGGTTTAGAGCTGAAGTCACAGTGCCATTACAAATTGTATCTATCCTTCTGGAACTAAGACTCAACATCTACAGTTAAAAATTGCGAAACTACCAAAATACCAAAATAAATAAATAAAGGCAACCGCCATAAACATTTAATTTATGTTGAGAATATAAAAAAAGATTTCAGATTTATTTGGGTTATATGCATATTCCCTATTGTTTTGAATTTTTTATGTGAAATAATGCCATTTGCAGATCCATCTTTGGTAATTAATAACTCGAAAACGGTAGATCGGATCGAAACACGATTTGACACGTCAAACTTTAGAATCTCAAATACTTTCTTTTTGTAATACATCTTCCTATACCTAAAACCCCTGGAAATTGGGAAAATTTGGGAAAAATTGAAAATTACGATTTTCACTCACATTTCTCACTGGTTCTATTTTTTTATGGATCAAAATGGATCCAAATCAAAATTACTTTTACATCATCGGAAAGAGCTCGTCGAAATACGTAGTATCCATATTTTTTAAGTCCTTTATTCTTTATAGGACGGGAGCAATCGACCATTAAATTCGATTGTGTGACTTTTTTGTCCTAGATATCGTTACATTTGATACACTCTGTATTTTTCTATCTAATGTCCTCAGACTTTTTCCGCGTTATCCGATCAAGGGATAATCAAGCTTTAAGATAAATATGGGACAATATGGGAATGTATTTAGGGGATAAAAATTGATTCGGTCTAGTATCTGGTGATATCCATATTTTTAAGTTATTTCTTTAACTGGTAGGTCTTGTTCCTGCTACTCTTGCAGGTCTTTGAATTTTATTTGAGTAGAGAGTAAAATTTTTTAATGAAAAGGGTTAAATAATTAAGAAATTATTTATTTAGATGCTTCATACTCAGTAGGATGTGTAAAAAACGTATTTTATCAGTAATTTAGGACCGCGGTCTGCTGAAAAGAGACAGACTATGCTTTATTACGGAACAAAATTAAAAAATACAGTTTTCTTTGACATGAGCTTTCGTTAATTCTTGAAGCAAATATATAAAGAATAATTATAAAGCAATAGAATCTCAGAAAACTTACTAATTGTTCATATATTGTTAATATAAAGCCTATATGTAGTTACGAAGTTATGTCCACCATGCAATGCATTGGTAGCATCCTAACAATTCGCTAGTTTTCATGATATTATTTTGTGTATGCCTTTAAACTCAACATAAGGTTATATAACAAAAACTGTATTTTTATATTTTGTTTTATAATAAACACACTCCGGCTTTAAGGGATAATTTTTCATGTGTGTACATATTTTTTAAATATATTTTATGGTTGATTTCTAAAGTATGTCTTTGTTTTCAGTTAAAAGACAAGTCCATTGATTTCCTGGTACGTAGACATTTTTTATTATTAATTAGAATAAACGTAGATTTTTTTAAACATTAAAAAAATTTGAGTTTTGTAGATCCTACTGGGTATGTAGATGTTAGACGTAAGTTACTGTTCGGCGAATGTTGCTTTATCTGATGGCGAATTTTTTGGGGATTCTAAAAATATATAACTTGTTAAGGTTTCACTAAAGATTTTGTCCAGAAACTCATAAAAACTAAATTATGGCAGAAAAATTCAATCCTGATACTCCCCTTTTCAATAAGTTTATATTTTATCAACTCTATCTTCTATTCCAAAGCCAATTCCCGCGAATATTTCTTTATCCGATAGCACATTTTCTGGAGATTCCAAAAATATATAACTTATTAAGGTTTTATTAAAGATTTTATTAAGAATTCCCGCCAATACTGCTTTATCCGATAGCAAATTCTCTGGAGATTCCAAAAATGTATAACTCGTTAAGATCTGATAAACGATTCATTCCAAATTCACAATCAATCACCAAATGATCTTTTAGAGTAAAATCAAGACACACGGTATAATAATATAACAAAGTGTCATTTATACAACTTAATTAGAACAACTACTGCCTTTTTCTTCACCCGATCATCAAAGAACCTTATCAAAATCGAATAAATCCAGTCTTTGTCGGCCTGACCTTAGCTTGCCCGGTTGTTCTCATTAAAAACCTTATAAATCTCATGTTTACTTATAGGAAATTATATTGATCTTATTAAAATTGTTGGTATTAACCACGGTTCATTTAACCGATCAAGTCTTGGAGAGACATTTCCTATTATATCTAACTTTATAAGTCCGTTTTCTTTGTCGGTGAGGATTATAACATAGTTTTTTACGAAAACTAAGTGTGTTACAATTATTTCAACGATAATTGGGTGTTGATTATGTTGAAATTTATAGATAAGAGCTGTTCTGTAATGAAATTGTTGTGTTTGTGTTGCTGGAATGGCGCAAAAATAAGCGTATATTGATAACAAGCAATTACTTTTTAAATAGTAAAGATATCTCGTGACAAAACCATGCTATTCATAGTCTATTTTATTTAATCCAGAACTGGTTTTACCTTAGATGAATTAAGAATGGATATGGGATGATTTAACATTCTTTGAAGCCAAAACAAACCATTCTAAGCGACACTGGAAACACAATTTGTAAACATTGGCCACATCTTATTTGTATATCACGAAAAAACTGTGGCCTTGGACCGAACACAGCCGTTGACAACAACCAAAACCTAATAAAACACAACATCCAATCCCAAAATCTCCTTAACCAAATTAAGGATATCCTGTGTAAAACCCTAGGAATTTATACAGGATTTAAGTGAAAATCCTGCTAACCCTCGGGAAGCCTGTTAATTATATCCTGCAAGAATGTCGAGTCAATTGTCAAATATTTAACGTCAAACAAGGGGAAAGGCCAAGACCTTAAATTAAGGGCGGCAGTTTTAATAAGACCTCTTGTGAAATTCTAAAGGGATTTTGGTAATGTAGTATGTAATTTATTTAAATGCTTTGTGGGATTGACATCCGAAACGAAATTTCATAGATTGTGTAGTGGAGAGTGGGTGAAATTTTTTATTCACAAATCAATGTTCTGCCGCCGCGCGTCAACATCTCAGTCTCAGCCTCAACAAACAAGAACAGTAAGTGTTTAATTATTTTTAGAACACCTTTGTTTATTGCCGCCACCTCTTAATAACATATCTAACATAATGTAATACAATGTCTATAAACTTTTTGAAAAAGGGTCATAAAAATTGAAATTTCCTTCCTCAATTCAGTTTTTATGAATTTGTGGACAGAACCTCTAAGGAAACCTCAATAACTTACATTTTTGGAATCTCCAGATCCCAATCAAACCCAATCAGATAAAGCAATATTCGCGGGAATTTGCCGTAGATTAGAAGATACCAATCAAACCCAATCATAAAAATTTTAATTTTCTAGCTGAATTCAGTTATTATGAATTTGTGGACAGAATCTTTATAAAGAAATAGCAAAAGCAATACTAAGAAAAAACTTTTTGGAAAGAGTGTTATAAAAATTGAAATTTTCTACTTCAAACGAGTTTCTATAAATTTGTGGACAGGATCTTTAACGATATATTAAACGCATTTAAGTAGTGCAACTTAGAGAAAAAAGGACTTACTTTCTTAGCCTCTGTACATGTTATTTATCTCATAACAACATCTAATGAGTTTAACATAATTAGGAAAAAATGATACTGAAACAATTATCTCAAAGGAGAGCAATAAAACTTTAATGGACTTGGTGCATTCGCGGACCTGGTTTCTATAAAATAAAAATTAAAATCTGTGTATATAGAAACGCATAAAATCTAATTAGTTTTTTATGCATATTTTTAAAACATTTATTTTAATTTGTTGTGGAGATCTGAGGGCATTGGATTAAAACTACACAATTAGTACCGTTTTTAATAACTTTTGCAGTACACTAATAACTGTGAGGAAATATTATTTCCTTACGGTTGTACTCCTCTTAAAATAAAAACAGCGGTCTCACCAAAACAAGATAAATATCTTCGGTTCCATCTGAAAGTCCGGTCCTTTTACTTAATAGACTGTTTACGTTTCTTATCTATTAGTTGTTCTGTAATCCAGGTTCGGACAATCTGACAACACTGTCTGACAAATTGCTTTCGTATTTAAATTGACTTTTCAATGACCGGTCAGTTTTTAATTGATTGGTAGTAATCAGTTCGGCTTATATTGATCAACGGTGTTTTTTAAACTATAATTTATAACAATATGTTATGTTTTTGAGAGAATTCCCACCCAGCAGGCGAAAATTTGAGAGCAATTTTTCTGTATCAAGTCTCTGTTAACAGACTTGAGCACATTTCTTCTCAAGATATTCTTCGTCATTGTGCCACTAACCATTCATAAAGCAAAATCCATACCGGAAACCCCAGAACAAACTAATGTATGTTACTTTCAAGATTTATTAGGTTTCAATCCGTACGTAGCAGTGCAAGTTTTTCCATGAGAGTTTTTTTTCTTCGATTGTTAAATGTAGAAAATGTAGAAAGCCACCTGCTCACAAGTTAAGAGAATGCAACTAAACAGCTGATTATCGAAGTGGGTAAATTGGATGCAATTTAGTACCTAGTTGATATAAGAAAATTGGGTTTGATTGGCATTTAATCATTATTTAATCAAATTTTGTTTGATTGCTTGGCATAAAATGGTTAGTAGAAAGATACCTTGATTCGATTTTCTGTCTTTTATATAAAATTAATAAAATATATATTATATGTCGTTGCAAAAGAATTTGAGGCTATATTTTGTAAAAAGGGGGATTTTTGTAAGTTTCATGTTTAATGTAACAGCGGTTCTCTTTTAGAACAAATGTTATTTGACTTTTGTTCTTCTCTTCACAGGAGCTTTACTTTCTTTGTATGAATGTTTTTGAAATTCCTAAATTTTTGTTTTTCTAAACCAACATTTTTGTATTTTTTGAGCACCCTGTATACTCTACCTTAAATTTGAAGTTGTCAGAATTAGTTTTTCTTAATGCAACAACTTTTATCATCAATAAAATTTTCTGAAAAATCAATGATAACAATTTTTTTCGTATGTAACCAACTTTATGGCGGACACTGCATATATAAATCATCTTTTCGAAGATTTTGTTAAAAAATGTCGAATCATCTTTTTGAGAATAATAAACACTTTATTATAGATGTACAAGAATTTCAAAATAACAGTAGTTTCTACTTTTCACAAGTAATACTTAAGATAAGACATAATTTATTTTTTTTAAAAAAGCAACAGTATTAGTATTAAATATCATCTAAAATTCCCTGATATTTCTGGTGTGTCGATTACAGACATTACCGAAGACCTTGCCTAGAATCTACTTATTAAAACTATTTATTATCATCCCTCAGTTTTTCGTTTTGGCGATTGTCGTTAATTTTTTACCGTCACTAAATTTATCGAAGACATTGAATTAATAAACATGCGTTTTAAATTGTTTTACGTAAAATGAAACTTTATCCCGTCATGCACAGGTTTAAATTAAGATCTTCTAGTTGATCATTTCGATTTTGTCAAAGTTTCACCCTGTCATTGTTAATAAATCGTCATTAAAGATGAGCTATTTTACTAATTATTACTAAGTAAACAGAGAGAACACCAAGAGTAAAATAATACCGCTTAACTAACTAACTAACTGTGTTTTACTTATAAATCTTATAATGCACACCATTAAGCGCGTACGATATTTTGTTAATACTAATAGCACCATGAAAGGGCTGAAAACTATTTTCTTTCATTAAATTATGTACAGAAAGCACAAACTTACACGGCATTATTCATCTCATCAATCCTCATCCATGATACTTCACTTCTGTCACTTAAAGCGCTTAAAGAATTACAGAAAATTTTTTAATTAAATTTTTGTTCAATCCAGTGATTGCTGCTGATTTTTCGTAATGTCGGGAAAAAGTCCTGCAGTATTACCGTCGTTTGTAGTGTCCTCAGAGTAGCATACTATAGCTATAACAAGAATTGCTTTCAAATTTTTTATAGAACACATTATGAATTTTTTAAAGTTGGACTTATTTCCGCATCATTTTTATTGCTCTCAGAAAAAACAAGTTTCTGCCTAAAAAGGAAGTACTTTACCGTGATACATTTGAAAAAAAAACTGGTAAACCACTAAACTCCTGACATTTTGCGAATAATCTAGAAACAAAACAAATTAAAATTCGATGGTCGCTGTTTTGCTTATGTCCACGAAATATTAAATCCGTTACACTGTGCTCCGCGACTGCAAGCGTCGGATACTGGGGTAGTTTAGGGTGTTTTTTAAAATAAAAAAAAATTGCTCGATTTAAGGGAAAAAATACTTGAGTGTCTGAAGACTACCCCATTTCAAAATATTAAACCATTTTCATAAAACCCTGTATAAGACTATTAAAAACAGTCATTCCAAAAAGTTAGTAAGTATTAAAAAAATGGATTTGAACAAGACAATCGCAGGAAAAATAAAGCAATCAATCAACCCTGTCAAAAACAAAAGAAATTTATACGACAAAGGACAACATGCATAGGTGGACAGGAAGAATCGAAGAACAAAGACGGTTCGCGCGCCAGAACAAGCCAGAAAGAGACGGAACTAGAGGCGGCTTTGCACATAGAGCAGAAAGACACAAGATTTCGCATCTAAATGCGAAAATTATGCGCATTTTGAGGTTAAGCGACTTCGCTTATAGTCGACTCGACTTGCTAATTATTTTTACGAAGGCAATTTTAATATTTCCAACCTCACACCGTGCGGCGATTTTTATTGATGAATAAATAATATTTAATATTATTTTTGTATTCGCCGAGTATCGTCGGGCGGCTGTTTTGAAGTTCTTGTCGTAAAGAATTACTTTACATTAACGAGAAAATTAAAGGGGTTTAGGTCTGGTGCGCGAGGAGGTCGTGCGATTGAAAAATAATTCTTGTGTGTGAATTGATAACATATCGTGATTTTTTATAAGCTTGAAGGTTTGTGTTATTACCCTGTATAGCAATATTAGCAATAGACAAACACTAACTCGTCTTTTTATCGTTCCCAGGCTATTTCAAACATATGTTTAAGATTTTCCTAATAAAAACCATTAGTTTTTATTTTTACGGTAGAAATAAATCAAAATTACTTTAAAAAGTTAAATGTATAAATTATATCAATCATAGTCAGGAAACCGCGTGTCTACAAAGGCGCCTGACATCATCAAAGTGTCGAAAATGTCCGAAAATACAGGAGTTGTTTAAGTAGTACTTAGTTTAGTCAAGAAGTCTGACAAAATGCTACTTTATCTGAGTAGAATTTGAAGTGTAAGGATCAGCACATATTGAAACGTTTTCTTTTTTACTTTGAACATCGTCTAGAAAAAATCATTTTTTAGTAAATTACATACGACACAAACACACTTTAAATTATTGTCCACACTAGAAAAAGATGGAAATATTGATATAAAGAAATTGTTTTAAAAAGAGAATGAAAAAAGATAATCATCTGAAACATGGTAAAGTTGTATGTCTTCCATTGACATTTAACCATAAAATATGATCGTTTTTGCATATATTTTCATGAATTTCGGTTTCCAAAAAAAAAACGTGGTTTTTGATGTCACACTTTAACAAGAACACCGGAAATCCAAACATTCGAAATACTTTTAAAATATGATTAACTGATTGTCTTGGCGATTATTTATACGTGCTATTTTGTTTTATCCAAATATCTTTAATTGATCAAAAGTTATGAGCATTTGTTTGCATTTTATCGGCTGCGCGCGCCTTCTTTTTGAGCGCTATATTATTTATTAAATACTGACGAATCTATTGGTTTTAGAAAAAGTGCTAGCTTGAAATTTGTTGCTTTTAAGCAGTGAAATTATTTACGTTTACGTAAGATTTCAGATAAAATTTATTTCATCCCTGATTTCAGTTGATTTTATTGATTACACTTTTTGACATGTCCCCGTACAAATAATTTCCATTTTCTTTATAATGTAACGTATACATTATTCAAAAAACTCGTTGCATTTACAATTCCAGCAGACTCACTGATCAAGAATAAAATTATATCTAACGATACGAGATCGCTAAAATATAACTGAAAAAAGTTAAAATATTCACCGGCACATGTCTTTAAATGTCCAAAGAAGATGTTAAGAAAATAGTGTAAATTGGGTTAAAAACGTTTTGATAGTATATCATATGCCAGGGAACTAAAATGTACCTTTTACTCCCAAGGGTAAAGTTTATTAAAGTGTATATTTTGAATTCTCTCGCAAGATGCTGGCCAAGTCACGTGGTATTAATGGAATGCCTGTTTGATTCTGGTCTATTTAGTTTTGTTAGGTTGGTAGTATAAATTCCAGGACCGAACTTAAAAATTACACACAATTAGAAACACCAAAACAGACGTTGATTTTACATTTGAATACATTCTTTATTAACGTTTACACTTATAAACTACTTTTTTCTACCAATGTAGCCACAATTTTTGGTCCAATTGTGTATTTGAAAATTGCGATAATGGTCCGGTACCGTGACTTTAGCCACAACTACCAGAAATTCTAATTTTTTGGGGATCAGCTGTTCGAATCTGATACTTTTATATTATAAAATAAAAAAAAATCAAGAATAAGCCCATTCGACAAGCATATCGACAGGCAAGCTCAATGGGGAATAGATCAGGTGTACTAATAGGCAGGAAAATTCGGTTAAATCTTAAGCAACCCCAATAGGGAATAGATCAGGTGCGTTAGGAGATCAGGAACTAAACAAATGCACCTTTCTACGAGCCACAAAGGTCTTTCAACTCCCGGAGGCGGCAGAGGAGTGTAAAATTAAGTGAAATCCCGACCTAATGAATTAAAAAAAAGTCGTAAATACCCCCATGAAAAGATTTTATTGGATCATAGAGACCAGATCATTAAAGAGGCATAAAACCGCATTTCTGTCATCGGTCTGAGTGATAAAAATCTCGATTCTTGATTCTGAACAATTTTCATCCGTCTCAACGGCGCATCAAGTATTCGAGTAAAATTTTTATTCCCTCTCCTTTCTGGGAATAATCTCGTTTTAAGATACGGCTTGAGAATTATACAGGATGGACTACCTGGGATATGGTGCGTTGCACGCGTGAAGTGAAAAGTTTAAGGCTGCATTTGCCGACCACTCCCGTTTATTGCCAACTTAATTTTATTTTAGTATAATTTTTTGCTTTATATTTCATTTGTATGAGTATTGTCACAATTAGAGATGTGCCATGAGAATATTCTTAAGGGAATATTTCCGGAGAACGGTAAATTACCGAGAATATTTCCCAGCATCAATTCTCGAGAATTTATGATTTTAGAAAAAAATATAAATTACTTGAAAATTACCGAGAATATTTCCGAGAACGAGAATGTTCTCGGGAAAATTAATATTCTCGAAGAATTTATGAGAAATTTTTTAAATAGTACATTTTTTCGATATCAGGTCAATTTGACCCATTTTTCGGTACCACCGTCAACTTTCGTTTAAATTTCCGTCAAACCGGTGATCACATGACATGTGTTAAAATAGATTTTTTAGTTGTCGGACATGCATCAGAAGCGAATCCCCAATAGAGTTTTTGAAAAGTATCAATAATATTGTTTCCCATATGTAGCCAACTTTATGACGGACACTGTGTGAACTTTTTGGCTTAGTTTCTTTCAAAGAAGGCACATGTTTTTTGAAACACCTTGTATAAAGGTGAAAAATCACTATAGAGTTCATATCAGAAAAAAAAAAGATTTTCCGCGGTTGGTCTCCGGACATGGGTTTGGAAAATCAAATTTTCCGGAAAAACTGAGATTCCCGTCGCTTCAATTTTACAAAAATCGAATTCTATGTAAAATTTCCCATCGATATGGGCATTTTTAGAATCATTCAAGAACTTTTAGATTTTTTCCCATACTGCAAACTTGATAAAAAAATAGAACATTTTTTGAAAATTGTTCATAAACATGTGAAAAATGCCAGGATTTTCCTGCAAATCCGTTTCCAGGGCATTTTGGATACGAGAAACATGAAAAAATCTCGATTGGGTCCTATTTCCTTTCTAAATCCAATTTTTTCGCTATTATTACGAGGTCTCGAACCGTCACACGCAGAGTCTCAAATAAAAATTTCTCAAGAAGCAACGGAAAGACTTAGTCGAATGCGGTTTTCATCATTCAGCACAGAACGAATCGTCCTATAACATACTCAAAATTCATTAAATTAAGTTTGCTACAAAATTTTTCACCAGCACTCAAAATCAAACTTTCGATTTTACAGACATCGGTACTCGTTATTCTCGAAGATGGGAATGGTAATAGAATTTTCCGGAAAAATCGAAAGCCCCTCACTTCAGTTTTTCTATATATCATTGGCATAAAGCTCTTTTAGTTTCGGACTTGTTTTCCCAACATGTGAAACACCCTATACCGTCCCGTACTATCAACCGATTCTCAAAAGCGGCCGCAGTTAAAATTACTTAACTTCTCAACACTTTTTAAGTACTGTATTATCACCACGGTCCGGCTAATACACAATTGCACTTAAAAGCTGACAGTCGACCAGTCTGTTATTCCAGCCTCCCATACCAGTCCCCTATAGACCCTCCTCTTCGACACTTACACGGACGACTGTATTCTTATCTATACGGTAGCTAAAAAGAAGACTTTACATCCTATTAACTTGAAGTTGGTGCTTTTAGTTCGAAAGGGCAACGACAGAGGGCCACCCGGATTCCTTTGATGTTTTTTCGGCCGAATGTTTGAAATTTTACGACGAGAAGATGGTAGACCAGATATCAGAAGGTAGTTTTCGGAAAAAAGGTGTGATTTGTAGTAATTTTTTTATTATAATAGGTCTTGGTTTGTGTTTGATGACCTCCGCGCCGTCCCGATTTAAATCATGAATAATTTTTCGTTTTTAAGTAGGTATTCTATAAAATTACCGACTTTTCAACAAGTTCTTATTAATTGGCTGCATCTGGTAATCTAAAGTAAATTCCACCAAATATTACTTTATCTTCATCTAATAACATATTTTCTGGCGATTTCAAATACATACTTATTAGGATTTCATTAGAAATTCTGTCCAGAAATTCATAAAAACTATCAAAGATTAAAAAATTTTATGGTACATCTGGTGGTAAATGTCTGCACATTTTTAACCTTTTTTGTTTTTTTGTTACAGACGATACTAAACTCAATGCACAAGTACCAACCCAGGTTCCACTTAGTGAGAGCGAATGACATTTTGAAACTGCCATATTCTACGTTTAGGACGTATGTCTTCAAGGAAACCGAATTTATCGCTGTGACTGCTTACCAAAATGAAAAGGTAAGAAAATAAACTGTAAAAGAAATCGCGGCTTTTGGATATTCGAAAAAAATTTAACACAAACCTAGACTTACCTTTTTGCTGCAAAAAAGTGTTAAAAGTGTCGTCCGTTTACTTCCAAACAGTAAAATACCTATTTGGGAACTGCTCAGGAATATTTTCAAATCTAGAAGAAACGATGGTAATATTTGGACACAGTTTACTTGAGTTTACACGATCGTTGGATTGGTCGTCGAGATCCTACCGAATGGCCTACCAGGTCGCCCGATTTAGCACCCTTGGACTTATTTTATGGGGCTATCTAAACAAAAAGTGTATATGTAACACAACCGAACTCTCTTTTGGAAATGCAACAAAAATAAACTGCTGTCTGTCGCAATATTGATATGGGTACATTTGAAAATGTACCCATATCAATAACCCATTTGGGGTTTCCAAATGGGTTATTTTACTTGGGTTTGTTTGGGTTTGCTAGTACAATGGTAAGTTTAGATTCTTCATAAATTTGTTAACAATATCCAAATGCAAAAACTTTAACACGCCGGCACTGCTTTGTTAATGCTATTAATGCTCTAAAATTTGTACACAACAATCTACTCGTCAAGACCTTTCAAATGATGTATTACGCAACCTCCTCTACTTAATTTTTCTTTTCGAAATGGCGCTTAGCCACCATCTTGAGTATTAAAAATATGAAATTTATATCACAAAAAGTAGTATTTATATTGTTGTAGAGCGCCAAATCTTAAATACAAGGGGGGCATTTTTGAGCAGTACTGTAAATATTCCTAGCCACTGTGATAAGTTAACCACGAGTTGAACAGAGTCTCGAAGAATGTCCTGCAACCATGAGTTAAAACAAAACATCTCTTAATTAGTTCCACGAAGATTCGTAAAAATGCACGGTTGAAAAAAGAACTAATAAGATGCCGCAGTGACAATGTTGATACAGATTACAGCATCTCAGTATCTGTGTCGTGCCATAATTAGGAGAAATAAAACGTTTTGTTCTTAGAAGTGGCGTCATCGGAGAGGTTGAAATTTTTTATTTTCTACTATATCAGTGGCGGTACGATTTCTGCCGATTTCTTGACCCTATTATCAAAAACTTTCTATTTAACAAACTTTATGTTCTAATCTTAAGCGAATTTCCGCGAATATTACTTTGTCAGATAGTAAATTTTCTGGAGATTCCGAAAATATATAAATTATTAAGGATTCGTCGAAAATTTTCTCCAAAAATTCAAAAAAACCTAAATTAAGACATAAAATTAAAAATTTTATAACACTATTTATTAAGGATTCTAGAAGAGCTTACTGAAATCTAGGTGAAACAAATGTGTTATATGAACTTGTTGCTCTAAGAATCACGAATCTACATTAAAACCGAAACCATGTCATCTGACAATTAGGGAATCAACCATTGGTAATTACAAGAAAATCATCGCCACGATATTTCTTTTGCGGTTTTCTCAGTAGCAAGTAATAAAGTAATGTTGATATTCTCAAGATTTAAATAAATCAAACAAAATAAGGAGATAATGGACAGTAATTTGTAGTGAACGTTTAATTAGTCGTTATAATTTATTGTTATTTTATTTGTTGTTAATGTCACATTTCATTATCGCTGTGAAGTTTAGTCTAGTCTCGATAAGAATGAAAGCGATTAAAAAGAGAACTTTTTGGTAACACATATTTGTGTTAATTCATACTGTGCTATCTTATCCTTGTCGCCTTATGTCTCAAATACTATACAGAATGCCATACTATAAAGAATAAGTGACTCTAGTCTCAAAACCTTCACAATTCATTTGTTGTTGCCTTCACTATTGTGTCCTATACCCTAAAACTTTACCATACTATAAAGTATGAGATATTTTAGGCTGTTAATTGTATCGAAAGCCGCAAGAAACTCCGAAAAAAACACTCATTTATCCCTACAAAGCTCGACAACTTAGTATACTGCCAAATAATGTTAATGTGTTCATTGTTGACTTCATTACAACTTTGCTCAACCTGTTTAGAGTCAATTATACATCTTTTATAATCCTTTTTCATTTTTAATTTGCACTACGTATCACCATTATAAATAAAATATTAGCCATTGTGTCTTGCAATGTTTCTACAATGAATTTATAAATATGCATTTAGATTTGTCACTGCTTATTTGCACCTGTATGCACGAAGTTTATTAGAGACAATACGCGGTTCGTTATACGAAATATGCAGGTTTATTTTTTCAAGAGCTCTATTTGAGGACGATATATGAATGTATGTATTATGTAGTACTAACAGTAAATATGTTGAAGGAAATCGGAGAGCTGGAGGAGGTACTTAGAGGCCTGTAAATGAGTAGGAAGAAAACTGAGTACATGAAGAGCAGTGGATAACAGAGAGCGGAAGTAAGAATGTGTATAAGAAGAATAAGAGGGGTCTACTGCACTACCGTACCCATCGTATTGCTTTATCTGATCATACACAGTCTAAGTGTCAGTTTCCTAAGAAAGCCCATTAGCTATGTTTAGACTGTGAATTAGATTTATATTTCGTGTTTGCTCGAGAATCTAGTGCACAAATTTTAAAATCCGTTTCCTTTTTTTCAGATTACGCAGCTAAAAATCGACAATAACCCATTTGCCAAAGGATTTCGAGATACAGGGGCCGGAAAACGGGAAAAGAAGTAAGTATTTAAGTACTTTTGTAACACACCTTATATATATATATATATATATATATATATATATATATATATATATATATATATATATATATATATATATATATATATATCAGTTTACGACTTGACAGCAACGAGTAAGCATTGATAATGCCAAGTGAGACCTTGGCGAAACGTCTGCCAGATTCCAATAGGAATTTAACAAACGAACGGATGTACTCCCGGATCAATATTTCTTCATATATATATATATATATATATATATATATATATATATATATATATATATATATATATATATATATATTTTTTTTGAAAATCTCGACTTGGCTCACAAGTCAAATGTCATTAATGTCACACCTGTGGTGTCGAGTTTAACTTCTAGAGATTATAGAAATTTTAGAACTTTTTTTTATAAGAAATTAAATGTAAAATGTCTTAACAGGAACAGCTGTTCACTGCTAAAACTCTACCATATCATGACATACGCGATCGTAATGCAAAAGGGTGGCAATCCCGACGAATTATTCTCGGGATTAATTGACCAACCACTGGGATAATTACGCCGGGTAACCTTTTCAAGCGCGCAATAGTAATAGACTAACCAGTTGGGACAATTTGGCTGATCGAAGTCGGCTGAGTCATAGACACTGCCGTTTTTTAAGTAGGATGTCATTGATTTCTGGGTCCGGATTCTTGAGATTGGGAGAACGCTTCCCGAGAGAGCGTTGCTGATTTGCTTATCTTGTTAACGCTCTCTGAGGAGAAGTTGTCTCAAGTGCAGGAATCCGGTCCTGAGAAACTTGTCGAATATAAAGGTCCTCAAGTCTTGGTACCATGTGTTTGGAGAGGGGACGCCTTAAATCGGTGAAAAAGAAACAAATCGTTCATAGGACGTCGCTGAACGAAAGAAGGGTGTTTTCTTGTAAGAACTGGGTTACCAGGTTACTGGTCTTATCGACTGTTAGTGTCTTTAGATCCTCCGATGCAAGAAATTGCATCCATTGAGATAAAGTGTTTTAAATCCTATTTTAGTGTTGTATTTCTTCGCTATTCCAGTTGCAGTATGACTTTGCACTCTTTTTTTGTTACTAAGAGAATATTGAAATAATCAGCACCATCTCGAACTAAACGAAATAGGCCGTATTAGAAGTCGCACTTCAATTCTTCAATAAATGAAAATGAAGTAAAAGCTAAATGTCATTTTGAAACCATTTTTGATTAAATACTTGAAAGAAAAATACAGTAAAGTTGGAAATATGCATATACAGTGTATAACAAAAATACGGAAACCTCGAAATATCTTTCAAACCGTTCATCTGATTTTTATGAACTTTTGTACACTGAGGTACGAAATTACGCCCGATCCAATGGTGAGTTACGCATTGTTGTCAAGTTTACTGCTTTCCTGAAATCGACAGGAACTTTTTTTAATGGAACGCTCTATATTTTATTAGATTTTCGAATTCAGCTTAAAATTCTGAATAGTTCTTATTGGGAACATTTTATCCTAAAGTTAACCAGTGTTTGAGAAAATGATGGTCAAAAATCGATATTTTATTGTATTTTACCTTAAAATACCTGTACACGAAAGTTTACATGAAATGTCTGACATTGTCAGTTTCGTTTATTTACAAAAAACGGATAATTTAACAGAAACCCAAAGAATTAAAATTTAAATAATCCTGGGTTATGGGGACAGACTGAGAACGCAACAAGAAGTTTGTAATATTTTTAATGACAAATATGCTGACTGAAATCCATTAACTAAATCTACAGTAAGTAAAGTTTTACAAAAATTTCGTCAAACTGGAAACGTAAAAAACGCTATACTATATGGAAATTTAGTACAAGAATAAACAATACAGGAGGAAATAATTTAAAAGTTGATAGAGAAAACTAAATCAACTGTTAAAATGTTTGCCATTTACTTCTTGGCAGTAAGCTAAATACTGCGGAAAAACATGCACAACGTTTAGAAGAATGTCAGTTTCCTCGATTCTCCTACAGTCTGTTTCTATCCTTAACTTTAAATCATCGAGCTCATTTGGCTTTCTTTTGAAAACAACATTTTTGAGGTGGCCCCACAAGAAGTAGTCGAGGGGCGTCAAGTCCGGAGATCGAGCTGGCCACTCGATTGTACCCCTACGTCCAATCGATCTAGAAAACACTATATTGCCGAACATTATGGGCATAGTGCGGTGGGACAGCATCCTGTTGAAACCATATTATTTCATCATTTGGTGCTTCATTATTGCCTAAAAAATCATATTCAAATAATCAATACAACAGATAAAATAAACTAACAACACTTACTTACGATTATTTGGAAATAGTTGTGCAAGAGCCGGGTTAATTTTAATTCTTAGAACAAACCTGAGCAAACCTAGATTTCTACATACAGATTTTTAATCTGTAATATTTGTTTTTGTTAGTTTCGGACTGGCTATAGCTGTTCAGAATGTTAATTATGTCTTCTCGTTCAGCAAATGTCACAAAGGTGTTCTTATACTTGTTTTCCTCCACAATTTACTTAACTTTCCCGCCCGCCATGGCATGGTCTAGTTGGTTGCGATGATGGCACGGCAACGGCAACGGCAACGCAAAATGCCTAGCCAATGTGTGATATTCAGCTTACAATTCAGCAGATTGACGATTTTAGCAGGCATTTTACAGATGGCCTGAAGCGGTTTACTCATTCTTCAAATTATCTGAAGATCTCGTCAACTTGCATAATGCCTAGTGAAATGGTCGGCTTGCAAAAACATATGTTATCATTTTCGTGAAACCGAAGAAAGGGATATTTCTGCGACTTTTCTGCTATCTCTGGGGAGTAGCTTCGAGATAATCTTCGTCGAGATTTTCACAGATTATTGTTTGTTGATTC
The DNA here is from genome assembly GCA_963971165.1 of Philopedon plagiatum. Classification (NCBI taxonomy): domain Eukaryota; kingdom Metazoa; phylum Arthropoda; class Insecta; order Coleoptera; family Curculionidae; genus Philopedon; species Philopedon plagiatum. Next base: position 113,016,893 of record OZ020193.1, read on the forward strand.
TAAGAGTTAATACTTAAATAGATAACAACGGACTTCCATATTTGAAGGATATGATTGAAAAATCTACATTTTATTGTTTAAGAAATAAAAATATCTTTTTAACGACTCACATAAATAATTTCGTTTGGCTTATAGCTGTTTAAGTAGGCAGTGCAAGACATTAAGAAACTTAATGTAAAATCGATAAAAAACGAGAGTTCGTCCACCCTACCCGGCACGTAATTCAAGTCTGTAACCTATTCTTTATTTTCAATTTAAGACATCCTAATCACGTTATCAATCGAGGGTAGTTTGTAGTTAGGGCAAATGTCGACCGACAGTTTCATCCCCCAACGACGATTGATTGCTGCACTTTGTTCTTTCGGTCGGAAGCTGCTGATTTTAGAGCAAACATGAGCCAGGACCGGCAGAAACAAGGTTTTGTTCTGTTTACTGCTGTTTCAGGACAATTGACACACCAGAATAGTATTCAGCACATATTTACTACTTTTTATCAGATATCGTAGACAATTTCTTATTCTCGGCTAAAGAATGGCCTGTAGAATTATTATAAACACCCTGTATATAGCAAACCCAGGCGCGGGATATTTAAATTAGAGACCGCAAACCCCGAGACGTCGTCGGATCGTTTTAAATTAGCCTCGGCATTTACTTAAGGTCGCGGTGACGCCTTGGGGGTGAAAAGGGCACACGGAGGGATGAAAATGCGCGCGGTTGCCGAATGTATATGCCCTTACTTTAATTATATTAAGATTCAGCAGTGTTTAATACATCTGTGATTTGAAAAAGTAGTTAATTCCTTTTCTACCACCACCACAGTCCTCTATCGCAGTAAAAAATAACGCTCTGTCACCAAATTAACCTATAAAATATCCACCCTTCTGGTGTTAGATGAAATTGTCCCTTAATTTAAACGGAAGGGCATTAGAACGTTAAAAGCCTAACCTTAAAATTACAGGGCACTTTTTTGACCCTCTAATAGGAACTGTGAGATAACTAACGCTGTAAATATACGTATATCGTTAGTTTCGAGGGGAGTAAAGAGATAATAAAGAAATTGAAAGTATATACAGGGAGGCATCTAGGAATCAGGACAGTATTAGCGTTTAAAATTGCATGCTTGGGTTTGGTACCTAAGTGTACAAAATTTCATAAAAATCGAATAAACGGTTTGCAAGATATTTAGAGGTTTCCATATTTTTGTTACACACTATATATTTTCAATGTAAAAGGAAAAAAATCAAGTGTGGTAAGATCTGGTGATCGCACAGGCCACTTGGTAGCGTTGACACTTAAAGCCCTTATTTGAATTGACTATTGATTTATTTATTTATAGATGTGCTTTTTAGTTTTGACATCAAATTTTATAAATATTATTTCTAAAATTGTTACAGACAAGCGATGCTGGCGCAGCGGCACACGGACGACAAAATCTCTCATCCTCTCCCGGCCCGGATGTCAGCTGACAGCAGTACGGTGTCGAAAACGGACGACAGTGAATTGGACGTAGTCGGAACGGCGGACAGTCCTAGGCCGAGTTTGAGTACGTCCACACCAGCGGCGTCGAGTCTCAATCATAGCGGTAAGTAAATTTGGAAAAATCTTCATTTGACAAATAATTTTTACTAATTATGTAAAATTAAGAGCATTATAAAGCCCTGTTTTGACTAAACTTTCTTAGCGCGTAACTCATAAACTCCTTTTTTTCAGGTGCTGAAGATGACTCAATTCGCCGGCGTCTTCACGACGACAGTGGATCCGAATCCTCCTGCAGCGAGTCCCCAGGAAGCACTGCTTTCCGACCCCGCCCTTCCTCACCTAAAGACTCCACCGCTGGTCCGTCGAGCTCTAGCGGAGAATACCCATCCCCGAACATTAGCGTCGGTCCTCCCATTCATCCCCCTCCCCATTTACTGCCGTACTTTTACCCCCCTGGGATGTATCCTGGAGCTGGAGGGCATAATCCATTTGGTCCTCCGCTGAGTTTATTTACTGGAGGGCATTCGCCCGCCAGCATGAATCCCAGCTTTCTCTTTAACGCTCAGTTGGCTCTGGCCGCTCAACACCCCGCCTTATTCAGTCACTACCAGAACCTAGCTCACCCTAACCCGCACAACCATCACCTGTCACCCACCTCACCAATTCACAATCACCTTAAAGGAGGACATAGGTTTACTCCGTACACGCTCCCTACCTCTACTTCAGGAGGAGTCAACTGTTCTCCCCTTGGAAGCGCTTTTGAGACCGTTACTCCAAGCTCTCACACGCGAAGTCTCAGCAATTCACCAAATAGCACCAAAATCCGGGGAACCTCACTCTCTCCTCCCGTAAGGGCGAGTACGGTATCACCAAAACCTGAAACAGCAAGTTCACCAAGCGATCTGAAAAGTATAGAGAAAATGGTGAATGGACTCGATGTGAAACACAAAACTAGTGAACTTATTGGTGACAGCAATGGTGATAAATAATAGTAATAGTGAGTGATTTTTGGTGATAAGTGTTAACTGATTCAGGAGAGCGTGGTAAGGATAAGGTGTGTGAGAGGAGTTGTTTGAGCCGTACTTTTCTGAAAGTTTGTGCGAAAATTGTTAGAGATTGTTGCAGTGACGTGGCATTTCCCCCTAAATTCATAACCAAATTTAAATAATACTCCATAGTTTAAATTTGCTTTAAATTAGGGTTTCCTAATCTAGTGACAGATAACTACACATCACTAGAAAGAGAAAGACACTGTAATAAACTCTCTCACAATTGCGCGCAAACCTCAAACCCGGGCTTTATTTGCAATACTAGAGAAGATATCGCTCACATTAGGGAGCTTCGCTCTAACACGTTAAAGCTAAACGGTATATACTATTAGAGAGCTGTCGCGTCTTTATCAGACATAAACCAAAAAGGTTTCCTAGGGAGTAACGTTTTGGTGCAAAGCATTCCTATAGTAACTAAAGTTCCCTATAGGTAGGATTTCTATACCAGTGAACCGTTGATATTTTTAAGAGTGTAAATGTAATGTCCTATTCACAAATTTTAAGGTTATGTACCACTACAAAAATTGGCTTCAAGACACAAGGTGTTTTATTTATTTAAGTCTAATCAACTAGTCTATCAAATATCATTTGATCAATTAAATCAATCAAAGATTTTGGAAATTTGGGTCAATAAACAAAAAAAAAATTGTCACAAGTCACAAATACAAAAAATAAATATAAGTCTTATTTCTTTAGGGACTGTAACAAATCCAAAATTCTTTTGTAGGTAAAAATAATATTCTAAAAATTCTCAAGGAATTAAAAAACTTGGTGAATAAAACACCCTTTATGGTTGCTTTTTCTTTAGTAAACAAAATCTTGAATACAAATTTCATTTATAAAAGATTAGCAACTTCATTAAGTACCAGTTCACTACATGTAATTCTGTAGTACGTTTCACACACTCAGTACACTTCTAGTAAGTTATTATTATTATTATTATTATTTACATTTTCTACTTGTCCAGCTTTAATTTTAGACGCATTTAGTGCAATTATTGTTCCCTTTAGTTAGTCAAGTATCCTAAAACTAGCATAGTTCTCTCCATAAGCAACTTAACCTAAAAAGTGAAACGCCCTATAGAAAATAAAACAGCTTTATAACTAAAGACAAAAATCTATATAATAACCTCTAAGTGCTTTTTCAAAATATAAAATTAAGCTTATTGCAAAAGTACAAACGTTTATATGTAAAGAAATATTTAGTAATAATATAAATAAAACACTGATCTTTGTTTTTCTTTGGTGCTTTTTTTAATATTCTGTGAAAAATCTTTTGAAATGTTGGTAAAGCGGCCTGCTTAGAGGTGTAGTAGGTTTTCCATTTAAAATAGGCGTACTATGAGGACCGGCAAGGCCGTTGAGCAAACATTCAGGTCGTAAAAATACTATATTCTCAAAAAAAAAACTTTTTTTAATAGTAAAAGGTATCTTAGACTGTACTAGCATATATCTGTGGAATTTAAATATAGAAATGTTCCTTTTATTTAAATAACTTGTATATTTATTTTACTTATACCTGTGAAAAACCTGTATATATTATTTTTTTGTGTTTAAAAAGATTGTAATAAATGTATATTGAATAAAAGAAAATTTGTACCATAATAATATGATTAAACAAAATTCAAAATTGTTTCTCTTTTGCCAAAGAAGAATTTTCAAAATTTTTTAACAAACACAATAATTTGAAAAATTTTGGAAGTTTGTAAACATATAGTGTCGAACACGATTCGGGCAATGGAAATAAAGTAATTTTCCGCGCTCTAGTATTTTTAAAGTGTTTCAACAGATTACGTCATTGTTCCGTGGTTCCCACATCTGTCACTTTTCAAACATCACTTTAAATTTTATCGTTTATGGCTTAGCATGTCTGCAATTTCTAGTTGCAAAATCTCACTATTATTCCGACGCAAATAACCCCTTTTCCTCATATAATAAAAATTCACAAGTGTTATTATGGATTGCCTATGCTTTGTCATGAATGTCAAATAACGTGTGTATCAAAGAAAATCGAATAGGTTAAATCTGGGCGTACCCTAAGAGAGTTGCGCTTTTTAATAAATAAATAAATTTTTAGCTTTCCAAAAACGTCAAATAGAAATATCACAACTGACAGCGACTGTCTTAAATGTCATTGAAACGCTGTCAGACGAATAGCAGAACCCAGTATTGACAGTTCAAAGTCACGTGGTATGTTTAAACCTTTTTAAAAACACTGGAGAGCGAAAAAGAAGTTAAATGATAATTTTGGATTGTATATAATAAAAAAAAATAGCAATGACATGTATAAAGAAGCTTTTTGTTAATTAAATAACACTTTTATCAGCCCTGTAATGATAATTTTGGAGATGAATTTAGGTTATGAATTGAGGTTGTATATACACGGTGTCCAAGATAAAGAGGGCCAGTATGGGGATCTCGTGTAATAGTTAGAAATACAAAATTGGATAAATGGAAAAAAGGTTGCGTAATTAAAGAATAAATAAATTTTTCAGATTATTTTTCATCTTTTCATCAGTTTTTTGAAAAAACTAACGTTCTGATTCACTAAGAAGGTTTAAGATTTAGTACTGGTTTAAATTTTTGCGATACGGACATGTCTCCTATAACAAAATATTTCATACATTGTTACAGCTTTTGTAATTTAATGAAGAAAATAATGAAGCATGGTCAATCTTTTTAATTTCCTATTTTAATTACCTATGGCTTGTACATAAGAAAAATAATCAATTAATTACTGTTGAAACAATATTCCAAGACCATTGAAACACACATTACGGTTTAATTAGGTTTTGAGCCTTTTTTTAACCATTATTAACAAATTTTAGGTTCATACAACAAGCAGTGATTTAAACATTTTTAAATTCTATTAAAGTATTGAAATGCATTTTATAATGAACATAAAACATTAATTTAATAACCACCCAATTACTATTAACAATACACAACAAATAAATGAACAAAGAACATACATGGACGATAGGTACTTATCACTAGTATTACCTAACATATTCGTAAAATTCTTATGGTGCTGTTTTAGAAATGTTTTTGGGGGTTAAGATAACTCTGGATGTTCTGGTTGGGTTGGGTTATTGACAGCCATCCATAACTAAAATAAGAAATTTTAAAGAGATTAAGTATACTTCATTATTTTCTTCATTAAATTACGAAAGCTGGAACAATGTATGAAGTGTTCTAGGAGACAGGTCCGTATCGTAAAATTTTAACAATGGCTCAAAACGTAGTTTAACCATAATGTGTGGACACTGTTAAATTCAGAATAAAAAGGGCTTCTAAAATTTGACATCAAAAAATCAGGACCATATTAAAAAAAATTATGGTGATGATCGCTGTCCAAAGACGAAACGTCGAATAAAAAAATTAATAACGAAATCTTTAAGTTCATTAAAAGTTGCTATAAAGAAGTTTTATTAGTTTTGCCATACGTTGAATACCTAAATTGAATTAAAAATTCGAAAATTTAGTTTTTTCAAAATAACTGAGAAATGAAAAATCATCTTTCTTTAATTTCGCAATTTTTTCCCATATAGCTAATTTTGTATTTCTTACTATTAACGAGATCCCCATACTGGCCCTTCTTTATCTCGGACGCCGTGTATATAACTGAACAAATAAATTTTAAAAAATCTATTTTTGTATGTATTTATTTATTTTAAAAAATGTCAAAATTATATAGGATGTTTGAAAATTTTTGGCCGTTTCTGGTTTTTACCGATTTTTTGTTAGTAACAATACCACAATACACTTACCTATGTATAAAAATATAAAAGTAAAATTCAAATACCTTATTCCTCACTAATGTAAAGACTAAAATTGTTACTTATATCTGTATGTATATTTTGTAGAATTTGTCAACCCGATTACATAACCTCAATCTTTCTTAAAGGTCTCGCAAATATTGTTGTTTCTTTTGTTGTTTTAATAATATATATATACCTTATGCCGTGAGCTGATTTGTTGTAATTTACAAAAAAAAATGTATTAAATTAGATGAAGGAAAAGTGTCGCTGTGTATATGTCCTTTACTTTTAAGAAATAAATTAAAAGTAATATTCATAATTTTTGTGTTTTATTTCGTTATTTTATACTCGGATCTCGTGGACAGGAAATTGTACATGTAACGCATAGTCTAAGTGCAAGTTCCCTAACAATTTCCACTAAGATACGTTCAGGCTGTGAATGTCGTTACGATGTACGACACACTGTATTCGATCGTAACTTTTCAGGTGGATAGAGCTGCATCCGATCAGTTCAATTTGCTCGAACGTAACTGATGTTTGTATTTACGAATATGCCTCCTTTGGGTCGAAAAACGCAAAAAACCGCGAGTGGTGCTAGGATCGGCAATCCTAGCGCAGAAAATGACGAAAAAAATATTTCCTAATTTGTCACAGGAAAACTAGTATTTTTTTCGTAATCTACACCCTCTAATTAGTCCATGGCCATATTTTCATACGATTCTCAAATCGATAATTTTTTTCTCTCGGATCAGGCTTTAAATAGCAAAAGGTCCCAACGGGCAATGGCGGCTCGTGCCAAATCAGGCAGATAGTGCCAAAATATTAAATCAATATAAAATTATGGAAGATAACTTGACCTCAGTAATTAGCTGCTTGCAGTACTTGCAGTTTGCTGCTAACATAATATGTCTTAATGTCTATTTACAAGAAAAGTTAAAAAATAAATTTATTTACATACGCGAACATCGGTATCGATGGATATTAAAATACTTAAAAGTGTAAGAGTTTCTTGAAAACATGTCTTACTCCGAAATGCTTCGGGGAACTCATGTTTATAAGCCGAAAACTTCTCTGACAAATAAATTAGAAGCGACTAAATACCCAGAGAAGTTAAATTTTGTTTTGATTTGTGATTGGTTTTTATTTTATCTTATCCCATACGTGGACAAGATCGTCAGTGTATTTTTTGACCAACTTTCGTCACCTCCAAACAGAACATATACAAAACAAAACGGTTTATTAGTTTCTTTACAACCACACAACTGACACAACCCATTATTTTTATCATAAATAGTTTTATTAAATTTAAAGTTTTTCTTCTAGCGAAAAATCACAAAAAGAGTTTTTTAAAACGCAGGTCTTATTCATGGTCACTAACAACTAACATATGTTTACGACTACATACCAAACGTCAACTAATAAAAAACAAATCAATTATTATTTATTGAAAATTCGCCGAGAAAAATATACAGCCAAACGTCTTTACTAAACTTTGTTTTTGCTAACGTAACGAATTATAAAAAAACGCGAAATCACCAAACAAAGAAATTCTGAGAGACAGTTTCATCTCTGTCGCTCACAAACGATCCCCGTAAGATCTCTATCTTTTCATTTGCGCCGAATAATAAACGGCACAGCGTTGTCAGAGAACAATCGGGGGGTTTCGGCTTTATTAGCGTGTGGGGCTTCAGGCGTGGATAGACGACGATGAATTGTGCACTGTAACCGGACTTACAATATATGAAAAAAAAATGGAAGAAATGCATAAAGTCTAATATACATGAATTGATACTGATTATTAGGGCAGTACTTTGTCGGATTCTGAATTAGGAAATTTACAAATTGGGAATGCGTGAATGGATTTCCTAAGTCTAACTACTAAATTACTCACTATATAGACAGTGATGAAATGAAAACGACCTTTTCGATAAATTCACATTTTTAAGTGCGTCCGCAAGAGAAACACTTCGATTTATTGCATTAGATGGCCATTAGATTATTATATAGATTCATGTACAATAGGTAGTTTGTTTGGCCTTGCTTTGTTCGAATGGTGATTTATGCGCCGTCGATATGCGTGAAATACTGTGAAAATCGGTGTTTAGAGTGTAACCAGTTGATAAAAATGCTGTCTAGTAAAGTTAGCGTAATTTTTTTTCGAGGATAATAGGCCACGGATTTATATTTGAGCAGGATTCTTATTTGTAAACAAGTTTTCCTAATAACATTTTTGTTCTTAAAAATAAAGGTACACAGACAGAAAAATAATTCTATAGACAAGAATAAAACACTCTACTTAAGAATAACGCGCACTTTTATATCCTCAAGAGATGTAAAAATTTGTATAGTAAAAATTTTGGCAACAACTTGGGAACGCAGCATGCGTTTCCGCGATTCCCTCAAATTTTCTCTGGTGTGGAGGTGTGCTTTTTTTGTGCAAATTATTTTTAAAAAATTTACATTTGTTGTAAACTGTTTGGACCGCACTGTATGGAAGAGCAATTCGATACCACCGATAATACAGAAATTAAATACCGATAACGTCAGATAAAAATGTCTATTACCCGAAAACCCCCGAGACAAATTGATACCGACCGAAATCCGGGATTATGGAAAATTCGTGGGGCGAGATCGGTCAGAGATACACCCCTCAGATATCGGTTACTACAGCTTAAAACAGGGTCTGGCTTTTAGGAAGATCCGATCGGTGATAAGGGCTTTAAGGGTTGCAAAAGGTCAGGTTCTGTTTGTGAGGGAAATGAACAGCGGATATTGTATAGGGTGATCTTCCCGTGTTTAGTTTAAAATTTACTAACTTTTACCTTCAAATAACTGCAAAAATTACAAAATTACTTCGTTTTTTAAACTTTATGAATACACAAATTCAAATCAAACGCAAATGTCACCAATTTCGAGCAAAATAATTAAAAATCACTTGTTAATTAAATGTTGTCGATTCTCTGGGTGGCAGTTGAGATAACGCCGTCAATAATTAAACAAATGAAATTGGTTGCTAAGAGACAACTTTCCAATTATGACCACTGCCAAAACCGCCACCTACTAGATTTTGAAACCTTTTTTCAAGATTTTATGGAAGATAGGTCTGGCGAATAGTTGGTTGCATAGAAAAAATTATTTTCGTTATTTAAGGATCCCCAATCCCAGCCCTTCTGTAAGCTAAATCCATTTAGGATAAATTATATCAATATATTTTACGAAAAACTCTAATAGTCACATAATTTCGAAAACTCGCACATAAAACTGCGGGTTTTGAGTTGTAAATTTAACTAAATCATAACGGGACATAGAACAGACTATTTTGGCTTTACATTGTTGGAAATCAACGGGGTATCTTACACCCTAGTGAGATAATGGGGAGACGAGGATTGTTTGCACCAATCAATTTTACGTCCATGCGTATTTTATTACTATAAAATAGTAAAATAGTAAAAAGTGCCCAATAATGACTGACGATGAATTTTTCATTCCTGGAACCCCTCCAGAACTGACACACGCAGTAAATACTGCCACATTAGATTTACTTCCAAAAAAAATAGACAAAAATATGAATATGCATACGCATACATTAGGAAACGCCTAGAATTTACCACAGTCTTCTATTTTCTTCTTTTAATGCTCCTTGTATCCTCCTAAAAGGTTTCAAAATTATCCAGAACCAACAAAAGGGTATATAAATAGTCCAGACCGGCTTTTGTTGTTGTTTTTATGTTCAGTCTTAGAAAGGCACCAGTTTGTTTGCTTGGGTCAGTAAAAAGTTATTGTGACATTGCCAGTAAAAAGAAGGTTATTTTCAGTGAATAAAGATTAGAAAACCAGAAGTTTTTTTTAGTATTTCGGCTGTCCGGTACAAGTTTTAGTAAATTGTCTAGCTTCTTCCTAACTCTACGACCCTTGTGTGAGACGTCTTGGTGGAGGCGCTGGCTGACTCTATAAGCGTGGACGTGCCATTCTCTATCGCTACGATACATTTCGGTGAAGGCGTATACATTAAAAATAAAATAATAAATAATCTAATTGAGAACCTCCTGCTTTTTACGATTACGTCGATTAAAAATGAAAATGTGTCCAGACGGACTACGTCCCTCGAAAACTTTTCCGCAGTTTTCCGCTTATGACTAAAGGGTGTCACATCTCGCGAAAAGCGACAATTGGAGTTAAATGACGCGTTCCTGGAGAATTTAAACGCTGCCGTCGGCTCTTACGAGTCATTTGAAGCGTCAAAGCGCAGACACCCCCGGAGATAATTTGAGAGAGCATATTTCCGTGAGACGTACTTTCGTTTAAAAAGATATATTGGAAGTCTGTTAAGTGTATGCGTATACTATACAATGCGGCCCAAAAATGCCCCCGATTCCCTTCTATTTAAAATTTGGCATACTGCAATAACAATATAAATGCTACTACAGAATTTGTCGATTCATATACTACGTTTCCATGTAGCACGCCTAGGTTAAGCTTTACGTTAACATGTAGATTTGCACTTATATTTGTTTGCACTTAGGACAAATGGCTGCTTTTTAAATTGTAGAGAAGTAAAAAAAATAGTTAACAAAAGACGGGCGACCTGACGAAGAAATAAACGAGAGGATAGGAGCGGCTGGTAGGCTCTTTAATAGCATAAAGAACAAATTATTGAACAAAAAAGAAATCCCCGCTCAAACAAAAGTACAAATATTCAAGCGGGTGGCACCCCGGTACTTACCAATAGATCGGTTGGGATTGAAGTATGGACAATGAAGGAAAACCAGAAAAACCGATTTTTTTTATCTAAGACATCCCACGTAGACTTCAAGCCTAAGTACTAACGTACCGTGGGTATCTGGAGAGAAGGGAAATCTAGCCTATTGACATGGGATTTGAAGGATTGGAGGTTGGGACGGGAAGGGAAAGCATCTGCAGGCAATTTGTTCCATAATCTGGAGACCCTAGGTATGAATGAGCGAGAGAAGTGGTCTGGTCTAGGCTTTTGTAGCTAGACAGTAAAGGGATGCATACGCAACGCGCCTCTTGTTGTTCTGTTAGGAACAGTCAAGGGGGGAATAATACCGGCTAGTTCTTCAGAGCAAAATCCGTGGAAGTAGCGGTAGAAAAGGGATAAATCGTCAACAGCGCGGCGCTGAGCGAGAGAAGGGAGATTTCTCGTGAGGGCTGGGTCATTGATAAGTCGAATGGCTCTCTTTTGGATAGAATCAAGGATGTTAAGTGTCGAAGGTGATGCCGCTCCCCAGATGTGGGAGCAGTACTCTAGGTTAGGTCTTATTTGGGAAACATAGAGAGTGTATAAGTTGGAAGGGGAGAAGCATTTTCTGGCTCGAAAGAGAAAACCAAGCTTTTAGCTGCCGATGTGGTTACTGAAGTAATGTGTTTGTGCCAGCTGAGATCATGTTCGAAAGCGACGCCAACAAGATCGAATGTTTCATTGTTTTGTAGGGCTTGGCCATTCATGTGGATGGGGTAAGCGTTGCCAGATTTTTTGCGTGATAGGGAGCAAGACTGGGTTCTGGAGGCGTTGAACTGAACACGGTTCTTGGCGCCCCAGTCTAAGATTAATTGAAGATCTTGGGAAAGGTCTGTGTCTATTATCCAACTCTTGATTCGAAACTTGTCTGGAAAAATGAATATTGGAGTGAAGAGTACTATCGTCAGCATAACTGTGGATGGGATTGGTAGTTGAAGAGAGCAGGTCATTAATGTGAAGAAGAAATAAGGTTGGTCCCAGGACTGAACCTTGGGGGATGCTACCATTGATTTGATGGAAGTTAGATGAGTGACCGTCAACCACAACAGATATGCGCCGATTAGAGAGGAAGCTACCGATCCAGGTACATAGTTTGGTAGGAAGACAGTAAGATGGTTGTTTGTTGGGGAGTGCGAAGTGCGGATTACAAAACAAGGAAATGAGGTTCCTACCTAAAACAGCAGGAAAGGCAAGACTGGACAAAATAAGAAACACAACCCACCGAGAAAACTTAAACATAAAACTAATATAGAATATCATAGAGGAAGATCAGCTGAGATGTATGGGACGCGTATTGAGGATCAACCCAAACAAAATAGCAAGGAAAATATACGGGGCACGAACAACAAAGCAGCAGAAAATGGGAAGACCCAGGAAAACCTGGAATGTTGCAATCAGAATGGCCGCAGAAAGGAGAGGGGTACCTTGCTGCGAAGTGTGAGAGAGAGAGGGTGCGCGACAGGAAAAGCTGGAGAGAAATCTGGAGCAAGTAATGACTATCAAACGATTTATGCAATACAAAAATACATGCGTATTCCAACACCAATTCCGGGGACGTTTTTGTTGTAACGAAAAAGGATGAAAAATTTCTTGCTACTTCAACGACACACAACCTTACGGTTTTTGAAAAAGTCATTCACCTCCAACAGTATGCGCTACAAATTCATTATTTTTAACTGAACCGTCTTTTAATTGACATGTCTGTCTGTTAATTGAAAGGCGAGCAATAATCACCTGCATTTTTTATTTAAGTGCCATCACCTTGTAACCGTCGTTTAATGCTAATTTTGCAAAAAATAAAATATTGTTGCGGAATGATGAGGGCATGCACGATGCGAAGACATTTTTATTGTAAATTGTAAATTGCCTTTTTATGTTAAAAGGAAAAAAAAGTGCGGATGAATTTTTTTAAACTAGATGCCCTCAAAGTATGTATTGAATTATATGGCTTGAATTACTACTCGTGAAAAGTAGCATAGTAGGTAAAAGGTATATGTGAATGAAAAATAGAACTGTCAAGTTATGAGGTTTTTATTTTTTTTTAAATATGATAATCACGCAAGAACAAAAAGTTTTTATGATCGAAAGTTACTTTAGAAATGGTAGAAGGGTTGATGGCCAGTGGGTTTATTCAACACGGGACGCCATTCAGGATTTTCAAACAGAATTTCCACATATAGTCATGGATTTCGAGCAGTTTCGCCAAGTTTGGACTAGATCTATGGCTTTGTTTAGAGAAACAGGAAGTGTGAATAGAAAGGAAGGCAGTGGGAGACCCAAAGTTAGCACTGCACAAAAAGAAGAAGAATTGAGGCAAAGTGTTAATGAACACCAACAAACCCCAATTCGGCGGTAAAGCCAGAAAGTAAATGAATCCTACGGAACCTGCAACACAATCCTGACCTGCACCTGCACGCTTATCGTCTAAGCTCAGTCCAAGAATTGTTACCAAACGACAAGCCGCAGCGAATGCAATTTGCAGTCGTTTATGGGTAATTTGCATCATAACGAAAACGTATTTGAAAAAACCTTTTTTACTGACGAGGCATGGTTTTACCTCTCTGATTATGTAAATTCTCAACAAATGAGAATGTGGAGTTCTGAAAATTCACGTTTTTTTATAGCCTCTGCATTCACAGAAAGCTGGCATGTTTGGATGGAATGCCGTATTTCTTAGTGAAAATTTTTTTATCTTGGGTCAGGGACATGGGCGGTCCATGAAATTTGGTGAAGCACTTTTTAGGGACAAAAAAAATTATACGTTAGTAATGCATAATTTTTAACATTGTACTATAATTTTGCATGTAAATTCGACGCGATACCGTAGAGATTTGTAAACGCATTAGACGATGAAGAGATGCGACAAAGCTACTTCCAGCAGGACGGCGCGGCGCTTCAATTCACGTAACTCTTGATAATTTAAATTTTTTGGAGACCAAATCGTTAGTTGTAATATGCCAGTTAGGTGGCGACCACGGCCCTGCGATCTCACGCCGTGCGACTTTTTTTATGGCCACACATTAAAACGCGGTTTTCAAAACCCCTTGTAAAAATTTAGAATATCCACTGGATAGAATTACAAATGAATTTCAGGAGATTAACAACTCCCCCCAAGTGCTCACCAATGTTTTTGATGCTGCAAACAAAAAGAATGAGAACATGTGTGGAAGTAGAAGGTGGACACGTCTCTCATTTAGATTAAATTTATAATTTTTAGGTTCTTTATTGTGTATGTTTTTTTTTAATTCTGTATTAAGCAATGACAATGACAATAATGTAATTTTCTTCAAAATAGAAACTTCAGAACTTGACCGTTTTATTTTTCATTCACCTTTGCCTTTTACCTATGTTACCTTTCAAGTCAAGAGTAATGCGGCATACTTTGAGGGCGTTTTTTTATCCTACGTTATATTTACGGATTTTTCGAGGTGTATTTCTGTTTTTTGCAATGGAGGGACCATCTCTGCATTCTCATAAGTTTGCCATACCTCTAAACAATCTGAAATGGATATCTTTCACGAGGACACCTTGTATTTGTACAACACCCTATACATGGGGGCCCGTAGGGAGGGGCAAGGGGGGCCGTTGCGCCCCCTGGAGTCGGGTTCCATGGTGTTTTTTAACAACTGCCCAACTTCGTGATTTTGTAACATATGGTTTTTTGGCTGGTTGCCCCCCTCCCCCCCTTCTGAAATTTACCCTATGGGCGCCCATGACCCTGTATAATGTGTAAAAAATGCTTTAAATTAATGAACCATAACCGTCCAACACGAGATGGGATTTAAATTATCTCAAAATATTTCCATACATAATATGAACTGCAGAAATATTAATTAAAATGACATTCCGACGCTCATTAATTAACAGTATTGACATTAATTAAATTATGATTTAAGGAGTTTGCGTCACGCGAGAATATTTTTAACAGTGGTAGAAAATTCATCGACCAATGAATGAATGAATATACCGATATACAGGGTGATCTTTGTGTACCATCGTGTCGCAAAAGATGATCACTCCGTTGCACCGGCTAGTCGCGTAACTCGTACCTGAGAAGACTTCCGCCCACACCGACCTGAGCAAGCCGACTCAACAAGATGTTATGACTTATTTGATCAAAAGTCTTGTTGAAGTCGGTATAGACGGCATCCACCTGAATCCGATTATCCATATGGCGCTGAAGGTATTCACAAAATATAAACAAATTTGTTTCCAGAAAACGACCCCGAAAAAGCCATGTTGCTCTGAAATTATCACATTGTTTATTAATGAAAAAAAGCTACTCATAAATTAACTTTTCCAAAAGTTTAGGTATGATAGATATTATGCTTATTGGTCGATAATTTTTAACGTCATTCTTCTAACCATTTTTAAAGACAGGAACGACCTTGGCAGTCTACCATCTATCCGGAAATTTACCCAGGTCCAAGAACTGGTTTAAAAAAATATTTTTTCTTGAAACAAATTTTTTCTTGCAGTTTTTTTTACACAGCCTACTACCTACGTAAGTTGTGTTCGAAAACCAGACTTTTAACATTCTGAAGAACAAGATATCTATTGACTTGAGCTGCGATATAGAATCCTAGCCGCCTATGATTTCCACCAGCCTGCTGACAATTTAGCCAACCACTTTTCTAGGATTTCGAACGGTGCACAATCTTCCGTCTCTGTCCGATTTGAATCGCGAAGGATGCCTACCTAATTGCAATCACTAATTATTTGTTAATTGACTTTCTTAACAATGTGCTTATCCTTTTCTGCAATGCTTTTGAACTGAGCCGCCATGGCCTGAGTACAAAGTGGCGGGCCGCGTTTCACCTAGACTCGATAAGCGGTTGCATTGTTTGAATAGTTTGGAGTAGTTTCGATTTGCGTGTAGGGAAAGTAACTTTACCTAAATATTCTAAAAGAAAACACGAAAATTTGTAAGTTAAAGGCCCGCCAGAAGATCTGTTTGTCCGTATATTTCGATAATTCCCACTCGAGCACTGCTAAACGTTTTTTAACTTTTTACTGTACACATAACATCAGCATCAGGGATTCATTAGATTTGTTCAGGTTTCTAGAAATGATAGAAACCGAAGCAAACCTCGTTTAATTCCTCTTAATCATAGCTAACCCTATATTCTATCATATAATAGTATGCAACAAGTTTTTTTCCTTTTAGTGCATCTAAATAAAAGCTTGTTTTTAAAAAGTATTTTTTACAAGACTTTATTATCATTATTTTTACGAAATTCCCCTTTTATTGTTAAAAAAGTGAATTTAATTTTACTGTTGTGAAGGATATTGCCATTTTCTTATCTTGTGTTGTCAAGTTAATCCATTACTTGTCAAATTAGACAGGTCTTCTAGACAATAGGGAATTTAGTCATACGAGTTCTGCAGAAAAGCAGCAATAAAATACAATAATATTGTATATTATACAAACAAACAAAAGTTTGTATATTACACAAACTACGACAAACAAGTAAGGCCATGGTACTAATAATAATAATCATTGTGTAACACTGGGAAGACTTAATTAACAGCGGTACTCAACTGTCAATTTCAAACAAACGACGCAAATTACGGAGGTACCTACATGCCGAAGGTACCACTTAATAAGGCAAATAACTAGTGTCGGAATGGTATCTAATAATCCAGAGGTGTGATAAGGAAAATCGTATTTGATTTAATAAAATAAGTTTAGTTGGTACAGAATGGTTTAAGAACTGCAGTAATTTACTTTAATAGTTTTAATTTTAAACCGAGTAAACAACTGTGGGGCAATATTATTTCCTTACAGTTGTTAATGTTGTAGTATGTTTTAGGGGCGTGGGCAGGAATCCGCAAAAACTTTTATTTCCTTCTTCTCTTTTGGATACAAAGGTTGTATAAACTTTAGGCTTTTGGGGGGGTTTTAACACCCCCCCCCTGAATACGCCACTGGTATGTTTGTTAGTGACTCTAAAAGGTGAGGAATGCGCTTCACAAAGAATACTTGTCAGTTTAGGAATTGACACTTGATGTTCCAAGGTTCCATTAAGATAAGTACTTTATAGTTTTATAATCGCCAAGAAAGCGAAATGTTTGGAATGTTTTGATGTCAAAAATGGAAGCTTTTTCTCTCCAGTCCAACCCTGTCGCCAATATAAAGCGCACCAATTAGGACACAAATGTGTTTAATTAAAAAAACGCTATAACGTAACCTTGCTGCTACCGGAATAAAGCTTGTCTTTATATTCTAAAGTGTTTTAATAGCCCTCATGGTTGGTGTCAACTGCCGAGTGGCGTTAGGTGAAAAAGAGGAAGTAATTTCTGCAATTTTAATACGGGCCCTATATAGTGTGCGTAATTATATGTCTCTTGTCGTCGAAGGTGCAATTTTGATGTAATTGTGACGCACTGCATGTACGAGAATGGCTGGATCAAAGATTTCCCGAAATCTGATTGGCCGGCGAGATCTCCAGATATGACACCGCTTGATTTCTTCCTTTGGGGTCGCTTAAGACGGTAGTTTACAGAAGCTAAGAATTTACGAGAATTAATGAAATTATTGATTTTCAGTTTTAGGTATATTATTCAGAACCGTTGTAGAAAAAATGAATTATAAATGAATAATAATGAAATACATTATTTCGCAGCTACGACGTAACTCGAGTTAGTAGTCGACCAACAACCGTCTAAAACTGGCGAAGAGTAACTTAATCGCTTCCGTACGCTGCGTTTCTAGTTACCCACACTTTGCCATCGTAAACTCCACTTTGAAAAAATTCTAAATTACCACTGGAATTACAATTACCTTGTGCTCGGAAACTTCGTGTTTGTCTAAGTTTATTTAAAATACAAATACGACGTGGAGTAGACTTTTGATTTTGCCGTCTAGAGTTGACCAGTGGATTAGTGTTTAAGTGCCGGACGACAGTGGTGGCGTATTTAAAAGGGTGGAATGGGAGCTCTTTTACTATCCACCTGCGCCCTTCTTATAGTATTTTCTATGATTCCATTTATACGTATTTTTATTTATTTTTGTTGCATAGAAATACTATACAGCACGTCCAAAAAACGTACTTACAAGCAGTGAATAGAAGCAAGAAACTATCTTAGATTATGTAGGGAATTGGAGAAATAGAGAGAGTGATAAATGGTGCAGATTCTTATGATGAGACCTGATTGAATAACAATAATATGCTGGTTAAACTCTGCCCACTTTCGCAATGCTACTGGGTTGTCAAATAATACATGATCCAGAGAAAATATCGTGTACAAAAATAAAAAACGTTATAAGGCCTGTTCACTTTTGTTTGGATGTCCCTGTACATTATTTCGCATTTTCTTTAGTTTATATTGTGGGCACTACAAATGTTGTTTTGCTACGCTAATTTTAACTAATTTTTTTGAAAAATAAATAAGATTAAATTAAGAAATCTAAAACGAAATTCATTTCAAAAATAAAAAAACTTTTGACGATAATGTTTAAATAACAGTTTCTCCTTATCCCTAGAATCGCTTAATTTAAAAAAAAAATATTACACAAATTTCTCCCTACAATACACATAGCTAAATACCGTTATCATTTAAATGATAGTAAAGTTTGGTATCAGTTTCCGTGGTGTAGTGGTTATCACATCCGCCTAACACGCGGAAGGTCCCCGGTTCGATCCCGGGCGGAAACATAATTTTTTTTGATATTTTCTTATGTTTATTCTCTATAATTAAATCTTGTCGATTCTCTGGGTAGCAGTTAAGATAACGCAGTCAATAATTATTAAACAAATGAAATTGCTGCTAGGAGACAGCTTTCAAATTATGACTGCTGCCAAACTGCCACCTACTAGATTTCGAAAATTTTGTTCAAGGTTGTATGGAAGGTAGGTCAGGCTAATGGTTGGTTGCATAATTGCTACTTGCAGCATGCGTAAACGTTGTCACAAGCTGTTTGAATTTTTTCAGTTGTACCATAGACTAAATAATACCTAGACGAACACTGCCGTACAACGAAAAGCGGGTCTCCCTTGACACATTTGGTGGGTTTACTGGTTTATGGTTTAAAAGTTTGTTTGTCTACCATTATATAAATGTGTATACTATGTATCTACATGTAGATATAATGGTGGACAAACGAACTTTTAAACCATAAACCAGTAAACCCACCAAATGCCTCAAGGGACACCGGCTTTTCGGTGTATTCGAGTGTCTGTCTATATTCTTTATAGTCCTGGTTGTACTTAGCAGCGTATTTTTTAGGTATTTTTAGTGTAGTTGTAAATATTGTATATAAATATATTTTGATGGCAGTTTCTGACAAGTTAATCAACAAATTATTATAAACAGATTCTCATAACTGGCACTGGAGAGGTTTTATTTAAGATAGAAACGAAGAAGACGCCGCCGTCTATCACCAGTTGTTGACATAAAATTTTAACGAGCATGAGAATCCGAATCTTATTTTCTTCTTTCGAAATAACTGAATCTATCATATTTAATTTAAAACTACTGTAAGTGTCAGATGTTGATCGGGTCAGGTTTTCGAGAAAAATCTCAGGAATGTTTCTCGATAACGCCAAAAGCATGGATGTATATAGAGAATAAGATAAATACAGGGTCGGATTTAAATTGATTTTTAATGTTCCAAATTAAAAAAAAATATTGATTGGTTTGGAAATTTTGGTATTGGACTTGGAAACCCAAAAACCTTGTTCTGTCCAACCCCTGACTTGCTCCCTGTCATGTGAAAATACTACAATTTTATAAAAATATGGATTTAATTTTATTATAATTTATTAAAAAATTATTTTCTGGTTGATACAATATTTTTCCCTTTTATAATAAGGAATATGCACTTTTTTATTGCATAAATCGTTTAACGAAGTCATTGGCATTACAAACTGAAACAAATCATTTTGAAGAAAATGAATAGGATAATTTAGCTACAAAAAATGTTTACTTTTCGGTATAATTTATTACAATTTAAAAAGCAGCCATTTTTGTCCTTAGTGGAACGTCAGGAGATCAGCAAAAATAAGTGTCAATCTACATGTTAACGTAAAGCTTAACCCAAAGTTGAACAGGTTTGTTTTTCTCGGAAACAGTCAGAGGGGAAGCAATCGAATTTTTTGGGTTGATAGAGGAATAGTGCAACTACTATAGCTTCGGTAAAAAATTCATTAATACAGGATATTTCGTTTCGGAGATATTAAACGTCAAAGTCGAAATTTCCGCGATTTCCGTTGAAATCGGGTACAGGTCGCAAAAGTGAATTAAATCGATCTAAATTTTCGAAGATTGTAGAGGACCCGGAGCTTCAGAACTCTATTGAAACTGGCGAGCATCGGAAAATGGCAAGTATTTCTTTTAAATTTTTTTAGGTCGAAAAATGTCATTTGTAGTCCCCTCTTTGGTACCTAATTTACCCGAAAACTAACGTTGGATCGAAAAACGGATTCATAGTGAAACTTTAAAATCTCAAATACTTTCTTTTTGCAATACATTTACCTAAACTTAAAATCACTGGAAAATGCATATACATATATGGGAAAAACTGGAAATATCGATTTTTGACCCAAATATTTCAAGGTTTTTAATTTTGTGTGGGGTCAAAATGGTTCACATTAAAATCTCATATGCGTCATCGGAAAGAGCTCGTCGAAATACATGATATCCTTATTTTATAGTTTCTTCACCCTTTATAGGAAGGGAGCAATCGCGGATTAAATTTGGATTTTTTTACTTTTTTTGCCATTGACATCGGTACATTTGAATCACTGTATTTTTTCCTATCTAATTTTTTTCCAATTTTTCAACACCAACTTATAAAGGGATAATGACACTTTAAAATGAATACCGAATGGGTCATCCAAGAGCGTATTTAGAGGGTAAAAACCTAATTTTCTTGATTTTTTCCTACAAACTCCATTTTTAACCGACATTATTCCACACTATTTTCCTTATTTAGTGATTCTTTTTGGGTTTATTTTATCCGTTAATTATCTAAGAATACCTCGCACTAATTTAAATCGCTTATTTCATCATTAAAGTTATAAATAAATAGGTTTATTTGCATCGCAGACATGCAAAATTTGAAATTTTTTGCGAAGATCGCCATGAAAACAACGAATTGCAGTTTATTTACTCGAAATCGATGTGTCAAAATTTCGCAAAAATGACAGTTTTTGTTGCAAAATTGAAAGGTGCCTGGACCGATTTGGCTTGAAATATACATGAATACAATTTTAGGAACCTTCTACTTTAGTGCAGGGATATTTCATTGGATGCGCTACGCATTGAATGCCATTTTTTATTGATTTTTCGATGACCCTACAATACTGGAATTCGCCATGTACCTACTCATTATGAGTCATAAAAATACTTTTGACGACACTGACAATGGGATCACGTTTTACAAGTTTCGAAATTCCCGCGAAAGTTTGCAGGAGAAAGTCCCCTTTTTTGTTAATAAAGACCAAACTAAATGGATACCAGCAACCGTTATAAAAATTTAATTTATGTAGAGAATACAAAAAAAATATTTCAGATTTATTTGGGTTATATGTATATAGAGCATAAAGCTTGAAAGTTTTTTTAACAAAAAGAAGGAAAAATCTTCGCTCGGTACTGCCCACATTTCAGTACAGTAGCTTCCATATCAAGAATTCGAATCGTGCCCCGTCCAAGCTATCAAAAACTAGTTCTTTCTGACACGGGACATATATTAAAATTTGGTATCTCCCGAGATAAGGCCAGCAGTGACAAAGTAGCCATGTTTAATTGCCTTATTCAATTGTCCGACATTTTTCGATAACCTATTTGTTGTAAGGTTCGTGAGAGAACGAGACACAATAGGCTTTAGATTTTTTATCTTTTTGACGCTGGTTAGGTCGTTGTGGTGAATAAGGATTGTTTTTCGGCGTTAAAACATCGATTTTAGTTGGTTTGGGGCTGTAAAGGGTTCGCTATTTGTCGAATAAAAAATCACCTGGCGTTAGGCCAGGGCTACTGACGGGAAAAAATGTTTTTAAATACCTTAATTCAAGTAAGTTATTGTTTTGTATGTCTATGTCCAAGGTAATATCCTTTTCTCTTAAAAATAATGTTTTTTAAAGGCTATGAAAAAAAGTACTGATTGGGGCATAGCAATTTAGGTTTCCTTTCGTCTTTCGTTAGGATTTTATTTGCTGCAAATTTATTTTGGACACTGTGTATTGTCTTATAACAGTTACGTCATCTCATGTACTGAAGTTTTTATTCTATTGGCGAAGACCGTTTTATCCAATTAGTAGATTTTGATGATTCTGTTCGGATGTTGTCGACGCGATGTGACTTTTGACATTTTCCCATTCTCAATTTTTTTCTCAGAAACGGTTGGAGTCGAAACGTTCAAACTTTCTGGGTTAACAGAGAGATAGTGGGACTAGCTTCGGTAAAAAATTAGCTATACAGGGTAATTCGTTTCGGAGCTATTGTCACTGCGGTTTCTTATTTTTTTAGGGGTCAAAATGGATCCAAGTCAAAATTCTATTTATTTTATCAAAAAGAACTCGCCGAAATACGTAATATTCATAATTTTTAAGTCCTTAATTCGTTATAGGAAGGGAGCAATCGACAATTTTTTTATTAATTTAATTTAAATTAAAAATATGTCGTCTTTTCATATGTTCGCAAGAATATTTTTAAAATTATTTTTGAGGATGTGGGTTCCACCCTGTAAAGGAAGTGACATTAAAATAAAACAAAAGGGTGGAACGATTTTGCATAAAGAACGGGTGATTGAGTCAAATTGAAGCCAAAAGGGGGCTGAATGGGTATAAGCAAATGAAGCTCTAAATCACGTTTTGACAAGGCACAAACCATTAAAATCGGAGATGTCACCTGAATGCTCGTAGTATATTCGCTTATATTCGATAGAAATCTGTTTTAATGACGAGGGATGGATATTGTTATCTATTGATAACAGTGATTCTCAAACAATTGTCGAAATCCTAGTACAAAAAAAAGATCGGTAGAGTTGCTTTTTGGAAGAGAAAATTCAAAATGCTTCGATTGAAAAGATATAACTTAATTTATTCTAAGGATTTTATTGTTGCATTTGTACCAGGTAACCTAGGTGTTCTGATCTGGGCCCGAAAGCCCTTAATAAGCCGATTTTGGTACGATCATTCAGGGAGGGGGTAATTTCGCATTCTAGTCCTGGTTTTTATCCACGCAGTCGCACACTGTGGCCTAGAAAGTATTTTTAACGCGAAAAATTTGTAAACATAAATATGAAGTAATCTTGATTATTGATAGAATAGGATATATTCTGTATTAATACAAGGATAAATTATAATAAAAACAATATACAGGGTGTCCGAAAAGTCTTAGTATGGGCAAAGATCTTTGCTATTAGTACAAATGAAGACGCCAAATTTTAGGTGTAATTTAACTTTTTCAACACCCTCAAGGGGCGACGCTAGGGTGCTGAGGTCAAAAATTTTAAACGCAACCCTATGCCGTGTGGTACCTCATTTTAAAGGTGTTCAGAAGAGAAACATTTTAACACAAACTCGAGGTCCGCACTCTAATTCATTTTTAAATGGCAAGCCTGTAAAAAAAAGTAAAAATTGAAGTACCTATTTCTCTCATTACTTTAAAAGTTATTCAAATTGACCACCGTGAACTTCTTGGCAGTAATAAAGTCGATTTTAGAACTCAGCCAGGAAGTACCACCTGCCATTCTCGAAAATGTGAGAAGTGCATGTTCCAAAATCGACTAAATTACGGCCAAGAAGTTCAGGATGGTCATTATGAACAACTTTTAAAGTAAAAAGTGAAATATAGGTATTTAAATTTTTAATTTTTAAAGGCTTGCCATCTAAAAGCGAATGAAGATACGGACCTCATGTTTGCGGTAAAATGTTTCTTTTTTGAAGACCGTTAAAATGAGGTACCACACGGCGTAGGGTTGCAATTAAAATTTTTGATCTGAACTACCTAGCGTCACCCCTTTAGGGGACTGAAAAAGTTAAAGTACATTAAAAAGTAGATTTATTAACCAATAAGACACACCTAAGATGTGGTGTCTCTATCTTTACTAATAGCAAAGGTATTTGGCCATACTAAGACTTTTCGGACAGCCTGTATGTATATCAAGAAAAGACTAATAATAAGAAAGAATTTTGTATATATTGGTATACAACAATTTAATAGTTCCCTTCAAATTTTTGTATTTTCGCCATTCTTGGCAAGGCTCCAATTTTGTTTGGGTTTGCTTGGGTTTGACTGGAAGTGCAAAAAGGTGGAATTCACTAAATTCTTTAAAAATCTATGTAACAGGGAAATTATCCATTGCAAAGTTTTGCGTATTTTAAGTACCGCCTTTCTGCTGCGACGGGTAAACGTAAAAAGGATGTATGCTCAGGTTTAGTTTTGGTCAGGATAAATCGTATTCCATCATTGCTACCGTTTTAGGGCCGCTTATTCCTCCCTCAACTTGATTATATTTGTCCAAATGAGCCCGAGAAGCCACCGATTCATTAATATACGTATTGCATGTCTCCCGATAACAATTCCTAGTCTAAAACCTGACGACTAAATCAGAAATGAAATTACCTACTTAACTTGATATTATTATTAGTTGACGTTTAATCTAAAACGATTCCTATGCAAAAAACTAACCAGGAAAATAAAACGAATGTCATTTAGGATTGAATGTTGATTGGGGAAAGGTATAGTTTATATTTCTATAGGGTGGATATAGCTTAAAATAGTTTGGATATATAGCTTTTCGGGTATTGCGCTTGTAAGGCAAAGCTAGAAGCTACTATGGACTAGTAGATTGTCAAACTATCGTTTGGCATGATCTCAGCTGGCACAAACACATTAGGTACTTCAATCAGCTGCTAAAAGGCTTGATTTTCTCTTTCGAGCCAGACAATACTTCTCCACTTCCAACATACGCACTCTCTATGTCTCTCAAATAAAAACTAGCCTAGAATACTGCTCCCACATCTGGGAAGAGAATAAGACCCCCGTGGAGGGAATAAGAAATACAAATTTTTAATAATTTCATTATTCCTTCCTAAAGAAAAAAGCTGTAATACTGGATAACTTCACAAAAGAAAACTTTCAAAGAAAACGGAGTTTTTCTCGAACGTATCGATCCGGGCGTCGGGGATATATCTATTCGGCCCTAAACAAACTCAAAAGTAAAATAAGGGACGTTTTTAGGGGTAACTTTGTCCTCGATCTAAATTCAGAGAACGTCGTGACTGACGGTCGCTGTAATAAGCCCTAAACGCCGCAAAATGCCTTAAATTCTTTTTATTGGAGATTTGTGTAACTGACCGCAAGCAGGGGGTTTTGAGGAAAGATAAAGATATGACAAATTGTCCATAAGTTGCGTCTGAATAGATGGCTATTTGGAAGAATCAAATTAAGCTGTTTTATTGCTATTTCATTTCATCAAATTGGACAAACGCCCGATATCTAGAAAGTTTTATACAATAATGGGATAATATATACAGTGTGTCCAAAAAAGTATGCAACATAAGGAAAAAAAATTATTGATTCTCAGAAAAAAAAATTCTGATAAAAGTTGGTGCTTGCCTTAAAACGGTAAAATAATATTTTAGATTTCATGTACGGCTTATAGTAAGGGAGCAAATCCCATTTTTTCCAAATTGCGTCAAGAGTAAAGTACCTTAATTTTTAAAGAGAGAGTAAAATTTCATAAGGAAAAATTGTTGCAAATTAAAAACAGTCCAAGTTCTAAGAATAACAGACCACGACTTCAGCCACCCTGGGTGTGAGCCTGCCTGATGAAGGATAAGGGCCCAGGTTATAGCAGGAGGGCACCCAGACCAGAATCAAAAAGAATAGTCCTACTATTTTATTTTATGTCATTTTACGTATTGTGTTTTGCACTAGCAAAAAAATTAAACCTTTTGCATTTTATGACATATATACTACCTATATCGACCGAAGAAAATTCCCCATTTTCTATATATTTATATATAGGGAAATCTCCCTCTATACATTATATATATATATATATATATATATATATATATATATATATATATATATATATATATATATATATATATACAGGGTGGTGGGATTTTTTTTATTAGTTGCACGACCAAAATATAAATATTGCCAAAAGTTGGTGCATGTCCGATAACCATATTATGTGCAATTAGAATGGCTTCAAGTCAAACAGCATACAGGGCAGGCAAATACATTTATTTACATCATGGATAAACGGTTCCGGTTAGATAATATGGTGAATATAGGCAACCCAATATACACTCTATGGCAAGATATTAAATTCAGTGGTCTTGCAAAGCCTAAAATCTAAAGTGTGTGAACCAAAAAAATGGTCATCGTATTCTAAAGAATATTTTGTTTTCCCTTTTGAAAAAATTTATACAAACTTATATTAAGCAAAAAAGCTAAGTTCGCCCACAGGGTACCCTTTAATAGTTTTAATTACTTAAGTTATTTTATGACCTTTCACAGATGACTACATTCGAGATGTATGTGTATGTATGTATTCAGCCTAAAAGGGCAACCGCCTCTCGCACTCTCTCACTAAACGTATCGAAAGAAATACATTCGCAAGAAAGGGAGACATCTATAAAATAAATGGCCCAACTTTAATACGGAGCTTATTAATTATTTTTTCCAGGCAATTAAACAGTTGATATAGTGATTTTGGGTAGAGAAAAATCGATGGTAAATAGAAGAATGCAAGAGTATACCTATATGTTTATTTGTATGCACAGTATTCGTATATATATATTTTTTCTTTATTTATGGAAAAACTTTTCTTCGATCATGTTATTACAAATTATTGGTTAGAGGAAGTATAAGAAAATAATTTTGCGATGACTAATCTTTCGAAGTATATAACCAGCAATACTTCCACAAGCAAAGAAGGTACCTATACGATACAAATTTGAACGTATCCTTTTTTTATTTGTCTTTTTCTAATGCACTTTCGCCAACACGGATAGAAAGAAATCTGCTTCCTCGGTGATTAACAGGAAAGAAAAATGAATATTGTGATCGCTAAAATATATTCTGGTGTAAACTTTCCATGGAACTTACCAATAGGGTGAATTCTTGTTCCGTTATTTTTTCTGTCATCATTCTCAAATTAACTTGGATAGAATATAAATATAGGAACGTTTTGGCAAAGAAAAATTATCCAATATTTCTCATATTTACAAATTCAAAACTTACCGGTAAGTTCAACGTCCCATTGTGATTCTGATTCAAACCAGGTCGTTTCGGTAAGCCCCCCGGTGTTAAAAGTGTCACATAACAGAAGAATAGACGTTTTGTTGCAGTCGTCGATCGAGCTTATCGAAATTTATGGCTGAAAGGCGAAGAAGAGCCATGCAACATGGATAGTGTTTTTCTAATTGACTAAGAATTATTCTTATATACTTTATATTACTTATGCCCTTAGATGGCAACATTTCCTTGCAGATAAACGTGTCCTGTCACAACAATCCTAATTTTTACTTAAATGTATTTGATTTTAGATGCAGTTTCCATATGATTCGTTTAATTAATAAATGTTTTTGGTAATTATAATAGAATTTTTGCAAATCTTAATTTATCTTTAAAAAAAATCTAGTAATATAGTGGTCAGTAGTGGTAACAGAGTTGTTTTCCATAAAAATGAACACTGTCCCCCAGCTAATGCAGTGCAATGTTGGCGTAAGTAATTCAAGAAAATATTTACTGGATGGTATGTAAAAGTATTGTAGGAACTGCATTCTGACTGAAACATTACAAAATGTAGTAATTATAAAATTGAAATTACTACATATTGTAATGTTTTAGTCAGAATCCACTTGCTACAATACGTTGAGAGCGACCGAAAACCTTAATTTGAATCTAACAAAATCATAAATTGTAAATAACGATAGAATGAACTGTAAATAATATATTATATGAAACAATAAAACCCTTTGAAAGTAAGTAAGTAATTATAAAATCTGATATTTATCGATAAAATACCTCTAACACCTTTGGTAGGAACGGTAGAAGCCGTATAAGGAGAACAATATTTTTCGCTTTTAATATACACTAAATATTTGAGCAAATTGTTTCCCTACATCTATAAAACTATTTTCTAATGATTTACCTTATTCTTAATTCCCACAATGGAGTGTATAGCACCTGAAAGGTTTCAAAAATATCAGAAAATACTGATTTTCGCTCATCCAAGAAAATGCACAATCATTTTTGATAATTATCAGATGAAGATAATATGTCATGTCAAAAAATAAAGAATTGAAGCGCAACTGTTTTCAACGCCAACCGCTATATAATTTAGGAGCATAGGCTTCATGTAGGGAATATATATATATATATATATATATATATATATATATATATATATATATATATATATATATGCACTTAAGGTACAATAATACTATTTTCTTTTACTGATGGAAGCCCCACATCAAAGATTTTCGCAAAATCAATAAGAATATGTCTTAAATAACCTAAAAAAAAACAGGTACCAATATCGTCCCAACTTTTAGTACTTCGTACACTTTAGTAGACCTCATATCAAGGCCTACTAGATCCGCTTCAGAGATACCCTGATGATTAATGGGCAAAAACAAGTGCCTAACAGTATTCGTCGGTGACAGCCGAAGAATGGACCCCTGGGGTCAATCCCTAGGGGGTCATTTACTACCTCTTTTAGAGAAATGACGCAAGGCATGGATCGGTAGGTATAGGTAAAATAACATGGCATTTGCCTGGTCGTTAGGCAGATTTATGATAATTAAAAAAGATGAAAACACAGTTTCGGGAATTACGTTTTAAAATTATTTCGGTTTTAAAGTTTTTGACGGCCAATTGAGTCGATACCCGCAACCTCATTCGCGTATAATTGGAATTCATTTTTATTTTTTAAACACATTCGGTGCGAAAACATTTGCGCACGCTGCAAGGAACAAATATTATGCAACCAATCATTCGCCAGACCTATCTTCTATGCAATCTTGAACAAAAGTTTCGAAATCTAGTAGGCGGCAGTTTTGGCAGCAGTTATAATTTGAAAGCTGTCTCCTAGCTACCAATTTCATTTGTTTTATTATTCACGGCGTTATCTCAACTGCCACCCCGAGAATCGACAAGATTTATCTATATAGAATAAAAGTGAAAATAATGATTAAAATGATCTGTGAAAGTCTCCATTCCTCGGTTTCAAGAGAGAGATTGTATAGAGATTGTATATTATATGTATGTAAAAATATCACTGCTGCACTTATAGAAACAGTATATAGTGTAAAACATGTTTGAAAATACCTTTTTACACTCATTTGACTTGTGACCTTTCGTGTGAAAAGCGTAATTTTTAAACCTTGTACAATATACTATTCTATAAATAATGAATGTAGTTTTCAATTTCTCAGTGGATTCCATGTGTTTCTTTCGGACTTTGGGAAGATATTGTTTAATGTATCTGTACTTCATTGACTCGTGCAGAAAGACTGCAGAGTAAATAGAGTACTAATGTTGATTTGTTGATTATGATCTGGACCCCCTTCTATTGTCACGATTTCTAGGTCCTTATCCTCCTTTGGGTATACCTTTCACCCAGGGTGGCTAAAGAAATTATACTACCTTTAAACCAGTATCAAAATGAGACCTTATAAGTATCTCTAAGGTTTGAACTGATACATAGAGAAAAATATCTGGTATCAAAAAAAAAAATTAAACATGTTTAGCTCAGAGAATGCGTTGAATTCTCAATCCAAAAGAAATTTCTTTGCACCTATAAGACATATATACATTTTTAAACATATATTAAATAGAATTTCTCTCAGTGTAATACAAAACTTCACCCGTACAAAACAGTCAAGTGAATTTTGTCAGATGAAAAACTAAATGTGATACTTTATACTGTTTCCACAGCATATGTAAGTGCTGTAGTTGATGTTACAATACATTAGTCACGGGGGAGAATGGATTTGAAATATTAGCCCTTTGCAATTTGGGGACGTCGAGCAGTCGAATCGAGATAATGTCTTTATTTTGTCTGTTTGTAAGTCAATAGACGACGAATGCTGCTGTATGGGATTCAGCATTTTTGCAAGATATTTGCACAAAAAGCGTATCGAGAATTAAAAATGACTCTTTTAGGTCATTTTCTTTTACTGTGTATTCTTTAAACTTTTTGGAGATAAAAAAATTATTTTCACGTTTTTCAAAAATTTTAATTTGACCCAGTCGAAGCGCTCCCCACTCAGCTCCGCGCATACGCGATATGATACGGCGGTGGTGCCGTCGGCGGCGGGTATAGCGCGGCAGATGAGCGGAGATCGGGAGGCCGAGGTTTGCTCAGGTTAAGGGGAGGGCTGATGGCAAGGAACACTAATTGTGCAATTATGCTTGACCGATTGTTTTGCAATGACGAAGATTTATTAATTCTTTGCTATATCCCTGAGCCTGGTATTTACGATTGCAGAACACAAGGGTTTTAAAACTAAAACTTATTAGTGAATCGACCTGTAAAGAATGCGGTAACGCCTAAGAAGGTAATTAAAAAATAAATGTCAAATATGTATTTATTCAAACTTTTTATTTATTTTATTTTCTCTAAGCATTAATTTTTAAGCGAGATACTATTATGTCTGTTATCGCCATTTACCAAAAACAATATTTATCTATACTTAAATAGGTACGAGAGTGGGTCGAAAAGTATTATAAGATAAGAATCCCAAGCATCAAACCATAGACTAAATAATACCTAGACGAACACTGCCGTCCAACGAAATGCGGGTCTCCCTTGAGACATTTGGTGGGTTTACTGGTTTACGGTTTAAAAGTTTGTTTGTCTACCATTATATAAAGATGTACCTATACTATGTGTCTACATGTATATATGATGGTAGACAAGCTAACTTTTAAACCATAAACCAGTAAACCTACCAAATGTCTCAAGGGAGACCGGCTTTTCGGTGTATTCGAGTGTGTCTATATTCTTTATAGTCTTTGATCGAACGTAGTATAAAAATATGTATGTTGTCCTAAAAATAGATATTTTAATTGGAAATTTATTATTTTGATGTTAACCGAATGTCATCGCCTTCTAATTAGGGTTGCCAGACGTCCGGGAATTCCGGGAAAATCCCGGAATTTGTTAGGTTGTCCCGGATCCCGGAATTTTACTGTACAATCCCGGAAATCTTTAATCAAACAAAAATAAACAACTTGCAGACGAGCTGCAAATTCGAATTAATTCCAGTTAGACTCGCTCAGAATTTTTGTCCTTTTTAAATGGGCCTGAAGACGAAAAATTGTTAAAACTTGCCAAGTCTAGCGATAAATATAAGTAGTGTTTTCAAACGATGTTACCGTCGTTCTTTTGGCCAAGCACATAGGTAAATTTTTTTACTAAATCATAGAGCGTTTCTTTTTTTTTTTTTCGGTTGACAGGGCGTCCCGGAAATTAGTCTTTCGAATCTGGCAACCCTACTTCTAATGCAGAAAACTGAGACAACAATAATTGATGAATATCCCTCGTAAATTCCTCGAAGACAATTTCAACTTTTGCAGAAATATCTCCGTTTGTTCACCTCGCGGCTGCATTTTTCTGCATTTTTTCGCACTTTTTCGTCTTTTTCAAGCCGAGGCTGTCAATCGCTAACAATCGCCGGTAACCGGTGGCGAGAAAATAACTAACCGACTTAACACGTTCAGTGTCGATCCGATAATTCGTCTTCAAATGTCACACACTTTGGAATAATTGAGATGGGCCTATTAAGGGCGAAACAGGCCGGAATACAAGAAGATACAACTGATTAAGTAAAAACTCTATAAAGAGCGTCATAAAAATTTAAATTTTCTACCTCAATTCAGTTTTTATGGATTTATGGACAGAATTTTTGATTAAACCTTGACAAGTTATATATTTTTGGAATCTCCAGAAAATTTGCTATCGGATAAAGCAAAACTCGTGGAAATTCGCTTTAGGCTAGAAGATATAGTTGATCAAATAAAAACTTCTTATAACAAGGTCACCAAAATTTAAATTTTTTTATGAATTTCTAGACAGAATCTTTAACGAAACCTCAATAAGTTATATATTTTTGGAATTAAGCAATAGTCGCGGAAATTCGCTTTAGGCTAGAAGATACAATTGATTAAATATAAAATGCTCATCAAAATTTAAATTTAACCCACCCAGCCTACACTCGTTTCACATTTCACATAAAAATTTAACAATTCGGTAAAATCATGTAAAATGCCGATCGACGGCCGATAAAATTTTCTAGATGTAGGCCAGATGTCGGCTCCTTTGGTTAAACCTAACATGTCCACACCTAAGTCGTTAAACTCTCACACCTTTTCAGTGCCACCAGTTTCACTCTACCTCACAAATAACTTGGCTTACTGCCGAGTCGACTAGAGTGTATTTTCAACTATTCAAATGCTAGATTTGGAATTAAAAAAAAACAAGCTGGCTTAGCACATCACATGACCGCTGGAAATAAAACGTCCCTACTGTCAAAACAAAGTGTCACATCTGACGAAGTCTGTCATTAATGTCATTTAAGGGTTTGCAGACGATTGACAGGATAGATAGGACACTTGTGCCAGTAAAAAGGTACGTGATCTGTTTAAAATCATGGATGTAGAGATGTTAAAACCATTTTAAAGCCCTTGAGCTTCAAGCTCACGCAAAATTGACTAGACATAGGTAAATTTCAGTCTTTTTGGAAGCTTTTTTGGCATAATTGTCAAATTAACAGAATCGTAAAACCCTGAAACTTACCAGTGTTGGGTTTTAAATTTAATATGGGTGTGGCTTTAGTAAAATGCACTTAGGTGTGCTTTTTTATTATTCAATCCTTGATCTCACCATCCATCACCACAAATGCGACAAGCGAGTCATACAATTTATTCCTCATATCTCGAAAACTATCTGCGCGTGAAAAAGCACGTCCTCGTGGCCTGGTTAGGAAGTTCAAAAGTGTAAGTTTTACACCTAATTTACACCCGAGAACGTGGTGTCGATTTTATCTGAAATTTAAGCGACATTTTTTTGAAAGATAGTGTAAATGTGTAGGCGCAAACTGTGAGAATTTTTCTTGTTACTCTAGATACATGTAAATGATAGTTTGTTGTGATTAATGGTGAAAGAATTTAATATTTTGATGACGAATGTACGAGGTTTATAATTTAATAATAATTTTAATAATTTATAATCTAAAGCAAATTCTCGCGAGTATTCCTGTATCTGATATTTTCTGGAGATTTCTAAACAGTTTATGCTTTTGTTGGCATAAAGTTGATGTGATGACAATAGAAATGAATACGAGAAGAGGTTGAGGAATCAGGACAGGTTGATAGTCAATAAAGGTGTAAGGGAGAACGGTCTAACAGAAGTAACTTAGAACCAGGCGTTGTGGAGGCGGTTAATCAGAAACGTCGCCTCCATATAAAGTTGGAAAAGAAGCAGGAAACAGGCAGACACCAGAGTTTCCCGATCATATAAAAGAATGATAAAATATCTTGATGTCCTCACCTTTTCCGCTATAAAAAGGGCGATATTTACAACTTCTCCACGCCATTACCCCCAATTACTTATCAGAAAAAGAGATCTAAACTATTTTAAGCATAAAAATGGGCCGTGTTAACACGGTAAGTATCTATTACCGAGCTAAAAAGTGTTCCGTTTAACACATGTCGGATTCGATGTCATTCGTTTCCGTAACAGAAAATATGCGCCGACAACGCTTACAAAACGCTTTCTTTTATTCTTGTGTAGCGACCCGTAGTTTTGGTTATTTGGAATAATTTGTTTAATTGGCAGTGGCGTACAGAAGTTTTTTTTCCAAATAAAAGACCTAAACTACAATTAAATGTATTTTTCCATGTATGCGTATGAATATTCTATTTTTTTGCACAAAATGATTTATTTTGGAATAAGAGAAACTTTGCAATATAACAAAACCAGGCATATCTATATCAGAAAAACTAGAATAACACATAATAATGACTTGGGTAGAAAATTAAAATATTTACGAACTTCTCTTTAAAAAAGTGGATCTTCTAATCTAAAGCGATCTAATCCAATCTAGAGAATAAAACTATGGAATATTGCTTTGTCTGATAGCAGATTTCCAAAAATATTTAACTGTACCATATAATTGTTATATTGGATTCGCTTTTAAAGTAAAATAAAAAGGTGTATTTTAAAAATACATTTAAAATAAAATTATTAAAATTTTATATATTATTTTTTTTAAATTTATCTTTTTCTACGACACTGACTTCAAGCGCGTCTCCCACGTTCACTCATACGCTAGCAGAGGTAACAAATTCACCGCCACTTATATTGTCACATTAAACTGTCGACTTTTATTATTTTAATTGTTATTTACTAAATTGTTGATAACTATACGTTACGCAATAACTCTGACGACACATTTTGGGCATGGTTGACAGTTTGAGACCAGTAGGCAGACCATGACTGTTGGTTTATCTGTAATGCAGTGGGGTACGTTGACAATTATAAAGGGGAAAGCGATTCGAAAAAAAAATTATTAAAAAAACATTGTATACCTATCTCCTAGGCCTTCAAAATTTGAAGACGCTAGTGATAAAATAAATTAGGTGCTTTGCTTAGTCAACATCCTGTATATCTCCTTAATAGAATTGATCCAACATTTCGATAAACTCAAGTTTCTCATATTCATATTTCTACTGTTCATTTATTTTTATATTTCCACCTTGTTGTTGTGTATTAAATTTTATTGCTCTACTACAAATTCTTGTAATTGGACCATGTAGGCTTTATTTTACCAATTTCCTGTGCACCTCATTATTTCAAACCATTTTTAGTTTATATAATCATTTTGGTGGGAAGTAGTATGACGTATGTCGACCTTTTTCAATGGCTTTTCTTAGTTTTATGTATTTTTAGTTTCTAAATCACGCATATAGTGCATTGTTAGTATTCCGTGGTAAAATTAGCAAAATGAAACAGTTATGAAGTCACTTCGGTGTCCGTCCGTCCATCTGTCATTGTGTATTCGACGTAAAAAATTGAAATTTAGTACAGAGATAGAGTGTGGTGTCCTAATTATAGACGTGAAGTATTAATTCTGGGGGTTAATTTCAGGGGGTAAATTGGGAAATGAAAAAAAATTCAAGGGCATCGTGTCAAATAAAAGCTTATTGAAGCAGTGATGCCAGATCTGCAGAATATCCTGCAATCAGAGTTTTAGAGACTCATTTAGCCACTGGCAAAATTGCAGATTTTTATAACTAAAATGCAGAGTTTTACTTTGCTGACAATTATATTTTTATTTTTAAATATTTACGCATTTTGGAGATATGCTTAATAATCTCTAATCCATTCAGATACAGTTTTGTAGTTTGTACTTACTTCTCTATCAATGCCTCCTACTGGTGTTTGAAAGAAGATAATACTACATTATTTTATCACTTCTTATATTATAAAGTTCGTCAAAAACCACGATCTGACGATTTTTTACAACCCTTCCGATTTTTTTCACAGTACGGCACTGATTTTTAGAATATGCAGAAAAATCGCTTTGTTTGCAGAGTTTTTAGCAAGCAAGCGCAGAATTCGAGCCGTAGGTACTCATCTGGCAACACTGTATTGAAGTACGAATTCAACAATATACAGGGTGTCCCAGGATAGGTGTTACGATAGGACATATGGGTCAAAAAAATTTGAATTTGAAAATGGCATTTTGGGAACATGCCCCGCTTGGTCCAAAACTGAGGAATACAAAATTTCACTCGGATTGGTATTATACAGGGCGAGTTATAACTAAACATATGAAAAATGGCCAAGAGTAAAGTACTCTTATTTTTTCAAATGGAACAAAAGCTTAGTAGAAAAAGTTGTTCAGAAACGAAACTAATATTATAATTTGAAATTAGAGCTTTCTAGTCAATATTTTTATTTTCGTCAAATTTTTTGAAATGTAATAGTACATTTTCCACCAATATCGTATTACAATACATTATTAGGCTATACCTGGTAAATGTACATATTACATGTTAGAAAACGTAGTTTCCAAGTATAATAAAAAACCGAATACGATAGTGGTGGAAAATATACTATTACATTTCAAAAAATTTGACAAAAATAAAAATATTGACTAGAAAGCTGTAATTTCAAATTATGATATTAGTTACATTTCTGAACAATTTTTTCTACTAAGCTTTTGTTCCATTTGGACAAATAAGAGTACTTTACTCTTGGCCATTTTTCATATTTTTAGTTATAACTCGCCCTGTATAATACCAATCCGAGTGAAATTTTGTATTCCTCAGTTTTGGACCAAGCGGGGCATGTTCCCAAAATGCCATTTTCAAATTCAAAATTTTTTGACCCATTTGTCCTATCGTAACACCTATCCTGGAACACCCTGTATATGACGTATTTTTGTATCCATTTTTTTAAACTTATATCGGGAAAAACGCTTAAAAATTGCTGCCCCCCACCCTCATCACAAAAAATATCGCTCAGAAAAATCTGAAAAAAATCATGAACATTGAGAATTAGGTATAGATTATAGATTGAGCCAAAATTATCAGGATTGAAATATTCTAGCGCGATTAATTGTTATAAACAATTTAATTGTTTATTTCCTTATAACTGCTGAACCATTGGTTTTAGAGAAAAAGTTTCTCGACAAAAAATATTTCTCACGATGTAAGGAACAGCCCACACTCAGCTCAGCGCATACGCGATATGATACGGCATTGGTGCCGTCGGTGGCGGGTAGCGCGGTAGGTTAAGTGTGGGGCTGATGGCACGAAACACTAATTGTGCAAGTATAGTTTGCACTTGACCGAATTTTTTGAATAACCTTTTTGAATGGAGTACTTTTGTATTATAAAATTAAAAAAAAATTGCTAGATAAGCACATTACGGCCCATATCAAAACCAAATAAAAAGAGCATCAACACAGGCCTAAGATACAGGCAATTATATTTAATGTGAAATTACATAAAGTTATCGAACTGAAAAAGGAAGTCGCATCGGCCTCAACTACGAAGAAAAGTATTGAACTAATGAATACGAACACGGTTCACACCTGTTTCAGTCACTTATTCACGTGGTAAATGGAGCCAATTATCTCGAAACTTACTAAACAACTAGGTTTATTATAATAATGGCCTAATGGACATGCCCTTTCCTCTTCCGGTGCCCCGCGTTATTATTTTTTATTTCTTTTTTTGACGGCGAGGCGGCATAACATCAACCCGGGAGCTGTAGCTTGATTCGTTTTTATGTAATGCAATCTACAGTTAGCAAAGATTTAATATTTTAAGATGATACGACGGGGTATATCTAGTATCTAGTTAGTCTGAAAAGTTTCCACTAGTCAAAATTGAATATGGTTGCTATGATTACAACTATAATGTTTTATAAATAAGTTGTTACAGTTTGACATCCATGAGTTGATGCAGTGGGGTACGGTGACAATTATAAAGGGGGAGCGATTGAAAAAAAAATAATTAAAAAATTATAGTATACCTATCTCCTATCAAAATTTGAAGACGCCAGTGATAAAATAAATTCGGTTTTTTGCTTAGTTAACATCCTGTATATCTCCTTAATAGAACTGATCAAACATTTGGATAAACTCAAGTTTCTCATACGGTGACAAAACTGTGAACACTGTAGCTTCATCGGATGTTTGTTACAGACTCCCCAATCTGTAACTTCTCTTTGGGTTCTCCGCGATCAGTTCGGATTCATTTGACAAAAATTTTTGACAAATCTTGCTTTATTTTCGTTAATTTGGGAAATGGGTATTGTATAATCTTTAGGCCTGGGGGGGGGGTACTAACACCCCCCCCCGTGGCTACGCCACTGGCTTCTATTATTGTCGAAAGTACGTACTAAAATTGCCCTTTTCTTTATGAATTTGCGAAAAACCTCAGAAACACATTTGTAGTATAAAACTTAGTTGTCCTTATTATAAATTTGTGATATTTAGGAAGAAAAAACTCATTTTTAAGGCAAAGAACTTTTTTTGACATTTAACTTCAAAAATACTTATTCAGTTACAACAATAAAAACAGAGTATAATAAAATGGGCTACAATTCGTAGAAAAGTTCATCTGGATTTCAATACTCTCCCTCAGTGGACATTTTCCATAAAATTGGAGCACCAAATGTTTACTTCTTTGATGCAAAACTGGATTTTCTGATAAGTTGATTGCAGCTTGGTTATCACACAATAAGGTTGACTCTATATAATCAGTAAATTCTTTTACAATAAGAGACATCCAAATTAACTGTCGACAAGACACCGAAAGCGCCATATACTCAGCTTCAGTTCTAGAAACAGCGACACAGTTTTATTTTTTCGTACACCAACATACTGCAGCTCCAGTCCATAAAACCAATAAATCCAGTACACGGTTTCCTGTCGTAACGGAACTAGCATAGAAAGCATCACTGTGTACACACAGCATGGGTGAATATGTACAGAGGTAGTCCCTTTTAGATATTTTAGTCAATGGTGCACCATGTTATAATGAACCATTGTTGGATCTGAGCTAAACTGTGAGAGTATATTTACAGCATAAGTTATGTCAGGTCTTGAACTACTAGCTAAAAATAAAAGACTTCCTTTACCCACTCGTTGGTCATCACTTGTCAGTTTCAAACTGTTTGTTGTCGAATTAGACCGGACTAGCGTTGGAGAATCTGGCCGTCAGGGTTCAAAAATCGGCTGGCAAGATTCTTGCTTTAGTTTTCTGGGACAAAAATGGGATAATTCTGACAGATTATTTGGAACAGGGTACAGAATCACGGGAGCATATTATACTGGGTTGCTATGAACCTAAATTACATAAGAAAATTGTGGGATACTTGCCAAAGGCGTGCTCTTTTTGCAAGACAACGCTCCTGCTCACAAGTCATTGATTGCACTACACCAATCGTTTTTGTAGCCTAAAAAACGGAATAATTAGGTAGTCGATTAAATCATACCCTTTAAGATTTAGCCCTGGAATTCATTAAAAAGGTTTAAGACTTGATAGGTATTTTCTTTTTTCCTCCTAGACTGTTTTATCATATGAATACGTAGCACGAAGCGTGCTAAGAACAGTTCTTAAATAAATCTTCTGTTACATTGTACTAATGCCTGAACAATGTCGTTGACATTTTCCATAATAAAATTTCCTTGCAATTAATTAAAGAAAATTTTATAAATCATTTGACTCGCTTGGCGATGGAGTGAGTTATTTACACTGTTTTAACAGGCAACTGCATTTCGAGTAGCCAGTTTTGGTTATGTGATATTCTAGAGCAGTAATCGTAGTGAAAGGTAGATATTTTTATGGACGGTCCTCAATTTGACTCTTACACACACAGACACATAGAGAGACACAGAGACGCACAGAGACGCGCAGAGACGCGCATGTAAATGCAAATATTAACTTCTTCGCTAGTGCAGCACAAGAAGACAGTAAAATGAAAAATAAAATAAGGACTATTTTTGATTCTGGTCTGGATACCCTCCTGCTATCGCGATTTCTGGGCCCTTACCCTTCATCAGGCAGGCTGACACCCATATTGTCTACTCCAGATATATTACCTCGTATAGAGGAAAAAAATAATAATATATTTTACGAAAATAGGTAGTAGTTGGGTGAATTCTTGACGAAATTTGGCAAAATTTGGGAGTAATCCCGACAATTTACGTCTGCGGTCCTTTTTCACCTTTTCGCTTTCCACTTCTGGCCCGCCAGTCGATTAGGAAACCCAAACCTGGCCCTTTGATAAAAAAAAAAGTTTGAAGACCCCTGCCTTAGAGGCATCTTGGTGGCCGACTAGGCCTGCATCCCAATTTTAAATATCCTTATTAAAAACAAGACATGATTTAGAAACGATTTTATGAAAAGCCTGGTGCTATTCTAGACCATTCTTACTCCAACATCTCCAGAAAACTTTGTGTTGCGTTTAAGTTGCAAGTTCTCCAGTCTTCACTTTAAACTCCGCCATGAAAACTTAAACTTGCAGAAGTAAAAATACATTGACAAGTCGTAATTCAAAACTTTTTGATTAATAATTGCGGACGAGCGGAAGTTAGAAGCGGACGGAAGGACACGATCGCTTTACATAATTCAAAATTAAGAACAGACAGTAATAAATAAGTAAAATTAATTTGTCT
This sequence comes from Philopedon plagiatum, assembly GCA_963971165.1. NCBI lineage: Eukaryota > Metazoa > Arthropoda > Insecta > Coleoptera > Curculionidae > Philopedon > Philopedon plagiatum. The sequence goes on from OZ020193.1 coordinate 113,057,111, forward strand.
AAGGTAGATCTAAGAAAAAGTTTACAGGACGTTTGGTAACGGATGGGCCATATCTGTTATATGTTAAAGCCTCCTAGCACTATAGTTTGTATCCAGAGTCGATCATTTGCAAGCCGTTTCAGTTTTTTACACATTTGGCTGCTAATTTAAATTTTTACAATTTCTTGAAAACTAGACATATAAACAGATTAATATTTACAAGGTATGTTAAGGCCTACTAGCACTATAGTTTGTATCCAGAGTCGATCACTTGCAAGCCGTTTCAGTTTTTTACAAATTTGGCTGCTAACTTAAATTCTTACAATTTCTTGAAAACTAGACATATAAACAGATTAATATTTACAAGGTATGTTAAGGCCTACTAGCACTATAGTTTGTATCCAGAGTCGATCACTTGCAAGCCGTTTCAGTTTTTTACAAATTTGGCTGCTAACTTAAATTCTTACAATTTCTTGAAAACTAGACATATAAACAGATTAATATTTACAAGGTATGTTAAGGCCTACTAGCACTATAGTTTGTATCCAGAGTCGATCACTTGCAAGCCGTTTCAGTTTTTTACAAATTTGGCTGCTAACTTAAATTCTTACAATTTCTTGAAAACTAGACATATAAACAGATTAATATTTACAAGGTATGTTAAGGCCTACTAGCACTATAGTTTGTATCCAGAGTCGATCACTTGCAAGCCGTTTCAGTTTTTTACAAATTTGGCTGCTAACTTAAATTCTTACAATTTCTTGAAAACTAGACATATAAACAGATTAATATTTACAAGGTATGTTAAGGCCTACTAGCACTATAGTTTGTATCCAGAGTCGATCACTTGCAAGCCGTTTCAGTTTTTTACAAATTTGGCTGCTAACTTAAATTCTTACAATTTCTTGAAAACTAGACATATAAACAGATTAATATTTACAAGGTATGTCAAGGCCTACTAGCACCATAGTTTGTATCCAGAGTCGTTCACTTGCAAGCCGTTTCAGTTTTTTACAAATTTGGCTGCTAACTTAAATTCTTACAATTTCTTGAAAACTAGACATATAAACAGATTAACATTTACAAGATATGTTAAGGCCTACTAGCACTATAGTTTGTATCCAGAGTCGTTCACTTGCAAGCCATTTCAGTTTTTTACAAATTTGGCTGCTAACCTAAATTTTTACGATTTCTTGAAAACTAGACATATAAACAGATTAATATTTACAAGGTATGTCAAGGCCTACTAGCACTATAGTTTGTATCCAGAGTCGTTCACTTGCAAGCCGTTTCAGTTTTTTACAAATTTGTCTGCTAACCTAAATTTTTACGATTTCTTGAAAACTAGACATATAAACAGATTAATATTTACAAGGTATGTTAAGGGCAACTAGCACTATAGTTTGTATCCAGAGTCGTTCACTTGCAAGCCGTTTCAGTTTTTTACAAATTTGGCTGCTAACCTAAATTTTTACGATTTCTTGAAAACTAGACATATAAACAGATTAATATGTACAAGGTATGTTAAGGCCTACTAGCACTATAGTTTGTATCCAGAGTCGTTCACTTGCAAGCCGTTTCAGTTTTTTACAAATTTGGCTGCTAACCTAAATTTTTACGATTTCTTGAAAACTAGACATATAAACAGATTAATATTTACAAGGTATGTCAAGGCCTACTAGCACTATAGTTTGTATCCAGAGTCCCTACTAAATACAACAAGTTTGAGATCTGATTTGCTTTTCGCATATTATCTACCTTTCTAAGCTAAGCATATTGAGAAAAATACACAATAAAATTGTATCTTTAATACCCTGTATCTCTCTCATTATCAATTTTTGTACTAATATAAGTTAGGCTAAGCCTTAGACAGGGAAGCCACTGCTAAGGTATGGCCCATCCGTTATCAAACACCCTGTATAGTACAATAAAAGCCGGACTAAATTTTGTGAGTTAAGCGGTTTAGCTTTAACTTTTGCAGACAAAATTGGAGGCACTCTATAAACGGAATCCTAATTTACGAAAATATAACTGACAACTACATTACACACCCATCGATATTACTTTAAAACGGGTACACAATAAAATGTTAAATATATAATGTGGGTGCGCCCATCGACCCATTACCAAAAGGTCTTTCAATGGACGGAACTAATGCATCACTTCACGGATGGTTATTCTTGATTTAAATACAATTTGGCTGTCAACTCGTGGTAATTTGTGCGCCTCGTGTGACACAACACCCCGTATAATCCGCACCTTGTTGGGAAATTGCCAAGGTAGAAAGTTTAATTTTTATGACCCTCGTTTCGAACAGATTTTATTCAATTAACTGTATTTTCTAGCCTAAAGCGAATTCCCGCGAATGTCACTTCATTCGATAGCTTTTCTGGAGATTCCAAAAATGTATAACTTATAAGATTCGGTCTGGAAATTCATAAAATGGGTTAAGTGTGGGATTCAGTTGTGTCCAAGCCCCAGCGAGCTTTTTAAAACGTCGAAAAACTAGTGGCTTTTACCCCTCCCCCTCCGAAACATAGTGCTTTCGGTACGGTCCTGCACTAAGGGTTGGGGCCGTTTCACTTTTTTCAGCCCCATGCGCCGGGAAACCTTAACGTCCTTATGCGCGAAAAATTACCCTAATATACGTTTATATTAAAAGTAATAGAAATTCTCCTTCGTAAAATTTCAATGCTAACAAGGAACCAAGTAAAGAAACCGGTCAGCGATGATCACCTGATAGACATTATTTGACGAACGTCGAGACATCTGACGATCTTATGCATTCTTGCGGTCTTTCTCTTGTCACGTCATATATCTTCGTCTTTGTTGTGCTTATCGCTAAAATATACACGTACGGTGCAGAAGAAATAAAATAAATGCTAAATCAGAAAAATGCTGCTGTCTATTGACAAGAACTATTTGTTAAAGTTTACTGGATTTACCCAGGAACTTTTATTTCATAAAACTGAATTAAGACAAAACATTTTCTGATCCTCTTTCCAACGAGCTTTTATTTAATCAACTGTATCTTCTAGCCTAAAGCGAATTCCCGCGAATATTGCTTTATCCGATAGCAAATTTTCTGGAGATTCCAAAAATATAGCTTATTAGGGTTTCATTGAAAATTCTGTCCAGAATCTAATAAAAATCGAAGCCTATTCAAATTAAAAATGTTAAGCAACTAACCCTTATTAGTTTTTAAAAATTATAGAAAATATATTAATTCTGCAACACGCTTTTAGAGCTCCGAAGGCAGCCATATACTTCCTACCCCCCAAACCCAAGCAATAAACCGATAAATTTATCGCCCACTCCCGACCTCAAAATAAAGCAATTTAAATTCCCGAATTCGGTACGACATAATAATGACAATATAATATGTCGATAACCGAACTGAATGACACTTATCAATTGTCTCACGGAAGGTATCGATTAAACATTTTAAAAATACACAGCTCTAATAGGCGATTCGTCTTTATGCCGATGTAAATTGTGGACTAAATGCTCTTTGATTAACAATCGGATAAGGATATCCTGGAAACCTGGATGAGGAGGGACAGAGCCGGAGTCGTTTTTAACTCCACTGGATTTTATTAGTAGAAATTTAAATAAAAAAAGTAAAATTTTCACCTAATAAGTCAAAAATTTAAGATTTTTTTTTACTTAATTCAAAAGTTTGAGATAAACAATTAAAATTTGAGTTTGATAAGGCAAAATTCCGAGGCAAGAATTCGGAATTTACAGGAAATAAATTAACTTTTGACTTAACAAGTTTGGATTCTATAATAACAAGTCCAAATGATGACCTAGGATAAGGAGTCAAGATCTTAAGCAAAAAGTCGAAACTTTCAATTAATAAGGCTGAATTTTAGAATAGAAAACGATTTTTTGATTTGATTGAAAATTTCGGGATACAAAATCGAAATTTGGGATTAATAAATCGAAATTCTAGGGCAAGTCGGAATTTTCAGAAAAAATTAAACATTTGGCCGAATAGATCGAGACCCTAAAACTGCAAGTCAAAATTATAATCTAATAAGTCAAAATTACGAAATTGAGACCCAAGAATAAGAAAATGGTGAAAGTTTTAGATTGATAGACTAAATTTCTAGGTAAAAAGAGAAGGTAGGTTGAAATTCCCAGAAAGAACATGATGCTTCAAGATAAAGCCTAAATAGAAAGTGAAAATATCGACTTTAATAAGTCAAAATCTTGGAAAAATACAAAATTTGACTTAACAGGTCAAAATTTCGAGAGAAGGGCTAAATTGTTTTTCAATTAGTAGTACACTTTATAAATTTTTGTGTGTCTAGGATGTTGGTGGGGGTGGGGGTGCAAACCCCCGGTCTCCGCATGGGTGCGCTCCTGGCTATTGCTATTCTGTGGTTATGATTAGGTTTACGATAAAAATAGGGAAAAAAATGGACCCAGTCCTGACGACGACTAACGACGAGGCATATTTCATTTATAGATATTACTAGTATTTAAATATTTTACTTGGTACCCCTTGACACGCAAGATGTGACCGTCTCGTGTCATTCTGTCCTTTCCAGACGATAAAATATACAAGCGATTTTAATGATTGAGTTCGATAATAAGGCAGTTAATTTTGTGAAATTATTGTGTGTCTATTCGGTTTGGTTGTTACGTTTTCACGGTGATTTTTCGGACTCGCATTAAAGACGTCTATTAGAGGTAATTTGGACCGATAATTGCATAATAAAATCGGTGAACGGGTGAACGTTTGACAGGCGGTTTGGTCACGAAGTCATGAGACCATTTTTATTTTTAAATTGGGAAAAGTAATGGGTATAGAGAAACGAATTAATTTTGAGAAATTCAGCGTTGCCTTGTATGTAAAGAGAGTCCCACAATTAGGCATTTTCTTGGGAGTAGAATTATTAGCGGACCGTGTATATCCTGTATACTTATGAAATTATCTTAAGCGGCGCCTTTTGACCACAATCCAGGGACAAAGGACATAAAATCGCTTTATTATAAGATCGAATTTCATTCTCTGGCCCGGCTATTCAGACCCAACATCCGCACACTACCATTAAATGGCCGGTTTTGGCGGTTTTTTACTTTTTTCTTCGTCTTTTTTCCGCCGATGTTCTTCGCGGGATCGCTGTTTTAGACAATTAAAATTTACAGGGTGAAGAAGAAGTATTTTGATAAAGGGTGCGGCCGGGAAACGGTCCGTAACAAATCCAAATTTTCCCTCGCCGTGTGACACGTGGGGCCATCTTGTTTAAATAACATTTGTTAAGGTGCATATTATCTAACTTAAAGTAGAACAGGTTTGTTTTTCTCGGAAACAGTCAGAGGGGGAGCAATCGAATTTTTTGGGGTGATAGAGGAATAGTGCAACTAGCTTCGGTAAAAAATTCAGTTATACAGGATGTTTCGTTTCGCAGCTATTAAACGTCAAAGTCGAAATTTCCGCGATTTCCATTGAAATCGAGTACAGGTCGCAGAAGTGAATTAAATCGATGTAAATTTTCGAAGGTTGTAGAGGACCCGGATCTTCCGAACTCTATTGAAACTGGTGAGGATCGGAAATTGCAAATAATTCTTTTGAATTTTTTTAGGTCGAAACATGCCATGCATTGCCCCTCTCGGGTACCTAATAACTCGAAAACAAAACGTCGGATCGAAAAACGGATTCATAAGAGAAATTTAAAAATCTTAAATACTCTCTTTTTGCAACACATTTACCTAAAAGTACTGGAAAATGAATATATTTGGGAAAAACTGGAAATTTCGATTTTTGACCGAAATATTTCATGGTTTTTAATTGTTTGTGGGATCAAAATGATTCAAATTAAAATGCCATATACGTCATCGGAAAGAGCTAATCAAAATACATGCTTTCCGTATTTTTTAGATTCTTCATTCTTTATAGGAAGGGAGCAATCGCCGATTAAATTTCGATTTTTTGACTTTTTTTGCCCTCGACTTCAGTCCATTTGAATCACTCTGTATTTTCTCCTATACATTTTTCCCCAATCTTTTAACACTATCTTATAAAGGGATAATCACACTTTAAAATAAATACCGAATGGGTCGTCCAGGGGCGTATTAAAGGGGTACAAACCGAATTTTCTTGATTTTTTCCGACAAATCCTGTTTTTAACCGACAGTATTCCACACTATTTTCCTTACTTAGTGATTTTTTTGGGTTTATTTTATCCGTTAATTATTTAAGAATACCTCCCACCAATTTAAATCGCTTATTTTTTCGTTGAAGTTTTAAACAAATAGGTTTATTTGCATCGGGGACACGCAAAATTTGAAAATTTTTGAATTTTCGACTATCGCCATGAGACCAAAGAATTTGCAGTTGATTTACTCGAAATTATTAAGATATGATGTGTCAAAATTTCGCAAAAATGCTAGTTTTTGTTGCATAATTGAAAGGTTCCTGGACCGATTTCGGCTTGAAATATACACGAATAAGATTTTAAGATTTCTACTTTAAGTGCAGGGATATTTTATTGGATGAGTTACGCATTAAATGCCATTTTGGTTGATTTTTCGATGACCCTACAACACTGGAATTCGCCTTGTACTCATTATGAGTGATAAATGGGATCACGTTTTGCAAGTTTCGAAATTCGCACGAAAATTTTGAATAGAAAATCCTTTTTTTTTTTGTTAATAAAGACCAAAATAAATGAATAACTGCACGAGCCCTAAACATTTAATTTATGTAGAGAATATAAAAAGAATATTTCAGATTTATTTGGGTTATATGCATATTTCCTATTATAACACTCACTGTATAACTCTTGTCTATAACACACACTATACATTGTACGGAACGAAGTCAAATTCCTGTTATTCCTGATCCTTCAGTTTCCAGAGCTCGATCTCGGCCTGCTGTGATCGATTAGGCAATAACAAACGACAGTCGCAAATACGTCGCTTGTTCTTGGCAAGTGACCAACGGCCGAAAGCGGTCCAATTCTGCTATATGATAGATGGTGGAAGAAAGTACAGTGGACCAACGAAGTAATGACAATTTTAATTTAAAAAAAAAACTTATTTTGAACAATGCTTTTCATTCGCTTTTTAGTTCGCCCTAATACAACGCAAACATTTTGACCTTGACAAAAAGCAGTTTATTAGGTAAAACTCTACACGAAAAGGGCTTTCAATACCTAAAAAGCTCAACAATCCGTTTTCGAGCCAGCGGCAGAGTTTTAAAAATGACGCTACCAAAATTTGTGTGCTTTCTTTGTTTCCTCCTCCATTTTCCGCCAAAGACCATTAATCGAAATTCCGGCGAACACGTCGGGAGTCGGGAGATATTGATATCAGCTTACTAATGTGCTATTTAGTGGCAATATGGCACATACCGAAACTTTTTGTAGTTTTACATTACCTAATTAATCACCCTGTATAACATGAAAATGACGTTTTCATTGCAAAATCACTTCTTGATGCTTAATCTGGGAAAGACGAGCTATTGATATCCGGAAACCGCTTTCAAAAAAGTTAAGATTTTAAAAGTCATAGCAATAATTTGAAAAGTCGAGTAAAAATCGCTTTCGCTGATTTTTTTGTTGACCAGTATATTTTGCAGGCGGTTAACCACTTAGAATATTTTTCGTAAAACCCCACGTCAAAATGTCTAGTGAATTTTTTTTACCAACTTTTCTACTTTTGTCTTTAAATTAATAGGAACCATTGGCCGGCCAGATTTAATAATGTCACTTTTTTCTTGAAAGTTTCAACTAAAACATTTTTTTAAGATAAACTACATATGACACAGATCAATACCTCTAAAAGACAAAGCCAAAGTGCTGCCGAGTGACGTCATCACATCTAGGCCATGTATTTAATTTAGGTTACTAGAATAAATATGGGGCCTCCGGTGACCGAGTTGGTACAGCGCCAGCTTTGCAACCGAAAGGCCGCGGGTTCGAATCCCGCTTAGACCATGGATGTTCTGTGATTGTTAAAAAGTATATTTATGTATATATTTGTATATAATTAATATTGATATATTAATACTAGATAGATGCTGGCCAGTTGGTTTAAACCAGTGCCAAAAAAAAAAAAAAAAAAAAAAAAAAAAAATAGAATAATTATGAGTTATAGGTGGTAAATATTATGTAGAAAAAAGCTTAAAAAACATTTTTCTTTAAATTTATATGTACAGAGGGTTTAAAAATAGGTAATCTAATCTATACTTGCTATTAGTGGCAGCTCGCCGGTTAACAGGCAGGGCTGGGAAATATTTTTTTGGTCCCCTCAGATAGCAGAAATAAGAAGGTTTTTTGTTTTTTTGATCTCCTATCAGCATTTTATGTTATATATAAACAAATATAAACATTACATACAATCTTAAGGTTGGCGTAAAGTAGATAACCCAGCTTGTCATTAGATAAAAGTATGACTCTGTAATTTGTTGTTTAAATAAAGGTCACTATCGGGATATTATGTCACTTTTTGGTAAATTTAGGGGTAATTATTTAGTAAGAGTATGTAGTTTTCTTTACTTATTTTTACCCAAGCGGTCATTTTTCTTGCCAGAGTAATTTCTTATTAATGTATTTGAAATACTGCTAAGTATAATTTTTGCAATACTTATTTCTGAATGTTCATTACATTCTGCAAAAGGACCTAGACGTTTTTGTTCAATAAGGAATTTAATAAGTAAATTACACAGAAAGGCTTTTTTATTAAAAGTATCCGAAAAAATATCTTCAAAATCTTAAATTAATTTCTTAAAAAGAATGTAAGCCGTTGACACTGTATCTACTACTGATTCGCGAGGGTACAATAACCCCCCACGATTTAGATTATTAATAAGATTGTAATTGTCTTCAACTATACAGGGTTCATCATAAACTAGTGCTCCTTTAAATATTTCACACTTTAGTTTTTTTAAAGCAATGTAACAGCAGGATCCGCTTAAATAGGTTATTATGACCATTTCGTTCTCCACTGCTTCAGTATCACAATTTTCTATAGTTATTTTAGGGAATAAGGTTTCAGCCGGGTTAAAGTCTTCTTCAGGTTCATTTTCAGGAGGTTCATAAAATTTGTCTATACCTACTGAACTTTTCAAAATCCGAGATTTAAGTGTGAATATGGACTGAATTCTCAGTCCTTTTTCTGATTCATATAACTGTCAGATTGATATATGATAATGGCCACCGGCTAATTGCCTGTATTTGCCAAATCGTCCTTCCAGTGGGTCTGTCTGAAATTTTCCCAACAATACATAATTCATATTCAGTTCTGTTAAACAATAATTGGTGATTTGCAGTAGTCCATAGATAGTATGACTGAGTGCAGTATGTGTTTGTAAATTTATTAGAAAAACCACTTGCCTTCCAAGTGTCTAGCCAATTTAGCATTTTTTGCAAAAATTCTAGCTTGGGATCGAGCACAGACTCACCTACTTTTTCTTTGACTATTGGTTCTTGGTATATGTGTCGTAACTGTTTACCTTTAAGAGCAGGTGTTTTTACACTGACATTTCTCCACCATGTCCATATATAATATCAATAAAATTTGCAGTGTCCTGTGAATGTGTTTTAGACGGCATTGCACACAGATACAATCTAAATTATTGTCCATATTCACAGAAAATGGTCCCTCCATTGCAAAAAAAAACAGAAATACACCCCGAAAAATCCTTAAATACAAAACTTTCCAAGTCAACTGTCCGAGCAAACTAAATATCGAGGAGGCGGCAGAAAGATCGCTATGCTGGCTATTAAATTTGTCCGGTTTCTCGCGCAACGCGTGCCGTTGCCTGTAAGCGGGGTCAATAGCAACCTTCATGAAGGCGTAATAGGCGAACTGCGGTCATTGTGAAACGCGCTTCCAGCCCCAGTCCATGACGGCGACGAGAGATAAATTGGTTGCGTTTACACAGTAAAAACTTTTGAGCAAATAATTGAGCAGCAATATAAAAAAATAATAGTAATAGGAACTATCGTTTCTCTTAATATTCGACCTGTTTTCTTCGTATTCATTATTAATTCTGTACCATCGACCTTTCCACGTCAACTTAGCTGGTCAACTCCAAAAAAGGCGCGTTAGCTAGATGGAGCGTAAAGTTAGAACTCCCAACGCAAATTGAATTTTCACCAGAATGAACAAGTCAGGGCGCTCACTCTGCCTCGAACACTCGGAATACGACTTTCCATCTCGATTTTCGTGTTTACTTAATTAGAGAATAGCTGAAGAAAAGTTCAGAAAAGATAGAGGGCAAGCTGAGAAAGTATGTTTTTCTTGCAAACACGTAGGTAATTTTATGGTAAACTTAAAATTTTATTTTCTCGCTTTAAAAAGTTTTTATTTAATTGATTATATCTTCTAATCTGAAGCAGGTTTCCGGGAGTATTGCTTTATTCGATAGAAAATTTTCTGGGGATCCCAAAAATGTATAACATATTGGGGTTTCATTAAAGATTCTGTCCAGAAACTAATAAGAACCAAATTCAGGTAGAAAATTAAAATTTGTATAAACCTAGCTTCAAGAAGATTTTATTTAATCAACTGTATTTTCTATTCTAAAGCAATTTCCCGCGAGTTTTGCTTTATCTTATCCGATAGGAAATTTTCGGGAGATTCTAGAAATGTATAACTTATTAGGGTTTTGTTAAAGATTCAGTCCAGAAACTAATAAAAAGTGAACTAAGTTAGAAAATTAAGGAAAGTTGGAGGGAAAGCTACGAAATTATGTTTTTCTTGTAAATAAGCAATTTTATGATAAGCCTATAAGAACTTAACAGTTAAAGGTGAGATTTTTACAACGTTAGAAGGGCACTAGGGCACAACACTTTAGTATATACAGGGTGGTCCGAAAGTAACGTGGAAATACTAATTAAATTGCCTTTTTCTTTGTAAATTTACAAAAAGATTCAAAAATAAATTTACAAAACTAAGCTCTCTTTTTCTTATCCTTTATTCGCTTAGAACCTCAATTACCGGTTAGACCGGTCCTAATTAAAATGATTTTTCCAAAAAAGCGCCTTACAATTTTTTTCCCATTTTACATTTCACCAAGTATTCATCTTAGCTTTTCTGGCATTAATTTAGCTTAACTTCTGATGATAGATGAAAACTTTGCTCAAATATCTTTATTGTAATTTGCGATACTACGTAACAAACTCCCCTTATTCCTTTTAACCACCCTAGGGGTGAATAACTGACAACCCCGTTATTGAAAACGACGGTAACTAGACTGCTACCGCCCTCTGTTCAAAACACGCTTAAGTTTCGTACACCGGAGTGGCAACGGACTCGTAGTGGAAGCTCTATTGATTTTATGCTTTACAGAAATTCTATTTTCAGAAGGAGTAACAGGATGATTTCTGTAAAGTTCGCTTGGTCAGGGATTTTGGAAGAAGGCTTTTAAGAGAGAAAGGTATACGAGGGACGATCAGAAATCATATCCACTGTATTCGGGTTTTTCTATAAGAGCAAACAATAGACTACATATAAATTTGGTAAAAGCAAAAAAATTAAAAATGGGGTAATAAATTAGCTATAAATGTCTTAGAACTTGGTAGATACTCACAGGTTATAAAAGCAGGTTAAAAGGCACTGTGGCTCTGCTAGCTTGATTGACATGCAAAACTCACTCGTTCCTACTTTCCCTTTTTTGAGATTTAAAATACGAGTTTTTAATAGATCTTGTCGTCTTGGGAAGTAAAACTTGAATTACGAGGCTAAATTAGTGGTCCTAGATGTTTAATTTATCTTTTTATTACCTGTTTTGCCGCGAACTTTAGTAATTTTTTTATCTAACTTCTAAACTAAGAATAATAGAAGCTAGAATGCAAATTAACACTATTTTGGGGAGATATTACAAAATGGACTTGAAATTTAATTTCTATTTCAATGTAAGTATACTTGATTTAGGCATTGCTTAGGAGTTGAGCTTAGAAGTACCGAGATTAGAATCAGCAATTAAGTAACGTGGTTACTATCACATGATCCAACTTCGATATTTGAATTGGCTAAAAAGAGCAAAGAATGAGTTTGTTTTTAGTGACTCTTTTCAATGAATTACTTCAAATTTTCGTTATGAAAGAATCACTTCTCCTTCAAAAGGAGTACTTTGTTGGATTGTTTGAAAAATTTTACGTCTTGTGTTATGTCACTCTCAAATATCTGCAAAGAGTGAGTTGTGCATACCTACGGCTCAAATGTCATTGAGGCTCCAGGAGCGGAAGGAGCCACCGGGATAACGGAATAATGCCCGGTGTGCCGGTCACCAAAAGGAATATGAAAAACAAATATGAAATATGTTTTAAATTAAACCCAAAGCCGAAGTATAAGATTTCATTAAAAACAAATATGAAATATGTTTTAAATTAAACCCAAAGCCGAAGTATAAGATTTCATTAAAAACATTGATTATTAAAAATAACAAGTTTTATCACATTTTCTTATAATCCCAACTATTCTCTTTCACACCTTTAAGTTTGTTATATGCAGGCTCTGTTACAGAGTCTGTAACAAACATCCGATGAAGCTATAGTGTAGCGAAACGCGTCATGTTATAAAGTATTAAATGTGTCCCAACTCTCACACCGTTAACCAGAGTACCTTCTAGTTTCTACCTACATATTATACAATACTTAATGACACCTATGGACATGTTTGTCCATGTCTTTAATAAATGAAGCAATTATTTAATTGAAAATACTTCTACATTTTAATTATTGTATTGCTTAGTTTATATCATATTCTTTTGAGTTTAATTAAATGTTCGTATTATTTAAAAATTTCACTTGAATAAGAAGTATTTTGAATTAAATAATTACATCATCTAATAAAAACACTGACAAACATGTCCATAGGTGACATTATTATTGTTTAATATGTAGAAACTAGTACTCCGGTTAAAGATGTAAGAGAGAATATAGTCTGCCCAAGATATCTGCAACCGACAAATTAATTTAAAGAATGCAAGGAAAGGCTTAAACAACGTTGTCAATTGTTTGCAAACCAGTGTTAAAAAACTGTTAATAAAATTTAAACTTTTCTTATCACATCTTTTTTTTTTCTTCCCTTGGGCTCCGTCCGAGACCGGAAGCACTGCGACTATTTGAGGCCTATTGTGCCTACCCAATACATTTTATCGCACACACTCTGTTATCCCAGTTCTATGCACTAGCTTGTACAGGTTTACGAGGGGGTGGGTTATCACTTCTCCCGGTTATAGCTTTGGTCGCCCGAATAGGTAATTGGTGGCGCTTGCGATCTAGAGATTCGCAATTACAGATGATGTGCTGAACTGTTTCCCTTACTCTTCCGCAGAGTATGCAGCTGAGGTTTCCCTAGTACAGTTTCATTTTGTTAAGGAGGTCCTTTACAGCCATGTGTCCTGTTAGAGCTCCTACAATTGTCCTCAACTGGATCCTGCTTAGGTTTAGCAGTTGCCCGGTGAGTTTAGGACCAGGATTTCCTATGACAGCTTTGCTGTGGTTTAGTCCCTATACTTTGTTATCACATCTGGTTTACAAACAAATTTGCAACGTTGCTTAAGCCTTCCCTTGCATTCTTTAAATTATTCTGCTGGTTGCAGATATCTTGGGCAGACAATAGTTGAGATTTAAAAAAAAATAATGTGATAAAACTCGTTACTTTTAATATTTAAATTTTAATATGATTTCAACAAATCATAACGAGAATTTTTAATGACAACTATTTAGTAGCCAATTGATTAAGCCAGCATAAACCATATTTTTACGTTTCTATAGTCTAAATTACCTCTGGTAAAACCCAGTAGTTTAATATAGTAGTACTGTTGTGTGAAACTTGCTAAACTCTCTAAACACATTTACCTTATCAATGAATCGAACGGAATTTAAAATTAAACCATAATATTTTTATTATAGTGGGCAGACTCATAGTTTTCGTAACATAAAATCCTAAAAAAACAATGAAATCAGCGTATGCACGTCTTTATCTGGACTAAATAGGCTTTTAAAATATTTGAAAGTAAATTCTTTCGATTAGTGGCTTTTGATCCTTTGATTCTAGCATGGTGTACCTACCTGATTTAACAATAATACGATTATTATTAATAAAGCTTTGGGTGTGTCTAACAATATAAATGATCCCTCACCAAGTGCAGAAAAGCTGGTGGTAATAAAATGGTTAATTTATTAGGAAATGTTTGAAAATCCTAACAAGTTGACAATCATCATAACCTCACAAAATCAATATGCCAGGACGTAAGGTAGGCAACTTGTCATACACCTGGGGATTTGCCGGAGAATCAACAGGAATAACGGGAATAAATCGATTTAAACTGTGCCGTAGAATGATAATGGGCATAGGGTACTCCAATAAATGATATTTTAATAACTGACAACATCGTTTAAGACAGAATTTTGAGTATTTTTGTAACTCTCACTTACCGGTAGCAGTGGTATCCAAAATACAGTTGCAAATCCCATAAGAACGAATAAAACTTTAAACACTGAACTAACACTGCACTATAGATTGATTTCTGATCTTTACAAAATATTTAACAGCGCCATAAATTACCTTTCTTTAACAAATTGTTGAGAATTTTTTGAAAGCGTCACCACTAAACGGGTTGTTTTGAAAGCCATCATGACTTGACAGTCACGACAATTACCGATGCAACCCCTTCGCCGTTAGCCGAGTCACCATGCCAACCAGACGGCGGCCATTCTTTTTCTCGTATTTATGAATGAAAATTCCTAAAGGGGAAATGACCTTGCCATCAGCCCTACTATAACGCCCCCGCATAGTATTTCTCCCTCCGGAATTCCATTGATTGTTTCATTCATAAGGAGTTCTGTCGCTCTAGGAGTGACATGTCTGTTTATTTTTGAAAATAATTAGGTAAATACTAATTAAACGCCTTAATTTTAGCGTAAATTAGTGAGAAGAGGTGTAGAAAACCCATTTTATTCGTTTGTTACTGTAAATTTTCATGTGAAATATAGAGTTTTTTGTTGTAGATCCGTATGGGCGCAATTTCCCAAACTAACGTGAACTTTGTGGGCTCCCATTGTGGAATTAGCATAGGGGACGATGGTCCCAGCCAAATGGGGCTTGAAGACTTAGCCATGTTACGTGCTGATGCAGTTTCAACAGACAGAGCTATTGAACTTGCAGCTAATACAAAGGGAATTACGTTTACAAGAGTTAATAGGCCTACAACTACTGTGATTTACCCCAATGACCAAGTTTTTGCTGTAAGTACATCGTTATCTAACGTATAAAGCTAACAATAAGACATTATATAAGGACTAGCTAAAAATTGGTATTATATCCACAAAGAGTCTGAATTCAAAATGGTTTTAAAGGCATACTGAGTTCGTTTGCTAATGGCGAAGCCTACAACTACAAAGGTCCTTCGATCCAGCTTATAGTAGGTTAGGTTTTTTTTTAACTCGGGCCATAAGATTTTACATGGTAAAACTTCAACCCCGTGTTTGGGCCTTGTTTTATTAAAGATCTGCAGCTAAAATTTTAAACGAAGATAGGTCATTCGAAGTGGGATAGAGTCTAAGTGCCCAGGCCTTCGGCCTCACCGGCCCCTTTGGGCCGGCGGCCCACCGAGATTTTCTCGCTCGCTCGCTTGTTCCAATCTGGGCCTGCTTCTAAGGATTTAGATAATCTCTGTTGCTAATTTCGTCTTTTAGTTCCGAGCATAGATAGTTCCGAGTAGAACAAAAGTTAACATGGGGGAAAATTCCACAAATCCCATGTCCCGCGTTAAAAAAAACACTGTATTTACCTACTCGTATATGTATATATTTTTAGTATTATTTTATTACTTATATTTTTGTTAGTTTTTTTTTTGCAGAACAAAAAGTGTTTTTTTTGTTTGTGTTTTGGTAGTAAAGCAAAATACTTCATTACTGAATAAAGTGAAAAATAACTACTCATCCTTTTTCGGAAGAAATTTTATAACGTCCGGATCTTGTCCGGATTTTTTTATAAACTTGTCCTGGATAGAAAATCTTTGATCTGGCAACCTTATTATTAGGTTTTCATTAAAGATTCTGTCCAGAAACTAATAAAAATTGAACTAAGGTAACATATTAAAATTTTTGTAAGCCTCGCTTAAAAAGTTTTTATTTAATCAACTGTATTTTCTAATCTGTAGCGATTTCCCGCGAGTATTACTTTATCTGATAGCAAATTTTCTGCAGATTTTGCAAAAATGGATAACTTATTAGGGTATCGTTAAAGATTCTGTCCAGAAATTAATAAAAACTAAATTACGGTAGAAAATTAAAATTTTCTAAATCTCGCCTCAAAGAGGTTCTATTTAATCAACTGTATCTTCTATTCTAAAGCAATTTTCCGCAAGTATTGCTTTATATAGCAAATTTTCTGGAGATTTCAATTCTTGTCTTCCTTATATTTATTGACATTTTCTGCATTTCAAACTTCAAAACGTAATTGTCAAAAAAATGTATTTTCGAAAAGACAAGCCTCTGAAAATTCTTTTTTCCAAAATTTATTTTGGTGAAATTATAATATGTTCATCCATTTCGCGCAGTTTCTTTTTATTTCCATTCTATGGTGATAAGATCCTCTATACAAATCAACAGTAGGTAAGTACCACAATTGAAAATGTTGTGCCAACAAAACTTAACTCTTTAATCCTCTTACTATGAAACGACAACAGTTTTTATAAGAATAGAAATACGAAGTACCCAAAAGGATTACAAGTTATAGAGGTATCTTCTTGATAGAACCATTTCTTAATCTTTATTTAATCTTTTTTGTTCAATGACAATCCTATTATTTATTTTAAATTTCGATCTGGAAGGTGTATACACTGAACCCTGTTGTACTCCCGTTTAATTGTCTGTCTGTTTGTTTCAATTGCATACGTACTTTCAAGAAATCTCTCCCAGTATTTCTAGCTTTTCTAAGGTGATAGAAAACAGTGAAATGTGTGCTTTACTATTGGCATTTTTTCTACAAGGACGAGAAACCTTTAAATACATTTTTGTGGATATTGTAACAGTCTACTGTACTAATCCACTTACCGCACTTGTAATGTAAAATAATTATAATCTGCAACAATTTCTCCGTTTTTGCCTATTTTCTTTCGAAAAACAAATGAAATGCGAAACCAGAAGGCCTATTAAGCGAACAAAACACACTATTATCTAACAAAATAGCAAAGAATTAATCGTATCCATTTCGTGGTGAAAATCGATCTCTTTACAGCATGTGGCTGCCTATAGAAATTTTATCACAAAGAGGCCCTATTCAGTTAGATGCACACTTACTTTCTGGACAGAATATTTAACGAAATCCTAATAAGTTATGCATTTTTGGGATCTCCACGTAGACCTCTATTTGGGTGGGGGGGGGGGGCTTAAGCCCCTAGTTGGATTTGGGGGGCTAAGTCGAGATTTGAGGGGCTTCACCCCCAAGCCCCCACCTAAAAACGCCTATGCTCGCAAGCCTTTTCAGTTTTTTACAAATTTGGCCTCTAACTTAAATTCTTACAATTTGTCGAACACTACTATCCATTTCTAAAGTTTTGACCCCTCAGTTTGGAAGCTTGTAAAGTAAAAAGTACAATTTTAAAAAATATAATTTTCACATATTTCGGTCAAGTTACTTGTCTCTATTACACATGTAAAACTTTGTAACCGTAGATGCCTTAGTGCTTTTCTAATGGGAAGGTAAGTGTAAAATTGTCACCATTTTTTCCCTATTTCACCAATTACTCAATTGTAAAAATTCATTGTGCCTTACTGGTACTCCCAGGCCTAACTAATTTTTTACAGGCGATAAAGTGAACCTTACTTTAGTCCCAACAAATATTAGTTTTATTTTTTTTTCTTAGGTTTGGTAGTAATATTCAAAAAATGATTGTGGTTATGTAATTACTACCAGTAATCTTACAGCAAAAATTTTTGTTTTTTTGTATTACATATAAAGAGATGTAACTTTACGTTTAACGAAAATTTTGTTTTGGCAGTTGTCATAAATGTAAATACAAACAATTAATTTGTGTAAAGGATAGCAACATTGTGCTTGCGGGATGGAGCGGGGCGTGGAAGGTGCAATAGTATGGGTGTTAAGGTAATAATCATTAAAGTAATGCAATATAGTGACGGTTTTTTTTTGTGCTCTATATGATAAATTAGGTAACTGGTAAAGTTAAGAAAAAATAAGTATATATATATTGGTAAATATTTACATTTATTTGTATTTAACGATTTTCGATTGTTCCATTAAGATCTATAAAATAGGCAAAACGTGTGTAGTAGAACAATAGTAATTTAAAAATATTACTTCAAAGTGAGTAACGTAAATAGGCCAATTAGCTTTATTTATTTATAATTCACCTAAAAGAAAAACAATATTTTTGATGTTTCCTTATTTTTATGATTCGAATATTTGGAAAATTGTAACAAATGCTGTGGTAAGTTTGATTAGGTTGGGTTGGGTTGCATTTGCCTTTGCTTAATAATAAAAGAAATATGTGAAAGTGGCCTGTTTACGTAGAATCACATCTGATTTAACTTTTAAGGTACAAAGCCCTGATAAAATTTAGTTAAACCTAAAACTAAAAATAACCTGATTGGATTACACCACTCTTTTTTACCGAAGAATACCTACACTTATGGATTGTTTTCTCCTTCGTCATCATTAATCAAGTCTTCATTTGAATCATCACCTTCATCTAAATTTATAATTAATGGTTCTACAACAACATCAACTAAGTGGTCTTTTTCTCTGTAGGATTCCTCAATTTTATTAGCGTGTCCAACGCAATTTTCCCAAACAGAATTTGGCACGTTCTGCATCGTTTCAAGACACAAATTTAGTACATTTGTGATTTTAAACGTAGTATTCAATTTTGCCACTTTATTTTTCACATATGCCCAAATTAATTCAATTGCGTTGAATTAACAGTGTGCAACTGGCAACCATAGAAGCTTTACATTATCATTACGTAACTCCTTTGCAATTGTATCTAAAAGATACGTTTTTGGAAAGTGATAGTTCTTGCATAGGTCTAAAAGCATTGGTTTGGTTAATTCATTAAACGTTGTAAATCCATCGGGCAATGTTGCTTTTCGCTGGGACATCCATTCTATTATTTTTTGTGTTGTTCAGGCAGTTGTAGGATTTCGAAAATTAGGATCCAACATTGTGTGATACGGTGCTTGGTCAATTACGATTACTGATTTGTCAGGTATTACGGAAAGCACTGTTCTAAACCATTCTTCGTAATGTTGTTTATTCATCTCGTTATGGTAATCCACTGACGCCGCACTTTTTTTCCCAACGAAACACTTCAGGCAGCCATCCAAAAACCCATTTTTACTACCAATATGTAAGATAATAACCCGTTGTCCTGATCCTGATGGCCGTTTTATTCCACCTCTAAAGCCATTAATTTCCTGTATACCACCTCTGTATTCATCAAAATTATCCCGTTTTGTGGGATTCACTCTTTCAACCCAGCCAAACTTCCTTGAATGATTTGTACCGCACCATGTTTCATCTGTATAAAATATTTGCCAAGAATCTTCACGATATCTCTTTATGGCGTATAAGAATTCGGCTCTTCTGGCAGCAATTGTGTTTTGTTCCATTAAAATTGGTTTATTAATTAGTTTTTTATAGGAAAACCCAAGTTCTTTAATCCATCGGTACAAAGTCATTTCTGAAAATTCTGGTAAATAATCGACATCTTCTTTCAATTTCTGGTAAACTTCTTTTATAGAAGGAAACCGGCGCTCCAGGTAAAAATTTAATATTGTTCTCCTTATGACGCCCTGCAAGATCTCATCACATTCCAGTCGGGGCCTTCTACTTCTCCCTTTTGATGGTATAATAATACCGGAACTTTTTTCTTCCGCAGTAACACGTTTAACGGTGCTTTCACTAATACCCAGGCAATGTGCTGTTCTTTTAACCACTTGCTCAATCAAAATATTTTCCAAACCGTTGTCTTTCTCTTGTTGAAAGTACGCTCTGACTTTTAATATAATATTTTTCATTTGTTCGTTGCACTGACGAGACATTTTAACTTATTAGACTGTAGTTTGGTACCGTATTTTTGGTTCAGATTACATCAGGTATTTATATAAATTCGAACAAGATAATCTTAAAACTCGTGTGAAAACAATGATAATTTCAAATTACTATCTACCACTAAAACCAAAAATTTAAATCAACAATAAGTAGATATAAACAACCACAATCAACTAAATAATATTATTTTACACATCTTTTCAATACATATAACAAATAGATTAAATTCTAAACAAATAAAAATACATGGACCTACGGACTACATACGACCTTCACGACGACGCCACCGTACTGTGATATAATAGCCATTTTTAAATCAGCGATCAAGTCATGACCTAGTCAGACCATTGGGCAACACTGTCTCATTTAATCTTAATACTTTGATTTGTTAGGTTAAACATTGAGTATATGGAGCAACGTTGCCAAATAAGGTGACGTAGTCATGACTAGGTCACTGATTTAAAATCGTCTAATATGTCGGTAAAGGCGTTTAACTTTGCATCTCTTTCTTATGTGGCTTTTAATATTTATTACAATTTTTACAAGAACTAAAGGTGCCTTTTTTAATATTGTGTAATAAAATACATTTGTATAATAATAACTACGTCTACGAGTGTAAAGATTTTTTTTAAGGTTTTAAATTGTCCACAGTACAGCTGAGACACAAACATCATTAAAAAATTAAAAAAAAGAATATTAGACACATACTACCAATCTCTTGCGAAAGTATAGATATTTTTCTATCTACCTTCAAAATTGCATTTAAATAGGGAAAAAATTAACCACTATATAGACATGAGAAAATCGTTTATCAGTATTAACGCAGTAAAATCGTTGTTTTTTTCTACTTGATTATGAATAAGTTCAATATCGTTTACACTACAATAATACATTTTTTGGAAGAAACTCTTGGATAACGTCCTAACAAGCTGTAATTTTTTCAGTTTATTCTGCCCCGTGGTTTTTTTGTTATTGACCCTCAGACTGAGGGGTCAAAACTTTAGAAATGGATTAGTAGACATATAAACAGATTAATATTTACAAGGTAAGTTAAGGCCGACTAGCACTATAGTTTGACCCAGAGTCGTTCACATGCAAGCCGTTTCAGTTTTTTTACAAAGGCTGCTAACTTAAATTTTTACAGTTTCTCGAAAACTAGACATATAAACAGATTAATATTTACGAGGTAAGTTAAGGCCTACTAGCACTGTAGATTGTATCCAGCGATGTTCACTTGCAAGCCGTTTCAGTTTTTTACAAATTTGGCTGCTAACTTAAATTCTTACCATTTCTCGAAAACTAGGCATATAAACAGAATAATATTTACGAGGTAAGTTAAGGCCTACTAGCACTATAGTTTGTATCCAGCGACGTTCACTTGCAAGCCGTTTCAGTTTTTTACAAATTTGGCTGCTAACTTAAATTCTTACCATTTCTCGAAAACTAGGCATATAAACAGAATAATATTTACGAGGTAAGTTAAGGCCTACTAGCACTGTAGTTTGTATCCAGCGATGTTCACTTGCAAGCCGTTTCAGTTTTTTACAAATTTGGCCGCTAACTTAAATTCTTACCATTTCTC
Source organism: Philopedon plagiatum (assembly GCA_963971165.1). Taxonomy (NCBI): domain Eukaryota; kingdom Metazoa; phylum Arthropoda; class Insecta; order Coleoptera; family Curculionidae; genus Philopedon; species Philopedon plagiatum. The sequence goes on from OZ020193.1 coordinate 113,078,712, forward strand.
GAAAACTAGACATATAAACAGATTAATATTTACGAGGTAAGTTAAGGCCTACTAGCACTATAGTTTGTATCCAGCGACGTTCACTTGCAAGCCGTTTCAGTTTTTTACAAATTTGGCTGCTAACTTAAATTCTTACCATTTCTCGAAAACTAGGCATATAAACAGAATAATATTTACGAGGTAAGTTAAGGCCTACTAGCACTGTAGTTTGTATCCAGCGATGTTCACTTGCAAGCCGTTTCAGTTTTTTACAAATTTGGCTGCTAACTTAAATTCTTACCATTTCTCGAAAACTAGGCATATAAACAGAATAATATTTACGAGGTAAGTTAAGGCCTACTAGCACTGTAGTTTGTATCCAGCGATGTTCACTTGCAAGCCGTTTCAGTTTTTTACAAATTTGGCTGCTAACTTAAATTCTTACCATTTCTCGAAAACTAGGCATATAAACAGAATAATATTTACGAGGTAAGTTAAGGCCTACTAGTACTGTAGTTTGTATCCAGCGATGTTCACTTGCAAGCCGTTTCAGTTTTTTACAAATTTGGCTGCTAACTTAAATTCTTACCATTTCTCGAAAACTAGGCATATAAACAGATTTAACAGATTAATACTTACGATGTAAGTTAAGGCCTAGCAGCACTATAGTTTGTATCCAGCGATGTTCACTTGCAAGCCGTTTCAGTTTTTTACAAATTTGGCCGCTAACTTAAATTCTTACCATTTCTCGAAAACGAGACATATAAACAGAATAATATTTACGAGGTAAGTTAAGGCCTACTAGCACTATAGTTTGTATCCAGCGATGTTCACTTGCAAGCCGTTTCAGTTTTTTACAAATTTGGCCGCTAACTTAAATTCTTACCATTTCTCGAAAACTAGACATATACACAGATTAATATTTACGAGGTAAGTTAAGGCCTAGTAGCACTATAGTTTGTATCCAGTGATGTTCACTTGCAAGCCTTTTCAGTTTTTTACAAATTTGGCGGCCAACTTAAATTTTTACAATTACAGATATGTTGTTTTTCAGAAAACTTGTTCGATCATATTCGATCATTTAATTTATTAGTGTTTGTAATTTAGGAATCGCTGTTGCTGATAATTACTTTTTTTAAGAGTAATTAGTAATCGGTAGTCGATTACATTACAAGACTATTGCAGAAAAAGTAATCATGATTACTTTCCGTGATCGTGATTCTCTATTGTAATCATAATTACCTAAAGAAATCGGATCAGCCGATTCCTTAACTAATCATGATTACAATAAGGAATAAAAATCGAACTAAATTTTGCCAATTAAGCGTTTTTTTTTTGTGTTTTGATCATGCATTTTTGGCAGTATAAGATTTCATCCAATAATAGTCCTTATCATTCTCTCAAATGGCACCAAATCGTCTCTATTGTCAGGCCACTTAAGAAGGTAAAATTGCCTTGAGCACCCTTATTATCTATACGCAAGGATTTTAGATAAACCAAATCTTTCATTCGAATTGTAGACAAAAATAAAAAATAAATAAAAGAAAGAAGAAAAGGGACAATGGGATGAGAGAATTTTTTTTTCAATTCCGTCCGCAAGGGTGTTTTGAGTTTGTTTTTCTTTTGTCGATTTGAAGAATGGAAATAAAGATTTTTGTAAGGAGGCGGAGTGAAGATTTGAAAGAATAGGTCATTTCCTTCTATTTATTCTATCCCTATAAATTTTTATTTAAAGTACGATTTAAACATTAGTCCCAGTTTCAGGTAAAACAGGAAAATGTCAGGGAATAGTCAGGGACAACCGAAAATTTCAGTAGTAGTCAGTAAAAATGAAGATTTTTTCCTAAAGTTAAGGAAAATTGCATTTTCCGTTCTTTTTTTGGTTTATAAATAATATGATTAACCTATTTCGAAGCACTTGATTCGGCTTTTTGGTTTAAAAATTTAGTTTTCATATGCGGAGTTTGCCTTTTTATAAGTATTTCCGGTCTTTTTTGTAGTTGAATTGCTCAACGGAACACTTCGGTATCCGTCCGTCTGTCACAGGCGATTTTCTACGTCACTCTGTACCAAACAGAAAGAACTGCAAAAAAATCACCCAAAAATGTATTTATTTGTAAAGATAAAATTTTTACCCCGTCACTGCACCGAACAGAAAGAACTGCAAGAAAATCACCTTTTGAGATAAAATTATAAATAAGATACCTGCATGTCTAATCCTATAAAATCCTAGGTTTTGGTTGAACCTTTTTTTTAAGCAAAAATTTTTATCAAGAGTTATTTTTTTTCTTATCTTTCAAAATTTGATTTATTGGTCCTCTTGTAAAATCCATTTGCGGATCTGCGGACATGATGTATACCCTTCAAAATTGCTTGTAAAATTATGCTAAATATATGTGCCCACTTTTAATTGTCAGGTGCCCCCCTGTGCCCCCAAAAATTTAAGTCAAGTTACGTGCCTGTTCGAATTTGAAATTTATGGGGAACTTGAGCAGATAATTGAGTCGTTTTTAAAACGTTTCTTTCAGTACGAAGGATACAAGCTCTATAAGTAAGCTTGAAGGTCTCAACATATCCGAATACCTACAATCTGTCCAAATACAGGGCAAAATAAAAAAAAATCTTCAGCCTACAGGGCGTTTTCACTTTCATTAGTAGAACACAATAGTAATAATAACCAGAAGCTCCTCGTAACTATATAGGTAGATAAATACAAAGCGGCTTTTTAAAAGCTTTTGTTAAAGATATCTCAAGGCATATCTTTCTTTTATTTAGAGCTGGTGAATGAACAAATAACAAATAACATACAAACAGCTTTGTAATCAAAGGTAGGTGTACCATCTGCAGTAATGTTCGAGTGGGGTAGTTTTTGAAACTAATATGGGGAATATAATTCTATAGATCTTATACTGGACTCTTTTAATAATAATTTTTGAAGCCCTGTACATTGGGGGTATAATGTTAGATAGTTTCAGTCACATTTTAAACGCAATGACGAAGGCTGGGCTTTAGTAACGACGCGATGCAAAGAAATGGTTCTTCGTTAAGGTGTTCGTTGTTTTAAAAGTGATGTTTTTGGTGTGAAGTGCGTAGTGTAAAGACGAATAAAAAAACAAAATGTTAGAAATACATGTAGCTTTACAACCAAGAAAAGAACAACAATTGGTGCTTTAATTTTCCCACAGGGTGTTGTGAACTTGCGACAAAAAACGACATTTTTGTTTAGAGCTGTATAATATGACCTAAACGATTTATTATGAAATACATACACTATAATTTCAATTAATTAATTCACAAACTGCTAAAAAAGTTATAAAAACATTAACCAAAATTTTGGAATGAAGGTTTTTTCTTCGGGGCGTTTATGTTAATGTTATTGCACAATCAATCAATCGAAACACGCACACAAAAAAATAAACAATGTTTAAAAAAATAATAGTAAAGAAAGTAATTTAAGATATCAACAGTCAATAAAGACAGAAACCCGTTGTAAACTTGCTACAAAATCATTTTTTAATATCAACACTTTCTGATAGTTTTAATCATATGTAGCACTGCCTGAGCATATTTTAAAATGATGTCCTGAAGGTTAGGTGCAGAGTGAGTACATTAAAAAAATGTATACAATGGGTCCCCAGATGCGGTACCGCACTCTCGTAAACTTCCTTATTTTTAATTTTACGCAGAAAAGTCATTCTTGGTAAAAAGTCTTGTTTATCTTCGGATGTCATAAACCATGATCACAGTCAGGATAAAATAGACAGGGTGTTCAAAATATTGAAAAATGTTAAACTAGTCTTCAACAAAATACCATAACATTTGTTTTTCTTTAAGAATTATTCAGCAAAGTTGTTTCGAAACGCGAGTAGGCCAGTGGTCCAGAATGGCGAATCCAATGATCCAGAAACTGAATCAGCGACGTGCAGTGACAATTATAAATTTTTGCTTTCCCAAATCCTACAATTTTGTTTGTCCACATAACCTCCAAGGTTGAAATGGGCTTCGTCGGGAAAGATATATTTTTTGCAAAATTCTGCATTATTTCTAACTTCTTCTAAGACAAAATAAGCTAACGCCCGGCGATGTTTCAATTATACAACGTGTAGATGGTATGTGGTCAATGGACAATTGGTAAAATCAATTATGGATATCTAAATATTAACCAAAAAACCCTACCTGTATATTTACCACAAAAAACAGACACACACCGACGACACAATGGAATTCAAACAAAAGAAAACTCTGAAAGGTTTCCCAATTTTTTCTTCATGCCCGAGAGAGCTTTCCGAGGAGAGTTTTTTGTTTTTCGTCGTGTATGTCGTTTGGCGTGTTTTGAACGAAGGAAATAGGAAAAGTAAACAGGCGTGTTTTCTGTAGGTAGGGCTTACTATGGAAAAGCAAGACCGGAGTTGCTGTTAAGAGTAAAATACCTAAAATATCAGCAAATGTAAATTGCCAAAGTACGTAAAATAAATGCCTTTTCGACGAATCTGCAAAACATTTTTACAAAACGTACTTTCGGAAATAATTTTTCTTAAATAGTATATTGTACAAGTTTGAAAACGAGTGTGAAAAGGTATTTTTCTATTTTGGTTTCATATCAAAGCTTTTTCGTTATCGTTTTCAGTATCGTAACAAGTTTTTTATGAAACCGTTTTTTTATTTTTTAAAAGTTGGTAATGCGGTGTATAGTTATGTATAATAAAATGAATTGTTAATTTTTCAAGGCTGCTGTGGTAAGTAATTTGATAGCATTACCAACATAAAATTGTGACACAAATTTTCATAATTTGTATATCATATTTTCTTTTTAAATATGCATTTTGTTATTGAAAAAATCAGATACTAAATTTTTTCGTATACATGCTGATCTAAATTAAATAAGTGTCCATCATTGCTATTGTTAAACATACAAGATTGTTTAAATTAGCAAACTAGTAGTGTTTTAACGCTTATTAAAATAAAAGAACGCAAAAAACAATTGAGCATCGTGTTTTTCAGTTTTGAAAGAAAACACAACCTTTAAAAAAAATTGAATAGGAACTCCTGTATATTATACTTCTTTCTGTTAAAACTTCAATTCAAATTCAGATCAAAAAAGCTTATAATGAATTTTCTTTTAAAGTCAAAAATAACGTTGATATTACTCTTTATTATTAAGGATATTATATCACTAAAAACTAACAGTTTGGGCTTCATACCCACATCAATTTTTATCCTAGAAAACATTTCATAATACGATTTTTTGTTTTGAATTTAAAGTTTTAACAGAAAAAAATATAATATACAGCGGTATCCATAAAAAATAATATTTTCCTTCAAAATTGGAAAACACGATGCTCAATTGCCTTTTGCGTTCTATTATTTTAATAAGCGGTAAAAATACTGCTAGTTTGCTAATTGAAACAATCTTGTATCTTTAATAATAACATAGTTACCAATTGATGGACACTTAATTTGGATCAGTTCTTATACATACAATCTTTTCCTTGAAACCGAAGGAGGGAGATTTTGGGATACTTCTGCTGCTTTTTCTTCTATCTCTGGAGAAGTAGCTTCTAGATAGTCTTCGTCGAAGATTTCACAGATCATTTTTATCATTATTTTTACGAAATTTCACTTTTATTCTATACAGGGTGTTACAAAAAGATATTAAGAAATTTTAAGAGCAGATTTTACATCTAAAAATATGAAAATAAGTTTATATAAATATGGATTCTCAAACGCTTCTTTCTCGAGATACAGGGTGTTTAATATTTTCACACCTCAAGTATTCCGAAGAATTAGGGGAAATATGTGAAGACCATTTAGAGCATGTATTGAAGCACGAAGAAGCCATTTCCAATCAAAAAGCACCGATTTCTAGACAAGAAATATCAAAAAAAAATTAATTTTGATTATTTGTTTTTATTGTAAGAAATAAATTAATTTTTATCTCGAAAACGGCGCGTCAGAACAAAAAAGATCAAGAGACACTTTTCACGCAGAATTAATTGGGCTTGCAGAAAACGATATCAATTTTGCAAAAAATCAGTGGCGTGCTATTTTTTTCGCTAAAAATAAAGACTTACCAGCACGCACGCCACTGATGCAAATACTTTAGAAAATAGATTTTTGCACGTAAAGGTACCCTTTGATTACATACTGGCGTGTACCAAAATTCAAGTCAATATCTTAACGCATTTTCGAGAAATTAAAAAAACTTTTAGAAAAGAAAATATTAAACACCCTGTATCTCGAAAAAGAAGCGTTAAGGATCCATGTTTATATAAACTTATTTTCATATTTTTAGATGTAGAATCTGCCCTTAAAATTTCTTAATATCTTTTTGTAACACGCTGTATAGTTAAATCTTGTCGATTCTCTGGGTGGCAGTTGAGATAACGCCGTCACTAACAAATGAAATTGATTGCTAGGAGACACCTTTCAAACTATGACTGCTGCCAAAACTGCCGCCTACTAGATTTCGAAATTTTTGTTCAAGATTGTATGGAAGATAGGTCTGGCGATTGGTTGGTTGCATAATAATTGTTACTTGTAGCGTTTGTAAACGTTTATGTATGCTGGTTTGATATTATTGATTGTTAGTTGTAGTTAGTACTTATTAGTATGATTTTTAGGTATTTTCAGAGCAGTTTTTTTTTTTTTAACTTTGCTAACTAAGCAAATTGAAAATCTGAGGGTTATACATATTGCTGTCCTAATATTGTTTAAAAATATAAGCTGATTAACCTACCAAGTATATTTAGTAGGCTTGGACCGGCATTAACTTAAAAACCTCCTCGACGACTTAATCAAAAGCATGTGTACACAAACATAACAGCTCAACACACAAAACCCTTTTTAAGTTTTGTTTCTCTATACACCCCGGTGCACCTATTGAAAAACTAAAACCTCGACTAAAACACTCTTCATCCTCGCCCTCCGCTCCATCCCCCTCCCCCGTCCATCGTCGCCATTTTCGGTTTATTAAAAAAGGCACCACTTAAGTTTCTCAAATGAAAATTTTAATTGCAATAGGAAAGGAGGACATTGTATACGTGACGCATATTATACGTCACTTCTCCCTATTCCGGATCTATATCGCTCGTTGAGGGGTTGAGAAGGACTTATAATGAAAGCCCGTAATAGCACCCTTTCATCGGGTATTTGTCCCCTCGGCGAGATCCCGCCCCCCGATTTTAATTTGCGTCCTCAAGTGTGTACGTTACGTGAGCTGTATTCGAATGGAGGCGACGTAATTGAGGAGGAAGGAAAAAAATTAATAATTGGAAATTTTAGTTACGCTTATACAGTGAGATGATAAAACAATACTATATTATATCAAAAATGTGCGAGCATACTTGACCAACCAAACCAAAATGAAATGTCAGTTAGGTTTCCAACTGGTTTCTTACGCACCTTATTTGCCAGAATTGGCCCCGTCGGATTTCAATTTGTAATCGCATTCTTGTAAAGTTCCTTAGTTTTGATTTTTGAAGAAAAAGCAACTCTTAATTACAGTAGCGGATTTAGGAGGGACGCAGGGGGCGCGTGACCCCTAGAGCCTTGTAAAAAAAGGATTTCAATAGCGAAATTTATAAAAATAAATATTGTAACCCATTTCTACATATTCTACAAAATATTATAAACAAAAACAAACATTTTGCCGTCTGTGTAAAGTCTTTGAAATGAATTATACCAAAAAATAAGAATAATAGGTCAATACTAATATGTAATATAAAAAATTCAAGCATTTTTTGGCATTTTTCATTTACATGCTCTTAGATTGTTACTAAAAATGTTCCTGACACATCTCACTGCGATCTTGTCAAAATTTGCGCCGGATAGTTTTGGCTTCTAAACGAGACTAATAATCCAATACTTTTTTTTTTCAGAAAATATCACTTTAGAAAGTATTTTTTTTGAAAAACAGCTTTTTCGAAAATGAATTAACAAAATTTTTCAAAAATATTTTCTCGAAAACATATTTCGAACCTACATTTTTTCAAAAATGTCCTGACCGCTTTTTCAAAGATGCTTTTTAGCAAACGAATTTATGAAATATTTTGAAAATATTTTTTCCGTATTTCGAAAATACATTTTTTCAAAAATATCTCCAAACAAATAATTTTTAAAACAGGTACATTTTTCGAAAATATATTTTTTCGAAAACAGTATTTAGAAAATTATGAACTCTAGTAGCTTGGAAAATGTTAATGAAAAGAAGGCGAAAAAAGATCCTGAACAAACCCAAACGAATCTTTTTGGGTTTGATCAGGTTTTCTTAGGGTTTTGCTACGTCACTCGTTCTCGTAAATTACTTTTTCAAAAAGCCGTTGCTTGAAAAAATTAATGCTATCCAAAAAAATTTAATTTCGACAAAGATGTTCCCTGAAAAAATGTATTTTTGAAAAGTGCTTTAAAAGAAATTGACAAATTGGTTTTAGACAAATAGTACTTTCGTAAGTACTCGTATATCCCCCCAAATGAGCAGAAAGCATAAATAAAAAAAGTGCTACAATATTTACTTCTTTATATTAATCAAACAGTTTGTCCTGCCGCGTGCAAGCTAAGATGACCAACTCTTCGAGCTGTGTCTTTATTCAACAAATATCTTGATATTAAATTAAGTAAATTTTCGGATGTCACAAACAGTAACCAAAATCACAACAAAGTTGTACAGGGTTTTCAAATTATTGAAAAATTGAAAATATGTTCTTCTCTGCATCTACGTGTTTATAATACTGTCAGCATAATTTTCGTTCAGATTTCTTACTTCATTTCTCACCTTCCTTTGAATTTCCTCAATATTTTCAATATGATTGCTGTATACGACATTTTTCAAATGACCCCAAAGAACTGTATCTAAAGGTGTGAGGTCTGGGCTATTTGCAGGTCAATGTAATGTTCCATATCTACCGATTCATTCGTTATACGGATGGTTTAAAAAATTGCGAACCTCAATTATATTATAGGGAGGCGCTCCGTCCTGTTGTCATATAATACGTCGACGTTCCTCAAGTGGCAATTCGTCGAGAATATCTTCGATTTCATTTTCTAAAAAATTCAGAAAACGCTTGCTAGTTAATACTCCCCGAAAAAAAAATAATTCTAGAATTTTATTTTGTAATATCCCACACCAAACGTTGATTGAATTACGCCCCTGAAAAGCAATATCTTCGACGGTAAAGGGATTTTCATCCGACCAAACATGAACATTTCGTCTATTAAACATTCCCGCAGTTGAGAAAGTTGCTTCGTCTGTCCAAACGACATTATGAAATAACTCTTGCCGCATTATTTTGTTAATATTTGTGTCAAAAGTAGATATCCTTTCTTTTTGATCGGCGCTAAGCTTTTGAACTGGCATAATTTTATATGGTCTATACTTAAAATACTTTAAAGTTCTTTAAACTGTTCCATAAGTCAACATTCTCTCTCTTCTTCCATATCTGAGATACCGTACATAATCGGGAATTGATTTTTTTGGATTCTCTTGAAAATATAATAAAATCGCTAGGTCCCTTTCTTCATTTCCTTCTTTATTTTTTCTATTGCCCAGAATACCTCTTTTTTCTAGTCTTCTGTTTGTTTTTATTATGGTGTTTAATGATGGAGTTCCTTGTCCCTCTTCAGTACTTTCTTCATATTGTCTTTGAACCGCTGTAGCATTATTGTTATTTTTTAAATATAATTTTAATGTTTTATATCTCTCATTAATAGAATAACTCATTTTGCATAAAAATAAAATTATGAATTCACGGTTACTAAAGTATTATTGTCAACCTTGACATTAACTTTGACTAACCTACGAAGAAAATTTAAAAAGATAGGTATTTCGTTCGCAACCTGGATAGTTACGTTTAAAGTATATTTATGCGAAATAATTTTTAATTTGAAATATTACAAAAACGATTGAAAAACCGCATAGGGTGTGTTATACAAATATATGTCTAGAACTTCTCCTATTCAATTCAAAAATATGATACAAATCATACCATCCAATTTAAAATAAGCGAGTAGATCGATGTTTTATTGATGATTTAATAAGCTAAATGAATGATCCATAAAAATCCTCAAACTTTCATATTTAACATTTTTTCCCATCTTTAAAAATAAAAAAGTTATAAGGCCTGTTCACTTTTATTTGGATATCCCTAAACGAATGTTCCAATATTTATTTTTGTAAAATTCTCTATTGCAATCCTTTTTATACAAGGTTCTATGAGGGGGCGCGCGCCCCCTGTGCCCCCATAAATTCGCGCCTGAATCCACAGACGATTGACCTAAAGTAAAATATTCGTCAAGTTATTAGGGAAATTGAACAGCAACTGTACCAAATTGTTATAAACAATTTTACTCAAAGACTGATCATCTGTAAGAAACACTCGAGGGGGATATTTGGAGAAAAGTATTTTTAAAACATAACTGCCATGTCTCTACTTTTTCATAAAATAAACAAACATGTTATTTTTCTGAAATTGTTGGTTTTATTTCAAAAGTAAGTCCCAAAGTACATATTGGGCCGCCCTTTATAAACTATAGGTACAAAATAAAAATGCCAATGCCAAAGTGCACCGCTTAAAATTTATCTTTCGATCTCAATCTTAAACGAGCAGTATTTCCGTTGGTTTTTAATTTGATTAGCTCGATAATTAGAGCCTAAATATGCCCTTTGTGAACCGAAAGTGCCCTTTTGTGGGGATTTTTGACTTCATTAGCAGTGCCCTGCGTTTAAGTGCCCGGGAAAATCGCGAATATAACTTTTTAATTGGTTTGTTTTGCTTGCTTTGTTTATATTTCGATGATTCCAATTATTTTTCGTAGGTTTTTTTAACGTCGGACGTTTAGGGCTGCGATGAACCCTATAAAGTTAAAATCGACGTCTACGGCGAGATTTAGCATTGCTTAGACCGGGTCTAAGGACACTTGAAAGAGGGCACAACTTTATTATATTAAAAATTTGCTTGATACTGCTATTTTTGTAGAAAGAAATCCGGGCAAAATACAAATCTAACAAGTAAAAAATTTCCGCCACTTCAACATGACTAAAATTAACAGAAAGAAATACTAGAATATATCCTATTCTAACTTCCTTTCTCTCTACCAGCCTTTTCATCCCTCAAATTACTGTCACGAAAAGCCCCTTCGCAACACATTACACCGTCGTATCACTCAAAATAAATCCCCCCTATAACTTCCAAAAAGGAGATTCTGCAAGGGTGGATATATTTTTCAGCCCTCTAATTAATATTCTCTATCTCCCCGGAGCCGATGCTCTACGCCAAAATTAAAATCGGGATAAAACCCTCCGTGAAACCCTGAGGGAGTATTTTGATAAAACTCGCGCGCGCTGTAGTCCCCGAGAACAAGGGATGGATTTACAATAATTACGTGTAGCACATGTGTTGTAATCTCATGGAGGGTGAAGGTTGTTGTTAAGCGGAAGAACTCGATTTGGGTTTTTTGCATATGTATGTACTATGTCCGGTGAATTTAATTACCAAATTTATTTTGAAGCTTAATATATGTATGTACAGGGTGTCCCAAAGGTACCTTAGGGTTTACTTTTTAACTATGGCGACGACGAACAACTCTTTTCAACTGATTCCAGAAATGTTCAGTGGAGTTCAAATCCTTACAAGGCCAATCTAACCGTCGAATACCAACCTGATCTAAATATTCGGTTACTGTAAAATGGATATATTTGGGAAAAACTAGCTATTAGGAGGATGGATCGAGGACGAAAGAGGAAGAAGAAGAAGACGACGAAGAAAAAATACCCCATAAATATCAAGAACTAGAGAGTCGGTAATTTTAACTTTACAGCTCTCTAGAACATTTTTTGTTGAGCCGACTTCCAAAACTGCTTCCAAATTCCAAACGAATTTACATTTATAATCTCCACCACATTTCCGATACTCAATATCCAAGCTTTTATTTTCCATTTCATCTTTTAATTCACCTGGCATAATATCCCGTCAATCCGTTTCATTTTGTCCATTTCACGGGGAGTATTTTCAATTTTCCCTCCTGATGCGGAATATCGGCATTGGCGGCAGGCACCAAAGCAGGCATCAGATCGGAAGCGTATAGCAATATTGACGGGTAAATAATTAAAGCCTGCGGTTGACAGTTCGGGGGAGTTGGGAGGACGATATGGACCCCCTTTGGGCCTTTGTGGATGTGGGATTGCTGTTCTGATTAAATGGTAGTCAGTGGCGGTGCTTTAGGAAATTCGAGTTCTTGCGAATATAAAGTTTTTTTTTAAACACGGGCCCTCACCTGTAGCTCCCCAAGAAAAATAAGTTTCTTCGTAGTAAATATTCGAATAGATGTTCTTCTTGTTCAATACACATGTTAATTCTTCCAATGATATTTTCCCGGACATTCGATAACATGCCTGTTTGACATATATCACTAATCCTGTTCTCCATGTCCTGCCTTGTCGTAGATGGTGTGACATATACCATATCTTTTATGTAGCCCCACAGAAAAAAAATCTAGCGAGGTAAGGTCACAAGACCTTTGAATGGTGTCGGCCTTTACTTGATGGAAATCCATTATACACATACTTAATGATAGACAATTTTAGCTAAATTTTCACTTTTATGTAATATTATAACATGACGCGTTTCGCTACACTATAATTTCATCGGATGTTTGTTACAAACTGAATCTTAAACTAAAAGTTCACAAAGGTGTCATAAAATACAACAATCTAGGTAGATACCTAAATAAAATTTTTAATTTAGGTTTTATTATTATACTAATTTACCACGGGGAATTCCCCCTGGGCTTCATGTCTATTAGATAAATAAGTTTAATAAGGGTGAGATATTTAATTGTAATTGATCATTAAGTAATATGTCGGAATTTTTCAACCGATTTATCTCGAGGCTTTCAAGTAAATTCAATTTTTTACCTTTATTTTCTACATGTAGTATTTTAAAATTGTTATCAAATGTATGTCGATTCTGTAAAAGATGGTTTGAATATATATAATTATTTTTATTATTAATAAAACTCTTTTATGTTCTGTTATATACGTGTTAAAAATGATCTGCCTGTTTGGCCTATGTATCGTTTCGAACATGATCCACATGTTAACTGATTTATACCTGATTTATTAGTTTTACTTTTCAATTTTTCAGAAATTTTCCTAGTGAATTATTTGTTTTCAGTGCTACTTTTACGTTTTTCTGATTGATAAATTTTTTAATTTTCTCTACTGGTTTCCCGAAATAAGTAATTTTTTAAAGGTATTGGGGCATTCTTTTATCTTAGGGTAGACTGCAGCAATAGCTTTATTTTTAAGATTTTTTTGACAAAATTGTATCAATACTTGATGGGCAATAACCATTATTTATTGCAACTTGTTTAATTAAATTTAATTTTTAACTGGAATTTTCCGGGGATAGAGGGACACTTATTAACCTATGTACCATACTATGATACGCTGCTAACTTATGTTATACAGGATGTTTGGATTGTTGTGTCTCTATGCGACGGTTTGTGGTAAATTAAAAAACTATTGAGTTAGCTATGTTCAAATTTAGACCATGTAAAACCCTACAGACCGTTGAAAAAATCCACTGTATGCTTGTCAATAAAATCATCATAGGTAAGTATGTTCTCCATGTACGCCGCCACTGCAGTATTATCAGCATCTGCGGAGCGTCGCGTCGGCAAACGCTGCCGCACAAAGGCGTCCCCGAACAAAGGACGCTCGCCATGGCGTCCAATATGGCGGCTGTGCCGGACAGCTAGGGCGCTAGAAGGGGCCAAGGGGGTGACATAATGCGAAAGCATACAACGCAAGATGACAGGGTCGGCGGGGCAAGAAAAATATATTTAAGCGGAATGTATGATTCACTAAAAATTGTTTTAGAAAACTATAAAAATTCGAATAGCGAGTTGCGGAATGATTAAAAAATGAATGCGCTGAATATTAATTATTTATCCAATAATTTAAATAAGGATTTGGAAATACCCCTCCACAAATCTAAAATATTCCAAAAACATTTCGATTGTTCTAATTATTGATATTCTCTTGTAATAATCAAAATAAGGATAAACGATTCTTAAATTTTAAGAGAAAAAAATGTGTTAGTAGAAAGTTAGAGTCATTTGAATTTTTTTAACCTAAAATATAATTTAAAAAAAATCAAATGACTATAACTTTCTACCAACACATTTTTTTTCTCAAAATTTAAGAATTGGCGACAAAATAATGTAAAATTTGTTTAGAAAAAATAATAAATAAAATACCTAACCGTGTAATTTTTTTTTCCAGGTGGATCAATTCAAAAATTCAATTTTTTTTCGGAAATTACAAAATATTTTTTTTTTCAAAACATTCCTAGTAGACTCACTATTAAAAAACTTTAACTTGGCATGGGTCCCATAAATAGCAACAGAGATATACAACTTTAAAATTTTACGGGTCACGCCTGATGGTAATATAAAAAAAAACGATTTTTTGAAGAAGTAAACTACAGACACAAGGAAACAAATCCGACCAAACACAAAAACGGTTCATTGATGTTAGTTCCGGATCTTTTTCTGTCTTTTTTTATTGACTTTTTTACGCTAGTAGAGTTCATAATTAAATTTTTGAAAAACTATGTTTCCGGAAAATATAATTTTGAAAGATTCTTTTTTGACAAAAAAAAATATTTTCGAAAATATTTTGTAGGTCCGTTTCCGGATAAGCATCTTTTGATAAAGCTGTTTTTCGACAAAATTTACTTAATTTAACATCGAAAAAATGTTTTTTGAAAAGAAAAAAGTACACGCGATAGGACCAATTATTTGATTAGGTAATACAAAAGTGCAAATATTCTGGCATTTTTTTATTTATGGCTTCTGCTCATTTGAAGGGATATACTTCCGTAAGTACAACCTTTTGAAAACCAATTTTTCAAATTTTTTTAAAGCACTTTTCAAAAATTAATTTTTTCAGAGAACATTTTTTTCGAAAAACAAACGTACAAACGTTTTGGATATAAGTTCTCTTATTGATTCTGGTCAAAGTGTGGTCTGTTCGTCAGCCACTCTGCCTTATAAAAGGTAAAGGCCCAGAAATCGCGACAACAGGAGGACACCCAGACCAGAATCAAAAAGAATAGTCCTACTTTATTTTATTTGCCATTTTACGGTCTTGCATTTTGCACTAGCGAAAGAATTAAAGCTTTTGCAATTATCGGCATATATTATTAAATATTAATATTTATACAATATTTATTTTTATAAAATTCGCTATTGAAATCCTTTTTGTATAATGCTCTAGTCCCCCCCTCCCAAAATCTGCGCCTGCTCTGTTTGCGACAAGCTGTATCTATCAATTACCAATTACTTCGTTTCAAAAAACCTATAAATATCTTTATTTAAATGTTAAAAACCCAAATTAGTAGAGATGGGTGCTCAATGTTCCTCTTAAAAGGATTCAATACTCACATGACTATTTATTCAAATCTCTCAATCGCCGAGGGCTTCGCATTTCCAATTTTAAAAGCCCCTCTTGTATTTTGGTAATGGCTTTTGTCCATCGGGGCCATATATATGTCTCACAGGGGCCGCGGGGCTTTGTTTTTCTGCTCGGGCGTCGCCGAATGGTCACCGACAAACATTTGCCGCCATTTTGAGCGAATACCGTTTCCGGCTTGCAAACCGAGATATTTGCATGAGTTGTAAGACTGCTAGAAAGTCGAAAGTATCGGGTTTTACCAATTTTTAATATGTTGTTGGCTGCGTTTTATAAACTTCAATAATAAGAGTCTAGAAAAGGGAACTAAACATCCGAAAATCCAGAATTCGTTTTAATATTTCCCTGTAAGGAGCCTCACTGAATGAAGATTTGCAGAGCTCTTGACTTTTATACTTTTTCCTAATAATGTTTCGAATCGGCAAAAAAGTTACGAAATATTTCGTCGAAATGAATATTCGACCGATTTTTATGAGTTTCTGGATAAAATATTTAACGAAACCTTAATAATATATTATACTTTTAGAATCTTCAGAAAGTTTTCTGTCAGATTCGTAGGTATTCGCTTTAATTTAGTTAGAAGATACAGTTAGTTAAATAAAAACTTTTTAAAAAGAGGGCAATAAAAATTTTAAAATTTTGCTTAATTTAGTTTTTATAAATTTCTGGGCAGAATTTTTTATGAAATTCTAATAGGTAATACGTATATTTTTGGAATCTCCAGAAAATGTGCTATCAGAAAAAGCAATATTCGTTTTAAATTAGAAGATATAGTTGATTAAATAAAAACTTCGTGAAACTGGGTTTATAATTTTTTTTTATTTTCCACATTTATTCAGTTCTTATTAATTTCTGTACAGAATTTTTAACGAAACCCTAATAAATTATACATTTTTCGAATCTCCGTTGTGTTATTAATGTTCACCATTTAAATTTTTTCGAAAAAAAAGGTCCTATTATTGTATTTTTGTAAATTCCGCACCACACATTTGTTTTAAATGAGTACTGAGCACATGTCCGTATAGTGAAATTTAAATTAACGTACTTCTCTCTTAGGCCAATTCTGATTTTTTAAATTTTTGACTATCCTGTACATACTCTCTCAAGTTTGAATAGTTTAATTATTTTCTCAGGAAGCAGAACTTTTTATAAAGAGTAACTTTTTATCGTAAAATTAATAAATTAATAATAAAAAAGTTTCCCATATGTACAGGGTCTTCCAACGAGGACTGAACAGGGGCTCATTTTTGAGCTTCCTTGTATTTAAAGAAAAATCTAAAATAGCCAATCGATGTACTTTTTCCTGCAGAATACAAAAATGAAACCAAAAATTTATTTGAACCAGAAACAAAAGAGTTACGCTATGGATAAGGTGTTTTTTAAATGGAACATAGCTTTTTTTATACGATTTTCGGAACGAGTGATTTTTTTTATGTCTGTTCTGATTAAAATATTTAATATTGTGACAGCTATTTTTATTAAATTTTAATGTTTTATCCAGTATAATTTAACTTCAACCTGTTTGAAACATACACTAGGTAATAAAGGTAAAATCACCTTGAAATCCTTCAAAGTCAAAAAATTTCACAAATTACTATAATATTGCCGAAATGAAATATTCATTAGATGAGAGATTGCAGATTGTTATCTTGTTCTACAAATGCCAAGAAAATGCAAGAGAAGCAAGGAGAAGATATATTGCAAATTTTCACAGAAATATATCCGTCAATACTATTATAGTAAATTTGTCAAATTTTTTGACTTTGAAGGATTTCAAGGTGATTTTACCTTTATTACCTAGTGTATGTTTCAAACAGGTTGAAGTTAAATTATACTGGATAAAACATTAAAATTTAATAAAAATAGCTGTCACAATATTAAATATTTTAATCAGAACGGACATAAAAAAAATCAGTCGTTCCGAAAATCGTATAAAAAAAGCTATGTTCCATTTAAAAAACACCTTATCCATAGCGTAACTCTTTTGTTTCTGGTTCAAATAAATTTTTGGTTTCATTTTTGAATTCTGCAGGAAAAAGTACATCGATTGGCTATTTTAGATTTTTCTTTAAATACAAGGAAGCTCAAAAATGAGCCCCTGTTCAGTCCTCGTTGGAAGACCCTGTACAGAACTTAAGCGGACACACTATATATATATATATATATATATATATATATATATATATATATATATATATATATATATATATATATATATATATATATATGTATACGGATATTTTCACGAGAGAAAAAAGTAGAAAAATTTCCTGGAACGACATTTTTAAAACGCTCCTATACCATATTTTATTTAGGAAAAAAATGATGCTCCTGCTCTCATGTCTCTATTGACTTGTCGAATCCCCAAGTCCCTGATTACGTTTTGTCGTTCCCTTAGAATTTTCCACTCTCTTGGGACACTTAATTTTCTTCCATTTTGTCAGTTTCTCTCGTTCCGATGGAATCCTGTAGCTCTCCATATCCTTTTGTTAATATTAAGGGAAAATGGAAAAACATTTTTTTTATTTGTTAGTAGAAAATATTATTGTTTGTATGCTGACGTATGGTTGAATAATCTGTATACTTACGTAATATACAATGCAGTTTTTTTAAAGCGGACGATATTAAATGCATTTTTAGGTATTTTTTCTTGCGAAAAGAGATAGCGTATTTTTATTATTGACTATTCCACTCATATGTTTTACATCCCAGTCATTGGACGGGACATACAAATGCTCAATCCATTAAACCCTACCTCCAGATGGATTCAGAACATCATTCGAAAATGGTGAATCAGAAAAAGGATAACAATAAATCATAAATTACAATTTCTGAAACACAGTGTTTAAATCTCGCTATTGTTGTTGCTCATCACAGTCAGAATATTGACAACAGAAACTCCATACTTTATCAGAACTGTACTTTCAATATTGTTAACAATTACGATAAAAATTAAATGTTATTATGTTGACTGTTTACTTGTATTTTCGGTTTAAATAAAAATACATTATGTTATTTGCTTGCTTTTTGGCTTAATTATTTATTTGTAAAATAGTCATTTTACAAATAAACTTTACACAAATTTAATAAATATACCTTCAATTTACTTCATATTTTTTTTAAACCTTGTTTATTTCATTACAATAACAAGTTCAATTTTTTTTTAATTCTGCTCTGTTGACCATATCCACCTTCTAATAAGATACATTTTTCAACAAATAAGGAATGCACATATTTTTTTATTGCATAAATCGTTTAAGGAAGTCATTACAAACCCAAAAAACTATTTTGAAGAAAGTTACTAGGATAATTTAGCTACAACTTTTCGATACAATTTATTACAATTTAAAAAGCAGCCATTTGTCCTCGGTGAATAATGACGTCAGGAGATTAGCAAAAATAAGTCTCAATCTACATGTTAACGTAAGGCTTAACCTCAAGTCGAACAGGTTTGTTTTTCTCGGAAACCGTCAGAGGGGGAGCAATCGAATTTTCTTGGGTTGATAGAGGAATAGTGCAACTAGCTTCGGTAAAAAATTCAGTTATACAGGATGTTTCGTTTTGGAGTTATTAAACGTTAAAGTCGAATTAAATCGGGTACAGGTCGCAAAAGTGATGTAAATTTTCGAAGGTTGTAGAGCACCTGGAGCTTCAAAACTATTGAAACTGGTGAGGATCGGAAAATGACTAGTAATTCTGTTGAATTTTTTTAGGTCGAAAAATGCCATTTGCAGACCCCTCTTTGGTACCTAATAACTCGAAAAGAAAATGTCGGATCAAAAACGGATTCATAGGTGAACCTTCAAAATCTCAAATCTTTCCTTTCTGCAATACATTTACCTAAATCTAAAATCACGGGAAAATTGACATATTTGGGAAAAATTGAAAATTTCGATTTTTGTCCCAAATATTTCACGGTTTTTAATTTTTTGTGGGGTCAAAATGGTTTTAATTAAAATCCCATATTCGTCATCGTAAAGCGCTCTTCGAAATACATGGTATCCATATTTTTTAGTGTCTTCATTCTTTATAGGAAGGGAACAATCGCCAATTAAATTTTGATTTTTTGGCCCTCGACATTTGAATCACTCTGCATTTTTTCCTATCTACGTTTTTTTTCCAGTTTTTCAACACAATCTTATAAAGGGATAATCACACTTTAAAATGAATACCGAATGGGTTATCCAGGACCGTATTTAAGGAGTAAAAACAGAATTTTCTTGATTTTTTCCGACAAACCCTATTTTTAACCGACATTATTCCACATTATTTTCTTATTGAGTGATTCTTTTTGGATTTATTTTATCCGTTAGTTATCCAAGAATACCTCCCACTAATTTAAATCGCTTATTTTGTCGTTAAAGTTATAAATAAATAGGTTTATTTACATCGTGGACATGCAAAATTTGAAAATTTTTGAATTTTGGCAGATTGCCATGAAAACCAAGAACTGCAATTATTTACTCGAAATTATTAAGATATTATGTGTCAAAAATTTCGCAAAAATGCCAATTTTTTTGCAAAATTGAAAGATTCTTAGACCGATTTCGGCTTAAATACCTTAAATAAGATTTTAGGAACCTTCTACTTTAAGTGCAGGGATATTTCATTCGATGAGTTACGCATTAAATGCCATTTTTATTGATTTTTCGATGATCCTACAAAAGTGGAATTCGCCATGTACTCATTATGAGTCATAAAAAGAACTTTTGACGACACAGCCAATAGGATCACGTTTTACAAGTTTCGAAATTCGCGCGAAAATTTGCAGTAGAAAATATTTTTTTTTTGTTAATAAAGACCAAAATAAATGGATAACAGCAACCGTCATACACATTTAATTTATGTACAGAATCTAAATATGACAACAAAAATTGTTTAAAATAAGCCCTAATATACTTTTTCCGAAAAATCGAGTCCTTCCTACGACCTAAAACAATACGCCAATGATAAATGTGAATTTTTACTAAGCCAGATATTTCATTTTTCCAACATGCAATTACTACCGAAATTTGAAGAAAATCGCATTATTAAGAGTGGATTTATGAAAAGCGCAACACACTGTATATGACAAAATAAGAATAGTATATTATTCTTTGTATGATACAGTCTAGAATTAGATACCAAAATTTTCCATCAAAAGAGAAAGTATTTTTAAAATTATGCTCAACAATAAAAAAATAGTCCATTTCTTTTCTCAGTGTTAGGGTCTTAAAATTAACCGGCAGCGCTGTTTTTCTTTTGAAAATAATAGGCGTATTTACCTATTCACCCTTAGAATTAACACACATAATAAGCCCTATAGATCTATCCCTTATGCAATGCCCTATGTTTGAATTCGAGAATTCACCTTTACATTTTGATTATTAGCCGTTCAATAGTTTTATGATGGATATCCGACAGCTTCTGGAAGGTACCACAAACATAAATTTTCTTTTCCCCGAGTACTATTAACTTCGTGAATTAGCCAGTCGGTTTCTTCGCAAGAAATACCTATTAAGTCTGAAGGTTTTTCATTATTTTCGTTGCAAAAAGAAAATTAGGAAATCTGGTTTTACCTGTCTTTGAACATTTTTATTTTGCAGCTTTAAAAACGGATATCGAAATTTTCTTTTTGCACAATCGTGTTATAATAGCGGTATTTCGACATCCATTCGAGTATCGAAATAAACACATTTTCTCCCTAGTGCGATAATAGTATGGTATTTTGTACAACAAGTTTTGAAAATGACTCTTTTCAAACGAGTGACATGACCGGAACAAATCGAACGAGTGTGAAATAGCATATTAAAGTACTAGTTTTATAAAGCATCATTTTAGCATTTTTTTCAATAAAAAATCCAAATTTAAAATTTTATATTGTTGATACTATCAAATTATTTATTTAGCACTGATAAATTAACAAATCATTTTATTCTCAGACTACACACCGCATAGGGATGGCAATCCCGACTGGTTTTCTTGATCGTGGGATTTTCCAGCTTTTCTTGTCTAATCCCAGGATTCCGGGATTAATCCCGAAAAAAATTTAAAGGTATTCAAATATTAAAATTTGTATTTATTGACTTTAAACATACAATTAATGAACTAAAAAGCACCTAAACGACTCTAAATACAAAAATTATATTATGTATATGTATAAATTTATACTTATTTAAAAAAAATACCAAAAATAGGGCGTCCAAAGTTTCGTCTTTCAAGCTAGAACGTATTTTGTTGCAGAAAACTCCTGCGGAAGAATCTCTTGGGTTCTATGCTTGTGGGCTGAATAGTTAGAATATTAGGAATTCAAAGGGTTTTTGAAGATTACGTCCGCGACTGCGATCATCTGCAAAAGAAATCAATTTCTGGTTTTGCTTTTGTGATGGCTCAACATTTTAGTAATGCTTTTGCAGTTTGACGTTGAATGTTGAATGGTTCATTCTCTTCTGCTGGCAGAATTTCTGCAATGGGAATGTCATCTTCGTCTCGTCTCTGATTTCTGTTTCACCTTCGTTGTATGTGTCTAGCCTGATTAAAAGTGTTTCATCCGTCATCATCAGAATTGATTGGTTTTAAATTTTAGTGAATATCGTTATACATTTTTGTATATAAAGTCGGACTATATGGTACCACCCTCACTCCGCGGATTATTATATGAACGTTTCACGAAAGAATAGTCTATTTTCCAAACGGCCGGATATGTCAAAACTATTTACGTCAAATCCGTTATGGAGTTGGATATTGTTCTTTTGTTAATTGCTTATACTGATTTTTTTTATAAGTATTTACTTTTGACTGAACACTTGTCAAATAGTGTGTGTGCCTTCGAGTAGTTTATTTTATGTTGCACCAAGTGGGATGCTGAAAATTCATGTACTTCAAGTTCCAAGAAAAAAATTGCTTGGAAAGCAAAAAGACCCCATCAGAAATAATAGTTCTTTCTACAGATAGTTCAAAAATTTCGACATTATTCTGACAAGATTTTTTGTTAAAAAGTCAATACTACAATTATTATTCATCTAATCGTTGCTATGCAACAAAAACTAACTGTTAAGAAATATTAATTTCTGTACTGTTAGGCAAAAATATTGCCTTACGGTTGTTAGTGTACCTACTACCAAGGTGTACACTAGAAATGCTGCCGTTACAACGTTTTCCGAGAGAGAACTTGTATTTTTGTTTTTGAAAACCGGATTATAAAAATTTAAATTTTCTACCTGAATTTAGTTTTCATGAATTTCTGGCCTGAACCTCTAACGAAACCTTAAAAAGTTATACATTTTTGGAATCTCCAGAAAATTTTCGAGGGAAGTCGCATTAGATTGGAAGAACACAGCTGATTAAATAGAAACTTTGTGAAAAGGGGGTCATGAAAATTAAATTTTTCTACCTTATTGTATACCTAAACAAAAAAATCTCATATTTCTTAGAAGATTTTTTCTCTACGGGGTTACGACGAGTCCATTTTCAACGGACGAATCAAATTTTTCTAGCAAAATCTTTCCTCCGCTTGTTGTTTGCATAAAAGTGCCTTGTTAGCTCTAAAAATTGAATCACCATTGAAAAACCTTTTAAAAGACGAAACTGCGTCGCGTTTAATAAAAAAGAGACACAAAAATCGTCGTAGTCGCTCTTTTATAAACTCGACTTCATTAAACCCGGGGAAAATCAAGAGAAAAACGAAAAATAAACAATTTCCCAGCCTTTTCCAGGCCTTTTACCGTGTGTATGTGACACAGAGGGATGAAACTTCGCCCCTCACCCCTCGATCTCCAACGGTAAACATCGATCCTAAGATGGTCGGTGTTGATTGGACCTTGCGACACCTGGGCGTTGCTAGGCGACAATCTCGCGCCCCGGGTGCCGTCGCTATGGCGACGTCGGCGACTCGGGCCAACCCGACGCCATGCGGTGACATCAGCTGCTACGGGGTTGTTTGTCGTGAGGGTAGTTAAGAGGGGCGCGGGAGAGACGAGGGGATAGGACGATGCGACATATTTGAGGGTTGTGTTGTTGATTGACAATGTTTGTTGGTTATTGTGAAGAGATACACTGATATGGAATGCTCACAATATACATTTTATTGTTAAGTTATTGTTGTTGTTTTTACTTTTACGTAAGATTTTAGATAATTGTATCTACATCCCTCAAGGCATGGCAGAACAACAACCAGAGATATTCACAATTTTTTTATGCTTCTCTATATTTTACAAGGGATTCAATACTTCTCATGATTTAAAATTTTTTTCAAACAAAACAATCCTGCATCGAATTATTTACAAAAGGCCCTTGAAGAGCCTTAAAAACTATCTATTTCGTACAGAGGGAGCGTAGATATCCTGAAACTCTTCCCATTCAAAGGGACGACGGGACAACAATAGGAAGATAGCACTTGAACGTCTATATTCCGAATACGGGAATTTTTCCCTTTTATTCCCTTTGGGTTTCTTGCTTTGTTCTCTCAGGTCTTTCTGTGTTTTGTGATAGGTATTCGGCGTTTTGAATTGGGTTTAGTCGGGAGCCAAAAGTGCACGGTATAAAAGATTAAAAATTACAATAAATTTCGTTGGATATAGTGACTTTAAGAAATTCCTATTTGTTATAAGACCAAAACTTCTACACCCAGTTTTAAATCTCGTTTTTATTTCATAAAGTTTTAAATTTTCTCTAGTGGTTTCTATTTCAAGTTTAAAATTTTTTCTATAGTTATTCCATTAATTTTTAAAATTTCACTAGTCATCTTCATTTCATCAAGTTTTAGATTTTCTCTCTAGCTCAGTGCCGGCTTAAGGCTGTTTACTGCCCGGGGCTATTCAAAGCTGACCCCCCCCCCCCCCGCCAATAAAATTTGCCAATTTTTATTTCCACTAGGTATTATCCATGTAAATAAAACGAACGTGAAAACATAAAGATGTAGAGGAAAGTCGTCTACTATTGGGTAGTTGACTAATTTTGAATACTACTCATCTCAAAACTTGTTAATAGTTTTCTGTAATTGAATCAACAAAACGAAAGGTCTTTCACATAGAATGAGCCTGTGTGGAGTACACAGTTTGGCTGTTCACTGTTCACTTCTAGGTGGCGCTAGTGACGTGTTCGGGATTTTGTTTTGGGGGAGGGGGTCAGCCACTAAATGGAAAGCGGAAAAGCGCCGCAGGCGAAAATTTTTCGGGGCCGCGCCCAAAGTCCGTCATAAAATCGAAATAAAAATATTTTTCTTCAGACAGCTGTGGTTAACCCCCCCCCCCCCCCCCCCGAATACGCCACTGGGTGGCGCCATAATATTATGTGTTTATTTGTGACATAGAGTTTTTTGTTTCTGTGCCTAAAAATTGTGATAAAAAGTTAAGTAGTTAGCGTAGGAAAGTGAAAGTTCGCAAGCA
The DNA here is from genome assembly GCA_963971165.1 of Philopedon plagiatum. Lineage (NCBI taxonomy): Eukaryota > Metazoa > Arthropoda > Insecta > Coleoptera > Curculionidae > Philopedon > Philopedon plagiatum. Next base: position 113,103,525 of record OZ020193.1, read on the forward strand.
TGTACTAGAATAGTTGTAGAATAAGCCGAAGTGTTTGAAACAAAAATATCTGTCAAGATTTTTTTTATTTTAATCACATAACCTTAATCATAAAGGTTGCCTAATTCTGGATTGAAAGATGTCCTAAAATTGGATATCCAAAATTAGGAAGCCAACTAAATGTACGGCCCTAAAACTTTTTTATCTATAGGAAAAAAAATTTCAGTATAATGCCTAAAAGAGGACTCCCACATAACAAAATGGAATCCAGAGAATATGAAGATACAGCCATTGACGCAGTTAAAAGTAAGGAAATGGGGTATTTAAAGGCGTCAAAGAGCTTTAACGTTCCAAAAATAACCCTTGGTCAAACGTGACCAACCCTTAGAAGAACAATGTAAACTACAAATGGGTCAAAAACCAGTTTTATCGCCTAAAATGGAAGAAGAGTTGGTACAAAACTGTTTGGAAATGGACAAAAGATATGGTCTAGGACTCGCAGATATTCGCAGACTGCAGACTGACGTATCAGCTTGCTATAAGGAATAACCTTCCTCACCCGTTTTGAAAAAAAGACGCAAATGCTGGCAAAAAATGGCTTAGAAATTTCTTCAAACGTCATCCCAATTTATCTTTGAGAAAACCTCAAGGAATTTCAAAAAATAGAATAAAAGATTTCACGCCAGAAAATGTCAACTATTTTGTGGGTCAGTTGTGTCAATTTTTTTTTGTACAAAACTGTTATTGTTGTTCAGCTTTACAGTTTTTACTCCACTCACCGCCCCCTTTAGCCCACCGCCCGGGGCTGATAGCCCCCCTTAGACCCCCCTTGAGCCGGCACTGCTCTAGCTATGTTTATGTCGTCAAGCTCTCAATTTTTTTCCAGTTGTTCCATTATGTTTTAAATTTTCTCTAGTCGTTTGTATAAAAAAGCAAGTTTTACATTTTTTGTAGCCATTTTTATTTCAAGTTCTAAACACCTTGTAAGTAGTTGTTCCGTTAAGTTTTAAATTTTTGCTAGGCGTTTTACATTCTTACAGCCATCTTTACTTGTTAGAGCTTTAAATTTTCTTTAGTCGATTTTGTTTCAAGTTTTACATTTTCTTTAGCCATTTTAATTTCATCAGTTTTTAAATTTCTTCTATAGTTGTTCCATTATGTTTTAAATTTTTTACTAGTCGTTTTAATAGCGTCAAGTTTTACATTTTTTTCACTATTTTTACTCATTAAAGCTTCTAATTTTCCCTAGTCGATTTTATTTCAAGTTTTACATTTTCTTTAACCATTTTTATTTCGCCAAGTTCTAAACACCTTGTAGTTGTTCCGTTAAGTTTTCACTAGTCGTTTTAATTGAGTCAAGTTATACATTTTTATAGCCATCTTTATTTCTTAGAGCTTTAAATTTTCTCTAGTCGATTTTATTTGAAGTTTTACATTTTCTTTAGCCATTTTTATTTGATCAGTTTTTAAATTTCTTCTAGTTGTTCCATTATGTTTTAAATTTTTTACTAGTCGTTTTAATTGCGTCAAGTTTTACATTTTTTTACCATTTTTACTTCTTAAAGCGTCCAATAGTCGATTTTATTTCAAGTTTTACATTTTCTTTAGCCATTTTTATTTCGCCAAGTTCTAAACACCTTATTGTAGTTGTTCCGTTAAGTTCTAAATTTTCAGTAGTCGTTTTAATTGAGTCAGGTTATAGGTACATTTTTACCGCCATATTTGCTTCTTAGAGCTTTAAATTTTCTCTAGTCGATTTTATTTCAAGTTTTACATTTTCTTTACCCATTTTTATTTGGTCAGTTTTTAAATTTCTTCTAGTTGTTCCATTATGTTTTAAACTTTTTACTAGTCGTTTTAATTGCGTCAAATTTTACATTTTTTACCATTTTTACTTCTTAAAGCTTTCAATAGTCGATTTTATTTCAAGTTTTACATTTTCTTTAGCCATTTTTATTTCGCCAAGTTCTAAACACCTTGTAGTTGTTCCGTTAAATTCTAAATTTTCACTAGTCGTTTTAATTGAGTCAGGTTATACATTTTTAACGCCATATTTACTTCTTAGAGCTTTAAATTTTCTCTAGTCGATTTTATTTCAAGTTTTACATTTTCTTTACCCATTTTTATTTGATCAGTTTTTAAATTTCTTCTAGTTGTTCCATTATGTTTTAAACTTTTTACTAGTCGTTTTAATTGAGTCAAGTTATACATTTTTACAGTCATCTTTACTTCTTAGAGCTTTAAATTTTTTCTAGTCGATTTTATTTTAAGTTTTACATTTTCTTTAGCCATTTTATTTGCGTTAAGCTTTAAAATTATTTCAGTTTGGTTGGGTTTTTGCTAGTCGTTTTAATTGCGTCAGGTTTTACATTCTTTTAGCTTTACTTCTTCAAGTTATAATTTTCTTCTAGCCAGTTTTAGGTTGTGACTGTTCATGATAACAAATATGGCCGCTTCGATTGATCTATTTTGACATTTACGTTTCAAATAGACCAATGGGCACCTCATTTAAGGCGACATTCTCCACGTGGCGCCCACGTTAGCCAACTTAATTTCATTTTAGTACAATGTTTTGCTTTCTGTTTCTTTCGTATGAATATTGTGACAATGTTATAACATTGTCACAATATTCATTGCTACGGTTATAACCGTAGCATATTCTATAGGTAGATATTTTTTAGCGTATTAACAAAAGTTTCAAGATATTTTATGATTTATTTTAGGAAAACAATATTTACAAAGAATATTGAGTTTCTAGTGACAGAAAAAATGTCACCATAGATCTTTAAACATATTAATCTTCTGAATGAAGTCATTCCACACGTGGAAACTTTAAATAATTGACTAAAAATTGTTTGCGCGATATGGATCTATACATATGTTATTGTTAAAAAATTTTAAAGACGAAAAACCATATCAAAATGAAACTGGGTCGACCAACGTGGAGAATGCCACCTTAAAATTCGAATTTGGCTTTTACATAAAATCACTCAAAAGATGGACGTCTAAACGCTTAAAACGTTAAGTTTTTCATTGTGGACTGTACTTAATAGACCCTCCATTACCCTGACTGTACCAGCGGCGTATGTACACTGTGGGGTGGTAACTCTGACACGGCAACTTCGATCCTTGCCGCGGGTGCCGCGCGTTGCTAGGCGACCGGGGATGTAGAGGGTTTTGAGGGATGGAGGTTCGGTCGGTATAGCTTGCCGGCAAGTTTATCCCGTTACAGTGGTGGATTGAAGGGGGGGGGCGCAGGGGACGCCCCCCCCCCTAGAGAGCTTTGTACAAAAAGGATTTCAATAGCGAATTTTATAAAAATAAATATTGTAACATAAACATTAGCCATTTCTACATATTCTACAAAATATTACAAACAAAAACAAATATTTTGCCCTTTATGTAAGGTCTTTGAAATGAATTTTACCAAAGAAATATGAATAATAGATCACTACTAACTACTAAAAACCCGTATTTCGAAAGTACATTTTTTCAAAAATGTATCCAAACAAATAATTTTTTAAAACAGGTATATTTTCCGAAAATATATTTTTTCGAGAACAATATTTAGAAAATTAAATTATGAGCTCTAGTAGTTTGGAAAATATTAAAAAAAAGACGAAAAAGGATCCTAAACAAACCCAAACGAACCCTGTTTGTGTTTGATCAGGTTTCCTTACGTTTGGTACGTTAATTTCTCGTAAATTATTTTTCAAAAAGCCGTCGCTTGAAAAAATTAGTACTATCCGAAAAAATTTAATTTGGAGAAAGATGTTCTCCAAAAAAATGTATTTTTGAAAAGTGCTTTAAAAAAATTTGAAAAATAAGACAAATTGTACTTTCGAAAGTACTCGTATATCCCCCCAAACAGAAGGCATAAATAAAAAAAATGCTACAATATTTACACTTTCATATTATGTTTGGGTTTGATCAGGTTTCCTTACGTTTGGTACGTTAATTTCTCGTAAATTATTTTTCAAAAAGCCGTTGCTTGAAAAAATTAGTACTATCCGAAAAAATGTAATTTGGAGAAAGATGTTCTCCGAAAAAATGTATTTTTGAAAAGTGCTTTAAAAAAATTTGAAAAATAAGACAAATTGTACTTTCGAAAGTACTCGTATATCCCCCCAAACAGAAGGCATAAATAAAAAAAATGCTACAATATTTACACTTTCATATTAATAAAACAATTTCTCCTGTCGCCTGTAAGCTAAGATAGGGTTGCCAATCGTCCTCTATTCCAAAGGACAGTCCCCTTTTTTATCTTACCGTCCTCTTTTCTCTGACGCATAGGAAAAGTACGAAGGCGTAGAGGGGCCACACAATTTTTATTTTTAAATTCCGACTTTAATCTCGGAATATTACTAAATTCCGACTTTGAACTCGGAATTTTGTCAAATTCCGACTTTAAACTCGGAATTTTATTAAATTCCGAGTTCAAAGTCGGAATTTAATAAAATTCCGAGTTTAAAGTCGGAATTTAACAAAATTCCGAGTTTAAAGTCGGAATTTAGTAATATTCCGAGTTTAAAGTCGGAATTTAATAAAATTCCGACTTTAAACTCGGAAATTAACAAAATTCCGAGTTTAAAGTCGGAATTTTATTAAATTCCGACTTTAAACTCGGAATATTACTAAATTCCGACTTTGAACTCGGAATTTTGTCAAATTCCGACTTTAAACTCGGAATTTTATTAAATTCCGAGTTCAAAGTCGGAATTTAATAAAATTCCGAGTTTAAAGTCGGAATTTAACAAAATTCCGAGTTTAAAGTCGGAATTTTATTAAATTCCGACTTTAAACTCGGAATATTACTAAATTCCGACTTTGAACTCGGAATTTTGTCAAATTCCGACTTTAAACTCGGAATTTTATTAAATTCCGAGTTCAAAGTCGGAATTTAATAAAATTCCGAGTTTAAAGTCGGAATTTAACAAAATTCCGAGTTTAAAGTCGGAATTTAGTAATATTCCGAGTTTAAAGTCGGAATTTAATAAAATTCCGACTTTAAACTCGGAAATTAACAAAATTCCGAGTTTAAAGTCGGAATTTTATTAAATTCCGACTTTAAACTCGGAATATTACTAAATTCCGACTTTGAACTCGGAATTTTGTCAAATTCCGACTTTAAACTCGGAATTTTATTAAATTCCGAGTTCAAAGTCGGAATTTAATAAAATTCCGAGTTTAAAGTCGGAATTTAACAAAATTCCGAGTTTAAAGTCGGAATTTTATTAAATTCCGACTTTAAACTCGGAATATTACTAAATTCCGACTTTGAACTCGGAATTTTGTCAAATTCCGACTTTAAACTCGGAATTTTATTAAATTCCGAGTTCAAAGTCGGAATTTAATAAAATTCCGAGTTTAAAGTCGGAATTTAACAAAATTCCGAGTTTAAAGTCGGAATTTAGTAATATTCCGAGTTTAAAGTCGGAATTTAATAAAATTCCGACTTTAAACTCGGAATTTTGTTAATTTCCGAGTTTAAAGTCGGAATTTTGTTTGTTGTACTCATGCGCGTAGCTAAGGGGGAGCAGGATGGGCACGGCCCCCCCAAAAACCAAATGCCCCCCGAGAAAAAACATTGATCCAAAATTATATTTTCCCATAATACGGTTGTCACGGAAGCTGGTCAAAGTATGTCACTTCTGTGGCCGCTTTATTCGATTTGATATTGGTTTTTTAGCGTTCCGTGCTAAAATTAGTAAAACGGAACACTTCGGTGTCCGTCACAGACGATTTTCTCTGAAACTATTCGACGTAAAAATGTGAAATTTGGCAATGATTGATTGATGAAGTGTTGACGTGAAGTATTAAAGGTTGAATTTTGGTTCTGGCGATTAATTTCGGGGGTAATTTGGGAAATGGGAAAAAGAAATTGAAGGGCATCTTGTAGGGTGTCAAATGAAAGCTCATTGAAGCACGAATTCCATAATATATATGATGTATTTTGGTATGTATTTTTTTAATCATTTTTCGGAAAAACGCTTAAAAATTGGTGTCCCCCACCCTCATCACCAAAAGGATCGCTCAGAAAAATCAGAAAAAATCATATATATTGAGAATTAGGTGTAGATTGAATCAGAATTATCAGGATTGAAAAATTCTAGCAGGATCAATTGTTATAAACAGTTTAATTATATTATTTCCTTATAACTGCTGAACCCTTGGTTTTATAGGAAAAGTTTTTCGACAAAACATATTTGTCACGATGGCAGATGGGCGGAGATCGGGCAGCCGAGGTTTGCTCAGATTACGTGGGGTGCTGATGGCACGGAACACTAATTATTTGCAAGTATAGTTTTCACTTGACCGTTTTTGTTCATTTTGTAATGTAATTTGGAAAATGATGGGTATTTTTGTTATTATTGTCAAAGTTCTTTATAATCTTTATGCCAAAAGGGCTTATAGTTTAAATCATAGGCCCTTTTAATTTTCATTCTTTTTTACATTTTTAAACGTAGCATAAATTAAGTTATATCACTAAGCCAAATTTAGCCTGATATTCCCCTGAAACAGACAGATTTTTGGTAAAAGTGTTATTTTACTTTTGTTCTTCTCTTGACAGAAGCTTTACTTTCTTTGTACAAATTTTTTTGAAATTCCTAGATTTTGGTTTTTCTAAACCAAGATTTTCGTATTTTTTGACCACCCTCTATAGTCAACCTGAAATTTGAAGTTGTCAAAATTAATTTTTCTTTATGCACCTAAGAATGCACTCTAAGAAATTAATAAAAAAATTTCCATATGTAGCCAACTTTATGGCGGACGCTATATATATATATATATATATATATATATATATATATATATATATATATATATATATATATATATATGAGGTAACGATTACTTATGCCACGTTTAAAAATTTAAAAAGAATGAAAATTAAAAAGGGCCTATGATTTCAACTATCAGCACTTTTGGCATTAAGATTATAAAAAACTTTGACAATAATAAAAATACCTATAATTTTTCAAATACCATAACAAAATAAAAAAAAAACAATAACAAACCGAATAAAGAGGCTACAGAAGTGACGTATTTCGACCCGCTTCCGTGACAACCGTATCTTGGGAAAATATAATTTTGTAAAAAAAAATTTCTGGGGAACATTTGGAGTTTGGGGGGCCGTACCCACCCCTGCTCCCCCTTAGCTACGCGCATGAGTACAATAAACAAAATTCCGACTTTAAACTCGGAATTTAACAAAATTCCGAGTTTAAAGTCGGAATTTAATAAAATTCCGAGTTTAAACTCGGAATTTATCAAAATTCCGAGCTTAAAGTCGGAATTTAATAAAATTCCGAGTTTAATGTCGGAATTTAACAAAATTCCGAGTTTAAAGTCGGAATTTAATAAAATACCTAGTTTAAAGTCGGAATTTAACAAAATTCCGAGTTTAAAGTCGGAATTTAGTTAAATTCCGAGATTAAACTCGGAATTTAAGAAAAAAAACTACGTGGCCCCTCTACGCCTTCGTAGAAAAGTCCTCTTTTTATTGATACTAAACTACAGTAAATGTTGCCAATGTCTATTTTAAAGGCATCTTTATAAAAGGTACCCTCTGAAGTAAATAGGGATTCCGTGTTTATTAATTTAAAATCAATTTCCCAAAAATGGCTTTATTTTCTTAAGTTAGAAGAGTTTTGCAGCAAACCCAAGCAACCCAAGAAACTTTTCCTTTAAAACCGACAGGAAGATGCCAAAAACTGATTTTGAGCGCCATATTTTAAAGATGGCGGCGCGAGCGGCGGTCGTTCGGGATCGCAAACTTAGGGTAATACTTAGGACCACTAAATCTACAATCCTGCAAAGTTTCAAAACTCTCCAACCTCTTGCACCAAAAATGTATCGAATGACCGGCCTAGTTACTGATTTAAATTAAGATATAGTTGAACAGTTAGGTTTTTGTCCTGTCATTGTTAGTAAGTCGTCATTAAAAACTTGTCAATTATTCTGATATTTTAGCGATTTGCTGGGTTTCCAAATGATTTTCATCTTGGAACAGGTTGCTAAAATGAATTTAGTTCTATTATTGTCGAGAATATGTACTAAAATTGCCCTTTTCTTTATAAATTTGCGAAAAAACTGAAACAAATTCATAGTATAAAATTTAGTTTTGTCTTACTCTTACACTTGTCAGTTTAAAACTTTTGGTTGTCAAATTAGACCGAGCTACCTCGAATTCAAACGCATTTTTTCCAAAAACAATTGCTTCTAGCGACATTAATAAAATATATCTTTTTTTTAAGTAGAAAAGGTAGGCGAATAAGAGTTTTTATTCAGAAATTGTGTACACTGAGGCACCAAGAAGTTGGGACGTTTTAAAACGGCCTTTAATGCCGTATGTGGCGCCCCCCTGCAAAATGCAGCAAATTTAAGAACTGATTTGCTTTTCCCATCCCAGTAAACCCTAGCACCTTGTATAATAAGATAGAAAATCACAAATACTACTTTCTTGCCAAATGGTATCATAGATTACTAACCCAGTAATGTAACAGTCCAAAATACCTATAGCCTCTAATATTGAAGATGGCCATGTTAACTTTTAATTACATTCATTGGTTTGTTAACCAAATCTATTATAGGTAGTTAAAAAAATTGATTTTGAGATACGCAAACTGTATATCAATGGGCAAGGAATACCGACCGAACCATTGCTCTCCCCTACTAACCGGAGGAAAATGTACACGGGAACAGGATATGGCATCCAGGGACGATGAGCATTCGTATGAATTCGCTAAAAGGAATCCAGAATTAAATTTGGGAAAGGTAGGAGATTGACTTGGCAAAATGTCTGTTTCCTGTTTCCTGAGGGCATTGGGGACCCTTTTATTTTCTACATATACAGGACGAATTCTGAAGAAAATGACAAAATAGGGGTGACGGTGAAAAATGCGTTAGTTTTCTTCTATTGCTACTGCAATGAAATATTAAATTTTTAATTAAAAAAGCCCTACATTTCTGGATAATTGCGGAAATGAATGGGCAACCGCATCCGATCGAATTATTAATCGAAGATTTTTAAGGCCGTTTGACCCCGGAAAAAATTATCAATATTTTTTACGGCAAAATTCATATTTTAAAGTGGCATATTATCCACATTTTGTTTACATTTTATTATAATATAACTATATGTCGCGTTATAATTTGGTTTTATCCAGATTTTTGTTAAATTTATGGGGGAATTTGTTACGGTGTCAAATAGCTCTTAGTTCTCCAAATTGAATTTCTACCAAGCCCAACCAGATGGCGCTTCGAGCTGTCGATTTTTTGACAGACTTTTAAACCGGCTAAAACTCCTTAGTATATTTTTTGGTGTGCTAGATGTTATGTTTAACAGTGAAAAATCAATATTATTTCCAAAAAGATTTTAAATTTTTAGTGCTATGGGTTCCGCTGTTGAAACTAAGTAACTTTACTAAGGTAAGTCATAAAATAATTATTTAACTTTGGGTACATGGAATTCCACCGGCATAGACCGGAAAAGCGTTGCTGATTGGAAAACGACTAGCAATATGTGTTGAAATAATGTGTTTTGCGAGCCAAGAACATACTGAAAACCCCATTTTCTTTTCTGATAGGAGGAAAACAATTTATTTTTATAAAAACGGTAAACAGAAGGTTGATTTTTAGGTTTTTTTCAAGACCAAATGACAAATGATGTAGATAGGCATAAGGCAATCCTTACTGCTGATCACATTTTTCTTTTTCTAATAACTCATATTTTTTACAATTATTTTACCCAGTTGGAAGAAAATATTTACAATTTACACATATAAGTTCTCGAAAACTGAAGCCAAAATGAACCATATATTGTTATTAATGATATTATACAGGGGCGTTATAAAAAAACTAATTATTTCGAAGCGCCCTGTATAATAATACAAATTCCCGAGCAAATCTACTGCTGCTGAAGAGGACGCCACATTCTTAATTTCAGTCGCCAATACGTCAGTAAATAGTTCCTACAAATGTACTAAAACAATAGTAAAAAATTATAGGTATAAAAGTTACCCATTTGAAAAATAAAAAAAAATTGCCCCACCATATAGAATTCAACACGTATTCCTGGGATTTATCAAGATTTAAGACATATGACTGGTCAAATTTATATTTTCTATAGTTGATCAGTTAAATTCTAACAAGTTGCAGCTCTATTATTGTGAAAGACGGGACTGACCGATCTTTTTATAAATTTGCGGAAAAACTCGGAAGAGCAACACACTACAAAAGATTTAGTCAGACTTTAGTCCCGTCTTGCCTTTAGGCAAGACGGGATTTTGGCGCCCTTATAACAACACCTAATTAGTTTATATACTCTTTTGCTGCCCGTTGCCACTGGCGTCCCTAGGAAAGCGCCTACTCTGCCTGCACCTAGCTACGGCACTGCATTTAGTTACCTTTTTCTTAAGCTTGTCAATTTAAACCCTCTGTTTAAGTTTAGTAAATCTGGCTGTACCACTTTACACATACCAAGTTAAAAAAAAAATAGAACGAAAGAAAACAACCCAATTTACTTAATAAACACTGTTTATTTGGAAATTCGAATGAAACTCAAGTACAAACGTAAGCTACACAAAGTGAAACGATAAAACTGTTTACAATAATAATATAATAAAAAAACTAAACATTAAGAATATTAAATATATTTACCACTAGGTATTAATACAAAAATCACAGTAATTAAAGTTTTACATTTTTCAAAAAAAAATCTCAGTACAAGAAGCTTTAGATTTTTCGTTTCGCTTCGGTTACGATCGACCAAAACCGGAGTTTCGAAGACGCGCGCAAGCTATCGACCAGCAGGGTAGCCGACACCCTTTCCCAAAGCGCCATGCAACACCATTTAGTTATTGCACTCTCTGAATAACACTTGTGTTACGTTTGGTAGTGATAAACAATGGATTAAATGTCATTTGTCACCAATTTGGTTGACAGGTGACGTTTATTTCGTTGTTTATAACTGTCAACTTCAACTTTAACCGAAGCCAAACGATAACGTCCTTTTGTAGTTTAGTCAGTATCGTTGAATTTAAGGTTGCGGCATATTTTTATTAAATTATAAGCAACGAGTAACTCATTAATAAGAGGCAAAAAGTAGGTATGCCATATGTCGGTTTCTTTGATGTTTCATGTACCCCAATTATGTGACCTTGAACGATCTTAACACCACCTACTACACAGTAAAAGTGTTATTTTAATGGCAAATTTTGGGAACACTCGAAGTTTTTTTTTAATAAAATAAGATGTGTTTCAGTGCACATCGAAATCGGATAAAATTTGTCATTAAAATATACTTTTTTACTGTGTAGTAGGTGGTGTTGAGGCCGTTTAAGGTCACAGAATTTGGGTATATGAAACATCAAAGAAACCGGCAAAGCTTTCGCCTCTTATTAATGATTTACTCTTTAGTATAGTATCAAATTTATAAAAGAAATATATAATTTTTGATGTACTTTCTATAAATGGTATTTTTTATAAACATCTTTTAAAAACTTCTTAAAATTCAAATAAGTATGGAAGTGTCGAAAAGTTAAAAACATACCCCTAACCTCAAAATAAAATCTACATACAGGGTGATTCATAAAAGTATGGAAATAGCTATACAGGGTGTTTCAAAAACATGTGCAATCGCTTAGAGTGATTAGTTAAAAGAAACTAAGCAAAAAGTTGATGTGAACATGGATCCCCAGATCCTTTGCTTCAAAGATACAGAGTGTTTAAATTTTTTAATGTTCTTCAATTGTTAAAACCGATGTGCAATAGGGAATATGCATATTGGGTTTGTAATAATTTCCTTAAACGGTTTATGCAATAAAAAAAATACCTACATACTTATTCCTTATTGCTGAAGCCGTTTAGAAAATATTTTGAAAATTTTTTCAAAAAAATTGAACGCCCTGTATCTTTGAAACAAAGCATCTGCGGAAGCACGTTCATATAAACTTTTTGCCTTATTTTCTTTCAAAGAAACTCCCTCTAACCGATGGCACCCTCCATATCTACGATACTTTTTAAAATCCTGTATATACCCAATTAAAATCGGAATTTTACAAAAACAACAAAAATAAATCGGCAGATTACGGGCAAAACCTACTCTTTTTGTGCCTATTCTAGACATATGTAATGTTATATATGTAGATTAATACATAACACGTCTCCTGGATATTACGTAATCTATTTTTCTCCTAAAATCTACTATGTACAAAATATGTAAAAATGCAACGGAAATAATTATGCTCGCATTCCTTTTAGGTCAAATCTGGGCCTAATCTTTTTCTCTATCTCTCTCTTCCAAATCTACAGAGCACTATTTAGCCTCTCGCTCTCGCCGACCAAGATATGACTTTAAAGGAATGATGCGAATGTCGAAACAACGAACAGTTCTCGGATGGGACTAAAACTGGCCAATAGGCGGGCCCAAAGTTCGCTACAACATCAGATCTGTGTTAGCTAAACCCTAATCTTTGAATCGTCACTTAAATATACACATTGATTGGCCAGTTTTAATGCCATTCACGATTTATTCGTTGTTTCGACCATCGCGTTGCTTCGGGTCTTTCTGGAATAATCTATAGAACAATTATAGATAGAAATAATAGTACAGGTGATGTTTCTACAAGTATACCTAGCTTACAAAAAGTAAGCTGCATATACTCGGTGTGAAAATAAAAACTAGAAGATACATCTCAAGAAATTCGTTCTCAAAACAACAAATTTTAAACCCACCGTCTCCAAGTAAAATTCAGAGATCACCATACAGAGAAAAATCAAAGTATTTGCCACGTTAAAAGCACCTTCCCGGTCTCTAACAACTTATCAGATCAATAAGACCATTAAAATTTCGATTTGTTTCCAATTACACATAAGAAAAATTACTGTCGCGATGGTCCCAAACTTTCGTTCAAATCGTTCACGATCATCTCTAAAGTTTTCTCCGGTTCGTCGGATGCTTCGTTCATCTCAATGTCATCGTCGAGGTCCGCAAGCAATCTATCTTCTAGCCTTTGTTCGTCTTCATCAGTTGGAGGCGATAGATCTTCGTTTGGATCCACTTTTTGATCTATTTCCTTAGCCTTCTGCGCTAAACTACTATTTTTCCCACGATCCGGAGCACTTCCTCTACTATACTCTTCTTTTGTTCTAACTGAATCATCATCCACATCGTCACAACCAACTTTATTGTCACTCTCAGCTAGCCTATCTTCAGCTACAACCCCCCTATCATCAACAGTCTTGTCAACCTCATCTTCAGCTTCTAATACCTTGTTTTTAACATTATCATCGTTACAAACTCCCCTATTTCGACTTCCAGATCTCTCAACGTCTCCCATCTCAAAATCATCATCACAATCATCTCCCAGATAATTCGCAGGTCTGTTTCGTCCTATAAAGTTGTCAAACTCAATGTCTTTAGTAAAATCTTCATCTGCTTCAAACGGCAGACGCGTGGTTCTAAGTTTCGTCTTTTCTTCACTTGATTTCGCCAAGGCAATGTTGGATGTGGAAGCCAGGCATTGTTCTAATTCTGCTGCAATATTTTCTGGTGCTTCCCTGTTTGTATCTTTGTTATTTTCTGAACTTTCTTCTCTTATAGTTTTCCTATTTCTGTCATCATATCTTGATTCAAAGACTGATCTCCCTGATTGTATTGTATGTTCTCTTCCATCTTCCAATTCTCCTCTGCTGTTTGGTTCTACCCATTTATTATTCACAGACATTCTAGCCAAAGTTTCAGTCTCCCTACTTCTCACTTCATTTGGTATTTCACTTTCATGTGGAGGTACAATTCGTTCATCTATACATGGCTGGGTATTTTGGCTTCCAATGCTTACAGACATCATTTCAACAGTATTTTGTGTATTGTCTCCAGCCTCTACCACTTCACCTTCATGTGCAAGTGGACCTTCTTCTTGTATTGCTGCATTGTGGTAGTCAGAGTATGGTTCTTCAGTTTGGGAGTTAATCTCTTGAAGTCTTTGAACACGTTGTTCACTATTTTGACTCCCACTACCTACAGACATCATTTCAACAGTATTTTGTGTACTGTCTCCACGCTCTACCACTTCACCTTCATGTGAAAGTGGACCTTCTTCATGTATTCCTGCACTTTGGTAGTCAGAGTATTGTTCTTCAGTTTGAGAGTTAATTCCTTGAAGACTTTGAATGCGTTGCTGGGTATTTTGACTCCCACTGCCTACAGACATCATTTCAGCAGTATTTTGTGTATTGTCCCCATGCCCTACCACTTCACCTTCATGTGCAAATGAATCCTCTTCACGTATTCCTGCATTTTGATACTCAAGGTATGGTTCTTCAGTTTCAGTGCTAATCCTTTGAGGGCTTTGATTACTTTGCTGGGTATTTTGACTTCGACTGCCTACAGACATCATTTCAACAGTATTTTGTGTACTCTCTCCACGCTCTACCACTTCACTTTCATGTGCAAAAGGACCATCATTACGTATTCCTGCGTTTTGGTAGTCAGAGTATTGTTCTTCAGTTTGTGTATAGTCTCCATGCTCTACCCCTTCACCTTCATGTGCAAATGAACCTTCTTCACGTATTCCTGGATTTTGATAGTCAGGGTATCGTTCTTCAGTTTGAGGGCTTCGAATACTTTGCTGGGTATTTTGACTTTGACTGCCTACAGACATCATTTCAACAGCATTTTGTGTATTGTCTTCACGCTCTGCCACTTCACCTTCATGTGCAAATGGACCTTCTTCATGTACTCCTGCATCTTGACAGTAAGGGTATGGTTCTCCAGTTTGAGAGTTATTTCTTTGAAAATACTGCTCGGTATTTTGACTCCCACTGCCTACAGACATCATTTCAACAGTATTTTGAGTATTGTTTCCATAATCTACCACTTCACCTTCATGTGCAAATGGACCTTCTTCACGTACGCCTGCATTTTGATATTCAGGGTATGGTCCTTCATTTTGAAGGTTAATTCTTTCTTCATTAAAGTCCTCTCTCCCTTCTGGAGTAAAATTTGTTTCTCTCACGTTCTGGTTCGTCTCAAGACCTCCTGGAATGTGCAAGGTATCTTGGCTAGAGTATATTCTTGGAATTTCTTCAGAAGTGGTGGGATAGTTCAAGGGATCTTCGCTGAAGTAGCTTCTTGGGTATTCTTCACTAACAGTTTGAGCAGGTAGGTCTTCACTTGCTTCTAGCTCCCTCGGTTGAGTGTCAGGGTCTATGGACATCTTTTCTTGACTTATACTGCCTATTGACATCATTTCTTGACTTAAAGTACCTATTGACATCTTTTCTTGGCTTACAGTCCCTACTGACATCTTTTCTTGGCCTACAGTCCCTACCGACATCTTTTCTGGGCTTCCAACTGGTGTTCTTGGCTCTGGTTCTTCAATATAGCTTGCCGGTTCTACACTTGGATTAGACATACCATCTATGCCACCTTCTATACCCGAATTTTCATTCTGACTATCAGAAAGCTGTTGATTATCGGCCCTGTAGCCGTGTATACAAGGTTCTGACACACCCTCTCTTGGATAGGCAGGGTCTGCTTCTTCAACCACACCTCTTGGGACCTCTACACTATGAGTTACAGTTGTAACTGTTCCACTAACAGCTTCTCTTTCAGTAGCCACATCACTTTCTACAAGAGTCTTTTGAATTTTTTCTGATCTACAATTATATGGTTCCTCCGCTCTTGTTTCACACACTTCCGGTTGAAGACTAGCCTGCTTGTCAGAGTCTCCAGGCATCATAACCTCACTTTCAACCCTGCTTAGTGGAGTTTGTTCTGAACCACCTACTGCTTGATCCTTATCAGTCAAAGGAGGGTGTTCTTGAGCTATATCTTGATCTCCTTCATTCCCGCTTGCTCTGTCGTCTTCGAAAGCTTGCGCGGCTCCATCACCGGACCCGTCCTTGTTTTCAATACCAAAAGCTCCCAATTTCTCTTCTAAACTGCCCAAACTACCACCCGTTTTTTGCTCTTGGCATATTACAGAGCTAACAGAGGTAGTTCCCAACTCAGTCACATGTGCAACCTGTGGCTGACTTAACTCGGCACCATCTTGAGAGTTATCACTTTGAACACTTTCGATTTTGATTCCTAGGGCAGCCCGACTCGTTTCTTCGCTCGCTCTGGAACCTGGTTCTACTGAATGAAATGCATTGGGTACAGTCCTGTCCAAGTCTTCTTCTCTATTGTCACCTCCTGCAGGTAGCAGCCTTTCTTCACCTTCCCCAGATATTTCTGCACCTCCTTTAGATTCTTCACTGTCTTTTAGCCGGTTATCGTCACACATATCCGCCATACTTTGCACATTACTAATCATGATTCCCGAAGCTCTTTCTTCAGATATGGGATCAAAACTGCTCGTTCCAATAATGGTCTCTTCCGTGCGGCTCTCAGCGGGTCTTATTTTGGCTATATCGACGATTTGAAGCTTATCTTCGTTGATATTTAGAAACCTGAAAACAAATAGAATGATAAAAATGCAAGGGACTTTAAAAATATTTGGGATATTATTTGAGCGATAACTGAAGCAGTTTTAAAACAGGAGAGCATAGAAAATGTTCGAATTGAAGCGGTTTTAAAACAGGAGAGCATAGAAAATGTTCGAATTGAAGCAGTCTTAAAACAGGAGAGCATAGAAAATGTTCCTATTGAAGCAGTTTTAAACCAGGAGAGCATAGAAAATGTTCCCACTGAAGCAGTTTTAAAACAAGAGTGCATAGAAAATGATCCCACTGAAGCATTTTTAAAACAAGAGAGCATAGAAAATGTTCCAATTGAAGCAGTTTTAAAACATGAGAGCATAGAAAATGTTCCAATTCAAGAAGTTTTAAAACAGGAGAGCATAGTAAATGTTCTTACTGAAGCAGTTTTAAAACAACATATCATAGAAAATGTTCCAATTGAAGCAATTTTAAAACAGGAGAGCATATAAAATGTTTCAACTGAAGCTGTTTTAAAACAGGAGAGGATAGAAAATGTTCCAATTGAAGCAGTTTTAAAACCGGAGAGTATAGAAAAACAACGTATTTAAATGAAATAAAAAAAAATACATGAACTAACCTGACTTCTGGTTGGCTTCCCCCTGTGACAGTATGAATATTTACAATGACAGGCTGTGGATTCAACATTTTTTTGAAGATGTTTGGAGTGTTCCTTTTAACCCCTTCTCTTGCTATGTTCACTATAGGGCTGTCGTAGTTTCCTATTATTTCTTCCCCTTCCTGAGACGTCATTTCTGGATCTGAAATAAGTTTAATAAGAATATAAGTCATCCTAAGGGATAAGTTCACTCCATCCTTGGACCAGATTTGTGCCCATTGGATTTTGATCCACATACAAATTTAATAAAGATGGAAATTACCTTGCATATAATTGTCCATATTCTCCTCAATTTCGATTGTATTTTCCTCCAAGTCCAGCGGTTCCGCCTTGATTTCCTCTACTTCTTCCACTCCTATCAATGGGTCGCTCTGATCAGTATGGGGTTCCCGAACGATAGTGGCATCTGTCATATCCTTCTGCGTTTCTTCATAGTGTGTCTGGAAGAATTTCGGAATTTTAACGTGTGGTCTTGAGCGCGTACCTTTCCTAGACGAGAATAACGGTGGAGGGGACTAAAATCAAAGAAATGACACCAATATTACATAACTAGACATTTTTACGATTCGTTAGACTCACCTCCTCTCTATCTTCGGCGTACTCCGCGTATCTTCTTTTCTTCGCCTTCTTATTTACTCCTTTTTTGACCGGTATGTTTCCCCTTTCTTTCAACTTAACAGGACTAGCACTCTTCGGCATAGGGGGAAGATCTTCTTTAGCTATTTCCTCGTATACGGGCTGAAGAAGATCCAGAGGATCGTTGATGTGTTGCTTTTTAAGAGGAGGCTTTTCTTTTTCCTGAAAATCCAATTGGGTTAGGACAAAGTTATGTGTGCGATATTGCGATATGTCTTACCTTTTCTTTCTCTTTTTGAGCGGCGACGTCCGCTTTGTGCTTGTCACTCTTTCTAGAGGTGTCACTTTTCCTAGAGGTGTGTGGGGCTTTTGACGTGGAAGGCCTAGGAACTTTCGACATGACGTTTTTCACGACGTTTTTGACAGCTGTCTTAGGCGGCGGCTGAACCTGAAAAATATAGAAATAACTATTATATTATATTGTTAGTATTAGCAATGCAGTCTTTAATTATGTTTTATTACAGCCGTCTCTATTTACAAGCCGTGAAGTAGGAAATCCGGCAACAATGCCAGCGGATACACGATGTTCGTTTAGTTTTGTGCATGGCAACAGGTGATTAATATGCTGAATTAATTTAATTTTGTCTTTAAATAAACAACAATTTTGCAAAAAGTTGGACTAAATTTTGAGTTTTTTTAAAAATATTTCAGTCAGTTTTGGCTAAAAAATTCACAAGGGTAGCTCTAGGTGTTACCTCATGCCTATGCGGTTTTCGGCAAAAAAATGACGTTTATTTTTTTTAAATTAGTGTCCAACTTTCCCCGCAAAGTGGAGTCAAGTTGAAATTAGCTTTAATTC
This sequence comes from Philopedon plagiatum, assembly GCA_963971165.1. NCBI lineage: Eukaryota > Metazoa > Arthropoda > Insecta > Coleoptera > Curculionidae > Philopedon > Philopedon plagiatum. The sequence continues at coordinate 113,122,043 of OZ020193.1, forward strand.
GACACAAAACTAACTTCGCGTGTCCATATAAGCAGAGTTAGATACAAAAGGCGTTTTTAAAAATTATAAAACTCATTTTTAAAACAAACTAATTGCCTCTTGTTAGCATTTGCTACGGGCCCCGCGCTGGCTTAATCCGGCACTGGTCGCGATAGATCCGCAGGTCCACGGCAATGCAGTGCATCGCTCTTCACGGCTTGTAAGTAGAGACGGTTGTGGTTATATCTATTAATACCATTAAGGAAATATTATAAATTATTATTAAAAAAAATTTAACGAAATCCCGTTTCCCTTCCTCGTTACAAAAACCCTAAAGGCTGCATTAAACAGTCGGATGTAGGGTCGTGATAGACCCGCAGGTCTACGGCAACGCGGTGTTGCGCGATATCTCTTCCCGGCTTGTAAGTAGAGACGGTTGTGGTTCTCTCTGTTAATGCCATATAATATAGGAAAAATAAATTATAATTAAAGATTAAGTTAAGGAAATCCAGTTTCCTTAAAAACCACCCTAAAGATTGCAATAAACAGTCGGGCGTAGGGTCGCGATCAACCCGCAGGTCCACGGCGATGCAGTGTTGCCCGATCTCTCTTCGCGGCTTGTAAGTAAAGACGGTTGTGGTTCTATCTATCAATACTGTCGCGCTAGGGGTCGTCGGGGTTGATAAATTAGGCTGCGGTTTACCAAAACACTTATATTGATATCAGGTACAAGCACCATAATACACTTACGTAACTAAGTTGGGTAGCGTAGGGGGCAGCTTCTAGCCGAGTACTTTGTCAGCCTAAAGGGCTGGCGCTATTCGTACTATGCGTACTATTCGTGCGGCACCACAGTGACGCCTCCGTCGGGACGCGACAGTAGCGCGCTCCCAGTCGGGACACGACGCCTTCCCTTTGCACCTCGCTGGTACGCTTTTTATATGAATCCCCCAAGAACAGTTTGTACTAACAGTTCAAACTGGTCAGGGTTCATAAAATAAAGGCGAGGCCAGCGATATGCAATCGCAGCACGTAGAGTGGTTTCCGAAATGTTAAATAAATAATATGAAAAATGTATAGAAATTTGGAAAAAATGATGAATATCTGGGGAAATATGACATTTCCCCCGCGCCTGTAAAAGCTAGCCCCTAGCTTTAAAAATTTACACAATACATATATACAAAATATCACATATTTACAAAATACAAATATACAAAACGGAGATAAATAAAATATACAATAAACAAACATAAAAACATTATTACAAACACAAACAATTGGAGCTCGCAGGCTCGGTACACTCCGTATTTATTTGGGTGAAATGAGGAATGGTAAAACTAGCTTAAAAATGAAGAATAAAAATGGTTACTGTCCTGGTAGTCTGGTTCACATTTACACACTTTCTTTACAAAGTTCTATTATTAGGGAGTTCCAACACGTTACTGATCGAATAGCCTACACACCGACAAAACCCGACACATCCTAGGCGTTGAGGCTCCTTGTCATCTGCTTCTTGCTCAGACGCAGCGGTCACGGTTCCTGTGTCCTGGGGGTGGGATCGGCTAGTTTTGTTGCCGACTCCCAGTGCAGCAGGGGTCTCCCTCCTCCAAAGAGTTCGGCCACCCGGACTTTGGGTGTCGTTGAGTGCCGTTACTAAGCCGTGATTGACGGGAACTTTGCAGGGCTAATCCTAAGGGTAGTTGTGATCAACCAGTGTCGTCACGGCTCGTTGTGCAGAAGTTCGGCGTTTGTGAGGGAAGACCAGGCTGGCGAGCCATGGTGGACCGTGCGTGGCTGATGCATGACGCTGGCTCTGTGGATGCGAGCGGCGACTGGCCTTTGGGTTTTTGGTGTGTTTTGTGGCTCTCGATCCAGGTCGTGTGGTCTCCCAATGGTACATGGAAAAAAAAAGACTACCGGCAGTTAAAAGGAAAAAAACAGTTTATAAATAATGAA